>OU015749.1:104952721-104964522 GCA_907169655.1 Acomys percivali | reverse complement strand
CACACACACACACACACACACACACACACACACACACACACCAATAATAACCAATAATTCTAAAGTGAAATGAAAATGAAAGCTGGGAAATAAAGCAAATGAAATCTCCCAGAAAGTTGAACCAAAAGACAGATTTGGAAATATAACTGAAAACTGAAAATCCAAAGGTCAGACATGGCAGAGGAGCATCTTCTAGTAAGGGCCTGGCTGGTACTGAGGCATACAAAAAGGACTAAGCTGCCTGGCCCTACATAAAGCTGAACTACACTGGGCCTCTGTTTCAGGAGGCAGTATTTCCAGCCCTTTGAGCTGTGGACCTAGCAGGTTTATTTAAAGAAAAAATAAAAACTATGTTCACTAGGTGTTCTTTGGCCATTATATCACTCAAAAATTGAGGGATAAATATTGCTTCCAATACTGATTGCTTTTGCCTAACTAAATGCCCCCCTTTCAACTTTTAAAGTCATCAGCATTTCTGAAAGGGGTGCTTAAGCATCACCTTGTGTCCCCTCAGAGAGCTGCAGGTGTTCTGAGCCGGACCCTGTCTTCCTCTGTGACCATCGTGGAGGAGGCCCTGACAGCAGGAGTGGTGAAGAAAATGATCAAATTCCTGAGGGTAAAGTAGCTCCACAGCTTACAATTTAAATGCCCTGAGGTCACCCATTCAACTTGGAGAGCAGGCTGGAGGTGGGCACTCTGTTCAGTTAACATGTCGAGACGTGTTATATCCCTGCCTGAATGGAGAGCCTCTTCCACCTGTCTGCCTGGACAGTGCCATGAGCAGTGACAAACACCATTGACTGAATAAGCAAATTATTCTTCAGCCATAGTGATGAAAAACTGCTTATGCTCCAAGCCATGCTTTGAAGCATGCAGCCTCTGTCCTTGAACAAGGTGTTTTGAATGGCTTTCTGCAAGGTTTCCTAAGCCAATTACTTTATTCATGGATTCCTGGTACCTTCTGTCCTTATCCGGAATGCACCAGTTGTAACTCCATTTGTGGGCTGTGGAGGCCTCAGAGTTGTCATGTGACCAGAGGGTGTTAGAATCCACTCCCCCTCGCCCCCCAATGAAATGAGAGCAGTGAATCTGAGTGAAGAACTAGACTCCCCTGGAAAGGCAAAGGGGGTTGTCTGGATCCCACCCATGCTCCACAAAGGCCCACTCTCTCCTGCCAGTGCTACAGCAGCGTAAATCCTTGGGCTAAGCAAGGCAGGAAAGAAGCCCCGAACCGGTGAAGGTGCTACCAAGCTAGGGGCACATGACAAGGTGGCAGGATGAAGGGTGTCAGTTAAGACTGGTACTTGGTCAGGGCCTATCATTAGCTGAACAGTGTTTGGCACCACGCCAAAGACTGCTGGATGCAGACACACATCCACATCCACATCCTAAAGACCCTGATATTCTGGGTTACGATTGCATACCTGTTACCTCTTATAATGACCTGAGTTTGTGATTCCTCACAAAGAAGCACGTAGCATGATTCATCAAACCCTCTTTTAGAAGCCAGGGAGGCCATCGCCGCTGTTATGATCACCGAGGTCTCTAGGCAAGAATGGTTATAACCTTGCTCTTCATTTTCTGATTTTGTTCTGAAACCCAGATGGGAGGTCAGACAGCATCACATTATGCCATAAGGATACTGGCCATCTGCACAAATAGCTATCACCCAGCTCGGGAAGAAGTAATGAGACTTGATAAAAGTAAGCCATGGTTTCCTTAAGAGAGCCCACGCTTCAGGGGGTGGAGTGGGGTGGGTAGGGGTGGGCGATGGAGGCGGGGGTTCCACCCTGGGAGTTGCAGAGAGAACTGAGGCCAAGGAAGGAGAGACTGGCACCATCGCTCCGTTGTAGCATTTGCATGACAGGATGTCAGTTCACCTTCCATCATAGTGCCTCACTGGCCTTTGCTCTGTGCTTGGGTAAAATGCCAGGCAGCTCAAAGATCACAGGGCAGAAGCCGGACAACTCCCCACCCCCACCCAAGCTAGCCTGGAATTGTTTCTATAGTGATGCGGGAACTGGCCTTGCACCAGCTCTCCTTCCTGCATGGAGAGGAAAACAAAGCACCTTCAACCATAGGAGAACAATGGAAATTTGGGCATGGAGGCCAACTTAATTCATTAAGAATGCTTTATAAAGTTAGCCTGGAGAGTGTTGAGTATCACTCCATTTATAAAGCCTCCTAGTGGTGTCTGAGTGAAGGCTGCAGAATCATGGTGTGACCAGAGAAAGCTCTAATGTTTCCATGATCTAACTTCAGTCCTAACTCTGCTGTAACTGTTTACAGAGGGGGAGTGGTGGGCTTGCAGCAGAGGAAATGTCCTAAAGCTCCTCACACCTCCTCCCCACACACTAAAGCTCACCGACTGGGTGGGGCCCACAGAGGGCAAGAACCTTCCTTCTAAAATGATAGACCAGCAGGTGATGTAGAGGGTGAAATCTTCAAAACAGACTTTCCCCACACTCAAAACTATTTTCTTAAGGCAAAGTCTTACACGTTGCTCTAGCTGGCCTTGAATCCACATAGAGTTGCCTGTCTCTGCTTCCCCAGTGCTCAGATTAAACCACCATGCTAAGCTATGTGGACCATTTGTACCACAGTACAGGGTCACAAGGAGAGAGTACGTACTCCCCCGAGTTTCTGGAGAAGCTTGCTGTCCACCCTTCCAGCTCTTCGTGACCCTCTTGCCAGCCTCTTCAGGCTGTCTGTTGGAACTGTTCCCCCTTTGCCTATATTTCCCGGTAGAGTTCAACATTTTGATAATGCTGCTTGGCTCAGAGGATGAAGTTCTTATGGGCAATGCTGCCCTCTGCCTCGGCAACTGCATGGAGGTGCCCGGTGCTGCCTCTTCCTTGCTGAAGACAGACATTGTGCAGGTGCTGTTGAAGCTGGCAGGCAGCGGCTCACAGAAAGCAGATGTGCAGCTGAACGCAGGCATCGCTCTGGGGAAGCTGTGCACAGCTGAGCCCAGGTTTGTCGCGGTCACCTCTGAGCCCAGCCACCCACATGGTGGTCACATCTTAGCAAGAGTGGGGCAAGTCAAGTGCTAGGTGAGGAACCCCACTGGGGTACTTCCTACCTTCCGTAGGAAGTCTATCGGGATCCCATGAGCTGTGTCTCTGGAAGAAGCGTCCCTTGGGGTAACCACAACCTCCAACCCAAGAAAGAGAATGCATTTGACAGGGTTTGGTCCCATGCATTTGACAGGGTTTGGTCCCATGCATGTGGTCACCATCTTCTTGTCACCCTCGTCCCCTCCAGCCTGCTCGTTTTCCTTACTCCGTTTCTCTCTCTCTCTCTCTCTCTCTCTCTCTCACACACACACACACACACACACACACAGAGAGAGAGAGAGAGAGAGAGAGAGAGAGAGAGAGAGAGACAAGTAATGTGTCTTCTTCTCCTTCTATTATTGCATTTTGTCACTGTGACAAAAATACCTAAAATGTCCATTTAAAGAAAAACTTATTTTGGCTCATGGTTTCAGAGGCTTCCATCTCCATGTTCCATGTTGCTTTGGGCCTGCAGCAGCAGCACAGTGCCTCCTGGAAGGTTTGTGCAGCAGACGGGGCCATTCATTCATGGTGACCAAGAAGCCAAGAAAGACAAAAAGAGGGCCAGATTCCCCAGCTCCCTTTTGAGAACACCCCAGTGACCTAAATTCCTCCCATTAGGCCCAACTTACTAAAGTGTCTATTACCTTCTGACAATACTACAGACTTGGACCAAGGCCTCAAACATACAGACTTTTGAAGGCCATTTACTATCCAAACTGTAGCACATCTTGCCTCTGCCCGTTTGTCTTCCTGTCATGCCTCCTCTCTCACTGTCTTTAGCTCCTCTTCCTCTCCCTTTCCCCCTCTTATATTTATCTCCTCCTCTGTCCCTCCCTCTCTCTCTTCTTTCCTTCTTCCTTTCCTTTCTTCTTTACTTGGCCTGGAACTTGTTTTATAGCTCAGGTTCATCATAATCTCCCTGCTTCTGCCTCTGCCTCTTCTTAGCTTCTCATCTCTTTCTTTACTGGGACGGACTTATATTTTTTCGCTGATTGGCTGGCTGGTTTTTGATTGACTTGGATCTAAGCAAATGGAGGACTAGACTGTTCAGTGCCAGCAACAGTCTCCTCCTGGGGAGGCGGGGCTGCAGCACAGCACCTCTGAGGCCACCCAGCAAGCCAGAGCAAAGGACATGGCCTTCAGCTCTGCTCCTTGGTTCTCATTGTAGCTCAGTTTCCTGTCCTGGACCTGTTATGTGCTTAATGGCCTTATGGATTAGACTATGTTTCAGGGTGTCCCCCTGCAGCTGTGCCACGGTCTCTTGCATATAAGTGGAGGAGACCTTGAGGATGACTCCTGCCTTACAGCTGCACACCTCTCTCCTCCCCCTGGGAAACAAGAAGGCTGGTTTGGATGACACCCAGAGCCCTTTCAAGTTCTCTCTGATTGATCAAGCGGAAGAAAAAAAAAAAAGATAAAATCTTTCTTCCATAGAAAATGAAACACATTAGCTTGGATGAGTTCAAAGTGGGATCCTGCTGGGGTGGGTGGGAAAGAGGGGGTTTCCTAAGAGCCTAGCTTCCTCTGACCAACCTGTCACACCTGACACTCCCAGTGTCCCCAATGCTGTGTGGGTTCCCTGAGAGCTTGACTTACTCCCTTTGATCTTTAGGCCTCGCCGGTGCCACTGTGACTTCCTCCTTTCTACCTAGAGTGACATGACCCATGTCCATGGCCAGCATTCACTTGTAGAAGGTGGCTGTGAAATGTACTGATGTGGATTTTGTGTTCTGATTACCACAGGTTTGCTGCCCAACTTCGAGGGCTTCACGGGATAGAAATCCTCAACTCTACAATGAAACACTTGAATGATTCTTGAGAGACATGGTGCCTGTGTACAGTCTGTGCACACATAACTGTGTGCCAGGGGTCACTGCTCCACTAATAAAGTATTTTTAAATGCCCAGCTCCAGAATGCAATGTCTGTTGGGTCTTCACTGGGAAGAAGAGAGCAGGTGGCTCACAGTAGAAACTGCTACTGCCCACGCTAGCTTCCATCCATCACTTAGGCCTCTGCCCTGCTCCTTCGGGTTCTACTGAAGCTGAAACCAGCCAACCAACCGAAAGCCTCATTTCCCAGATGCCCTTGCGGCAACTCCACTAGACCCTGAGGGAACTGTCGGGAGTGTTTGGCAGTGGCAGTTTAGCATCTGCCTGCAGCTCTCAGCCCTTTAAGAGACTGGCAGTAGCACCAGGGTGGCGGCAGCTTCCTGAATCCCAGCTGCAGCTGTTGTACATGCTTTTGAACTCAGTGGGTTGAGTAATGACAGGTGACTCCCTGACAAGGGCGCTCTTTCCAGCCCTGGGCTGGGGGTCAGCATTTCCAGCTGACTGCGTTTTTACAAGTGTAAGATGGCTCTGGACGTACAGGGCTTACAGTCTTATGTCCCTAACCCACCCCACACTCCTGCTTATCCCATTCCCAAAGACCCTGCTTCCTTCTCATTGCCCCAAAGCCAGGATCACCTGCGCACTCCCAAATGAAAGGTTTAGTAAATAACATTTTGCTGGCTTCTCAGTGCAATCGTTGGTCGAACTATTTCAGGGAAGGAGGTAGGATCTGCACTGTACAGTGAAATAATGAGAAACTGAATACCACAGCTCCCAAGAATGGCGCCCCCTACTACCTGCCTGTTCTGTTACTGGGTGAGTTGCCTAACCTTTCTGAGCTTCTCTGCACCATCAGGCAAACCTAGAAAAATAAATATCCAACATACCTGTGCTGTGAAGGTCATATGAAATCTAGAATGTTCCCCCCAAAGATTCCCCTAGTTAAAGGCTTGGTCCCAGGTTGGCATTCTTGCCAGGTGGTGGAAGCATTGTTAGATTTGGTTCACTGAGAGTGTACACTCAAAAAGGCTTGTAGGACCTTGGTCTCTTCTTCTGATTTCTAGCCATATGATGGACAGTCTGTTTTACAGCCTGTTCCTACCACTGAAGTGTGGTTTCCACTAAAAGAAGTCTAAAAGTCATAGAACTTCCTGGACATAACCGAAAGCCTCTAAAACTCTTGAGCCCAAACAAACCTTTTCACTCTATAAGTCCTATAAGCAGTGGGTAATTGTTACAGTAACAGAAAGCTAGCTGCCATTAGACCCAAAGGTATTTCAGCAGCTACACTACTGCACGAACATGGCATGTGCCATCCTGAAACTGCAGACCTTTACTGACATCCTGCGTACTAAGAGGTTAACTTTGAGATTTGGGTCGATAAGCTCATGTCCTTTAAGGGGTCAAAATTAGGCATAGTCTGAAATAAGCAGGAAAGAAAACACTCCTTTTTCTGGGAAGATTTCACTCCACACCCCCTACAGAAAATTCGTCACTGGCAGAACAGCTCTCGGTTTAGGTTAAGAACTTTTTTTTTAATGGAATGGTTAGTTGCATGTTGGAAGTCTGCATGAAAATTGTTAACGCTGGGCCTTCTCTGTAGGACCAGTACAACTGTGGGCAGCACACCTGGGGTACTCTGCCCTGGTGCTGTAACAGTATCCCAGAGCAGTGAGGATGGGGGGGACATACAGGTGACAAATCTCAGCAGAGAAGATGGGACCTGCCCACCCCAGGGGCTCCTGCAAACAAACCTCCTTCAAGCAGGTAAATTGCAAAGGGGATGTGTGATGCTCAACAGACACAGAGAAGAATTAGAAGCTGCAGCATCAGCTGCTTTCAGAGAACACAACAGGCCTTGGGAGATGGCATCAGTGTGCAGAAACAACAGCCTGGTCTCCGGCTCAAAGTCGAAGCCTCTCTGATGCTGCTACACCCCTCTTTTCTGCCTCTGAAACAATGATGCTATAGGTAGAGCCTATCCCCAGAGTGTGGGAGATGACTCATTTTGCTGTGCTTGAGAGAGCCTGCAGGGAGTCATAATCTTCTTTATGTTGGCAGTGGGGCCACTGCACACCCTCGTACGGGTAGAGAGAAATCCCTTACAAACTGGCAATCTCATGAGGACACCATGAGGCAGATATTGTCTTCACTGTAGAAGAAAGCAGCTAAGACTTCTTTGCCCAGGGCCATGTCTTCTGTAAATAGAGGAGTCAGAAGTTAACCTCAAACTAAAGACTCAAACGTTTTTTAACTTTTCCTAGCATGAAGCATTTCTCTCCTTATTGAATGTGGCTTTTAGGAAACATCTTTTTTTTCTGAGTCTGTTTCTTCTCTATGAAATTAAAATAACAGTTTCATCTGACATTCTCTGGTTTGGATATGCAGGGTGCATCTAAAATGAGGGCTGGCTTAATGGCTATGATGGTTAGACCATAAAGGGGTCCCTTCCCTCCCCTCTTCCTTTCCACCAAAGGACTCATTTTTCTATTAGTCACCGCATGTTACTGAAAACAAGCAAATACTAGGCCTTGACCATGTTTGCTGTTCTCCCATCCTATGCCTGGGAAGGTATACATAAGCATCTCCAAACCCCTCCTCCAGCCTGCAGCAGCCTTCCCTATACTCTGAGATAGTGTAAGAACACGAGTCCCAGCAGCGCTGGAGTTCTGGGTACTCAGAACATGCAAGCCACATGACCGGGATGAGACTGTGCTATGTTTGTATTTGTAGGTGCCTCTGACTTCTTTAGTGCAAGGTGCTGGAGTCAGGTCCTTTCCCAGCAGATACTCCTGTTAGTTCCTCTTTGTCCTAATTTCAAACCAGAAACAAAAGAAAAACAAAAACAAAACCTGTTGATCCCAAGGACTGTCACTCCAGCCATACACTCATCAGGATGTCATTAGCCTTACCCTTCCCACTGCCCTGAAAATGAAGAGGGCTGTCACACTGACCACCACCCCTCCTCAGGTCCCAATCACACAGCAGCTACAAGGCAGCTAGACACCAGCTGGATGGCTCATTTCTTTCTAACAAGAGCTCTAATGTAATCTCAATTTCAAAAAAGCAAAAAGTAGTAATGCCTTGCTGGAGGCTTCTAGCCCTTTGATGGGCCAGACTCTGACCACTCTACCACCATGGCAGGATGCAGAAAGATGCCACAGGGTACTAGCAGAGGAGACAGAAGCATGCTAAGACTCTCTGGCAGCCACCCACAGCCTCAGGACTCCCCAGATGCAGGGCTCGGAGGAGGTCTTCCGAATTCTGGAACCAGGCAGTTCCAATAAACTAGGGCTTCGTGCCAGGGAGGGCTCAGCTCAGCTCGAGCATCACTTCGCTGTCACATGTCCACCTCCAACCTCACATTTGTGCTTTTAATCTTCAGCAGATCCATCTGCTCCTTCAGACCCTCCCCTGCCCTCCAGCTGCAGCACACACGTGTGAACGCACGCACGCACGCACGCCCACGCAGTTCACCTCCTGAAGCTGAGAGATGAATTGTCACGTGGAGCTGGGTGAGCTGAGGTGCGATGGAGATTCGGGCTGGATCAAAGGCAGGGTAGGGGAGAGAGAATTATCGTTATGTACAGCAAGAAAAATGAGTCCCATGCCCACGCTCAATTTTATTCAGGGTTCATCTCTCCAGGCTCTGCTTAGAGGGAATCTTTCTGGTTTTAAGTGACTAGCCCACAATGCCCAGCCCGCACCATCTCATATTACAAGGAACCTCTCACACAGGAAACACCAGGGGAAGAATCTTCAACATCTACCCCTAGTCAGACAATTGCCTGACCTAAGGATCAAAGAAGTGAAGAGACAAAAGACCAGGAGACCCTGGCTGGGGTGCAGCGCTGCCAAGGTCAGACTGCAGATCCAAAGCATCCCCCCTCTTACGTTAGCTTCACCCCAACTACTCCTTGCTCATAAAAGATGCCTCTGTTGGGGACGGGGTACTTAGTTCATGGGTTTGTCATGAAGATTAACTAGGGTGATTTCTATAAAGCTCTCCACAACCGTGTTTGGCACCACAGGTTCTGAAGAAGGGGGGCTACATGATTACACTGATGTAGCTACTTCCACAGATGCCCCTGCTGGGCGATCCCTGCAGGTTCCAGGAATTCTGAAGCAGGGGGATTTTGATCAGGGTTGGATAGGAGCCTGTGTGGCTCTGTCTCAAAGGTGGGGAGTCAGAGAACTGGGCACCCAGGTTCAGTGTTATTCGGGTATAGATGAGCCTGCAGAATGGAAGGGCTGGCAGGAAGGAATTGAGGTGGGGTGAGGAATAGGCTTTGTGACAGGGAAATGGGGCTGGAGAAAGAGGCATCAGGGTGCTGTTGAGTGATAGCATTGTATGTGGTTCAGTGGGAGAGTTCTTTTCTAGCATGCCTTAGGCCCTTGGTTCAGTCCATGGCATTGCCAAAAAGGGGTAGGTGGGTGGCATTAACACATGGAAGAAAGGAATGGCAAAGGAGGAACCGGAGACTGAGTACCACTATCCCACTTCTTCAATTCTGCTATACCATCTGCTGCCAACATGGCATGTGAGAGAAGAGCCCTCCGAACACCAGAGAAAACGTGCATGATACAAAGGACCAAAGATGGAACAGGACCTTGTGTGGCCTGGGGCGTTTAGCCTCTGACCTTTCCCTGACTTGCAGACCTGCATCTGTGCTCTGTAGTTTCTTGTCATTATTAGTACACTGCCTCTATTTCTAGCACTATCCATGTGCCCCTGGCCCTATTCTTTGTTCTGGGAAACAGAAGAAACCTCAGCGGGTATCCTTTGAAGTCCAGCCTATGCCTATAACACCATAGAGGAATGGGAAAGGTTGAGTGGTACCCAGTGGCACTGATGCTCTGAACAAGATGCTACCCTACATTACCGACATCGGTGAGAATTTTTAAAAAGACAAGTTTTGGGTTCACTTGAAAAGCCTCCTTGCTGGGCTCCCCACCTCCCTCCAGATCAACAGCACCCTGCCTTCTGTAGCCATTGTCAGTATCTTTTCTCAAACACCTTTACACAATTGACGTGTGTGTGTTTGCTTGTGTGTATGTGTGTAATATGTGTGTGTGTGTGTGTGTGTAGTGTAACATGTGTGGGGTATGTATGTAATGTCTGTATGTGTGTGTATATATGTGGGGGGGTAATAAAACTGTGGACAATTACTGTTTCCTCAATGCCGCTGAGAGGCTCTCAGGTTATTTTCCTTAAACTACCATCAGATACTTATGCAATCTTCACACGGGATGCAGGAGCTGCAGTTCATAAGGTTTGAGTTGAATCTAAAACACGTACATCTGTTATTATCCCTCAAATTGTTTTTCCTTATAAAAATTCTGAGAAAGTCTTAACGCGGCTTTTGAGCCATCCAGTGTAAACTTTGTGAGCCTTCAAACAAAGACAGTTTCAGAGTCATGTTCTGGTTCCCACTCAGGCCAGCCCATCTTCTGTTGCAACACTGGGTTCAACATCTTGGGGGTTCACTGTCACGTTCCAACACTTCAAAGAAGCCTGGGCGTTATTGGCTGAGTGACAGCTGCCCACTGTGCCCCTCCCTAGCTGCAGAGAGTTTCTCAGTGTTTGCATGCATGCCATTCTACTCAGCCCTGCAGTCTACTCCATACCTGCTGTCCTCTGCTCCTCTCCAAAAGGCCTTCTCTTTCTGTCAACCCCACACCGCACAAAGCCCCAGTGCAGCGAGAGTGACAGGCCCCTTTTGTTTAGATACTAAGAAAGTTATAGATTCTCTTCAGTGCAGTGGGAACTAGTGTTGGGCCCTCCTAACAGGCGAGGGAACTGAGGCACACAAAGCTTAAACACCTGGTGCAAGTGGCCTCCCATCTCTCCCTCCTTCATCCTGCTAATTTACACAACTGTAAACCCTGTAGCTGGCAGGGTTTGTGGTGTGATGCAAATTGAAATATTCCCTGTCTAAAATAGTCAATGTTTTTTTTTTCTCTGTTTGTTTGCTTCCTAAGTTGAATTAAAAAAATTTAACGTGCCTAGATTTTTTTTTTTTAATTGGAAATCTTAGGGCCTAGACACAGAGCACTGGGCATAGACGGGAAGAGTACAATAACCGCACTCCAAGGACAGGCGAGCCGAAGGACAGGCCCATGGCTCTGTCTTCATCCCGCCCACACATCATTGCTACTAAGAAGGGTCTTCCCTCTCCACCTGGACTTGTCTCCTTTGGCTCCCAAAGCCACGGCTAGATACCAGTGCTGGTCCCATTCCCTGTATGTATGTGGCTCTTACCAGACTCTCCCTCATAAACCTATATGACACAGGAGGGGTCCCTTTTGTGCTGCCTGTGAAGAACTGGAGGCCTGAGGTCTGGAGTGTAGCCATGAACAGTCATGAATAACCTCTAACATCCAATCTTGTCCTACAGTGTTTATCTAGGCACCACAAACCCCCCATTTAAATACTGTGTGTATAGTCCTGTAGTCCTGATTGCTCTACCCATCTAGTCTCCAAATCACTAAAACAACAACAACAAAGAGTGACTGCTTCCCCTGCCTTTCGTTTCTCAGACTAATGGAATCGTACAAAATTCAGGTCATGGACTGAAGTAGGGAACAACTCTGAAGCACAGACATTTCAAATAAGAGAGCTGCTGTGCTACCACTAAAGCCACTGAGAAAAGAAAACCCTTCTATAAGGCAATGGGAAATATTCCACAGTGGAAAGGTAGAAAAGGTAGCCCCCAATAGGTTGCTTCTGAGGGAGTTTTGGGACCAGCATAAACACGAACATCAATGGCCCCAGTTCCAAACAAGCTCAGGACACACAAACACACAGACACAGATGCACACGCGCACACACACACACACACAGACACACACGCACACATGTAGGCACACACACACACACACACACACACACACACACACACACACACACAC
>OU015749.1:104929062-104952711 GCA_907169655.1 Acomys percivali | reverse complement strand
CACACACACACACACACACACACACACACACACACACACACACACACGGCTGCTTTGCCTGTGGACCTTTGGCATGCTATTACCTCAGAGACTAACCAGTGGGTTGCTTGGTTCTTCTCCAGTTTACAAGAAAATTCCCTCTGCTCTGGTAAGCAACGCCATGAGGAAATGCCGTGGGGAATCATGGGAAACCATGCCTCCTCGTTTAGGCCACACAGTTCAGGTTTTGCCATTTTTGTTTATTTTCTGCTGCTATAACCCAATAAGTCATTGAGGAAGAATAGTGCCTTACTTTGGCTCATGGTCCTCGAGGCGAGATTGCACTGATGCATCTAGTCAGGGCCTTGTACTGAGTCATAACATGGCTGCGAACTGGAAAGGCAAGCAGGCACGAATTGAGGAGCCAGGCATGGCAGCTTCAGGGTTTGAATGTAGATGTCCTCCAACCGACACGTGCGCTTGAACACTTGATCCCCTGCTGGTGATGCTGAGGTTCTCTAAGAGGCAGACCTTGAAGATTCGATCCACTTCCGGTTGGGGAGCAAACTCTGTGCTTTCTGGTCTGCACATCCCGTGAGGAACACCAGCACATGTCCCTGCAGCCACGGCTGTCTTCTACCATGCCTTTGCTCTTATGAGGCATTGGAATTCCCCAAAACCCGGAGGCAAAATAAACCTCTCCTGCTTTAGGTTGCTTCTCTCAAGTGTTTTGATCGCAGTGATGAGAAATGTAACCAACACAGAGTGCAGCCTGATGCTTTCAAAATTCATTCCTAGGGTGACTTATCCAGCCTCTGTAGGGCGAGGAACACGCACTCCTGCAAGAGCAGACTCAGGTCCATGAACAGCATTGATCCCTCTTAACAGCTTGGTCTCTTGTTAATGCTCACCCTACCCCTACTGCCCAATACTCAATATGTTTTTCTGGGGGGATAAACCACAGCATTTCATCTCCCCAAAACTTATCCTGGAGTCTAGCTGTGACACTGTAAAATCAAATAAAAAAAAAAAAAAGCAATCCCCTTCTAAAGTTCAATGTCAGGAACCTGGAGAGATTGTGTGGTGGTTAAGAGAGCTTGTTGCTCTTGAAACAAACCAGAATCTGCCTGTAACTCTACCTCCAGGAGATCAGATGCCCTCTTGTGGCTTCTGTTGGCACTTGCACACATGTGTTCATGTACACACATACACAGGCATACACATACACATTTAAAACAAATAAAGCTCAATGGCAAAGCAGGTATAGAGTAAATGTTCCTAATGCGAAGGAGAGACAGGCCGGAAGAAAGAGGTAACAGCTCCCTCAAATCCCAAACCCAAGACAGCAGATATTAAATCTTAAACCCGGAAGAAAGGTGTCCCTTTGTAGATACACTAAATGGCTTGGACCCCCAAAAGGTGAGATAGCCCTGACCCTATGGTATAGTGAGAATTCTGGAATTTTGGTTTCTTCTAAAAAATAAAAACCACAGAAATATTATAAGACTATGTTTCTGTTTTAATCCCAGGCATAGGGATGTGGGGCTGCTTTGGACTGTCCGAAACAGCTGACCATGATTGGCCTCATGTTCTAGCAGAGGCATGGTTTTTCTAGCTGCAGATAATTACTGCAGTTGTGTGACATTTGGAATTCTGGGAACTTTTCAGCGGGTATATAAATGCTAGAGCCCCTCTAGGCAGGAGTTGGTGGTTGTTAGTCATTCAGGGGGGTTGGTTGCCGTTTGCTAGTAGTCATGCTTAAAAAATAAACAAGAAGAAAGAAATTGTTTTTCGGGTGCTCTCTCTCCCCCTCTCTCCCTCTCTCTCTCTCTCTCTCTCTCTCTCTCTCTCTCTCTCTCTCTCTCTCTCTGCCTCCATCCTTCTCTGCCTCCATCCTTCTTTCTTTCCTATCCAGTGATAGAGGTGAAACCAGGGGAATAAAGAGTGGAAAGAGTGGAGAAAAAGAACTCGCAAATTGCAAAGACCAGCCACACTATGGTTTGGTTTTTCTGGACTTTCTCCTCTCAGGTTGGAATCTCTTGACTGCAGCTCTCCCACGCAGCCTTTGCACTTTTGTGGCTCTATAGTTTCAAGGTCTCACCAGTAAGGTGGCCACTGCAACTCTACCACGGATTGCCCTCAGGGGCCTGTAGCAGCTCAAATGCCACATTTCTTCTCTGTGGTTCTCCCAGGGGCTCACTTTCATGGCTTTGGGTCTATGACTGTGTCCTTTGAGGCCTAGGTGGAGGAAGGCCATGGTTCCGTTGATCTTGAATTTTTTTTTTTTTTTTGCCTGTAGAAACACCACCATATGTGTGCCATCGAAGCATACAGCTTGCAGCTCAGTATCTGGCCCACATGCTGCACCTGGGGCTGGCACTGCTTAAGCCATGTTTGAATTAACCAAAGAATGTTATTGCCAGATTTAAGGAGAAGAAGCCCAAAGGGCAGTGAGCTCTTTCTGTACTCAAGGTGCTAGAGACAACCCCGGGGCTCTGTGAGATGATTTCAGGACCTCCCCCGCTACCCGCCCAACACACACCGTGTTTCTGATGAGCTACACTGCTCCCCTCCTTCCACGCTAATCTCACCGTTAGGAAGCAGCTCCCTGGCTTCACACTTGCATATTTTTTGTGTGGTAGGATTGAATTGGATCCAGGTTTTTTTGTGCCCTGCTTGACTTTTAATTATAAGTTCTGCCTCTAGCTCAGCCTCTGCTCTCACAGATCACCGTATGTGGCCACGAACCGCATGAAGCAGCGTGAATGCCTGCTGCGTGAACAGCTTTTCTGCCAGGTTTCCTAGTTCATTGCTCCTACGTTGGATCTTACACAGATCCTCGGACACAGAATTTGGAAAAATATTCTTTGCCAATTTGCAGCAAGAATGGCCTTTGTTCTATGTGTTCCTCCGTTTCTATTTAAGATCACATTTGTGTGGTTTTACTGGACACCTATCTACCAGCATTTATGTTAGTTACCTTGCATGCTGTAACAAGCCACCTTACAAAAGTTATATATGGGGGCTCTGGATTTAAGGGTGGACCTTGTTATTGTAGGGAGGACCTAAGCAAGAGTGTGAGGCAGCTGGTCACACTGCATGTTAAATATGAAGAATAAGATGCCAGGCAACAGATATAATATGGAGAAGTTTATTGTAGAAGCGTGGGAGAGCAGGAAACGGGAAGGCGTGGCCCAGAGAGAAGGAAAGAAACACACAGAACGAGACAGAGACTGAGGCAGCAAGAGAGAGCAAGAAAACAAGAGAGAGGAAGAGACAAAGTGGGTTTGCCCTTTTTACAGCCTGGGCAGCCTGTGGCACACCTAGTGGCAGGTAGGTCATGACGTCATAGGTTACTAGGCAGCCAGGTATGCTAACACTGCAGCCCCAGTGAGGAAGCAGAGAAAGATGAATGCCAAGGCTTAGCTTGTTTTCCCCTTGTAAATTAGTCTTGAACTCCAGCCCCTGGGGATTGTGCCGTCCACATTCAGGAAGATTCAGTATCTTTGAACATGAGTCATATTTTATTTCTCGCAGATGTGTAACAAGTTTGCTGTGACTTTGTCACATGTAGATTCATGTGGCCACCTCCACCACGGTTAGGACAACGAACAGTTTCCTCATAAGGATTTTGCAGTTGCACACGTGTTTCTTTACACCCCACTTTTGACAGCTACCACCCTGTTCCCCATCCCTATAGTGCCAATTCAAGACTGTGAATGGAGACATGCAATATGTACACCTTTTAAAAACTGCTTTTGAAAACCATTGTAATCCCCCAGGGTTCAACTAAGTGCTTGCCCACAGTTGCTGGGGATCTTTCCATGTTGTATATCTGCCTTGGTGTGCTTGACCTTTCATCTGCTCTGCTGTTTCACACATTTTTTATATTACATAGGAAACTACAACGCACAGTCATGTGCTGGTATTTATGGCAATGTGGTTTTAATTTTTCTGGGATGTATTTCCCCAAAGGGTAATTGCTAGGTCATTTGGTAATTATATGTTTAATCTCCTCGGAGACTATCTAGTAGAGTGGCTGGGCCTATACCCATACTGGAAATGTATATGCAGTCCATTTTCTCATTGGTGTTTGGCCTTGATGTTTATTTTAATAGTTCCATTATGTGTACATTGACATCTCATTGTGGCTTCAATTTGCATTTGTTTATTGGCGAATGACATTGAGCATCTTCTTGTGCCCTTATTTGCCATCTGTGTACCTTTCCCATCTTCTAACTGGGTAACTTCATGTCATTACTTTTGCTTGCTCGCTTGCTGTTAACTTTGAAGATGGGACCAGCAGAACGTGGTTACCCAGGATTTGGTTCACAAATACATTCTCCCTTGTGCACACTTTATCTTCTCATTGTCTTCACGTGGTCCTTCCCAGAGTAGATGTTTTTCATGGCATTAAGTTTATTAATTCCTCCTTGTGGTATTCAGTCTCATAGCTTTGTTTTTTTGCCTTATCCTAGGCCAGGAATATTTTCCTGTAGGGCCAGGTGTAATGATGCTCAGCTTCAACCTCAATGCTTAGGAGGCAGAGGCTAGAGGGTCATGAGTTCAAGGTCAGCCTTGATTACACGGCAAGCTCAATGTCAATCTAGAACACATAGTAAAAACCCTGTCTCACCTCTCACCTCTCTCCCTCCTCCTCTCTCTTCCTCTATCTCTGTCTCTCTCTGGGGTACCCCTCTCCCGCTTCCCCTCTCTCCCCATGCCCATTTAATAAACTTCCATTTTTAAAAACCTGTCTCAAAGAAGTAAAGGGAAAAAGAATATTTTTCTAAAGGTTATAAGTTTCTATTTCATATTTAAGTCTATGATTCATTAGATTTTTATATTTGTATAAGGTGTGAGTGAATGGATATTCCAATTATGAAATCATTCTAGTGATGGAGAAACCCAGAGAGATCTGAGAAAATAAGGTCCACCCAATAACTGTTAAGGAGAAAAAGTGTAAGCCTGTTGTTCTACGTCTGATCTCCTCTCCTCCCTTCCCCTCCCTTCCCCTCCCCTTCCCTCCCCTCTCCTCCCTTCCACTTCCCTCCCTTCCACTTCCCTCCCTTCCACTCCCCTCCCCTCAACTTCACTCCCTTCCCTCCCCTCCCCTCCCCTTCCCTCCCCTGTCTTCTCCTCCTCTCCTCTTTCTCTCTCTCCTCTGGAGCATGTGCCCCAGCTTTCTGAATCCGTTCATTCCTCTACAGTAACCAACCTCCCTTAAGCTCATGAGCTAAGGTTGGAGCCTGTTAGAACACATCCAGCGAGCCCTCTGCTGCACGTTTGCAGTGTGGAGAATGGAGGCAGGTGGGAAAACTTCCCGGCATGCAAATGACTTGCCATTCTTGTTTGGAGAAAGTCTCCATTGGGTTTCAGCAGTGTCCAGAGTTTCACGGAACTTCTGGGTCACTGCACTGACCCATGGAGGCTGCATGAGCGCTTGACCTTTGTGACCACACACCCAGGAAGGTTCACTTCTCCTTGAGTTCTCCCAAAGACCCTTAGACTTTGTCCTGGTCCCCATTAGCGAGACCAAAGGAGGAACACACACACTCTAGTTGCTATAGGCAAGTGCTTTCATTTTACCCAGTGTGCCAGAGTGCTCAAACAAACATGCAGCTAGCATTTTTCAACAGGTAGCTCAGCATTAAAGCCTTAGCTGCGATGTGTTCACACACTTGCACCTTTGTGGGAAAATCACAGGGGTGTTTTACTTGAGGTCCTGGCAGCCTGCCTTCATCCCTGGCTGTCCCTTCCTCCAGGGGCTGCCCTTTCTGTCAGTTGCCCCCTTTAAGTCTCTGAATACAACACTGAAAGCTTCCAGCTCCTTGTTTCCCTGGAGATCCACTGCAGGCTTAACTGCTGACATGATTTGAATGGCTTAACCCTGTGCCTTCCTCTGGAAACCTAAGTTGATCTTGCAAAACGTTGGAGGAGGTCCAGGTTTGTCTGAGTGAGGATTCCTAAGGAGTGGAGCCTTTCAAGTTTTGCAACATTCACTCACTCAGCAGGAAGCCAGAGACTGGCCTCCAGTTCTCCAACTTTCAGATTGCAGTGGCCTTTGTCTTCCAATTCTCCCACTCTTAGGAAAGGAGGGTTCATGCCTGGGTGCTGCAGCGGCCCTGCCCTGCTCTAGCCTAAGTGATCTGGAGCCTTCTCTCTGAAGTCATTTCAGGATGTACATCCTGGTCTGGGTGTCGCCTTCTCCATCTCCACCTTCTTCCAGGGAGTATGGCCCCCTTCCCTTCCTTCTCTCCCGCATTCTTAAAAGGCTCCCCACCACCACCACCATACCTAGCCCATTTCCCCAGCAACCAAGAGATCTGCGTTTGAGTGTTAGTCACCACTTATTCCAATACCCACTGTTTTCATGCATGGTTTTCTCCTCTGTTAATAGATGTGCACATCATAACACTGTTGTGGGTTTAAAGTGCACATAATAGGCAAATAGCTACTGATCCTGGATCAAGGGTGGTAGTGGCCATGCCGGGTCTCCATGATAACTGTCACCAGGCCCAGTCTTCAGTCCTTAATCATTCATCCTGGAGAGTTCTTAAAATGTGCTATGGAAAAACCAAGTGTCCCAGCTTCCACTGAGACAGCTCCCCCACCACCCACCACACGCGTGCGCGCGCGCGCGCGCGCGCGCGCGCGCACACACACACACACACACACACACACACACACCTTTCCATTTCCTAGGAGTCTAGTGAACTTATGGTATACACAATTGGGCTATGTCAATTTGCATACAAGAGCAAGCATTTCCTCCTCTCCTGGGTGGATTCTTCAAATCTGAATGTGGTCACTCTTCAAGTTCCTTATGGGCCAATCTTTTCCTGCTGCAAGTGAACTAGCACCTGCCTGCTGTAGTATGCCCAGCAGTACCTGCCTCTGGGCAATGACCTACAGACAGGAAGGAACACCCTTTGTAGGTAACAGTCCAGCTGTAGTCCATCCTGCTCCAGCTGATCATCCTTGCTAACCTCCAGTATGTAAAGAGTAATTAACACACAAACAACACTAACAAGGGAAACGTTGAACCAGTCAGATTCAGACCAGGGGGGAAAACAACATGACACATTCTGCATTCCAGGGCTTGCAGCAGGGCTTAGGTCTCCACTCTCAGGAACACTAAGATCTCTATAGAGGGGTAGCAGGAAGGTACAAACCAGCCTGCTCCCATTTCACTGAGCCACAACGCCAGGCCAGCCTCTCCTGCTGCACTCTGACTTCTAGCTGAAAGCACAGATCTGCCGCTCCCTACCTCTACTAAGTTGAGCTAGCTGGGGAACTGAGGAAGGGAAATCTACCTCAGAGGGGCATCCCCTATTCCAGGACCAGCTCCCTCCCTCCCTTCTGCAGCCTCAGGCTCTGGGCTGGCTGGGTTTCCCCACCTTGGCAAGCGGAGGAGGGAGGACCTACTCACCATGTAGTTCCACCCTCCCAGACCTGAAGAGCAGGAAGTAGAGAGGCTCCTGGGGCCACCCAGCTTGCTGACAGATCAAGGTGAGGTGCAGAGGTGCACGGGAGTGTGTGGTGCCACACAGGGCCAGAAGGCCTCCCGATCCCATGGCAGGCGGCCCTTTGGAGCAGCAGCTGGGCAGGCTCACCGTCTTCACCCGCGATGATTTTGAGGAAGAATGGCACCGAGTAGCCAGTGGTGGCTTCAGCCAGGTGTTCCAGGCAAGGCACAAGCGCTGGAGGACCCAGTATGCCATCAAATGTTCCCTGTGCCTCCAGAAGGAAACCACCAGGTAGCTGATGGCCCGCTTCCACAGAGGTAGTACAAGTATTTGGTCTAGGGAGCTCAGAGGAAGAGGTGAGCTGGGGTTGAGGTTGACAACTATCCAGTTGCTTTTAAATGGCCCCTGTGGTCTGAATTTCCCAGACTAGACTCTTTCTCTGAACCTGAAAGACAGTAGGCAAACAATACCTGCTTGTTGGCATCCCAAGAGGTCAAAAGTGAGTAGCAACTACCTTGCAAAAATTCCTTTGTCTACCTGGCCTCTCAAACTCACTCTACCTCCTTCCTCTTGTATGATGATGCTCCCTCACCTCATCCTTTCAAGGTGGGGGGGGTCTGAGCTTTCCAAGAGATGTAACATTTTTCTCAGGGTGTAAGTTGTCACCTTCTTTCTTTCCATGCCAGCCACTGTAGGCTGAACAGGTTTGGAGGTTGGACATTGCCCCAGCAGGACACCACCAGGTGGCTGATGCCATACTGCTGGTTTTCCACAGGGGATAAACTGAGGCTGGAAACGCCCAGATTACTTGCCAGCTGATATAAATCCTGCTGGAAAGTCAAGTCCAGAGCCCCATGATATCTTTCTGTTTTAGACCTTGGCTGTCAAAGTTTGTGTTATGGCAACACTTCTCCTTACTACCTCTGGCCTTACTGTGTGTCCCTGCCTTTTGCTTTCCCCATTTACAGCCAGGAAGGAGACATCTGGAATATTAGGCCAGAGTATGAAAACATGTCCTTCCATAACACCTCTTGGGACATCAACTGGACACCCAATGACTCTTACTTAGAAGCTAATTCTTATGTTTTCTGTGATGTGACAATGCCCTGATAGCAGCTTTTGTACTCGCCCTTTTCTCTGCCTGGAATAAGGCCAGATGACTGTAAGATTTAGCCAAGCCATGCATAGTCTTTGAAATAAAGAACACGAGGAAAGGGTGAGATGATTCGGCATGTAAGGGCATCTGCAGCCAAACTTGATGGCCTAAGCTTGAGCCTCAGGGCCCACTTGGTAGGAGGAGAGAGAACTGGCTCCTGAAAGTTGTCCTGTGACTTCCACACCCATATGTATGAGTGGTGACATATGCACATTCACATGCAAATTCACACAAAGAAATGTGCTTTTTAAAAATAGCACAAGGAAGTGGATGGCATTGACCTGCTTATGCTGTGACTATGTAAAAGCTTCTCCCCAGTTTTCCTTCCCTAGTTCTTAGGATTCACTGAGTGTAATGGACTACTAAAATTATTAATAACTGTAGCTGGTGAGTGTTTGTGGATGGCTGTATTTGGAGCTTTATGGGTGTTGCTTCATTAGATTTCCCCATCCATCCATCCATCCCTCCCTCCATCCATCTACTTGATGAAGGTCAATTGTTCTCTATACTATGTGCCCAACTCTATACTGGCCCCTGGGAGGAAATAACAAGTGGAATAGACATGTTACCTCTCTCTCTCTGGATCTTGCAGTTCAGAGGGAGAGAGACATTAGCTACAAGATGAGTGCGCTCCTGTGAAACAGGCAGGAAACAAATCACTTACGGTCCTTTGAGCCCTTCCTGACAGAGTTTGCCTGAGATCAGAAAACCTTCCCTGAGAGCTGAAGTGTGAAGAATGAGCGTGACTTAACTAGGTGAGGGAAAAATGTACATGCAACAAGGCATGTAAAGGGCCTGTGAAAGAGGGGCACAGTATGTACAAAGGTAAAGGAAAGTCCTTACAGCTGAAGTAGAAGACATGAAGGGGCAGGGCAATGCTGCTGAAGGATTTGCAGCCAGATTGGGGAACAAATATGAAAGGGAAGCAGTCAGATGTGCAGCTTAGGGAATGGTCAAGACGGAGTAGAATGGATGTTGTTGTTGTTAAGAGACTGATGGATAATGGATGGTAGATGATGGCAAGAGATGATGGAGACCCAGAGTGTAGTGCTGGTAGTGGAGCTATGGTGAAAATAAGGGAGGTAAGGAAGAGCGTGATCTTGTGCTAGTTGCCTGTGGGAGGCTCAACAAAGAAGGATGCTGAGATCCGTGCACTGCCTGGTATGCCAGAGGAAGACAGGGCCCACTAGGATGCCACTTTATGACAATAGCGCTTGTGTCTGTTTTGCTCACTGCTAGTGTCTGGTACGTAGTTATTGTTAGATATCTGTTGAATGATGGCCTTGGCATAAGAGACCCATGAAGTAGGCAGAGAGAGGGGGATGGGTTAGGAGGCAATGACGTCAGGGAGTTATGGCAGGAGTGAGGGTGAGGTAATCACATAGACCCCTGTCAGGCATTGAGAGACCTTTGTCTTCCACTCTGAGGAAGAAGAAAGTCACTGGAGCCACTGGTTGAGCAGTGATTGCTACTATAGATTTTTCTAAGATTTCTTTTTACGATATTCATAACCATGAAGCTCAGGTTTGATATGCTACGCATAAAATGTCCTTTCGTCAAGAAGAGTTGTCAAGTATGTGTATACGGCATGGTTAACATTCGCACGCTGTGTGTTTTAGGTAGTAATTGAAGCCAGGGCAGGGACCATATCATCTGTTCTAAATCCAAAATGAACAAGTTCAAGGTCCTGCCCTCATGGAGCTTAGATTCTAATGAAGGAACCAATGAACAGATAAAGAAATACAGTTTCTACTTACAGCTCTTAGGACTACTAGGCATTTTCTCCACTGATCTAGCTAAGGAGAGTTGAGTAGTGGGATCTCCCAAGAATAGATTTGGTCTAGAAATATTAATCTGTGGCTCATCTGCAAGTACGGTAATAAGGATAGATACAGCTGAGGTAGACTTGTCATTTTCACAGGCTGTGTCTGAAATTCTCACTAATTAGGCTATCTGAGTTGTCATTGATGCCGATGAGTGAGAAGGGCCACTTGGCTCTGTGAGTGAAGGTGTTTTGGCAGAGGAAACAACACATGCAAAGTTCTTGGAGTGGCAACACACTTGGCATGTGGGCAGAGAGAGGGCGATGGGTTAGGAAGCCATGAGATCAAGGAGTTATGAAGGGGCGAGGGTGAGGCAGTCACAGGGACCTTTGTCAGGCTTTGAGAGACCCTTGTCTTCAACTGTGAGGGAGAAGAAAGCTTTTGAATGCATTGGCTGACCAGCAATTGCTACTATAGATTTGGGGAGTTAAAAAAAGGGTTTCTTTTTATTATATGAGTGTGCATGTGGAGTATGTGTCCATGAAAGCAGGTGCCCACAGAGGCTAGAGGCACTAGATACGCCTGGAGCTGGAGTTTCACGTGGTTGTGAGCCATATCACATGGGTGCTCGGAGCAGAACTTGGATCCCTTGCAAGAAAGCATGCACTTTTAACTGTTGATCCATCTCTCCATCGCCTACTATGTACATTTCATATTTAAAATTATTCCTTTCGGGGAGAAGTAATGGCAGAAAGGCCATTTAGGAGGTTTTGGCTGGGATGTAAATGGCAGGCATGGGAACAAGTAGTCAGATCTTTGATGAATGTCAGTGGTGTAGCTGTTTGTGGGAATGAGAGAAAAGGTCAAAGATTAATCCAGGACATGTCCAGAGGACGGAGAGCACATCACCTGAGAGGCATAAGGCTAAAGGAGGAGACAGTCACGTGGAGGAGGGGAATTAAGAGTCAAGTTTCTGACATATAGTGGCATCAAACCACCAAATGTCTGATTGGAGATGCTAGTGGTGGCCAGAGAAAGTATGATGAGCAGAGCATCTGAAATGAACGCAAGAGCTGAGCATTCTAGGTGATCAGACAGAAAGAGCAGAGTGACAATGGGGGAGATGCAGGAGAATGTGGACAAGACTTGGAGAGAGAGAGAGAGAGAGAGAGAGAGAGAGAGAGAGAGAGAGAGAGAGAGAGAGATTGGAATTGTCTGCTGATGGGGCAATGGGAGCTGAGGCCAGAGAGACAGAACCGCACTGAAGAAGTCTGGGTGTGGCTGGGAGTTGAGGTGGGGAAGTTACTATTATACTATTAGTATAATATAGTATAGCACAATATACTAATAGTATAATATACTATTACTATTAGTCCCATTCCACAGGTTCAGAATCCTCTGTTCCGAGTCATGCCCATCTCAAATGAGAGAACTAAGCCTCGAGGGCAACAGCGTTACCCCAAGTATCCGTAATTTGTCTACCTCAAGACAGCTATTACTCTGGTTTCCTCCCACTCAAGAGAGAAGGGGGTGACAGAGCCACCTGGGACAGCAGAGAAGGGCTAGAGGAGGCTAACCCTGAAGTAGCCAGCTGCTCAGGTGCCTGGGGTGCAGAAGCTAGACCCTCTGGCTGGTTTCCCAGGGTGACCCTGAGAGCACACTGCCAGGAGCAGCCCCGCTGCACCTCTGCACCGCCAGCACAGCTTTGCAGACACCTTGCTTTTTTAAAATGCCATTCCTCTTTAATCCCCATCCCCTTGATCCCCAAACAGCCTTTCGCAATTTGCATATTTACAGTTCGGTGGGCACACACAGTGAAGTGGACAGAGGGCCTGCAGGGCTTGTTTTACAGGGCTTCCCCTTAAGCCTTGACTTCAGCTCACTCCCACAAAGATGTATTGCGCAGCGCATGGCAATGTGTGTGGGTGGGGGAAGGGGATGATTATACTTCATTCATAACACAGACTACTCTGCATCCATTAAAGACCATGCTTCCGAAGACACCAATGCAGGGAAGTGAGAGAAAGGAGAGGGGGAGGTAGGGAAAAAAGAGGCTCCTGGAAAACATCATAAAAGAACACACTAAAATGTTAGTCAAGGCCAACTCTGCAAGAGTTTTTGCTTTTTTTTTTTTTTTTTTTTTATCAGCCCTCTGTAACTCCTAGGTTTTCAACGAGGTGCACATATCATTTTCATGATCAAAATGGTAACAGATACTATTTTAAAACAGAAACATGAAGCATAATGCTGGTCTTCCAGGGGCTCGAAAGCTGCTGGGGAAGATGAGCACATACACAAGTGGGCAGGATACCTGGTTGGTTGTGTTGCAGGCTCTCTGTGGCTGGCTCTGCAGAATGGGTAGAGCCCTAAGCCTGCAAACCTTTTGCCTTTTCTCTGATAGCAGCCTGAGCCCTAGTATTGGCTGCTGCTGGTGGTCCTGTAGGCCCTTACTTCTCTTCCACTATCTTCCAGGCTCCTGGAGTTTCTCTGGGTCTCCTCAGCTTGTGCCCTGCTGAGTTTGTATGTTATCCCCAGTTGCCCTAATGATTTGTGTTTCCCTTTCTTCCATCCCTTTCCTGGCTCTCCATAGCTCTGAGGTGAGTTGCCTCTTTGAAGAAGCAGTCAAAATGGCGAAGATTAAGTTTCAACACATTGTGTCCATCTATGGAGTATGCGAGCAGCCCCTGGGCATTGTGATGGAGTTCATGGCCGGTGGTTCCCTAGAGAAGACACTATCCACCCACAGCCTCTGCTGGCCACTCAAGTTCCGCATCATCCATGAGACCAGCTTGGCCATGAACTTCCTCCACAGCATTAAGCCACCCCTGCTCCACCTGGACCTTAAGCCAGGCAACATCCTGCTGGACAACAACATGCATGTCAAGGTGAGGGCCTTGATGATGTACACTAGACCTCCTCCACGTAACAGGACGGTCTAGCTGCCAATCACTGAACCAGCCAAGAGTTTGAGACAGCCTTTGTTTGAATAAATAGTGTGCACAGGGGTTAGACCTGAAGCAGAGATGGATGAGTAGACAACCTTGGGACATGAGACTGGGGTTGTGATGTCCACAACAATCCTCTCTGGGCCACACTTCTAAAGTTGATAGAATAATCTCTGCCCCTCGTGTTCTTTGTCTGAGGAAGGAATGTGTAGAAAGGAGATTTTTAGGAAGTCATGTTGGCCTTTGCTTCAGCGCTCAAATATTTTTATGCCTTCAAGACCTTTGCACATTCTGTTCCCCCAACCCTCTCTTTATCTAGCAAAGACTTAATTGTATCTAACCTCTCAGCTTAATCATCACCTCCTTGGGGAGAGCTTTCTTGGTCTACCCCCCAACATGGCATCTTATAAACTCTCATCATACCTTTGTCACTTCATTTTTCTGATCCTGGTTGCAGTATATAGCCATTCTATGAAACTCTTTTTAAAGTTAAGCAAAGTTGAAGAATAACAGCTCCATGAAACTGATAAGGAGTCTCAAACATGGGTGAAACGTGTTCTTAATGCATATATATACTATCCTATGTGAATGCGCAGCCATCATGAGGGGATGGGGTGTTTAAAGTGGCATCTCAGTCCCCAATCTCGTTGTCCCTTAACAATGACAGTCTGAAAGCAGATGACAAGCAGACGGTGTGAGTGTTTCAGGATCCAGGGAGATAGGAGGAAGAAGGACCCTAGAGACGCGTAGACTTCCAGCCTACAGATGAGGAAGCGCAGGTTCGGAGAAGATGAAATAAGTAGTTCAAGATCATCTAGGTAGCGGGTTGTCGTGCTGGGAGTCAGTGAAGTTGAAAACCACGTGTGCTGTACTAAAACGGGATATACTGAAAAGGGCAGTGGCAGGGTGGGGTGGGGGGGCACAGATGGCTTCTGGGAGGTGTCTGTTACTACCCTGTCCTTGGCCCTCTGCTTCCTCCCAGATTTCAGATTTTGGCCTGTCCAAGTGGATGGAGCATTCCACCCAGATGCAGTACATTGAGAGATCAGCTCTGAGGGGCACACTCAGCTACATCCCTCCTGAGATGTTCCTGGAGAATAACAAGTCTCCAGGGCCTGAATATGATGTGTACAGGTGAGTGGGCAGCTGGGCTCTGTGTCATGTGACAGGAAGTTACCCCGGCCAGATCCTTGTTGCTAACAGGCATGTAGGATAAGTATTAGGACCGGTTCCTCCATGTGCTGGTGCAAAGGGAGAGATGAGGAGGAGCTGGAGAGGCCTCACCTAGGATTGTAGAGACTCGCCCCTCCCCACCCCAGGTTAGGGATCATGGATACTAGACCAAGTAGAGTGTGGGGTCCCCCTGGATAGGGGTCATGAATACTAGACCAAGTAGAATGTGGGGTCCCCCTGGATAGGGGTCATGAATACTAGACCAAGTAGAATGTGGGGCCCCCCCTAGCTAGGGCTCATGGATATTAGACTAAGTAGACTGTGGGGTCCCCCTGGCTAGGGATCATGATTACTACACCAAGTAGACTGTGGGGTCCCCCTGGCTAAGTTTCTCTACTAATATATTCCCCCCCACTGCAGCTTTGGGATTGTCATCTGGGAGATTCTCACTCAGAAGAAACCCTACACAGGTAACAGGCGATCATGGTCCACACCTGTGGGAGGCTGAGGTTGGAGAACACAGGAGCAGTGATGGGTTGTGTGAACCATAGTGTGAGCATCTCATGGGTTTCTACCTTACTCTGCTCCCTCTATCCCCAAATGCTAGTGCTTCTGTAACAGTAAACAAGAATCAGCCTCTCCCATGCACTTTACAGTATGCACAGCTGAAGCCTTTCCCTGTGCCTGTTTGCCTATTCTGCTGCCTCTGCACAGAAAAGGGATGCAGGGATCATGTCCAGTCTTGACTAGAGCTGCATCAGTGACTCAGCTGCTCTATTGGAACCTCACATAGGTCCCAGACTCAACTGTCTACTCACAGAGCATGGTAGGGCACCCACCACCAGCATCCCCAACCTATCAGGCTCCTCCCAGCTTCCACCCACTTGCCAGTCCCCTGACCGCACAGCATGGCTCTTCTTCCCTCACAGGGCTCAACATGATGACCATTATCATCCGGGTAGCTGCAGGCGTGAGGCCCTCCTTGCAGGCTGTCTCTGCTGAGTGGCCAGAGGAGGCCCATCAGATGGTGGACCTGATGAAGAGCTGCTGGGACCAAGACCCCAAGAAGAGGCCATGCTTTCTAAGTATTATTCTTTCTAAAACCATTCTCTAAGGGAAAATAATCTAAATCTGTTAGTCTCAGCCTAGGAGTTAGAGAGGGAGGGACGGAAGAGAGTGAAAGAGAGATAAACCTGTTTTTTAGGATTCCAAGTGTGAGACCAGAAAGGTCTCATGAGAGAACAGGTGAGGTTAATACACTAGAAGAGCAACCACCTCCTGCAGGAGCTTAATTGTTGCCAGCTGAAAAGATCCCGTGAACAGACTCTGGGAGGAGATATATAAATGAGCCAGAACTGGAGGTGGGGCTTTTTGGAGACTTGGGATAGATTTGGCTGTTCATCGCTGCACTTCAAGACTCTGCTAGAGAGAACTGCTCAATGGAAGGCTTCGGGGCTCCGGCTCCTGCTGAGGTTCTGGGTTCTGGTTACTCCAGGTCCAGCAGAAGAAATCCTGCGGCTCACGCCCAGAGAATCATTCTTCGGAACTGATATTCTTAAGGTTTTGTTATTGTGTCCATTAATCCTTATTTCCTATTGTTTTGGTTAGTCGGGTTATAAGTGACGTATGCTCAGTCACTAAGTTGTTAATAAAATATATTGGTTAAGAAAGTTGAACCTACAAGAGAGCCTTCTCCCAAGACACATGCAGAGACGCCCTTGGCACTAGGGCTCAAAAAGATACACAAGGCATCTTCAGGGTGGGACTAGGAAGCCAACTCTCTGAGCTGCACATCTAAGGATGGATTTGGTTAGAGAGTATTCACTGTATGCCTTAGGGAGATAGAGTCAGCAAATAGAAGCCACAGCATCTGACCCTCGTCCTACCACTGAACTCTGAAGCTATCTTCAGGGACATCCAGTACTGTGGAGTCTGTAAAAGTCATAGGCTGGATGGGATGTACTTATCTGGTCCTCTAGGGATAATACACAAAGGGGTGGGCATCTTAGAGATCACCTGCTCCTTGCCTTCTCTTCCTGTGAAAATAGACTTACCTTCAGAGGGTCACTGATTTGTCACGTGTACCCTAGCCATGTCAACAGTAGGGCTCAGCTTCCTGTCTCATTGTGGGCAAGTGGGAACACACATAAACTCAGGAATGTGTTTAAGGGAACATGGGCAGCATACAAATATCTAAAATACAATGAGCACCATTGAGCTTGCCTGCTACCTCCTTTTTTTTTTCCCACCCCTTACTCCTTGCGGAGCAGATGTGACCATCGAGACAGATATGCTGCTCTCTCTGCTCCAGAGTCCTGTGGTGGACCCCGAGTGTGAAACCCTGACCCGGAAGGAGTCTTGCAAGCCATCACTGAGACAGCCCCACAAGGTGGGTATGGCAGACTGGGCAGGCTACTTAGGGATACTAGAAGCTACTGTGTGTGACACCCATGATCTCTGGATAGCCCATGAGAGAACAGGCAATGGCTGCCATTTACAAGGCCATCTGACTGCTATGGGGAACATGGGAGCTGCATGCCAAGTCAGCCCACGCTTAGCTCGCCAATCCAGGGAGACTAGCTGAGGGCTACCAGCATCTGTAGAGGAGGGCACCTTTCCTTATTCACCTAACTGTTCTCTAAAGGCCGTGGGTGCTGTGGCTCAGAGCCCCTGGGAAGGACCTTATCCTAAGCTGTCATGCTGTGGATGTCAACATCCTCCTTCAGTCTCCTGTCCCCTACTCTGACATGGGAACTGACAAGGACTCTCAGGGCTTCCAGAGATCCACCTGAAGTCTCTAACTGAAGGCCAGGCCCCAGGACTCCCATGCTTATCAATATCTTTTATACACATCCAGGAGGGACAGTGGTATAGGACGGTCTCCCAGGAAGGGTAGGATATGAATCTGGAGAGAGGAAAGGCAGCGGGATGGGACCAGAGCTGATCCTTGATGACCCACCCACCCTGTACGTTACTTCCCAGGTCAGCAAGGAGGCCAACCAGGAGCTTGCAGACTGTGGTGAGTCTGTTGTGCTGAGATGAGATGAAAGACTCCACACAGGGAGAAGAGCGGAATCTAACCGTTCTCATCCTTCATCCCCCTTGCCCCCTCTCCTTTTCCGGCCCTATCACATACCAGGGGTGGTTCAGAAACACTGAGGCTCTTGTAGTTCTGCATCCGTTTTCCCTTCATGTCTGTGTTCTTCAAAGCTTAGGTTCCCTGGTTCTGTCCCAAGAGATAGAACATGGGCTCCCAATACTGGCTTTGTGTTAGAATTATTTGAGGGGAAAAAAAAATATGAGGAAAAAAGATGTGTCCAGTGCCTTCCCCACACAGGACAGAACCTGAAGAGGGCGTGTCTTGCCAGTGGTCACTATGTAGCTCTGATTCACAGAAGATGGATGGAGCAGGAGGCAGGAAGGCCTGCAGAGCTTATATCACACAAGCCCAAGTCCTAGTGCCGTTCTGATTTTTACAGCTTACCTTCCTTTCGGGTCCTGCCCTAAGCATTCTTTCCTGCCTAATCTGTCTCCCCAGTGGTAGAATGAGCCAGTGTTGTTAATCTCCTGTTTTAAAAGCTACACGCAGAGGCTCTAAGAGGCAGAGAACTAGCAGAGGCCAGGGGATGTTCACGGGTAGAGTAAGGATTTTCATCCAGACCTCCCAGCCCCGGCTCATCCTGCCACCTCTGCAGAACCACAGGCTCAAAGCTCTAACAAAATCATTGGTCCTTGATACCACCAAAGCCACTGCCCTCAAGTCTAGGCTGTTTCTACAAACTGTCTCCAGGGAGGCAGGGGGATACGTAAGGTGACCTTTTAACAGGTTATGGTCTAATTAATTTTTTAACAATCTATCCTTTTATCTTAGAAAACTCAGATGACTCCTTGAAATGGCTCCTACAGCTCTCTGACAGCAAGACCTCGGTCCCAAGTGATGTCTATGAGAACAAGGTGACTCCCCTCCACTTCCTAGTGGCCCGAGGCAGCTTAGAGCAAGTGAGGCTGCTGTTGTCCCACGAGGTTGATGTGGACTGTCAGACATCGTCTGGCTATACACCACTCCTCATCGCCACCCAGGACCAGCAGCCTAACCTCTGCGCCCTGCTCCTGGCACATGGTGCTGATACCAACCTGGCAGATGAGGATGGCTGGGCCCCATTGCATTTTGCAGCCCAGAGTGGGGATGACCACACTGCCCGTCTGCTCCTGGACCATGGGGCCCTGGTGGATGCCCAGGAGCATGAGGGCTGGACCCCACTCCACCTGGCCGCACAGAACAACTTTGAGAATGTGGCCCGGCTTCTGGTCTCCCGTCAGGCTGATCTCAACCCACGCGAGGCTCAGGGCAAGACGCCCCTCCATGTGGCTGCCTACTTTGGCCACATTGGGTTGGTCAAGCTGCTGACAGGACAGGGAGCTGAGCTAGATGCCCGCCAGAGAAACCTGAGGACGCCCCTGCACCTGGCGGTGGAGAGGGGTAAGGTGAGAGCCATCCAACATCTGCTAAAGAGTGGAGCATTCCCTGATGCACTGGACCAGAGTGGCTACAGCCCACTGCACATTGCTGCAGCCAGGGGTAAGCACCTCATCTTCAAGATGCTTCTCAGATATGGGGCCAGCCTTGAGCTACCCACACAACAGGGATGGACACCCCTGCACCTAGCAACTTACAAGGGCCACCTGGAGATCATCCATCTGCTGGCCAAGAGCCATGCAGACCTGGATGCTGTTGGAAGTATGCAATGGACTCCCTTGCACCTGGCTGCCCTCCATGGGGAGGAGGGGGTGATGTTGGCACTGCTTCAGGGCGGGGCCAACCCCAATGTGGCAGAGCAGTCAGGCTGGACTCCTCTCCACCTGGCAGTGCAAAGGGGGACCTTCCTGGACATCATCCATCTTCTGGAGCATGGTGCTGATGTCCACGCATGCAACAAGGTGGGCTGGACAGCTGCCCACATGGCTGGCCTCAAAGGCAACACAGCCATCCTCAAAGTACTGGTCAAAGCCGGTGCCCAGTTGGATGTGAAGGACAGAATTGGCCGCACACCCCTGCAGCTGGCCCTCCGGAGCCCAAAGCAGTGCATTGGGGCCTTCCTGGAGGGCAAGGGACCTTCAGCTAGCCGTTCTGAGAGTTTCTGAGCCTAGATTCCAGGTGTACAGGCTCTCTTTGCCTTTTTTGGAAGAGGAGAGGTTTGTGAAAGTGAAACTTGTCATCTGGGAGTCTATTTCCCACCTGCCCATCTGACCTTGAGAGGAACCAGTGTCCTAGGTGATGGAAGGAAGTGGAGAGGTTCCAGTAAGGTTGTTCCAATGAGCTGGAGAAGCTACACACTGTCTGGGAAACTGATTCTAGCTCCCTCTGAGTCATCTCCAGCCCAGCCTTCCTCTTCCTTCCCTTGAAATGAACACATGTGCCTAAGATAAGCTTCCTCTCCAGCCTCAAGACCCCTCCCATGGTTTGCCTCTTGCTTTTGAATAACAGAGTTCCTGTATCCCAAGAAACACCCCCAAATAAAGGCCTAGAGATGAGGAGAGAGGGCTCTGCTCAGCTCCAATTTTACATTCTAGATGCTTTGCCTTAGATAGAGGCAGGAGGGTCGTCTACCTTTACATAGGAAGAATGCACTTGGAGCTCAAAGGACATACCTTCTTACTGTTGGTCTCAGCCATGCTCCTGTCACAGTGACCATAGCTTCTGTTGGCATTGGTCTCAGCCTCTGGTATCCTATACATTCTCTTGGGAGTTGGAGAAGGATGTTCCCAAACTGCTGGGTATGTGCCCATTGGTGGGATGCCAGTGTCCTGTCTCCAACCCCACACTTCTCTGTACCCAGTTATATTGTCAGGTTCCACACTTCAGAGTGAATAAAGCTGATGATCTTATTAAACCAATTAGACATCAATCAACTGGGATCCCATGGGAGGTTAACCCAAGGTTAACATGGCATACACCTGTGTGTAGTGACTGATATATGTGTGCTAACATATGTATGTGAGCTCACAAGGATGGATGGAGCAGGGAGCTGAGGGGAGTTGGGTGACTGTGTGTGCATGCATTTGTGTGGTGTGGTTTGTGTGCATATATAATACTTTGTGTGTGTGAATTTCTGTGAAAGGAGGTAGGGTGACTAAGAGAAGTTGCAGGTATGTGCACAATGCATGCATGCATGCATATAGGATGCCTTTGTAAATTAATGCAGGGGAGTGGGCAGGATAGCAAAGAGGAGATAGAGGGATGAATTTATAATATATGCACATGTGTATAATATGTGTGAAAATTAATGTGAAGGAGGAGGCAGGGCAGCTGAAGAGGGAGGAGGGGATTGTCTGGGCTTAGGGTGGAGCTGCAGCAGCAGAGACTTCCTGTCTTTCTTATCAGCTGCTCGGAGAACTGCTCTCTATGAACACACATAGGCCACCCACCCATTGGACTACCCAGTGGTTGTAGGCAGGATGGGGAGGCGCCAAGGCTGCTCATATCCACTGTTGTGTGTTGGGAAGGCTGGTTCAGTGGTCAGTGAGGCAATGGCTGTCAGGAGGGTAGGAGGAGGGTAGGTTCTCCCTTCTGCCTTATATTTCCACCCCATCAGCATCCTGGCATCACCATAGAGGTGAAATACAGGGCAAAAGAGACTTGCTGCCCTAGGTGCCACCCTGCCTCGGGCATGATGAGTACTCTTTGGCAGTCTTTCTTCCTCTGCTCTGGAGTCTTTGGACAAGATCCACCTGAGCTCCTGACAGTTTGGGGCAGCCAAGGGAGAATCTGGGGTCAGCACTTGTCTGGGTTGTGTCTTTGAGAAGCAGCTGTCAGGCTAGCCTACACATTCAGATTTCCTAATGAGGGATTCTTTAAATATCTCCTCAACCAATTAAACCAGAATCTGAGGGGCAGATCCCCGATGTAACTCCTTAACTCTGACGTGGAGAAGCAAGGGCTAAGGATGACCACCAGGGGGTGTACCCAAGGCTTTCTCTGGGCCCTTTCTCAACACAGCCATGTCTATGGCACAAAGAGGAAAGGAAGTTTCCTCCAGAGAAGTAGTAGAAACTGCTGGGGCCCGGGAACCACTCAGCAGATTGTTTAGCTCTTGGTTCTATGCCAGTTTCATCCCCCTATTCTATGCCAGCTTCCTGCTGTGATTAAGAAAACACTCATAGTTCCGTCTCCTAAAACGATGAGCAAGGGATTGGAGGAGCAGATCTCTGTGCTCCTCTTAAACCTGGCATATTGATGTAGTTCCTAGTCCAGGAATCTAGAAAAGCCATAGGAGATGGTAGGGACTGAATATTCACACCCCAGCAAGAATGGAGCAACCAATGGGAATTGTGAGGTTGGAGCCACAGTACAAGATGACCACATTAGGAAGAGTGTTGGGGGAAGGGGTGGGGGATGCATTGACATTCATTATCCAGTGCATGGCAAGGGTGTCATGGAGGTACGGCCAAGACTGTGCCTGTGAATCACTTTGGCGCTGATGATCCTGGCTTTGCATGGAGGTCCTCAGATGCCTGATTCTTTGAGTCACTTCCTCCAAGAGTTATCAGAAACGATAGTTTGGCCTAAGTCCTGAGCAAGAGAGCTTTGCTGTCTGCTGTATTCTCACATTGCCCTAGACAGCTATATACGCGGTCTATCTTAAGCTTCATTTAGGCACACCTGCCTTCTCAATTACGTATGGATAGTTTGGTTAGGTTTAAAGGAGGTCCTTAGAATTGCTGGAAGGGGGTCTCTAGTAGTTTTCCACTGTGTTTAAAGTACCTAGGGATGGGGGTGCTAGAAATTGGGACCCTGACTTTTTACTGGATTTCTTTACTGGGAGGCCCTATAGGACCCTTAAAACCAAATCATCCCAGAGTGAACATTGACTGCCCTTCCATCCACAGACCTGCTCCTCACTCTTCATTTCCATTTCAGTCAAAGGTCTCCGAACTACTAACCTAGGATGGGTATGTCCAATGGGAGGGAAGGGATCTCTGGGATCCACGTTGCTTAGTAGGTAGGGTACCCCTAGCTACCTGTGGGACTGAGTCTTTGAAATGTAAAGAGTAACTGGGGGATCAGGTTTTTAATATCACTAAACTTAAGTAGCCATATTGGATAGAAGTGGCCACTGACCTCTCCTTTCTTGCCATCCTCAAGTCAGTTTCTAACCTAAACATTGGATTGATCAGAGTCTCCTGAAAAGCATGGTTGTCACTGAGAGGGTCAGGGGCTGACATAGGAGATACTCCATAAGCTTCAGAATGGGGCACTGGGGGTGGGGGTGGGGGGGAGATAATTTCTGCGGTCAGATGATGTGATGGATCCCCAGTGGATGAGGCTTTGATGTCCATCTTGAGTCTGGAGCTTAGTCTCACTGAGAGAGGATGAGGAGGGTTCCTACCTCTTTCCAAGCAGAGGGTGAATAGAGTCTGTCTGTACAATGCATTACAAAAACCCCCTGGGAACTGTGTGCAGGGAAACTGGAATTTCACACTATGACAGAGGATTTAGAGGTGGCCAGACAAACCTGGCCTAGGGTCTTGATTTTACACTTTATTAGATGTAGGCTTTCCCGAGACAGGGAGGCCTGTGGATGCTCTAGCCTCTGTGTGTGGAAGTTTGATTTTTGTTGTTGTTGTTGTTGTTGTTTTGTTGTTGTGTTTTCTTTTGTTTTGTTTTTGATGTGAGGATGCTATTGGAACACACTCAACCCCAACATGCAAAAACACTCACCTTCACTTCGTTTCTCTTCTGTCTTCCAGTTCTTGTCTTTTCTCATCAATATTATTCTACTTACCTGCTCTTTTCTTACCATTTACAGAGGCAAATTCCTTTCCTATTCTAAACCTCTGCTTAAGTGGCTTCTTGTGCTTTGAGGAGTCAGTGGGTGGAACCCTCCCAGAGACGAGAGCAGGAAAACAGATGGAGCAGTGCATTTAGCAAAGCCACAGCCAAGGGAGTTAAGCTGCAGACTGGAAGTTCCAGTTGGCTTGTGTGACCTTCTCAGATGGGACAAGGGCTTGCAGTGATCTGCAGAAAACTCTAGGGGGCTAGAAACACCTACGGATGCATCCTTAAAGACCTGGGAAAATATGCTGGGGAGGGCACAGAGTGAAGATGGAAGGAGAAGTCAATCTGCAGGTTTGTGGGGGAGGGGGGCAGGGCAGTCAGTAGGGCA
>OU015749.1:104909368-104929052 GCA_907169655.1 Acomys percivali | reverse complement strand
ATATGGATCTTGACCTGTCTAGGAGACTCAAAGTTTGTTTCATCATTAGAAGTCTTATGAGGGCACTCCAGTTTATCGGCTGTGAGAACTGGGGAGGTGGGAGGGTGAGGGAGGGAAGGAGGGAGAGAGAGAAAGCGGGGGAGGGGGAGAGGGAGAGACAGAGACAGAGAGACAAGGGGGGGCCGAGGGTGGGAGAGCATTTGCTGTGAAAAGGGGATGTGTCCAGGGCATATCAGGAGGTAGCAGAGTGGGTTGGAAGATAGAGGAAGATTAGCTAATTTTCTCCTCCCTCTCTCTCTCTCTCTCTCTCTCTCTCTCTCTCTCTCTCTCTCTCTCTGCGTGTGTGTGTGTGTGTGTATGTGTGTGTGTGTGTGTGTGTGTGTGTGTGTGTGTGTGTGTGTGTGTAGACAGAGCAGCAGCCATCTCCCTGCTCCCTGCTCTGGAAGTAACCTGAGCAGAGTGAGGATGGCAGGAAAGGCTGTTTGATCATGGTCCTCCCCGCTTCACCCATAAAGCTGGGGGCAGGTCACTTAGGTCTTCATACTTAGAAGATGCTACATTCTCTCTACTGTCCTCCTGTTTAACTTGGTGTAGCAGAGCTACAGACATGACTCTAGCCTCTTGCCATCACTAATTCTGTCCCTGTTCATTCTCCACCATCTGCTACTGGGCAGGAAATTACTGTTTGTATGGATCCCCCAGGTATCACCCTAAAGGCCTGGTCTCAAATAGATTTTCTTTCTCTATCTAAAATAAAATAAGATAAAAAAAGTAAATCTGAGCACACCAGCCACTTCCAACTACACTGCACAGAACAGATAGCATAAGATCCAGTCAGGGATCTGGGCTGGTCACCCAGGCAAACCACCCTCACGTGAGTCCAGAGCACAGAAGTGGCCCCCTGGGACTAGGAGAGCATCCATGAAAACAAAGCCAAAGACACTCTGTACTTATCGATTCCAAAGTCACAGATACAGAGTCTGTCCTTACACCCAGGAGGACAGTAAGCCTTTGGCTCAGGGAAGACTTGGGTAGCAGGCAAAGGAAGCCATACAGTTACTGGAGACAAAGATGGTCTAGGAATAGGCTCTGGGCAGGTGGGGAAACTGGAAATGTTGGGAAGGAAGAGGAGTGGGAAAGTTTTGAGGCTTCCTTCCCAAATCCATCAAGAGAAAGGGTGGGGCTTTTTTTTTTTTTTTTTTGGAAAGCCAGAACCCGGGATACCCATTTCTGCTATGTGTTTCTGGGTCCCACTCCTTCTATCCCTTTGCTCCTGAGCACTTAAGGGGGAGAGGGTGGAGCCCAGCCCTCCCCCTGCCCACTCTAGCTGTCAATCTGCTGTCTGGAAGAAAGACTTGAAGCCTCCTGACAATTGTGGGCACCTCTCTCCTGCCCCGCCTCCCGCCCCTGCCCTGCCCTCTTCCCCTTTTCTCTCTGACAGGGTTCTTCTCTGATGGCTCTGTGGATTGCCTCTCCACCCCACTTTCAGGCTTTCTCTCTCTCCCCCTCCCTCAAACCTCCTTACCCCCAGGTCTCACAGCTGGTAAACTGGAGTGCCCTCATAAGACTTCTAATGATGAAATAAACTTTGAACCTCCCAGACAGGTCAAGATCCACCCTTAGGCTGAGAGTATGTCGTGTGTGTGTGCGTGTGTGTGTGCGTGTGTTTCTGTGGTTTTGGTTTTTGTTTTGTTGGTTAATTATTGGGTGGGTAGCAGCAGCAGAGAGTTCCCTAGGGTTTCTGGGCTAAATTAAGGTCTGATCCATTCCAAGAGATGGCCACCAAGTCATTGGTGGCCCTGAGCTACCCTAGGAGACCTACTTAGCTTACCTTCTGGCATCAGGGAGCTCCTGGGGACAAGAGCCTTTCCCAGAGCTCAGCTCTAGATTCAAGTTCAGCTAGAAGATCAAAGTCCATAATTAAATGTTCAGGGCAAGTTAAGTGCTCCAAACTTTGGTGCTAAAAATATTATATTTAGCATGCAAATTATGCCCTGACAGTTCCCTGGAGCCTGAGCCCGTGGGTGCCACTACCTTGTTTGTCATTATTCCTAATTTTTTTTGTAAGGTGCCAAGAACGTTCCTCTTTCACTTGGTTGATTGCTATTTCACTTTTAAGGAGTCAAGCTGTTGTTGGACAGCGCCAACCTGAGATCCTGAAAGCCTAGAGCTGTGAACAAGCCTGGAAGTAAGAAGATGAACAGCCGTTCAGGACAGACACTGGACAAGGAACAGACAGACAGAAGCAAAGCCAATACCTCAGGGGTCACCTTCCCTGTGGAGTTCTCTCTACCCTGGTGGCCATGATTGGTCCTGCAAGGTACCAGGATCCAGGGAGCTGGGGATAGCTGGATTCCATATTATCCTTGTCCCCTAAATGTTAAATTTATACCTAAATGTTGACAGTGTTCCAGGCCACCCAAGAGCCCATGGGAATGACTCTTGTCAAAATTTTATTGGTTTGGTGCATGTATAGTGATGTTACAGAGTTGGAGCCCGGGACCCTCCAAGCTGCAGTTTCCCCTCCCCGCTTAGGGCTGAACTATGCCAGGTCCAGTGCTATCAGGATCCCCCCATCCACAGCCTCCTTTGAGGCAGAGGCACTGGAAAGGAAAAGAAATGGGAGATAGAAGAGGTCGTCAGTCCCCCCCAAAGAGCCCCAAGTTACCACCTACAACTTGAGCTCCAACGCTGGTCTGAGGCCTGACTTCCCAGGCTGGCCAGCATTTGCTGTGAGGAGTGGATGTGTCCAAGGTGTGTCAAGAGGTGGCAGAGTGGGTTGGACGGTAGAGGAAGATTAACTATTTTTTTCTCCTTACAGTCCCTCTTGGGGCCCTTGAAGATTAGAGTTGTTCCCCTCAAAGGGAAAAACAACCGCATGGGGTGCTATAACAAGGTAGGACATAGCCGGGCCCACTGCTATGAAAAGTAGGGCCTCACACTGGAGTTGGGGGTATAAAACAGATTTTCAGCCTCAGTTTCTCTCGGGGGGCACGGGGAATCCATGGAGCCATCTGGTGTTTATAAGTGTTGCCTGGATGCCTTGGCGTGTTCCCTGCTTTCCTGTGTGGTCCCTGTGAAGTAAGAACTGTCCCTCCCTCCCACTATCTGATCCAACACAGGCAAGCAAGGCCCAGGCCAAGCCAGCAATCAGGGTGTGCTCAGTCATTGAGTTAATTTCTGGCCTCAGGAACCCCAGGTACCCCCAGAGAAAGGCTATTGCATCTTTGGTGCCAAGGAGACAGGGTCTAGATGTGAGAGGGGCACTCTGTGAGCCGCCCTGAGCCATGAATCCAACCCCAGAGCTGGTAAGATACCAGTCTCCCTGGCCCTACACTGGTAGGATGAGGGTACGTGAGCAGAGAGGGGCACCCAGCCAAGGTAACACCACAGGGCCCGCAGGGTTAAGAGAAGGCCGAGTCCATCTGGGCCTTTCTGCCCACAGCTTGCAGGGATGAGGTCTGGCCTGCCTGGGCCAGGAGGCCGGGAAGCAGCTGCTGTGCAGGTGAGGGGCAGTCTCAGCAGTGCAGGATCTTCATGAAGGCCTTACGGAACTCGATGTTGAAGGTGGTGTAGATGATGGGGTTCACGGCACTGTTGACATAGCCCAGCCATGTGAAGGCGCTGTAGAGGACTGGCGGGATGTTGCAGTCACAGTGTATATTCAGGATGTGTGTGATGAAGAAGGGCAGCCAGCAGATGATGAACACACCTGGGAAGAGGGGGGCAGGGTCAGGCTGGCCCCAGGACAAGGAGAGACTGGCCTCAATGGGCCCTGCTCCCTGGCCACCTGGGTGCTCTGGCAGAAGTTTCCCCGGGGCACCAACACTGCTAACCACTGGTGGCAGCCCCAGGTTCACAGCAAAGGGAGCCCTGATCTCATATCTAAGCAGCTTGCTTTTAACACACATCAGTAGCAAAGGGTCCCTGCACCTGCCTCAGCTTCGTTTACTTCATTTGCTGAATGGAAACGGCATTTGCCTGCTAGGGAAGCAACTGTTGGAAAAAAGAAAAGAAAATGTTAGCCTTCTGACCCTACTCAGTCTCTGCAAACGGGAGCACCAACTACTTCCCAGTCACCACTGGGGGAAACGTTATCCTTAAGCTGGTGACACTGGAAAAAATTTGTTGTCAGCAGTATGGAACATAACATTGAAGAAAAGAGAGCGCTAAGTATCTATCTCACTTAGCATTCGTGGTGACCCATCTGACACAACTGATGTCTGATCCCCATGTGTCTAGGCCCCTCAAATGGCAAGGCTCTTGCCCCAACCTTTCCCAGGATAGCTCAGTGTTGGTAGACACACCCTTTGTTGGTCCTCCCTGGAGACCATGCCCTCTTACTCAGGCAGGCTTCAAGAGCACTCTCTCCAGTTGGGCACTCAGTGTGCAGGGTTGGGAGACGTTTTAGGGACAAAGCAGTGTCTTGGAGGAACAAGACCCTAGAGTAGAACTGATGACTGCCACATAGAGCCTGGCTTCAAACCCATCCTGCCACACTGCAGATATGTGTGGGGGAAAGTAATCCCTTACCTCCCTGGGTCCTGTGCTTCTGAACAAGAGGTCATTAGGAACTGCCCACACATGTGCCAGGATTTTCAGACCATCAGATGGGGTCCCAGTGTCACAAGAATAGCAAACTCACACCCTGTCCTCCTTTCTCAACTGCCTGAATAAGTCTACTTCCTAGATTGTGTCCTTCATCACACAATTTTCTAGAAGTTAAGTAATTGCATTTTAGCATGTGTGTGTGTGTGTGTGTGTGTGAGAGAGAGAAAGAGAGAGAGAGAGAGAGAGAGAGAGAGAGAGAGAGAGAGAGAGAGAAGTGAGGGAACATCCATATGTCACACGGACATCAAAATTGGTTCTCTCAGTCCACCATATGAGCCTGAGGGCTTGAACTCGGGTTGTCAGATTTGTGGCAAGTGCCTTTCCCAACTGTGTCATCCCCTTCCAGCCAATAGGAGAACTTTATTCAAAAGTCTTACCTAGCAAATCTGTAGCCACCTCTCAAAGACCAAGCTTGTTTTTCACAGTTTTGTCCCACAGGGTTGGTTGAGTGAAAATACATATGTGCCAATTCCTTGGCAATAGTAATAGTAACAAAACACACAGTAACTCACACATGTGATGCTTTCCCAACCCCATGCTATCCTGACTATGACAACAACCCTGAGAGGCAACTTACTCTACAGATAGGAGGACAGAAGGAGAGTACACATACCTAGAACACAGGCTATGGTGCTTCAGGGACAAGTGAACCTCAGACACTGAGTCAAACTGCCTGTGTTGACCACGGTCAAGTCATATAACTACACAAAACCCTGGTTTGCCCTTCTTTACAGCAGGCACAATGGGGGATTCTATTGAATATTGACTGTATGTAAGGAATGTGGCCTGCTACTAAGGAAGTACTCAGCCCAAGGTCACCAAGGCAGAGTCTGGGACCTGCAGGGCTGTTTTCTTTCCCTAGCCAGGGCTGAGCATGGCAGGGCTGTGGGTGGCCATCAGCCAGAGCTGACTCACCAAGGACAATGGCAAGCATCTGAGTAGCTTTCTTTTCTTTCTGCTGGGAGAGTTTCCTGCGGCTCATCGTCTTAAGGGAGGTCCGGGTTTTGCCATTGGGCATGGTCTGGATCTCAAAGAACTTGGCAATCCTGGGGTTGACAATCTTGGCATGCCCATTCTTCTCTGGTTTGGCAGGACTGTCAGGGTTGCTATGTAGGCCGTGGTGGGATGGATCGGGGAGAGTTAGCTGGTGGTGACTGGGTGGGATGGGGCTGTACCGGGTCCTCTCTGGTGGGCTGGTGCTTGACAGCATCTCCATTTCCAGCTCCTGAGCTCGGCGGGCAGCATCCTGTGGCAGAGGCAGAGAACTTGGGATGAGATTCCTGGACAGAAATGCACCAAGCCTCCTTGGTCTTCCTTCCCTTCTGCACACTCTGGCAAACAACAGGGTTCCTCTGCCAGGAACACAAAGAGGGTCATCACTGAGAGGCAGAGAGCATCTGAATACAGCACTCAAACTCACGGCAGTCACTCCTGGCCCACTTCCGAGAGAAATACTTGTGAAGTCTCAATCCCCTAGAAACACGTGGGTGCTAGCACCCAGACACTTCTCTTTTTATGACCTGTGTGACACTTCCTGAGTGATAATGGCAAGACACCAATTGGGCCACTATGATAAGTCCCTACCTGACATTCAGTCTTGCCTCACCTTCAAGAACTCAGTTCTGACCATATACAAATCATGTTCCTCATCCTCCCTTCCAGGTAGGAGAGCAGGCTCCCACACCAGCATGGACATGTGGGCTAAGTAGCCTGATCCAGAAGCCTGGGTTGATCTGGAAGCTCCCTATCTTCCTTGCTAGGCTGGCCTGGTGGATCCAGCATGGATTCACACATGGCTGCCCCATTCCTCTTTAGACTCCCCAGTCACAGGCCTTGGTGATCAAGCCTCCAAAGTACAGTCAGTGTGCCCAGATGGTACGAACAGGCTACTGCCTTGAATATAACCTGGGATCTGCTTTGGTATCAACTACACAAATAGCTCACTAGAGTCCTGTCTTTGGGATACAGGCAAATTGTGGGGACCCTGCTATCTAAGAGACATATTGCTGGACTTTACACATCCCTACTCAACAGAGAGATGAAATGCCTGCTTCTTGAGCTGGCACTAACTAGTATCACGAAGAGCTCAGGTCGGCTGAGTCTGCACTTTTAGGCTATGCGTCTTATCTACCCCAGCTGCTCTGCTCCATTCCAACCCCACCACTGGCCACCAGTGCCCAGGCTCAGAAGTTGCCTATCAAGAAGGTGGCACATGCTAAATGAAACAACTTGGGTGTGCATTGAGAGGTTATATAGATTTGGGTTCCAATACTCACTCTGTCACTACTGTAACTGTTTATTTAGGCTTGGGTGAGCTACCGGTAGTCTCTGAGCCTTGGCTTCCTCATCTGCAGGCTGAAGACCAATAAGACTTACTTCCCAGGGTCACATGAGGATTTGATGAGACAACAGAAGGCATGGCAGGTGTTTGAGAAGTGGAACTAGCCCATATTGTCACTTTACTAGGTTATTGGGTAGGCCATTTCTCCCAACAAGCTTCTACGTATCTGTGCCTTGCAAAATTGAGGTATCTCACTGCACTTATGCTCAGAAGTGTGCCAGGTGAATGTGCTCTCAGTGAAGGCAAAGTAGGGATGCCAGGAGGCACTTCTCCCCCCCTTAAAATAGCTAGTGAGGTCCTAGGATCAGTGATGGTGGCCTCCACTGGGGCAGATAGATGGTATTGGGTCTCTGCCCTGAGCACTTACCATTCTCCGCCTGTTCACTGGGAAACTCCCATTAGACTTCATGATAACGGTGCAGAGTTTCATGTCCTCAGGGTGAGTACAGTTGCCCTGTGGAGTGAGCCAGCACACGGGTCACACAAGACAGTGGACAGCAGAGGCGGTAAGGGGATAGAATCCCAAGGCAAGGGAGTCCATGAAGAAGTCAGACTCTGAGCAGGAGCTCAGCGACTAGAAAAGTGTGGGCTACAGAGGATAGTTGGGGTAAGAGTAAAGGCAGGCGCTATGATGAGAAGAAGTGGGCAAGGTGAGAGGTCAAAGGGCGTTGCTCTATGTGGAGGACCTACCCAGGGTCATGCTAGGCACATGCTCACAACCCTTCTCACATCAAATCTTCAGGACAGCCCTGTGAGCTGCACATGACTCCCATGTAACAGACGAGGAAACCGAGGCTCACAGAAGCTAAGCAACATGCCCGAGGACACACGGTTTTTTTGAAAAGTGATGACACCAGGATCAGACCTGAAGCATCTAACTCCTAAGTTCTTATTATTTCCAAATCCACCCACTGTCTTCATTGTAGAGTGTTGAGTGGAAGAGAGAGACTATATGATTAGGAAAAAAAATGCAGGAAGAAAGTAGGAAAGAGGAGACAGGGGTGTATTTGGAGGGAAGGACAGAGCACAGCAGGTACAAACAATAGTACAGAGAACATGGAGGAAGGGAAAAAAAAGAAACACGGAGGTTGGAATGAGAAAGGCAAAACATGAGGAGAAAGAGACAGAGGATCTGAGCAAGCAAGAATTGCTTTGTGCGACCACAAGAGCTTCACATTGAGAATCCTAGTTAGCTCCCACCATGGACCCCCATCTCTTCCCTCTCCCTTCCCACCGAGGCCCACCCCCTTATCCAGCCCCAGGAAGCTTTTCCAGCCTAGACTTCCACCTTGCTGCAATGTTCAGGCCCCGCTCAAGCGTAGTATGAGTTCTCTTGATAATGCTTAGGGTAAGGACCCTTGTTGGGGCCGAGACCTTGAGTGGGGTCTTCAGGTTGGCTCTGAAAGCTCGGCTGCTGCGCTTGGTGTTGACCCGCTTCCGACGCTTGCGAAGGACGATGTATATTTTTATATAGACTAGCAGGGTAACGATGAAGGGCACGTAGAACGAGACGATGGAGGAGTAGACCACGAAGGCAGGGTTGGCGATGATACACTCATTCTGGTCTGGGGAAAAGGAGAAACTCAGATGGGCAATGTGTCAGCAGGCCCACCAGGCCAGAGCACCACCAGAGGACACTCATCTCCTTGCTGGGAATCAGAAGCAATCTTATAGACTACATACCAAATGTTGCCTGGAAATGGTAGATGCAAATAAATGCTCAGTTAAAAAAAAAATCAAGGTATAAAATCCACACCTATGAGCAAGAAGTAAAGCTGGGGCTGATTGCTTCCAAGATTTTTATTCCTCTTCTCTAATTACTTGATCACTAGTTTTGTCATTTCTATGTGCACAGGAAAGTCATGATTCAGAAGATACAACGCAAGGAAATATATTTTCAAAAAGGAAAGCCATTGCCTTAGTCTTTTGTATATTATAGGAGGAAGAGAGGCTCTGCTACTCCATAATTTTGGAAATGGAATAAAGTCAGCTACTTATTTAACTAATGCACCTTTATTCTAGTGCTTAATACACATCCACATCCTTTCCAGGTAGACCAGATATCTCTTTGTATCAAGTCCATTCTGAATTAATTCAAGTATAATCAGCCTTCTTCCCACTTCTAGGAATTCCTGTGGCACCTGTATTCTGAGCTACTCACCTCCAGGGCTTCATGTAGCTTATGCACCACAGAGGTACCTGGATAGCACTTGTCTCTGTTGAGAAGCAGCTCCATACTACAAGAGTTCTGTTCCTCTTTTGTCTGAGATGCTCCTAACTCTGCCTCCTACAAAAGGGGTTTTAGGTTGGCTCACTTCCTACTTGTTTCTAGATTTCTGGCTCCAGTTATTATGGGACCTTGGTTCAGCTAGCCCAATAGGTTGCAACTTCATCCCCCAAATACCACGATCAGACATGGATGGAGTAACCTCCTTGGTAACATACATGACCATACACATACATGTGCAGTTTGTAAGGCTTTCTGGCTTGCTTCAATACATTAATTGATATTGAAAATGGCTAGACCTTCTCATCAGCCATTTTCCCTACTTCTAACTGAGTCCCAGTGTGCCTGGAAACCCTGTTTCCTCTTCTGCCCAATCTGGAAGAACTCTAAGTTAGGCTGGATCTGGGTGATGCATCCAGCCTCCTTGGAGGTAGGAACGGGCTGCCATTTGGCTTCCAACCAACCATATCTGTATCAGCGCCTCAGCCCCTCATTGTCCTGAACCATGCCAGGCAAAGGCCAGACTTGCCTGTGTTGTTGAGTCCGAAGAGCATCGGGCAGGAGATAGTGAAGGACAGGGCCCACACAATGGCGATCATGACAGTGACTCGGCGCTTGGAGCTATAGCGTGTGTTGTACAGCATAGGCATGGCCACAGCTGTGTACCTGCAGCGGTGGGGATCTTAAGTTGGGTTACAGGCCATAAGACACATCACTCTACAAGATGTACCACAGATGATACGCCTTCTACCTGGCTCCATGAAGCTCACCTAAGTCACTCAGCTCTTCCCCTGGCCCCACATTCAAACACACCATCAAGCACTTAATGAGCATCAGCTACTGTGTACCTCTAGGTCATTCCCTACTTAACCTCCCTCCTGGATTGTAGACTTTCTGATGGATCTTTGCACCTTTGTAACCACCCTTATTATACTGGAGGGAATAATTTGTTAACAACTGGTAGTGCTGTCCCTCGGAGGAAGGCTTTAGCCCCATTTAGCAATATGTGATAGCAGCGACAATCATTTTTAATCCTCCCTCACATTTCTCTGTCAAACACTCACTGCTCACTCATCTGCCAACAGTGCTGTGAGAGGGAAGTTCAGGGCCTCTGGAAGCCTCATGACATGTCCTCATATGTGAGTGAAAGAAAGGCTCTAAGAATACAGCTTAGTAAAGAGGACATGGCCTGGACCTCCTTGACCAGATGGCTGGACACAAAATTCAAACTCAACACTAGCTTAAGGCACAGGTATCATTTTTGTGTCTAGAGAATGAACCATGGAGTTCAAATAATTTCTACATCTTTCTCATGGGCAGATGAATAGGGAGCAAGAGGCCTAGGGCTCCAGTCAGAGACAACTCTTTGATAGAAGTTATGATCTAGGGACTCTGTGGGGAGTCTATACTATCAAGCCAAACACACACACATACACACACACACATGCATGCACACATGCATATGCACACACACACACACACACAGGTGCACACACAAACACACACTCATGTACAACACACACACACACACACATTCACAAATGCGCAGCCAGTCATTATAGGACCTGACCCTGAGAAGAGGTGAGGCACCCAGCAGAAAAGTGAATGACCAAGATCACCTCACTCAACATGGCTGTTCTCACCTGTCGATGCTGATAGCACACAGGTTCAGAATGCTTGCTGTGCACATCATGACATCCAGAGTGACGAAGATGTCACAGTGAATCCTGCTGAATTTCCACTCACCCACCACCTGGAGACAAAACAGTGTCATGAATAGAAAAAGGGTGGTGGAAATAATAATCCAAGGCTCAATCCTACCAGGGAAGGAATCAGTCTCAGAGGACAGCAGCCCTAGTAGTTGCATTAGCTACTTCTCGCTGTTAAAAAAAAAAAAAACTGACAAAATCAGTGTAATGCAGATTTATTTGGGCTCACAATTTTAGGATACTGTCCAGCCTGGTGGAAAAGCATGGTGGTCAGAGCTTGAGGCATCTGGTCACACTGAGTCATCAGCCAGGAAGCAAAGAAGGATGGATGCTTGTGCTCTGGTTCTTTCCTTTGTATTCAGCCCATGTCTTCGACCCCATGGAATAGAGGTGCCCGCATTTAGAGTAGGTCTTCGCACTTCCGGTGAATGAATATTGGAAAGTCCCTCATAGAAATGCCCAGAGGCTAGTCTCCTACATGATTCTAGATCCTATCAGGCGGACATTCCCTAAGATCCATCGTGGAAATCTTATAGGCCACCAGCTGTGTAGCAGTGAGGGTCATGTAGTTCCTATGATGACTTGGGGCCTGCACCCCTGGCCTCTCTTCTTTCAGACATGGGGATCTGCTTTGTGCCAAAAAAGTTCATATTAGAAGAAAGATGACTCACCTCACCTCAGGGCCTCAACTATAAATCACCTGGGTGATTACCTGCTGATCTCCACGAGTCTTCCAAAGTTCTGTTTTTGTCCACGTGGCATCCATTCGCCACACAGACAGCTCCAGTCACTATACTTTCTGATGCTCTGACTTTTGGCACGGGGTGGAAAGGCAACTTACAGAGCCTTACAGAGCCAGGGTGAAGTTACCTCTCCCAGGGCAAGCTAACTGAAAAATCTGGAGCTCCCCAACCATAGAGGAAAGCTTTAGCTTCCACTCACAGGAGAGAGGGTGAGAAGCACCCACCCATGGCTTGGAGCAGGGAAGCACCCATTGTGTGCTCCACCTCAGGAGGTCCTCATATTAGTTGTCATATTTATCTTTACCAACACCGCCCTCTCTTCCCCTTCCCAGACACAAAACCAAACATTTCCACGCAAACTCCATGAGGGGTAATAGAATTGCCCCCACCTTCCATGGATGGACCAAGTAGCAGTTTTCCTACACACATCTTCTGGGGGTTCACACAAGCCTGTTCCTGCACTGAGGGAGCCGAAGACTGGATATACAGCTGTAAAGCACGGACAGGGCTTCCAAGATACAGCATTTATTTTCAGGGCACCACTAGGCCCATCTGGTTCACAGGAGCTTTGGAGCCCTCCTGGGACTGGTACCTGAGAGCTGCCTTCATGTCCCTGAGGACCCAGCTCTGAGATACCAAGGCCCTCTTTCCCATCTTCCCTGCCCTGTTTCTCTCCCACCTTCCACTCTTCCTTTCGACAAACACCCATTTAGAAACTTAGTGCGTGCCATGCTCTGGCCTGCATTCCTCTCTGGGTACAGTCTGGAGCCTGGGTAAAGAAGGAAGATGCTGTTTCTATGGTCTCAGGAGCAGCTCCTCTGGAAAGTAGCTGGGAACAGCTACTCCTCCTCGCTGCAGCCTTCTCAACATTTCCCGCCTGGTGTGTGTTCCCAGTCTCCTATTGAGATCTAGCCATGTTGCCTCAAGTGGACTATTTAGTCCACACCCTCATCTCTTTTCCTCCATGGCACCAAAATTCCGCAGGCCCAAGCCCAAGGGAAGAGTAGGACAAGGTGCTTTGTTGGTGTTGAATAAGTGAGCAGATGACTCTGAAAGCGCTTTGCAATCGCACCTCTTCTAGAAAAGGCACATGGTGACTCTCACTGGAAAGGAGGTGAGACCTTCAAGTCCCCAGGAAGGCAGAAGCTCCTTCCCTGCCCTCTCTCGGTAATCTCTCCCTTAGCTATCCAAGTGGACATGAGTGGAACCAGGAATGCCTTTCTGCACCTTGGCTCTTGCAGCCCTCAGCTTCACCTCAGATACAACGGTGAAAAGTTCTTCATAAGACATCCTTATGAGGGACTGAGGTTCCTAGAGATCCCAATGTGGTCACTGTACAGACTGTCCCTATCCCGCAGTCTAATAAGGACACAGGGGCTGGAAGCTAACAGACCTATGTCCATAGCCCTGAACAGAACATGTTTCACTCTGTAAAGAGGGTGCCTCTTTGCCTGTGAATGAAGAGGGAAAAGACATGTGGATGAGATGTGACCAGCTGCTTCAAATTCCTGCCTCTCCTTGCCCCAGCAAGGGTCTGTAACTTCAAATTATGAGCCAAGATAAACCATTTCCACCCTAGTTTGCTTTTTGTCAGTGTATTTTTTATCATAGCAATAGAAACAAAGCAGCAACAACCTTTAATACCTAGTCATCTTTCCACATAGCCAGACTTAAGACTGCCTTCTGTCCTGGACAGGCCACTCCAGGCTCCCAGGCAGAGAAAGCAGTGGCACCTCAGTTGTGTCTCTGAAATTCCCCTGTCCCTCGTATCTGCTTGCTAGACCTGAAGAGTCTCCTCGGAGAGAAGAGACTGATGTTGAGACTTATCCACCAGCAGCTTTTCCCTTTACTGCAAGGCTTAGGTCAAGATAGACCGCTTCTTCTCGAAGCCTCTGCTTCCTGTTCCAGGACCTAAGCAGGGAAGTGCCAGTTCTCAGAGTTTCTCCATCAGTGTCTGCACTGAGTCTGCCTGAGGGCCCTCGGCAGGGGCTGTCCACCCTCCAGCTTGAGACAGGAAGCAGGCTTCTGTCCTGGGATGCTGTACTATCCTCCCTGGGAAGGGCCTGGGGCATGGGTCATCCATGGTTGCCTCTACCAAGATATAGACAAAATAGAAGACACTGGGAAGGGGAGATAAGGACAGCCCTATATAGCAGCCCCCATTTCTGAAATGTGGAGAGAGTTCAGACACTGCCTCTCCTTAGGGAGTCTCACCCAGTTAGTCTCACTTCTAGTACAATCTACTGAAGCAAATCTACACCAAGACAGAACCCCAGCAAGGACTATCCAGCTGTGTGAGCAGAGAAGACATCTTCTCTGACCAGCTGGCCCATCATCTGCAAGATGGTGTTAGTGCCATCTCTTGCCAGAGCTGCTATGAAAATCACACAGGAGGATTCTGCATGTATAAAATACTTACCATGGTGTCCTGCACCTAGAAAGCATACTGTGAATGTCAGCCATAATTATGATCATTGTCTGTTCCTCAAAGAGAAAACTGAGTCCAAAGAAGAGGGAAAGGCTATGGGTGGGGGGAAAGGCAGAAACCATTGGGGACTTAAGAAGGTCCTCCTGGAGCAAGGCGGGGGCCCAGACCTACCTCCAGGTAGACAACCCAGGGCATGACCAGTGTGGCTACCAGAAGATCAGCCACAGCAAGGCTGACTATCAGGTAGTTGGTGGTGGTCTGCAAAGCCTTCTCTCTGGATACAGCCATGCACACCAGCACATTGCCGAAGACGATGATAAAGATGAGGAGGGTGAGCAGCATGGCGTAGTAGTTGTAGTGGGGCCTGTCTGCCTTGCCTTCTGACCCATTGAAGGTCCGGTTCCAGTTCTGCCCCTCCAGATCATCATCGTACCAGGACAGGTTCAGTGGATCCATTGGGGCAGCAGGGCCACTGGGTGGCAAGGCTCTGGCCAGGAGAAATAAACACAGAGGGTGAGAGAGAAGGCTTCCAAGGCACGCTTCATCCCACAGAGGGCTCACTGCAGAAAACCCAAGAGCTAGCAGAGTAGGGAGTTCTCCAGCCTGTGGTCTTTATGTTCATATGTAATGATCTTAAAATGTTGGGCCTACTTGTGTTCTTCTAGCAGGTCACTTAATAAATGAAAAGCATACATTTTGCAAGTGTAATAAAATAAATGAGCTTCAAAAGAACACTACTCATCCATCCTTTCATTTGTTCAACCCACTCATATGCACAGTAAGTTAGTTAAGAGTTCCAGCATCCACTGGTAGAAATAGGAATGGGCATTCATTAATTTTCAATGCTATTAACATTTATTAATAATTATCATTTTGTATGTGGCTAGAAAATGCAAGCAAACAAAATACACATGGTTTTGTATCTTACATTCTAGAAGAAATAATAGCTATTCTGCTCACTGGCACACATCTGTAATTCCAGTTGCCCTAGATGCTGATGCTGGGGGATAGAAAGTTCAAGGATATCCTGGGCAACAGAGTGAGTTTAAAATCAGCCTGACAACTTAGTGAAGCCCTGTCTCCAAAACTCAAAGAACTAAAAAGAGAGGTTTCGGTGTATTTCAGTGGTACAGTGTTTGCCTAGTATACAGAAGGTCCTGGGTTATTAAGTACTATAAAGAAAGAAAGAAAACAATAGCCAATTAATGAAGCAGCTAACTTGCTGGCGGTAAGGACTAGGAAATGGAATGGGGAGAGAGATACACATCCTAGTTTTTGTACTTAAGCAAGGCTTTCTGATGGAAGTGACATTCAACTGAGACCTGAAGTATATGTAGAAATTAGACACATAGAAAGCTGGGGATTATGGAAAGGGTCTGGTCACAAAGCAGCAAGTGCCTTATTAGAGGACTTAAAAGAGATATGAGAGAGCAGAAGCCTAGAGAGTCTTGGCATGAGTTGCATCAGAGCAGATGTATAGGTGAGATCACAGAGGTCCTGAAAAGTCAGCATCTACTGAACCTGCCTCACATTCAGATCTGCCTTGCAGAGTGGTGAAGCTGAGCATAGCACATAGTGGGTGGGAGAGGCCCAAAGCAGAAACAGCACACCAGAAGGAAGCCACTGCGGGAATCTAAGCAAGAAATGATGAGGTTCCACAGAACACAAGCCAAGTAGGAAGAGCCTGTTAAGCAACTAAATGTTGGAAGATGTTTCATCCAAGGAGAACACAGCACAGTCTCAACAGCAAATATCTGTTCAGCTAAAAACGTAGGGTGTGGCAATGAGGTTGAGGAAAATTAAACCAGAGGGACCTTCAAGGGCCAAATATTACTGGATCTTGTCAGCTTGGGTGAACATGGAAACTTAGGAATAAAAGAATGATATCATTAAACTGGGGTTCTGGAAAGTTCACGGGCTATTTATGGTGGAGGACAGCATAGAGCAAAATGAGGTAACCATAATTCAGGTAAAGAGATGGCAGTCACTAAGTGGAAGTTGTGGAAGTGGGCACAGACAGACATTGGAAACCAGTGTCATGGATGGAGCCTAGTGGTTGAGTAGTTGGGGACAGGAGATGGAAGGAAGCTAAGAAGGCAAAGAAAAGCCTATGGAAGCTCATTGATTTCCCTGGGCTCTGGAAAACTGGCAGTGATACGCTCACAGAGAAAACAAAGATGGGGGACCACTCAGAGATAATGGAGAAGAGGGGGCTCAGGAGCAGATCTGACAGGTGTCAGGCTTGACTTGGGTTATTGTTGTGATTAAAACAATGCACACGCACACACACACACAAACACACACACACAATGTAGTCTCAACACTGCTAACAAAGGTGTTTCTATTTCACAAGATGTAATGAGGTTTATTGGCATTCTGAGGCATCCCCCACAAAGTACTGTGACCTCCAGGTACTCTGCCACCCAGACAGGCTTGAAAACAACCTGTCAATGCCATTTGAGATGAAGGGGGGGGGAAAACAGATGGATGGTGTCCTACTCGGCACCACCACTCTGAAATCTCTGGGGATTCAGTGTGGGGTGACACGGAATGCAATCTTGCAGGAAGTTTCCCAATTCAAAGTCAGCGAAGCATCATGTCTTATTGATGCTGTATTCAGCAAAGCCAATGGCCTCTCTCCCCACTTGGAGGACACAGCAGGAAACCTGTGAGTATGTATTGACCAGGCAGCTGGGTTGCTTCTGACATTAATTTATTCAATCGGCACTTATTGAACCTGCTATACACATGAAACACCAGGCAATGCATTGAAGTCTGGAGGAGCTCCTCACTCCTATCCTGTTTGCTTTCTTTCTCAGCACTGGGGGATTGAACTAAAGGCTTGGTACCTTCTGAGCAGCTTTTCTGAACCACCTCCTAGTGCTCTTTCTCTTTGTGTTTAGACAAAGTCTTACTAAGTCACTTGGGCTAGCCTTGAACTCACTCTGTAACCCAGAAAGGCCTTTAACTAGTGACTGAACCTCCTGCTTCAGCCTTCTCAGCCACCAGAACAACAGGACTTTACTACCAGGCCTGGCTCTACCCCAGATCTCTCTGTTTCCCTTCTTGTTGCCTTGGTCCTTCTGGACTGGCCACTGGTATCTGCCATGATTTTCCCTGTGTCCGCTCCCATGATCCTCAGCTCCTTGTGTCCCCTCCCATGATCCTCAGCTCCCTGTGTCCCCTCCCATGATCCTTAGCTCCCTGTGTCCCCTCCCATGATCCTCAGCTCCCTGTGTTCCCTCACTCCACCTGCTCTTACATCAGACCAAATTCATGGTTCCACAAGACAACGGTGATATAAAATGATGGAACCATAGACTTATAACGGGCACAAGAGTTTGCCAAGTGGCTTTAGATGCACTGCCTCAACCTCAAAACAACTGTCCGCTTTCAGTATCACCCCCACTTTGTAAATGAGGCAAGTAGCCAAGACTCTCTAGTCTGAGCCTACACAAACTTCAAAGAAGACCAACTCAGAAGTCTCCTTTCCTGGAATTAGCCTGGACTGTCTCCCGGCCTCCTTGGGGCTCTCGCTGCCCTGTTCCGGGTTCTGTCCTGGAACACCTCCACCTGTGCATCTATTTTCTCATTCCAGCTTTCCCAAGGCTGCACCATGTGTGGATCCTGCTTCATTTTCATAGAGTAAACACATGAAAAGCACACTGTAGTCTCGCTCTTTCTTGACTCTCAACTCTGTAGTCTGCTGACAGTGAATATAGAATCCATTTGCTGAACCGAGTCAAAGGCACTGCCAGCGGACCCCGGGAAGAAAACCACTCGGGCCCTGAAATATGCTGGCTAACACAGGCCACTAGATTCCCAAATGCCCAGAAGCAATGCGGCACAAGAGTACCACGGATATTGTATGTCAGCTCCAGTAACGGGCTGCATTGTGTTCCTCACATCTGCCTTACAAAATTCACATAATGTGCTAGCCCCAGTATCTCAGAATGTGATTGGAGATGGGACCTTTAACTGGGAGTTAACTTAAATGAGGCCACTGAGGTCGACCCTGCTCCAAGCTGACTTGTGTCCTGTAGGAAGAGGAACTCTGGACACAAAAAGAGTTCTCAGAATTGCAGAAACAGAAGAAAGAACACTTGGGGTTGCTGCACAAGAGGGAAACTGTTTGAAGATAAGGCAAAGCTTGTGCCTGGGCCTCGGCTGCAGAGCAAACACTCAAGGTGATGGGCAGATAGCCTGGAGGGCTCTGCCTTCCCAGGCCACCTGCTACAGCCCACTTCTCTAAGACCAAGCCCATTTCTGAGGCACTGACAGAGTGAAATGTAAGCTTCGGGGTTGGTTTGTGCAACACCAGGAAAGCAGAAGAAAACACTCCAGCGTGGACCTAAGATGTCAGTTACAAAATGCACTCTGACTTTCTAGACACTGAAATGGAGGGAGGGCATTGCGTCTTAGAATGGGTAAAGCAGAGTGCTGCTCTGGCACCTTCACAAAGCCTGAGGAAGCCTGGCAAGACCAGAGTCTTGCATTCATCCATCTCCTTCGTCTTTTCTTTCAGTCTTTGGACTGTACAAATGGTTGGAACCCCAAAATATCAAGAGACGTGAAAGCACCTGAAGGAGCTTTCCTGATCACCTGTGTCCTTGCCATCTAACCCTCAGGCTTTTTTCATCCTTGCCAGAGATTATCCCTATGGGGTAGACAATGGAAACTCAGTACTGAGGCATCCTGGCCCTGCTGCTGACTCCAAAGAAGCCAGATGAGATCAGTGTCTGCTCCCAGACTTGTATGCACAACACGAGAAACTACACAGCAGCCGGGATCCTGGATTGGCCAAGAAAGATAAAAAATTTTTGTTCTCTCTCTCTCTCTCTCTCTCTCTCTCTCTCTCTCTCTCTCTCTCTTCTCTCTTTCTGAGACTATTGCTCAGAGTGAATTATTCTTCTAGTCATAAGAATTTTCAGATAAATATGATCACATGTAAGAACAAAAATTTTGGTTGGGGTTTAAGAATACAAATGAATTGCTCACCACCCTCTAAATGCTGCCTCCATTTTCTCGTAGGTGGCTCCTACCTCCTGCAAAAATACAAAAACTCCCAATTTACAGTTCCCAGCCAGTGAGCACTTAGTGACCAACAACACATGGAGATGTGGTCATGGCCATATCTGATAAACCCCGAGATGCTAGTCTCATTCAAGAAGTATCTGTCTGGGTCAGTCTCCTTAAAGTACCCCCATGTGTCTCCATGAGCATCAAAGGGTGGTGACAACTGTTCCCCACCCACCTCACGAGGAGACAAGGACCCATGAGCTTTTCTCCTCAGCTGATTCTGTGACAGACAGGATCACAGGGCGACCTTTTATGTAGGCGGCCTACAAGCCTCAGGCCACTGAAGGGCCAGAAACCATCTGTCTCTCATCTGTTCCCAGTATTCACTATCTCTGTCTTTGCTTAGAAAGGCAATGGCCAACTAAAAGATCCTGTAGAACCATCTGTTCTGGTGCTCAGGACTTGTCCTCATCAAGTCTCCCTCAGCCTAGCCCCAGCCTGCACTGTCTCCCTCAGCCTAGCCCCAGCCTGCACTAATGGTCTCCCTCAGCCTAGCCCCAGCCTGCACTAATGGTCTCCCTCAGCCCAGCCCCAGCCTGCACTAAC
>OU015749.1:104887718-104909358 GCA_907169655.1 Acomys percivali | reverse complement strand
AGCCTGCACTAATGGTCTCCCTCAGCCCAGCCCCAGCCTGCACTAACGGTGGTCTGTTCAGAAGCTTAGAGCGGATGTCTGTCTGGAAGAAGCAAGAAAGAGTATGTGGAACTAACAAGCCAAGAGTATGGAGCTTGGGTATCCAACCTCAGCAGCTTCTGCCATTTGCCCCATGGGCCTCACAAAGGCCTCCTTCTTGTGTCTTCCCTAATTTCGAAATTAAGCCAGCTTTCCCATGGAGAAGCTGAGAGACAGTTTGGCGTGGAGCAGGAACTACAGGCAACCTAGACTGATATCCCGCAGTGACCACCCACTACTGAGCCAAAGACAGAGGGCACAGGGAGCAGGGGAGCCCCCTCCAATTCTCCCAGTCACACCCCAGACTCTCAGCCTGTCGACAGAAGCTGCTCCTCACAAGCAGTGGGGAGGGGGAAAAGACTGCTTTGAGGTGCCCCAGTTAAAGGATGACTCCCAAATAAGGCATTTTCTCAGGGAATGAACTAGAGAGGGGTGATCAAGTTCAGTCCCCCAGACCTCTGGGGTGAGGCCAAAGGGTCCCATCTGTTGGGGCAACTTGGGTCGCCAAAGGAAAGCCGGTTGGTCCAGGAAGATGGTGTCATCCTTTCATACCCCTCTCCAGCCTTTGTGCCTTCTCCTGTTCCACAGGGCACAGAGCTGGCAGGTGGGGGAAGAGCAACCCAAGCAGCCTGTTTCCTGTGCTCTCCCCGCAGCTTCTCTCTTGTGCTGCCTCCTCTGAAGTTTGGCACTTGAAGGAATCTAATTGTCTAATTAAAATTTAACAATCCCTTATCAGGCTCGGTGGCGGGTGAGACACTGCTGTCTTAAACACATCAGTTTTTTTTTTTTTTCTTCTTCTTCTTCTTCTTTTCTGAGACTTTAAGCATTTCAATGAAAAAGTAAGGGGGGCATTTTTCATTTACATGTCAAAAGCAGCTTAGTGGAGTGATTTGCTGCTGGAGATTGGGAGTTAGTAGGTAGGGTGCTTCTCTACAAGGCCCCTGGCAACCCAAGCCACCCCCTCCCTCCTCTAGATAGAAGGTCAGGCTGTGGTTCAGGAGTGGCTCTTTCTCTAGAGTCACTCAACACCTAAACCTGGGTCCACTGAAAAGCTGGTCCTTCTCAGGTGCCAGTAGGTCACATTTGAGTGAAGAATTTGGAAGGAAAGGTACTTCTGTGCTTTGATCTGAGATGTGCCACCAAGGCCCATATACTGATTGATGGCTTACTCCCCAGACTGGCATTATTGGCAGGTGGTGGCAAAGTTAAGAGGTAGAGCATGTGGGAGAGGGGGCTCTCAAAGCACTGGGGTGAGCCTCAGTGCCCACCTCAGAAGCTCTGACTCTTCTTCTTCCTCTCTTTACCTCCCAAGTGCTGTGAAGAGAACAGCTTCCTCCACCACAGGCTCCTGACACGATGCACCTCCTCCACACAGGTCCCCAGACAATAGAACCAAAGAACTGCCATCTTTCTCTCTAAAAGAACCCTTCCTCCTAAGTTAATTGCCCCCATATGTTTGTGACAGTCATAGGAAGCTGGTGTTACTCTTGGGCTTCAGAATGACGCCCTCCACAGCCTCAGGGACTTCCCCCACCCCCTCACTGTGGCAGGACAGGTCTATACTATCTAGACACCTAGGCTAGCAGAGAGGCCTTCCCTCCCATGACCCGGGCCACCATTTTGGGGGTGACAGAGATTTTTGTAGAGGAAGGACCACATACTGATGTCATATGGTTATGTTTCCCACCCCTAACTTCTTAAACGCTCCCTCCTACTTCTGCCCTGGCCACCCAACCTCAAGTTGCACAGCACCGCACAGCACAGCAGCACAGCTCATCTTCTTGCTCTGAGTAGAACACTGCTAAGGCTTCCTTAAACAGTTTGGGAAAAGCCAAGAAGAATCTCTTGCCCTCTCACTTTCTGCCTGTGCCTGCCCTGCCTCACTAGAGCCAAAGATACAGCACTGTCCCAAGGGCCCGCAGTGACCCAGCCTGAGCATGGTAGTTCAGCCATCAACTTGAAGTCTCCCCCTGATCTTGCTTCCTAGTATTACGCCTTTCGTGACAGCCTCCAGCCTTGCCTCCTGCTTCATAGGGAAAAAAATGGGAGCTCACTGTGGACCCTCACCCAACTTCCTGTCCTAATCTACGAGCCTCCAGCACAAAGGAGCCACTTATTAACTCCCTGGGTTACAGGGTCCCACCTCCTCTGCAGGCCCAGTCCAGACCCGGGCTCAGGATCCTATCACATTCAAAGTCTAGCCACCCCCTCGGGACTGTCTCCCCAGCCCTTATCCAGGGAAGCTTCCTGGAGATGCTTTTACCTTGGCACACCACTTCCAGGAACTCTGCAGATGCAAGGAGGTCTTTATTTGCCTCCTAAACATTTGGTATCAGTGCATCTTACCAAATGTGAGTGACTTGGTATAAGGACCCTGTCTACGTGGTCCCCTCTGGGTGCTTGCCTTCCAGCAGAGAGCCTGGCAAAAAAAAGGTGCCTTGTCAATGAATTAAGTAGCTCATGCAAGGGCGAGGCCAGTAGATACTGGGCTATGGGTCTTAACCACCTCGTAATGGTTACTCCTCATGGATCTTTCTCCATGGGGACTACACTCCTTTCCTAGAACTCACTTGGCTTTCCAGGCCCCAGTGACAGAGGCCTAGCTGTCAGGCTCCTTCTAAGGTCTCCTGGAAGTGTACACTGTAGCATCCAGAGTTAAAGTATTGGGAGTGGAGACTGCATGGATCCATGAGGGTACAGGAAGGCAACAGGTGGAGGTGGGTCCCAGGTAACTTGCACTCTGTGGAAGGGGAGCCAATAGCTGGACTCTGGGCTACTGACAGCCAGGGAACCCAGGGTGTCCCAGCCTCTTCATTAGTGCCCCACTGAAGAAGCGAAGTTGTCTCCAGAGCCATCACCTCACAATGGTGCCAACTAGGGTGCTAAAGTATGGCAGAGAAGAACAGAAAGCCAGCTTATCTATGGGACATAAAGAGGAGTCTGGGGTCAGCACACACAGCTCCTCATTCAGCCATGGAGGGACTCCTGGCTGAGAACCTTCTGGGAGAGAAGGGAGTTAAATGTGACTGATTTCTGTCCCCAGCTGGAAGTGGCTGGAGTGTCACCTCTGGGACTTTCATCCCAGGCACACCTTCCTGTCTGTCTCTTTCTCAGGGTGACCAGGTGTCACAGGGATGTCCAGGTGACCCTGGCAATGTGGCTTCCCCCCAACCCCCAAGGAGACCCAGGTAGCAGTGGACTAATGTCAGAGCTTTGTCTTCTGCCCTGGTTGCAGGCCTTCGAGGTCTCCATTGGAGCTGGGCAGCATCTGGAGACTCAGGAAAGACAAGCAGGCATGTGTGGCTCCCAGTCTCATCCCTGTGGATTTTGATGGCTCCGTAAAACTGTCTCCGCACAAACTGTCAAAGTGTCACACATTAATTAACTGTTAGCTGAGTGACTCAGTGTGGGGAGGGGTGTGGAGAAAAGCTTCACTTGGTGCTAAGCGAGGTACCATTCCAGCCGCTGCATGATTAAAATTCTTCACTGTGCGAGGGAAGGGGCAGATCTCCAGGGGAGCTCACGTGAATTGACAGGTGGGATGCACGCTGTGGGGGTGGGGCCCAGAGCCCCCTCCTTGATAAAGGGAACACAGAAGGGAGGGTGAAGCCTCTGGAAAATGTTCTGACCTAAATCAGAAAGAATCCCACAGGCTCTCTCTCTCTCTCTCTCTCTCTCTCTCTCTCTCTCTCTCTCTCTCTCTCTCTCTCTCTCTCTTTCTCTCTCTCTCTCTTTCTCTCCCTCCCTCCCTCTCTCTCTCTCCCTCCCTCCTTCCCTCCCTCCCTCCCTCCCTCCCTCTCTCTTCCTCTTCCCCACCACCAAGAAAAGACCTAGGGAAAGTGAGTTTGATTTTTCCTAAGGGAAATGATATGGACATTTGAGTCCAAGACACAGACCAAACCAGCTCCCCTTTCACAGGATCTGGAAAGGGAGGGAGCGGAGTCTCAGACCAGCCTCCTTGACCTTTACTTTAATTTCAGGAAAGAATTGAGAAAACATGCTCTTGAAAGTCAAGAGGGAAACAAATCCTGAACCTTATTGCTCTAGAAAGAGGGAAAACAATCCTGGCTATTTGGCAGAAAATTGTTCTGCTTTATGAAAAAGCAGCCCTGTTGATGAAAAAAAAACTGGATCTGCTCTGGTTTCAGTGGAAATAACAGCAGGATTGTGATCTTGCTGCTGGGAACATTCAAGAGACACTTCTTTGCCTCTCAGTCATAGGATGCAGCAAGTGAGGGTGAGCGCCATTTCTGTCCAGGGCAAAGGAAAAAGAACCACCCGCTTCCCCCTTAGCAGACTGGTTAGGCCAAGCAAGACAGAACTTTATGACTCCGAAATAAGTAGCAATTTCATTTCAGCACCTCAAAGACCAATTGACAGTGAACTTCACCAAAGGAATACAAAATCCAGATAGCAGAACATGCTACAGGGCAAATGGCCTGCTTTCTTCAAAAAAATAAACTCCAAGGAAACAAACAAACAAACCAACAAAAAAAAAAACCCAAAAGATAGAGAAGCATCTAAAATAAAAGCTACTCCAGTGCTGCATTGGCCAGTCACAATGTGTTAATGTATTTGGGTTCTGATTCAAAGAAACCAGCTATTCAAAATCCATTTCTAAGACATTTCTGAGACACTTGAGAATCTCAGCAGGAGATTTTTGATATTAGAACTATGGATAACATTTTGTAGGTGCAACAAGGGTGTTCTGGTTGGATGGTTTTCTCTTTAGAAGCAAGGTCCCAAAGAGCCCAGGTTGGTTTCAAGGTCACTGTATAGCTAAGGATGACCTTGAACTCCTGACCTTTCTACCTCCACCTCCCAAGAGCTGAGATGTCAGGCATGTACCAGCGTGACCAGCTACACTCAGGTTAGAATTTCATGAGTCCTTAGGCTATAGAGAGACAGAATGAAATGTTTATAGATGAAGTGACATGCTGACTGAGATGTATTTGAAAATGGTATGAAAGTGGAGGCACAGTGCAAATAAAAGTGACCCTAAGTTGTGGTTGACAGTAGATGATGGAGAAACCGAGTTATTGCTGCTGTTCTTCCTGTTTCTGTATATGTTTGAAATATTCTCTAACAAACGGTTTTTCTAACCACCTCTTTATAATTTCTTTATCATTCCCTCCCCAACTAAACATTCTTGGGGTACCTGGAATACCAAACTAAAAATACCAAACTGAAAACTGAGCTCTGAGGAGCACGGAGCCCAGGGGATTCTGGGTAGAACCAATAGGACCCTCATTCTCTCTTGGCTCCAGAGCATCAGCAGAGATCTTCCCTCAGGTCCGGTCAGCCAGACGTTCATCGTCCTGTCTATTAAAGCTTTCTTTGAGTCCTTCCCTGGGTCATGGCTCCTCTACCTCCCAGCAGAACTATGAGTGCAGATTGCTCATTCTCCCGGGATGTTAGATCGGTACTTAGAGAAAATCAAGACGTGCATGTTGCAGAAGGAAGCGTGGAAGTAGTGGCCATGTCCCAGCCACAGGCTGGAGACATGCACAGGGCTTCCTCCTCCCAACCTCTCCCATCGATCAGACTTCTCTAGACAGTGAGAACCAGAACACAGTGTAATGAACAGGATTTGACATGCCCTGTGTTTATTTTCACCACAGAGACACAGCTGGTCGCACACAGTCGCAGCTTGAACACTTCAGGCACTATGTGCCTCAAGCTTTTAGTTTTGTTGTTTTGGATTTTTGTTTGTTGTTTTGAGACGGGATCTTATGATATAGCTCTGGCTGCACTGGAACTCACTCTGTAGACTAGGCTGGACTTGAATCCAGAGACCTGCCTGCCTCTGCCTCCTAAGTGCTGGAATTAAAGGCGTGCACCATGGGGCCTGTCTTTGTACCTCAGTTTTCTTATCTGGGAAAATGAGCATTAACTCCTCCCTCATTGGAATTGCTCTGAAATTAACTTGGGAAACGTAACTCCACTGACAGCAAGCCCGATAGCTGACGGGTAATGTTATAAAGAGGGACGTGATGGTAAATGAGTCCGAGCTGTGTAAGGGCCCCAGAGAAAAACAAACAAACAACAACAACAAACTCATTCAAGGAAGAGGGGCTGTGAGAGAACCCTATGATTTCTTCATAGCTCCCAATCCTCTTCATGCCAAGAGACTTCAGCCGTCAGGCTGCAAATTTCCTGCCAGCAGCCATGAGCTGAAAGCCTGAGATGGTGATGCACCTCATAGGCATCCTTCAGTCTTGCTGTGTACCTTGCAGTTTGCAGCAACCTTGACCCTTTCCTCCGAACCCCACAAAAGTAAGCCATACCTGGCCTGTAGCCTTTCTAGTAAACTGGAAGGACACAGAGATACAAGACATGCTCTTCCTCCAAACACAGAGGTGGACAAACAAAGAGTTCAGTCGGGACCATTAGACTCTGTGGTCTATAAGGGCATCATCAACCATGCCTTAGTTCATCCAACTGCAGGTGTCTGATATGCAGGCATCTAATTGGATTCCCTTGATGAGCCATGTCCCTACTTCTCAGTTAAATAATTAATACTCAATAAGACTGTGATAATGAGTGCTCTTGTTTCTAATTTCAGAGAGTAGTAGAGGAATCCAATAAAATGATACATTTCAAAGTAACCTGAGAACTTGGAAGTCTTACAGGAAAAGTAGTGTTTGCCTGTCAGTCCAGCTCAGGCCTTTCTTTAAACATCTCCAGATTGGTGACACCTATATTATCACTAGGTGAGGGAGTGCCAGGGATGAAACGCAGTGGGTAGAGGGCTTTCCCAGCATGCACAAAGCACCAGAATCCATCCATAGCATTGTATAAGCCACATGAGGTGGAAAATGCAATTCTTGCACTTGGGAAGTTAGGGGCAGGATGGTCAGAAGTTGGGGTTTTCAGATTTGCGGTAAGCACCTTTACCTGGAGAGCCATCTTCCAACTTCAGATCTTGTTGTATTGTTTTCATTTTCTTTTAAGATTGTGGGGAAGGGGGTGCACATATGTGGAAGCTAGAAGAGGATATTGGTTACCCAGAATCTGGAGTTACAGGGTGCTGGGAGCTTTCCAATGTGCGTTCAGGGAACCACAGTCCAGTCCTCACAAGAACAAGCGCTCTTAGCCAGTGAGCCCTCTTTCCAGCCTCCCAGCTGGATTTTGAGATAGGACCTTACTCTATAGCAAAAGCTGGCCTAAAACTTACTGCGTAGCTCTGGCCAGCCTCAAACCCCCAGTAATTCTCCTGCCCCAGCCTCCTGATTGATGGGATTACCAGCATGAATTATGCGTCCAACTTAACAGCCACATATCAGAATAGCGTGATGTTGTTTTTATTTTCTTTGGTGTTGAGAGATAAGCCTCGCTGGTGATAGACAAGCAGTTTACCACTGAGGCACCCACATTCCCAGCCTCCTCCTTAACTTGGTAACAGACTAACAGTGAGCCTCAGGGACCCATTTACTGGGCAAAGGAGAAAGAGAGAAGGTGCCCATGAGGGAACTACCAAACTGTTCTGTGGTCCTGAGAATTTCAGAGGCAGAACAAACACTTGGTTCTTACCTTGAGCTCCTGGGACACCGATGAGCTAAGTTCCCTGAGCCCGTGGCAAACAACATAATGTTACTAATCAAACTTCCTATGCACCCACCCAATTTTATAAATCAGTCTTTTGATGCACTAAGTGAAGGTGAATTAGCAGTAATGAGGCTGTGACAGCTCCCTGAGGCACAGGCTTGATGAGCGCTTTGATGGCTGTGGCATGAAGGAGGGAGACGCGGCTCCTTGCAGGCATCAGAGCATGCTGCCAAGTTCATGCACCTCGGATTCACCTGTAAATCATACGCTCTCTCTCTCTCTCACAAGAATGTGGTATCTGAGAAAGTCCAGCCTTTGCAGATCTGAGAAACTGAGTCACCCACCCACTTACCATAAGCTCTCAGGCAGTAGCCACCTTAAACCATCCAAAACAAACATCTGTCTGTGTTTGTATATGGGAGAAGATGGAGGCCAGTTATAGGAGGCTGCAGCGATCAAGGCTACCCTTCCTTTGCAGTCTCTACCAACCCAGCAATGCTTGCTAATCCTTTTCAGCTCAGATGTGCAACCTGACAGCCTTTGGTCCACATTTAATTTTGCAGATGGAATGTATTGGACTCATACAGCATTGTGGGGAAAAAGGAATGCACTGCCAACATTTAACATTTGGAGATTTCATATTAAAATATGAATCTAACTTTTCTTATTTAATGGATACTAAGTTTTTTTAAATACTGGGTCAGTTTATATATTTGTTTAGTTTATTTTTGGACATGGTCCTATATACCCTAGAGTTGGCTTTGAACTGCATATGTTGAACACTGGATGCTGTTCCTTCTACCTCCTCAGTGCCGGAATCATGGAATGTGCCCTACCTGGCTCTAGACCAGCATTCTTGAACAGCAGGGACATGCTGGAGCCAGGGAGAGGCAGCTTTGCCCAAGACACACAAGACTGAAGAAGGCACAGGGAGAGCCATGCATAAGCTTTGATGGGATTCCAAGGATATGAGGAGGGATGGCTGCCATTTCTATCCCACAACCCCCACTGTGTTCTCATCAATTGCCTCATCTTGGAATAGCTTAGACCTCAAGAATTTGGGAAAAGGACTTCTCACCTGTCATGACACCAAGTCTTGGCTGGCTGGGGACACAAGCTCTTGGGTGTACCACAGACACTACCAATGCTTATAACCCTACAACCAACTGGTTTCATCCAGTTCATATTTCCTGTTGGGTTCCACAAAGCATCTAAGATGTGTCTCCTGTTTTATGCTTTTAGGGTTGGGCAGCTCCTGAAAAACAAAGGCTGTGTGTGAATGAGACTCTGGTACCCCTTGAACCCTTCTACCTATCACAGGGTAGCAGCAGAAGGATGGGGTTGGGGAGGCCAGAAGTTACTCTGTGCCTTTTGAGCCCAGCAGTGATTTTGTATACCTCTCCAGCCCTCTGTGGAGACAGGAGCTGAGTCTCACAACTATTTCCCTTTGGCCTTCCAAATGATAATAGAAATATCATCATCATCATCATCATCATCATCATCATCATAATTAAACCTCCCTCCTCGAAAGTTGAATTTGCTTTAGATTTTCTGTTGCTGATGGTCTAATTACATCAATAGCCTAGAAAGTGGTTATCATTCCAGGAACTGGAATGCACACTGTAGGCTGAAACAAAACAGTCCATCTTCCTAGCACGTGACAAGCAGAGGGCTGGCATCTGCCTGGAACTCCAGCCTAATAGGCAGGGCTACTGGTGACCAGGGGCAGGACCTGCCTGTTGTCTTTGCTGCTGTGTTTACGCTGCAGAACTGAAACCTCCGAGGAATGGCTGGCATCTGCTACCTCATCCCCTTTCCTTATCTGGAATGCTAAGAATTGCTGTGTGGCACGGGCTCCAAATATTCTACTCCTCACCAGGATCCTGATGATAGAACATGTAACATGTACTCAGCCACTAGTCTCTGCCATTTCCATGTCAGGGAGGAAGCCCATGAGCATGCTCACTGGTACAATTGGTTTATTTGAAAGAACAGTGTCAAATTCCTTTCTCTCTACAGATCTATTGCTCATCAGAGGCTGCCTCCTCCAGGAAGGTGGCTGTGATCTCTCCTGGAAGAATTATTTACTTACTCCCCTTCAGAGTCACAGCATATAAATGTTACTGGTGCTGGGGCATTGCAATCCACACGTTTGTCTATCCCATGTCTTAGGGTCATTAATGGCAAGGATTACGTTATATTCATCCTTAGCCACCTAGAATTTGCTGGAGTGGAATGAGTGTGCAGCAATGGCTAATGAAAGACCTTATGTGTGAGAATGTCTCCAATTAACTCAGAGTCCTTGAGCAGCAGACTAGTCACCACTTTCCAATCATTATATCAGGAAAGAAAACAAGTTGCTGGAAGGATGCAAAGTGATGCCCATCATAAACAATCCCAGGGAAAGCGCAGAGCTCTGCCCCTCATGCACAGTCTTTGGGAGGATCCAGGGCTCTGCCCATCAAGTCAATATTTGGAGAGATATAGGAAACAGGCTTATGTGTAGGGCACAGTGGTGCACACCTGTAATCCCAACATTCTGTGAGGCAGAGGTGGGAGGATCTCTGTGAGTTCAAGGCCAGCCTGGTCTACAATGTGAGGACAGCCAAGACTACACAGAGAAACCTTGTCTCAGAAAACCAAACTCAAAACAACAACCTCCCTTCCCCCCAAAAGAAATAGGCTTACAATGAGTCAGGCACTTGCTATATAAACCTTGGTTAGTAGCTACCTTGAATGGCCCCTAACACAGAACAAGTCCATGTTGTTATAGAATAAGAGCTGGAGAGTAGAGAAGACAAGCAGGGGGAAACAAGGCTGTGGCTACCTGGTAAGTCTCAACCAATCCAGCAATGGTAGCTAATCCTTCCAGGCCTGAGGGTTTTTTTGACAACTGTCATTAATTCAGTTTGCCATGATATACAGGCACCAACTTACGTTATTGACCCATGACAATGAAATGGAATGCATGGGGAAAGTTTTCTGACAAAGAAAAATTGCATATAAAATCCTTTTTTAATTAAAACTATAAAAAGAGATTAAAAAAAAAAAACAAAGAAAAAAGGCTGGGTAGCAGGGAATCCTGACTAGTTACAAAGTAATGAGATCACTCTAAAAATTGTTTAAAATCTATATGTTTTTGGAAACTTACTTTCTTTTAAAATATTGGAATTTGTAAAAAGAAAAAAAACTTAGCTATACTACTTCAAATAATTTGAGTTAAATTCAAATAGTGGACTCAGGCGTAAAGGCAAGACCTAAGAGGTACCCAAATAATTTGGAAGATGAGCATGAACATACATGAGTGCTCTAAGGTATAATGCAATGATTAATGTATTACTTGTTAGTAAGTCCTCTCTCTAAGTCCCTTTTCAATGAGCCCAGGAAGCATATTGAATAAAAAGGTGTGATAGTTAATAAAATATTGTCAATCTGACAGGATCTAGAATCATCTAGGATACAGACTGCTGTCATTTTGAGGAAGCTTCTAGACTGGGTTATTGAGGTGAGAAGACCAACCCTAAATATTGATCAACAGCATCCCATGGGCTGAGGTCCTGGATTGGACAGAAGGGAGAAAGCAAGAACAAGAGTATTCACTGCCCCCTGAGGTTACAATGTATCCCCTGGCTTCCCCGCCCCAATCGTTTGCATCATTAAAACTGAGGGGGTTGGGGGAGAAGAGAACCACTCCTTCCCTAAGTTGCTTCTGTGGGATACTTTGGAACAGTAATTAGGACAGTAATGAATACAGAGGACTTCTGTAGGAGGGGTGGCTGCTGATGCTGATTATAATGATTCTCCATTGATCCAGTACATCTTATTGAACCCATACTATCTGCAGCCTTGATTAAGAGCCCAGAGTGCAGCACTAAGGAGGATGGGCTAGTCCTCTCGTCCTTAGGAAGTCTGTTTAGTTAGAGTGACTGCCAGCACAAGCTGGCCGCCAGGGTGAGAAGGAAAGGGAACTCACCTTCTGCAAAGGGAAGGTGCCATGGCTAATGTAGCAAGCTAAACAGATTAACTTGCTGCTACTCTTGTAGCTGCGTAGGATCTGTCGTTCCTCCGGGCAGATTCTTGGCAGGAGCAGTATCTCTGGCAGCAGAAAAATATAAGCCAGTGAAGTGTATGAGAGCAAGCCTGCCGAGGTCTGCACTGCCCGCCTCACCACAGATGTTCAAAGTAGCTGTCACAGCCTTGATAACGCCTCACCACAGCTTTCCAAAGGTCTCAAAGGTCATGAAAGGCAGGGAGAAAGAGGGGAATGGTTCCAAGTGGGAGAAGGAGGGTATGGAGGCTTGGCAGAGAGCCATCATTTTTGCCCACAGGTGGGAATGGAGAGAATGCTGTTTCCTGGAGAGCCAAGAAGTTGTGACGCTGCCCCTTCGCACAGATACCTGAGTGTCAGAGGGGGCACGTCACCTGACCATTCTGGGGCAGCTGCAGGTCTATCTGTGTCTGTCTGTTTGGAATAGGATCTCATATACTTCTGGATGACCTCACACTCTTTAAGTAGTCAAGGATGGCCTTGAACTTTTATCCTCTTCCAGAGCCTCCTGAGTATTGGGGTTGTTGGCACGTACCACCATGGCCAACTTGACACCTGTGCTTTATCTGAGGTAATTTTAGACTTACAGAAGGTTGGAAAAACAGTTCAGAGAATTTCGATACACTCTTCACCCAGCTTTCCCTATTATCATTTTTACACAACCATGAAACTGTTGTTAGGTACTATTAACAAGAAGGCAGATTTTTTTTATTCTGGGCACTTTGTCAGTTGTTCCACTAATGTCCTGTTCCCGGCCAGACTCCCACTTGATCTTCAGTTCCAGCCATCCACTCACTCCTTCCAGGTCTCTAATGGATATTAGACAATCTTTTGGGCCAGCCTAGACCTAGCTTCTAATTACCAGGTTCTTGTCATCAGAGTGGTTGCCATGTCATTTCTGCTAAGATGAGTCCCTTCCATTCTCATCGAGAGCCCCATGTGGCCAATGCTGGAGAAAATGGATTCTTGTTTACCATTAGGACAACAGTAAGAGTGATAATAACAGTGCAAGATGGTTCATCAGGCAGTGAGCACCATGTTGCCCAATAGACACACCTCTTTCTCCAGCCCTGAAAGAGGCATAAGTGGTAAATATTACTAACCCTTTTAGTACCGACGCAGCACGAGGTCCAAGGGAGGCCAATAGTATTATATGGCTCGTGAGCAACAGTGGAGGACTAAAATCCTGAGCTACCTACTAGAAAAGTCTTGGTCTCCTCCAGCACAAGGTCACCCACCCACCACTGTACTCTCAGAGTAAGATGGGATGTGCAGAGACACTGTAACCATGTGGCTGTTGACCTATACAATAAGCCTCTGAAATCAGTCCAGTGATTGAATTCTCCAGTATTGATTGATTCAGGTACCTCTGAATACAAGGCTAAGAAGCCTGCAGTATTTCTCAGTGCTGATGCAAACAGGCATGCTGCTGTCTCTCTTGGAACAGGATGCAGTCTGCTTCCACAGACCATGCCTTGGAGAAATGATTGATCACATGACAAAGTCCATGGGCTCTAACCTATATTCTCTCCACCACCTTCAGGCCAGGTTCCAGTAGCCTTGGCCTTCTCGTAGTAAACAGATGGTCAGGAACAGGTGTGGTGTCATGGTGTCACCGAGAACAGGAAGACACTGTCTTCAGGAAGCCATCACAGTTTCCTGCTAAATGTGCACATGGGATGGTGGGACAGAATTCCTGACTGGCTGCCACTGAGCTGTCTGTGACTTTTTAAAATTCAAGAATACTTAGTTATTTTCTATAATCAAACCCACAAAAATAAGAACTTACATACTTAGTGCAGTGTGTTATCCCTGTATGAATGGGGAGAAATGAAACTTAATGTTTTGAGATTATAGTAGTTGCAATAAGAAAGGCTCCCCTAAGTCCATATGGTTCAATACTTTGTCCCTAGTTAAGAGAAACTGTTTGGGAAGGATTACAGGAAATGTGTCACCTGAGTCTAGCTTTGAGGTTTCAAAATCCGACACTATCCCAAGTTACCTCTCTTGCTCACTTCAGCAGCACATATACTAAAATGGGAACTATACAGAGAAAATTAGCATGGCCCCCGTGCAAGTTATCTCTCTCTGTCTTATACTTGTAATCAAAATTCAAGCTTTCAGCTCCTGCCCCAGCACCATGCCTGCCTGCCTGCTGACACGCTCCCCACTAGGTCATGGACTCTAACCCCCTTAAACTATAAGCCACCAGTAAACTCTTTCTTCTATAAGTTACATTGGTCTTGGTATCTTATCACATCAATAGAAAAGTAACTAAGACATAGACCATGTGACTGTTAATTTCTGTGACCCCAACTCAACACAGTAAACTGGGAGATTTCTTTTTTACAAAATTGACAGCACAGCTAAAGTTCCAAACATTCAAATTCATATATATATTTATATATAAACATATTAATAAGATTCACAGACACAGACACACACACATACACACATATTTGAAACAGCTTTTCCAGGCTCTGCAGTCACCTGAACAGAACAAAATTGTAGAGAGAACTAGTTCACACTATTAAAAGGAATAGAAAATAAAAACAAAGTCCCATAAAACAGCATAGTTCTGTAACTATTGTGGTACCTGGCATGGTATTATTATTATTATTGTTATTGTTATTGTTATTGTTGTTGTTATTATTATTATTATTATTATCATTATCATTATTATTATTATTCTCAGTCATCATCTGGAAATAAAATGTTTGGAGTAAAAGTATTGAAACAGCTTTAGTGAAGCATAGTCACTACTAGGCATCATAAAGCAGGCACAAGCTATCCTGCATCCAAAGAGGAAAAGCACAGTGCCGTGCCACATCTGCGATGCTGGAGGCAGAGGTTGAAATGGCATACTTGAGACTTGATTCTACTTTTCAAGCAGAGCTGCTGTGGCTTTGATGACTAAGAAGGATTAGTACCCAGCCAAGAAGGCAGCTCAACAAACACTGAGTAAACACAGACCTACACAGAAGGCCTCTGGCTCTGGGAAAGGATCTTACAGCCCTTGAAGATCCATCCTATGTCAGGTCAGTGCTCCAGCATCACACATACGTAGGGCCTGGACTGAGAAAAGAGTGGGCTGAAGCGACTCACAGAGCTGAGCAGCCATACTCTGTTCTGTGGCACCCATGCCTGTCTTCACGGGAGCAGCTCCAGCCACCACACAGCAACCTGTTCCATTCCTTCCTCAGTCTCATATGGGTTGTCCCTAGGTATCAAAATCCATCAATAGCAGGGTTGGCACTCCCTGGCCCCTTTGACTGATCAGTACCAAATGTAGCCTGTGACAGTGAAACCAGACCCACAGGCCTAGAGCTTGGATTGGACTGAGATGGGGAAGTCCTTTCACCCACTCTTACCCACTGCCAAAGCCATGGCAATAGGTTTGTATTGTCAATTCTGCCTTCCTAAATTAAGCTTCTGTCTCTTCTGTTATGGAAAGGCGAGGCTGTATCTGGGGGCTGATCTGTTTTTTGGCTTTTTCTGCCTCCACGTGTTGTATCACCTGCCTGGTGATACAACTTGAGTGTCACTATTTCTCCACTCCCAGGTGTCTAAATCCCATGAGCCCTTTGACTTCCTGAGGGAAGCCCTGACTAGTGAGCTCATTGCGCACTCTTCCTTCTGCTCCCCTGTGTTCTGACTGAGGGTTTAGAAGAGATGACATGTGGACAAACATCCTGGATCCCTGGGGAAAGAGGCCACCTGACGTGTCCTGGGAAGTTAGGCAGGTAGGGAAGGAACATCTGGGCATCCCTTCCATTTTGAAATGTCAAGCATCTGTGTAGTGCACATGAGCAGTGATCTGCCAGCTTCCTTTCGGTTGGGGCCAATAGATGAGGCAAGTGCAAGTGGTGAACAGTGTCTTCCCAATGACCGTAGAAAACATTCAGTGAAATGGGTTGAGCAAATGCAGGCCTGTGCTAACACAATGTGGTGGTTAACACCGTAGTCAACTTGACTGGACCGACAGACACTTAGATCTTTACAGAGGCTCATTTCTGGCAGTACCCGTGAGGGCATTTCCAGAAACAGTTAGATGATGGGGCTCTGATCTAATCAAGAACGAATCACTGGACAGAGCCGTAAGTTGATGGCATGATATGGAGTTGCCAGAAGGTAGAAGGTAGGTCCCAGGTGACAGAAGTGGGCTCCTGGAGGTGGTGTACCTATGGTGAGCTATACCTTGTCCTGACCCTTTCCCATTCCCCTTTTCTCTACTTCTTGCCCAGTTCAATGCTCTCCCATGATATAAGACCCCTCTCAACCTATAAGGCAAAATACATTCCTCCTTGGTGCAATTTATTTATGTGTGGCATGTAGTCATGGCAGCATAAAGTAACAAGTACACAGAGTGACCGACATGACAGAGATGTCCCTGTGATCTCTGTGATCACAGCCTGGTCTACAAAGAGAGTTCCAGGACAGCTATAGCTATTACACAGAGAAACCCTGTCCTGAAAAAACAAACAAACAAGCAACAACAACAAAAGATGATGTCTCCCAAGGGACAGCTATTTTAGGGGGTTAGGCCCAAGACGTTAAGCTGGAGTGAGAGTAAAGGTAAGGTCAGAAATGGCCTTCATATCTGGCAAGTGAATAGACTTAGACAAGTGTGTCACCAACTGTTGAAAGTAGAGAGAGCTTCCTATATTTCTGATGAACACAGAAATGTGTGCTTTTGTTTGAAACCCTCTTATTTGGAAATGGTTGTAACTGGCTGGTAGTACCCTGTAGGCCAAAGCTCATTCACTGGGGCAGATCCAGCTTGCTCCCTCCATACAAAGCCACACAGTAGCCCAGTTAAAGAGAATGGACTCCCCCAAGTCCTCACGAGGGCCCTCTTTAGATGTTGAAGAAAGTTTCCTCAAAGAGGCAAATGAATTTGCCCAGAATCTTTCATCTAGTTAGTAGAAGAGGCAATACTCTCTCTATAACACTTTCCCTAGATTCTCCATTCTCTCCAGGCTGGAATGAACAATGGAGCTTTGCTATTAGGACAGTCTGAGGCCTGTGGCATTGGCTGCTGGTCTTGATACTTTATAAGAGAAATGGAGAGATAGTCTATTGAAATTTCTAGAGGCAGAAAAATTCTAGATCAAACGGACAGATGGCATCTTCGAATCACCAAAACAGTCATGGTCTTCCATCATTCCTAGGGAGGCCAGGTCCTCTTGAGAAAAGTTACAGCTTCCTTGTCCAAAGTCATTGGGTGAGTTATTTGCCAGCATTCCTCAGAGGGACCTCTGAACTCCACAGAATAACTTCACATGGCAAAATGGAAGCAAACAGTCTTTGGGTGTATTGGGAAGTGGCTGTGAATACACTAGTTCCAGGTGGTCCAAGACATCACTATGGGTCTCTAGTCCACTGACATACTTACGATAATACAGTCGATTAGCTTTATCTTAGATCCTTCTTCCAGTGGGTCAGAAGGTTCCTCAAACCAGCCTTTCATTATTTCTCTGGCTTCAGAATTTATAGCTCAGATAAACATATCCAGCAACTTGGAGAATCCTCCATACTACATAACCAGTTGAATCTCTTAGAGCTGTTAAGAGGATATCTTAAGGGTCATGTCAATCTAGAGTTTTATGTGTTTAGGGTTTACTGCCCATAAGGTTTTCCCAATATGGTAGATGTGAACAAGAATAAGACCTGAAAACATAAGAACAATTACTACCCCAAAAGGTGAAGATAACCCCACACTTTGTGATTGTGTCGAATTCTATAATCTATAGAACACTGAGTTTTATAGCAATCTCATTCCAGCTTCTTCCACTGATATGTATGTATATATATGTATATGTATGTATATATATATATATATCTTACTTATTTTTAAAATAACATTTTGTTTACCCCTTGGCAATTACATCTATGTATCAAATCTATTTTGACCATGTTCACACCCTCCATTCCCCTCTCATACTCCTTTCTACTTCCTCTGAACCTCTTCTCCCCAAGAAGACCCCCCCTCCTACCATCATGTGTTTATTTCATATGTGTGACTCACTGAGCTTAGTTAGGGAGATTTGCATGTGAGTGAGCGTACAGGTATTTACTAGAGTACAGGCAACTGCCCAGTGGCTCCACTGCTGAAGAAAAGGAACCCTCTCTCCCAGTAGCCACTAGCTGCCAGCTAGGGGTGGGGCCTGAGAAGCCCCTCCCTAGCCATGGCATTCTTTGAGCTTTCTATGACAAAGTCTTGCTATATAACCCAGGCTAGCCAGATAGATGCTATGTAATGTAGGCTGGCCTTGAACTCCCTGCAATCCTTCCTCCCCCGCCTGTGCCTCTGGAGTGCTGGGATTACAGGCATGTACCTGTCACTCAGCACAGGCATTTCTTGTATCCTTCTGAAAAGCCAGCTTTGTCATGTCACAAGCTCCCCAGCTAATGAATTATGCAAATCTTTGGCACGTACACGTTTGAGAAATAGGTTTTTAACCTTTTGAAAAGTATTACTTTAACAGTTTACGTGACTCAAAAGATAAACATCTGTGGAGGACTCGGCGGGCTGGATTAGATGGCAGAATAATGTCTGATGTCTCCCCCTCCCCCTCATAGACCCCACAGCCCAGCACAATGAACTCCTATCAGCCACCCATCAGAACCCAGAGGGCTGCAGGATAGCCTGCCCGTGTATGTGGACTATAGACACCATCCAGTCTCAGACAACACAGCCACACTATGAGAAAGGCCAGTGTTGTCAGCACAGCTTGGGGACAGGTGGCTTCTTTATGTACCTGTAGTTAGAAAACAAACACGTGTGAAAGACAACAGCTACTCCAGCCTGTAGGTCCCATTACATGGGGAAAATTTTGCCTAAAACTTTTCCTTTGCTCTCCACACTGAGGAGTGAGGGCAGGGCCACAGGTACCTACAGGCATGCATGTGTGCTTATGTATGTGCGTGCATGTGCATGTGTGTGTGTGTGCGCGTGTGTGTGTGTGTGTCTGTCTGTCTGTCTGTCTGTCTGTCTGTCTGTGCTCAGAGCTAGAAGGTAGGAGATATCACCTGCTGAACAAGTGAGCCTTTTGCTCCCCAGAGCACAAATGCCCGCACATCTACAAGCTTCCCTGACAGCCTGACGTCAGCGCTTCCTTTCTCAGAGCCAGCCCTTGCTGTCTAGACTACTGCAGACCACGCTTGGTTTTGCTGGTCATTTGATCAGGAATTAGAAGGTCTGGGTCACCACCTTGGCTCTGCATTTTGTTAGCTGTGTGTGTGTGTGTGTGTGTGTGTGTGTGTGTGTGTGTGTGTGTGTGTGTTTCTCCTCCTCTTCCCTCCAAAGCCCCAGTTTTATTAAAGGAGAGTAACAGTTGCTTTCTTACTTATGGGACAATGAATATCAGGCTCGCATCTGGCCTCTCCACAAAGAATGCCAACAGCAAAGAACTCAGCCGTGCCTTCTTAGCTGCCGCTGCTCCTTTCACTCGCGTAGGAAGTGAAGGTACTAAGAACAGTACTGACAGCAATGGGGAAATATGAAGACAGAGTCAATAAAGATTAGCTGCGGTACAGGGCAGTGTGTTGAGTGATTTTATCAGTGCATGGTATACCATAGGTATTGCATAGTAATAATTCTTTTAGCTTAAACCTCTCTGAAGACATGGGCTTTGCACCCACTGTTACTTACTGTATTTGTGATTACCTACTTTTCATCTATTATCCTGATTCAGATTTGTAGGTTTTGCCCCTTCGGGTATATCTGTTGAATACTTTAAAAATGTCAGTAAGTATGAATACCAAAAGAAACTAGACAGAGTCTGTTCTTCCAGAAGATCATAGCTCAAGTTAAAACCAAGGGTAAAGTGATTAACACTGCCCATGATGAGATGACAGCACCCAGAGGCCATGTGACCAGGCTGGGATCCCTGAAGGCAATGCTGGGTCACGTGACTTACAAAGCATCTGGCTTGTCCCTCCAGTCTTTATGCTCTGCCACTAGAATACAGCTTTGTACATAACAGAAGGACAGCATATATTTGTTGAATTAACATAGAATTGAGTGACCTTTCTTGGTGTGTAGGTCACACAAAGTTCCTCTGCTTCGACAGAGCAACAGCCTCGCTCACCACACACGCCAAGAAAGGCATTTTCTCAGGTACCAGGGTAGTGTGCGAACACTCACTGTACAGACCGCTTTCCACAGCAGTTTGGCACTCGGTGTCTGGCAGGCAGTTTGCTGCAGTTTGCTAGCAGCTGCACTTAAGATATTTGTACAACGAGACTGCCAAGCAGTACACATGATAGTATTACTTGTTTTTAGCGGGTTGGCTATTAAAACACTCCTCAGTGAATCTTTTTCACAGACGAGAAAATAAAAGGCTGAGTTGTTAAGGAACTCAGTCCACTCAGAATCTCATCTTTTCTTGTGATCCACCCTTTGACCCTCGGTTGCTTGATGAGGGGTCAGCCCATTACCTCTACCTTGCCCTGGTGAAAAGGACATGAGGAGAAGAACCACCTCTATTCAGGGTCCCAAAAAGTCTCAGGGCTCTCTCAACCTAGGCCAAGGACCACAGCAACCCCATGCTATCTGTTTCTTTTATTAACAACTTGAAGGCTCCTTGTTCAGCTCCATCAGAAAGGATGAGCCTGCGAGAAGACACTTAGCTTCAATCGGGACAGGAGTAGAATCATCAGCTGACTTGGCTACTGTGGCCATTGCAGGAAAACGAGAGAGAACAAGTAAGTATTGGCAAGGGTGTAGGGAGGTCAGAATCCTTGTAAACCTCTTAACACCACTGTGAAGCGGTGTGACTGCTGCAGTGAACAGCAAGGGGTTCTTCGAAAAACTACAACTGGGATCGTAAGATCTGGCAATCTCATTTCTAGGGAGAGACTCAAAAGAATTGAAAGAACAATGCACCCACACTTGGTAGAAGCATCATTCACAATAGCAGAAGCCTCAGCAGCCCGGGGAGAGATGATATCGTGTCGGATGTCCATCAGATAGATTGTTACACGCCGTTGGAAAGGAAAGAAGCCCTGATGGAATGAACAGAGATACCAGAAGAAATCCTTCCCCTCTATTCTTGGTTGATTTTCAACAAGCGGGTCACAAATACAGAGGACGGTCTCTTTAATGAGTGGTTTTGAAGACGACTGAGTATGTGCAAGTAGAATGATGAATTAGGACACTTACATCACCCCTTACTTAGCCATCAACTCCAAATGGATTAAAAATTTAACCCTATGACCTAAAACTGTAAAGCTGTTCAAAGAAAATAAGATATGAACTGGGCAGCTATACCCTGCTTTCACATGACCCAAAAACCCAGGCCACAGAAGCAAACCTAGACAGGCTCAAATGAGGCCAAAAGGTTCTGCAGAGTAAAGGAAGGGGTTGGAAGAATGGAGCTTGTATGTTATGAGGAAATGTTTGCGAATCCTTTATCTGCCAAGGAGTTCACACCCCAAACACACAGGAAATCCACACTCTTTAGTAACAGGAAAACAAGTGAGCATTAAACACTGGTGAAGTCAAAGCTCGGTGTTGGGAGTGCTTGCTGTTCTGGCAGAGGACTGGAGCTCAATCCCCAGCACCCACACCGGGCAGCTCATAGTTACCTGTAATTCCAGACCCAGGGGATCTGATGCCTTCTGGCCTCCACAGGCACCTGCACATATATGGCACATATACACACAACTTTGTAAACAGATAGAGATAGCCTGAGTGAATATTTCTCAAAAGAAGACATAACAAAACTCAGAGAAACAAATGAAAAGGTTTGATCTAGGTGTAATCATTCATGATTGCAATCTTAGCACTTAGAAAGAAATTAAAGCAAGAAGATTGGTTCAAGGAGCCTGGGCTATACAGTTGGTTCCAGACAAGCTAGGCCTATGAAGTAATGACACCCTTTCTCAAAAACTATGGAGGAGGAGGAAGAGGAGAAGAAGAAGAAGAAGAAGAAGAAGAAGAAGAAGAAGAAGAAGAAGAAG
>OU015749.1:104826026-104882703 GCA_907169655.1 Acomys percivali | reverse complement strand
GTGTGTGTGTGTGTGTGTGTGTGTGTGTGTGTGTGTGTGTGTGTGTGCTGATTAATTTCATCAGCTTGCTTGGATTAAAAAACAACTAGGGCATTATTGAGACACACCTCTTGGTATACCTGTCAGGGCCTTCCCAAAGGGGATGAGAGGCTAACTGAATGGTAAGAGCTGCCCTGGATGGGGGGCTGCCACCTCCTGTGGCCTGGAGTCCTGGACTGAGTGAAAGAAAGAAAAGGAAAAAGGCAGCTGGGTGTCGGCATTCATCTCTCTACTTCCTGTTCTGCAGACATATGAGGAAATGAGGAGCCTCAGGACACGCACTCTCCACCACCCTTTTCCCACCGTGATGATGGACTGTGCATCGCTCTAACCATGAAGCAAAATAAACTCTGTCTTGATGCCAGCAACAAGAAAACTAAGTGACACAAGGGGCTTTCTGGGACCACACGGAACCTGGGTTGTACCCCTTGACCTGAATGTAATTCCTACCTAAGGAAGACCCACAGACACAAATAGAAATAGTTCACCTCCAAGAGCCTCCTGGACACAGAAATTACCCTAGCTTATCAAGAGCCACCTGGTTGTTTTGTTGTTGCTGCTGTTGTTGTTGTTTTCCCCTGGTCAGACACGTCCTCGGAGACACTGAGTGTGGCCCTCCCCCGGCCCCTCCTCGCTGCCTCATGGCCCATTGCAGCTGCAATGTTCAGAAACGGCACATGGGCACTGCTGGCCACATGCCCTCCTGCCTCTGCCCTTTTCTCCTCTCTCCTCAATCAGGACCATAGGCTTAGTGGCTGTGACATTACCATGGTGACCACGTATGGAGAGATGTAGCAGAGGGCAAGTAGCTGGCTGCTCACGGATACTGAAGAGATGGAAGCCAGAGAAGCTGGAACCAATGGGGAATGGGGAGAGTTCAGGATGTCAGTGTAGGCTGCAAGCCACATCCAAGTTGGAGCCTTTGAGAACTCTAGTCCCAACACTGCGTTGAATGAAGGTTCACCTTACCACCATGGTTACTTTCTTACACATTCTCTCACTTGCCACAATGAGGCCATTCAGCCTTCTCTCTGGAGTTGAGTGTCACTCAAGTGGTATGACAAAAAAAAATCTCCTTGGCACCAGAAGTACCCACTATGTCCTTGCACACTGGCCAGCTAGGTACACTTAATCCAACTCTCTCAGGCCCTACTAGTTCGTCTGTCATTTCTCTTCTCCATGGGAGCTTGCATCTCATGCCTTCCCTTTGTCACTTCTGGTGAAGCTGAACTCAATGACAAGAATCCAGAAGTGTCCTTATTCCTCCCTCTAGCCCTGCTACATCAGATAGCAACAGTAAAAATGACCTGTGAAAACAAACACTGTTCACAGTCAAGCCCCGTCCAGACACAGGGACGTATCGTTACCTAGAGAATTCACAGGTACCCTTAGCATTCTACAGACTGAAGGAGAAGAACTTGGCTTGTGTGGCATACACTGAGACTTACAAGGCTGAATTTGGGATCTTAGACAATTGCCCTGGCCTACCAGAGCCTTAGTGTGGTCATCTGTCAAATGAGTGCATTAGGTGGGCCTAGTCCACAGACAGTACTAAATCAATGCTCATAAAATAGATATTAAATGAACAACTTCAAATCTCTGAGTTCTTGGGACTGTATAAGGATGCCAACATTTGCACCCAGCTCTTTGGATCACTGAGTACCCCGGACCTCAGGTTCCCATGGGTCCCCTCCTTTCTGGACCATTCGAGTGACTCTCTTCCTCTACCTGTGTTCCTCCAAACTCTCCCATCTTGCTCCTCCACACTAGCCACCACGCCAGCAGGTCAGTGAATCCCTTTAAGCCCCAGATCCCAGTTGTACTAATTGCTTTCCTTCTTGTCCTTATTTGGCTTCCAACTTGGGAGGTGAGGAGGGACTTCAGTTAGGTACATGGAAAGCTGTTCCCAAACAGGGGACTAGGAAGAAAGTGATCCTGCCCTGGAGGATGCAAAAGATGCCTACAGGGACCAGGAATGAGGAAGGTAGGAAGCTCTCTGTACCAGGTTGAAAATATCACCCCAAAATCTATGGCCACCCAGAAGCTCAGTATGTGACCTCATTTGCAGATAGGGCCTTGGTAGATATAGTTAATAAAGATGGAATCTTGTTGACTCACAGTGGGTCCTAAATCAATGTCTAGTATCCCCACAGGGAGAAGCAAAGCAAAGACACAGCCAAGACAATGTGAAGATGGAGGCAGGCACTGGAGTGATGTTCCCACAAGCCAAGAAACATTAGGAACCACAGGAAGCTGGAAGGCTCTCAGGAAGCTCCTCCCAGGAGACTTCAGAGGATGCACAGCTACACCAATGTCTTGATGCTGGATTTATAGCCGCCCCCCCCCGAATTGAGAGAGAACTGACTCTTATTTTAAACCTCCTAGCTGTATGAAAGTAATAGAGCCCTCAAGTTCCCCTGGACTTACAATGCTTGAGCACGTGACTGAGCTTGGCAGGGGTCCTCCCAGATCCCCTCTTCCCCTGGAGATTTCCTCAATGCCTTCAGCCTTTAGTTCTCCAGTCAGGTGTAACCATCCTACTCTGTATGCTCTTTAATCTTTAGTGGTGTTGGGGATGGAACCCAGGCCTTCATATATACTAGTTGAGCACCAAATTACCCATGCCCTCCAGAGCCCACTGTCTTTGGGCAATTTTATTTGCTCATTTGCTCCAACATCTACTGATGCCCTGCTAATGTCTGACTGTTCTAGGTGCAGAGCATAGGAACTGACCTGTCTGCTGTCCCTCCCTCACTGCCCAGTCCATAAGATCTAACTAGTGACAAAAGAGTTCTCAACATACTTGATCTATTATTTTGAATGGCAGCAACACAGCCTCTAATTAGTTATGGCCTTTTCTGTTTGTTTGCATTTTGAGACAAGATCTCATATAACTCAGGCTGTCCTTGAGATTAATATGTAGCTGAAGATGACCTTGAGCCCCTGATCCTCCTGCCTCTACATCCAATGAGATGAGATTACAGACATGCACCATCACACTTGGTGATTCAGATTGTACCAGCTGGTTTTGTGTGTCAACTTGCCACAAGCTGAGAATCAGAAAGGAAGGAGCCTCAGTCGAGGCTCGGGTTCTATAAGAAAGCTGAGGAAGCCACAGAAAGCAAGCCAGTAAGCAGCAACCCTCCATAGCTTCTGCATCAGCTCCTGCCTCCAGGTTCCAGCCCTGCTTGAGTTGCTGTCCTGACTTCCTCTAGTGATGGACTATGATCTAGAAGTGTAAGCCAAATAAACCCTTTCCTCCCTAACTTGCTTTTTGGTCATCGTGTTTTGTCACAGCAATGGACACCCAAACTAAGACAAGAATCAAACTCAGGTCCTCATGCACACTAGGCAAGTACTCCAGCAACCAAGTTACATTCCATTCCTGCTAATGAATTGTTCATGTCACTTGATATGCTTAACACCAACCTGTCCATCATGTGAGATAATGAGAACACTGGTGTTCTACAGTCCTGACACTTGATGCCATAAACCCTCCAAATGTGTGAGTACTAGCCTGGCTCTACTTAGAACTTCACTTCTCTAGATTTATCGGAGATAGATGATGCAGCTAAGTGGTTGCCAAATCTAGAAAACAGGACGAGTAAGAGATTGTTCTTAGAGGAGTATGAAGTACCTCATCTTTGGCTATAAGGCCCAGGATGGGGCTGGTTTGCTAAAATGACTTAGGTGGATGACACACCCAGGATAAGGGTCTGGTCATTTTCATTTGCAGAGCAGTCACACAACTCCAGTCACATTGCTTTCTCCTCTGAGAAGAATGTTTTCATCCACACATGAAGAGTGGCTTATATCCCCAAAGCTCTACGCTCTTGACATTCGGAGATCTTTTCATACTGAACCATTTGCTGGAGAGATTCCTAACCTGCCTCAATGGTGTGAAGGATATTTCAGAAGCAACCACTGGCTCAAGCTTGTCCTCTAAGACCACTGCTATATTACGATTGAACATGTGTGTTGCTGTGGGGAGTGACCACTATCCCAGTATGGGCACTTGCAGTGGGCTTATTGCCTCATGTTGAGTGATTAGGATCTCATTACCACCTCCAAGGGATTTAACCACTAAGTGATGTAATCAGGCCAGCCAGTAGACAATCACAATACCATCTTATACTGTATGCTGTGGAACATGAAAGAAGAGACTCCAGGCCAGGAAATGTAGAAAGGAAACCCAGAGAAGGCTCTCTAAAAGAATTGATGCTTATGCTCAGTTGTAAAGACTGAGTAGGAATCAGCCTTCAGGGTCAATGGTGCAAGCATCCAGGTAGACAAAGATCATGGTAAGTGACTGGTCCTGATACGCTGAGTGCAGAGAAGCGATGGACACAACTGATGTATTCGCTTTCTTTTTTTTTCTTCCAGTCTCCATTCCTTTCATCTCTCATCCCTGTCTTTCTATGAACTCACCATGTCCTCTCCTCTCCTCTGTCTTATTCCGTAGTTGGGAGAGGAATGAGATCTAGTGAGTCCACAAGGTAGTGAAGAAGCAGAAATAAATGCTAAGACACAACCCAAGGCAGAGGTATGGACCATCTCTCAAAGCAGGCCAACCTCTCCCAGCTTCATCTGAGAGCATCACTTCCTTTGCACCTTCTTCAATCCTTGTGCCTCATTACCACTTCTCTACTTTCTTGTAAAGACCTTATAGTCAGAGATCCTGCCACCCACCATGGCATCTCCAACTCTCTGTCATGGTTGTCCATGGATTCCTGGTCAGTTCTCCTGCCTCACTGAAGCAGTGGGCACCTAGCTTACTGGTTTTCACTTAGGTTCAAGTCCTTCCACTGATATGGGTGAAATTATCTCAAAGCACATTGATGTTTCATCTCTGTGACCTTCAGACCTTCCAATTCAGCCAGTGTTTCCCATGACTGCATCTTGATCCCTGACTCATCCATTCTGTGTTCCCTACACTGTGACTACAACTGCCTCTACATCCCAACGCCAGCACTCAACAAGTCCAGCTTGATCCAGTTGCCTGTCCCCACCAGCACCATCAACTTGCTGATTCTGTTTCCCCTGTAGCCGCAGCCTCTTACTGATCCAGATTCCAGGCCCAGAATCAAGATACTTTTAATCAACAGCCTTAGCACACTTTGCCTTGCTGCCCCGTAATCATCCTCGGCCTTTCTCTTCACCCCATCCTCTACAGCCCTTCAGTCACCAGGTTCATGTGTCTTTCCAACTCCAGTGTCCACTTTGTCTAGGTCACCTATATCACTGTCCCAGACAATTGCAAACACCTTACTGTGCCTCTGTCAGTACACCCTACCTCCCTGTAATTACTTCTTCCACAGAGGAGCCTCGGCATTTTTTTGATGCAATTCAAATAAATGGAGATAGCCTCCTGCTCAAAAATCTACCACTTCAAAAATGATTTTTGGCTTCCTTAGGGTAGAAATCCATCTCCTTCATAAAGCCTGGAGGTTCACGGTGTGGTCCCAGCTGATGCCTCTGGCCACACTTTGTATTGTCTCCAATGCAAACTCTATTCTTTATCCACTGTGCTTATAAAATAATCCATGCTCTATCCCGAGGCCAGCTACCCAGAGGGTAGAAAAAAAGGCCTGGGCAGAAGTGAGTATAACCCAGACCTGCTATTCCCTTGCTGAGTGACCCTGGGTTCCTCCAGAAAGGAGTCAAGTCCTACTCGCCTAGTTGCCTTATCTGCAATGATGTCTTTCTTTTCTCTGGAAGAGAAGATACATTGCAGAGCACACATTGGGAACGACACTGTGGGCAACCTGATAATTAGAAAAATAGTACAAGTAAATGGTTTTAAAGGATTGATTTACGTGCTTTATGTGCATGTATCTGTGCCTGTGTGAGTTCCTGTGCACCATGTGAGTGCAGAACAGGTACGTAGAGAGGCCAGAAGATAATGTCTGATCCCTGGAGATGGAGCTGCATGTGGTAGTGAACTGCCTGATATGAGTACTGGGAACCAAATCTAGTTTTCTCTGTGAGAGAAGCAAGTGCTCTTAACCATGGAGTCATCTCTTCTGGGCCACAGTAAAAGCTGTTTGAGAGATTCATGTAGGACGTGTGCCAAGTCAAACACTTGATATGCATGATCCATTGGCACAGCACAGAACCCTATCAAGTAAGCGCCACCTTCATTTTGTGAGAAGACAAAAAATAATCTGCTTTTTAGTGACAAAAATGAAAAAGATCTGAGTTGAGTCTTTATCATTCTAGCTTTCCAAGTTGGTAATCTGAATTGCTTTGTGATACTGATAAATACTTAATGCCCTATCTATCCTACTTTATGTGTGTCTCTCTGTGTGTACATGCATGTTCGTGCACTTATGTATGCATGTGTAGAAGTCAGTGGTGGACAGCAGGTGTCTTTTTCTATCAATTCTCCATTTTTTGAGTTGGTCTCTGGCTGAACCTGAGGCTTGCTGACTCAGCTTGACTGGCTGGACAGCTAGCTCCAGGGACCTCTGTCTCTGTGTGTCTGTTGGTCCAACTCTGGGACTATAGATAGACATAGCCTGCCACGCCTGGCTTTTTACATTCGTGTTGGGGATCCCAACTGGGGTCCTTGGGCTTGAAATATAAGCAGCTTACTGGGCCCAATATACCATTTTTAAAAAACTTCTGAGAAACATAGGTACAAGACCTTGGGACTTTTGGAGTCTCAGATTAAATGATACTCTTGCAAACTGAGAATAGATCTACTTTGCCAAACTTCAAGCCCCAGCCTCAAAACACAAGATGCCCCCAAGAACACTGCCAACAGTCCCAAGAACAGCTCCGCCCTGAGTGTCCTGGTTCCCCAGGCTGACCTGCACCAATACATCAGTCCATGTGTCCTTACTTCTCAGCACCTTCATCTTGGCACACGTGTCTGGCTGATGCAAGAACTAACAACTCAGTATCCCCCCTTCCCCATAGGCTACGGCAACTATGGAAAATGTCCAGCCAAACCACGACATAGCCACGGCAGCTAGCTAGTATTAGCTGAGGGTGAAGGAGAAGAAAGTGTGAAGCATCTTGTTGACCCACAAACACGGTGTAAACTTTACACACTGCCACCCTCTTGTTGAACTTCCACTGAGTAGGGAGTGTGTGAGGCTGTCAGGAAGCACAACACGCCACTCACTGACCCATCACTCACCCGTTCCACAATTCAAGTAACTACCGAGTGCTTAGCATCACTTTGGATTACAGCAGTTTCCATGGAAGTAGGAGACAGAGTCTCCACTTCAAAACCCTCATAGTCTAGTGGGAGAAATAAGAAATGCACAATCAAAATGTTAGCATTATGATGGCAATATAAGGAAGGAAATGGGGAGATAGCTCAGTGGGCAAAGTGCTTGTTATGCAGGCATGAGAACCTGAGTTCAGATTTCAAGGGCGCGCGCGCGCGCGCGCGCGCGCGTGTGCACACACACACACACACACACACACACACACACACACACAAAGCCCAGATATGGCAGTGCATACCTGTAGCCTCAGTATTGGAATAGGTGGGTGAGACAGGTGGAACCCCACCCAGGGCTTGCTGGTGGGTCAACATAGCTGAAAGGAGTGAGCTCCAAGTTCAATGATACCTTTTCTTAAAAAAAAAAATAAGGTGCAGAGAAAGAGGAAGGCAGGAGATGTTGATGTCTGACTTCCACATGTGCACACAGGAGTGAGAGCACTGACACAAACATATGTACCCACATGCACACACAACACACACACACACACACACACACACACACACACACACACAAAATTTTGGAAAAGCAAGATGCCAATACAAGATAGGACTGTGAGGGCTGGGGTTGTAACTAGGTGGTAGAGCTCTTGTTGGGCATCCTGTGGGTCTGGGTTCATGCCCAGCACTGAAAACACAAGTGTATGAGATGTCATAAGGCACTGACTAGTGTCCCAGCTCTGTGACTCTGAGCCACTCTGCACAACAGGTCATAAGGACTACATTGGTGAGTTATTGCAAGGAGCTGTTGGGGCGGTGTATATGAAGGTGCCTTACAGGGAAAAGAGGATTAGTATTGCTTGATGGCTTCTGAAAAGTAAAAGAGGATTCCAAAATGCAGAGCATCATCACTATTGTTTCCCAGGGAGTAAGACAATTATTTTAAATGCATGAGAGCAAGCGTGGACTGGATGCTTTCACTGTCTGGAATGTCTGTCTTTCCCTCGACGTTTGAACAGCTCACTTCCACACCCTTTAGCACTTTCCCTCAAGTGTCTTCCTCTCCACAGGGTCGATCCATCCTGCACATGTTATTTAATGCAACACAGTTATCTCTGTTTCCACACCTCTGCCTCCCAGATCGCTGTAATCCTAATCTGTTCGCTCTGTTCCCTGGTGTGTGTGTGATTACCATCTGACATACTCAGTCATTTGCTCTTTATATTATTGTTTGCCATTTGCCTTCTTCCAATAGAAGACAAATCTTTGTTGCGTTCACGGATGTATCTGCAACCAAAAATGAATACCTGTCACACAGTAGATACTCAATAATACAGTTCAATGAGAGAATAAGAAATGGAGTTTATGTTGCATGGCTACCGTAGCAGAGGGTACCAGAGGAGAGGGATGCAGGAAGACAGAACATGGACACCAGAAGCAGGTCTGAAAAGATGATAATGAAGAGGATTCATGGCCATGGTGTGCAAAATACAACCCTCCAGTCTTTAGGGTAACACAGTAGCTGGGTGATGGAGGAGGCTTTCAAGCGACACTGTCAGGCCATGTTTATACATCAGGCATTGAACAGAGTCCACGCCACTTCAGATAACAAATTAGCATAATCGTGGAGAACAATTTCTGACTGAGTATCTGTTTTATATTGTTGAGTAATCAATTGTCCCAGAATTTAGCAACTTAGAACAATAAATATGTTGCCTTGTAGGTTCTGTAGGTCAGGAATGTAGACAGCTCAGGTCGAAGGGTCTGGCTCAGAGTCATTCAAAAGGTTCCGATGCCAAGGTGGGCTATTGTCACGTGATGGCTCATCTAAAGAAGGAAGCCCTGCAGCTAAGACAGTTTACCAGATGGCTGAAACGTCAGTTCCTTGCGATATAGGCCTTTCTAGAGGACTGCAGGCATGCCCTCGTGACATTTTCTAGCTCTCCCCCAGAAAAGCAATCCAAGACAGAACCAGGTTAAAGCTGCAATCCTTTCTGGATTTGTCTTTAGAAACCACATTCTGCCCTTTAAGCCTTGTTCTATTAACTCCCGGGTGTGCCCTACTCAGTGTAGGGACAGATCACACATGAACATGAATGCCAGGAGGTGGGGAGGAGTCTGAGGGCCACCCTGGAGGTCAGCTACCATGGATAGTAACTAAGAAAGCTACCGGGATCATTGGAGAGCCCTGTTGGTTCATGGCTATCACCAGTTTCCTCCAGCTCTCTAGAGAACACTGGCCACAGATGTGTTATCTCCTACCAAGTCACATCAGGCCTTAGGCTGTACACATCACTAAAGAAAATCTGTGTATCAGAGCGTGGATCCACAGCAGAGATCCCTACATCCTTTGCTTGGGCCGTGGATGCTAGTTGCCGCATGTCAATACTTTTCATGTTGGGCATGTTGTAAATGAATGAAAGAGATGAAGGTGCTCGGAATCTGAAACAGGAACAGTTGACCATGCTGACCTGGCGACACAATCTGTGCCAAAGCTTCCAAAATCTCTTCCCATTACTAAGAAGTGAGCAACTGCTCTCAGCCCATAGCTACATCACAAACGAGAGTCCTTCCTAGGGAAAGATTCATAGACAAGTGAAAAGGCCCAGGCAGATAAGTCACTTCTTGGATTGGAAAGTGTCAGCACTAGAAACTGCTGGATTCCATTCTGGTTTTTTTTTAAGGCAGGACTGTGCTTCATGGCAATACAAGAATGGCATTTAGCATCCCTGGAAAGTACAAAGTATATGGGTTGTTTGGTTTATGTCGGGGGGCAGAGTTGTTTTATTTTGTTTGTTTGTGTGTGTGTGTGTGTGTGTGTGTGTGTGTGTGTGTTACTCTATTGTGCTCTGCCTTATTCCGTGGATGTAGGCAGGCACCCAGCACACCCGAGCCATCCTTGAGCCATCCTCCTGTCTCTGCCCTCCCCTAGGCTGATGGGATATTAGAAGCATCTGACCATGCCCAGCTTTTTAGATGACAGCTAGAGTTCAAACTCAGATCCTCCTGTTTGCACAGCAAGTCCTCACCCACTGAGCATCTCCTCAGCCCTTATCTCTTATCCTAAATTTTTTTTAAAAAATGTCCTTTCTCAGAGTGCACACCACATGTCTCTGCCAATTAAGAAGGATCAGACAAAAGGCAGCAGGTGAAGGACACGGGATGCTATTGCGGGGAATGAGGCCATGTAAAGCCATCACCAGGAAGACTGACACCTCCTCCTGGCTTGTGTAGAGTGACCTGGGAGCTCAGCAGTGCCTAATTCAAAGGCGGGTGACAAAGCACTTCAAAAGACCTCTCCCTTGGGATGAGTAAGCATTCCTGACAGGGTGCCCGCCAAATAATTTTGGTAAAGATAAATGTAGACCGTGAGAGAGAGACATAAGCTTGAATTCTGGGGAAGTTTAGGGACATCTTTTCAGAGGCGTAAAATCAGATTCTGAATTAGGGGGAAGGTAGTCAGCTGTAACAGCCCCTACAGCGAACACCCAGAAATTACTAAACAGAGGTCTCTTCAATGCCTCGTGTCTGGGACCTTTAGCTATTGTCAGCAGACAGTGTTAGCACTGACATCCACTCACACAGAAACCCAAGGTGATACAGACTTATCAGATTGCCTCTGAGCACGTAGCAAGAAAGTGTCAAGGTTAGAACCAGACTCCAAGCCTGTGAGGTCAGAGTCTGCAGGTGTACCTGCTGTCCCAGGTTGTTTTAAGGGGTTAAGTAAGGGGCAAAATGTTGGTACACATTATCCACAAAGTGCATGCTGAGGTTCAAGAACAGGTAAGAAACTTTCTAGCTTCTTTCAAGGGAAATATAATTTTTTATCAGTTTAATGGAATGTCTGATGCTTTTGAATCCTGGGGGAGTTCAAATGTATCAGAAAGCATATTCGCTCCCTTCTTTTGCACTTGAAGAAACTTGCGTGCATGTTAGATGTTCTGATCAATGATACTCCGGCCTCTCCTGTCTATGCCCACCAGAAAAACACCAATTGGTCTGTTCTCAGAGACAGCTCTTAGGAATTGCCCCTCTATGGTTGGATCTCAAGATGGCCTACCCTCTCTTCTGTCTGTTCAGTCAAGAAGCCAAGGCTTGGAGACTTCTGATGGATCAACCCAGGTGTCTAAGAAAGCAACAACAGCCTGAATGTTGGCAGAAGTTTGCGTTTCATTCCTTAGACAAATTAAGTCACTCAGGTGTGGGAAAGAAGGCCAGTCACCAAGCTCAAGTCCAGATTGAGAGATGCCTTATCCACACCTTGTCCCTTGTTCCTCCCTCCAAGTTGGAAGACTTGTATGATAGTTTAGGCCTCCATTCTTTCCCTGCCTCCTGCACCTAAGACCCCATGACTCACTGTGGTATATTCCTAGTGCACTGCAGCCGAGGGAGCTCAGACCCAGGATGGAGCAATACTTCTCAGCTAGTCCTCAAATTTAAAAATGCCACAGAGTGCCAGGCAGTGGTGGTGGCACCCACCTTTAATCCCAGCACTCAGGAAGCAGAGGCAGGCAGACCTCTGAGTTTGAGGCTAGCCTAGTCTGCAGAGCAAGTTCCAGGACAGCCAGAGCTATACAGAGAAGCCATGTCTTGAAGAAGAAGAAGAAGAAGAAGAAGAAGAAGAAGAAGAAGAAGAAGAAGAAGAAGAAGAAAGAAGAAGAAGGAGGAGGAGGAGGAGGAAAGAAAGAAAGAAAGAAAGAAAGAAAGAAAGAAAGAAAGAAAGAAAGAAAGAAAATGCCACAGAGTAAGTGCACAAATCTTCTCCTTTCCTGGTATCATCTGCAATATTTACCAGCACTTCATATATTAAAGAAGATTTATCCAGGGGCTGGAGAGGTGGCTCAGCAGTTAAGAGCACTGGCTGTTCTTCCAGAGGACCCAGGTTCAATTCCCAGCACCCATATGACAGTTCACAACTGTCTGTAACTCCAGTTCCAGGAGATCTGACTCCCTGACACAGACACATACAGGCAAGACACCAATGCACACGAAATAAAAATAAATAAACTTAAAAAGAGCCCTTGCTGTGCAAGCCTAGGGAGCTGAGTTCGTGGATCTCCAGTGCTCACAAAGAATTCAGTCATATCCATGCACACGTATAACCCCAGCACAGGAATGAGGGAGGAGGAAGCAGCCAATCTAGCTGAAAAGGACAAGCTCCAGTTTCAGTGAGACACCCTATTCTGAGGGAATCAGACAGAAAGCGATAAAGCAGGGCACTCATAGCTCCTTTCAGTTTCTGCACACGTAGTCAAGAGCACACGAACACAAGAGCAAAGACACATTTCTCTTTCCCTCTTCCAACCCGCCACACACGAAAGAAGTAAAAGACTTACCCCTATCCCCAGTCTTCTTTCTTTCTCATTATTTATGCCACTTACGTAAGTCAGCAAGGCCTGTTATTTAACCATCATGCCACGTCTGGCTTTGACTCTCCACCTGCACCTTAGCTGTGTGACCTTGTATGAGCCACCTACTTCCCTAAGGCTATGGTGTGGTCCTCTGCCAAATGGGAATAATGAAAGACCCCATTTCTAGACTCGTCACACGATGATGAGTTGAAATGGAAAACACGTGTCAAGTGATGAGCACAATGCCCCGCACACAGCAAGTGAGCACTAAGTGTTGGCTGCTGTAACGGTGAGGCCAGCAATGGAAGTGGGGAAGGGAGGGTCTGGTGAGCAGGCCCACTTGTCATAAGCAGGCATACCAAAGAAGTTCGTGAGCCAGGATTTCTCAGACCAAGGGATCCCAGGGAACTGCTTGTGATGTTGCTGCCTGGGGTAACAGGAAGGAACTGAGGCAATTATACAGTGTGCAACAGAAATAATTTCATTTCTAATGCCTTTCCCCTGCTGGGCCACTTAGACCCAAACAATAACAACAAGGCGGAGGTGGGAACAAGCAGGGCAGGCACATTCTGAAGGAGCTCAGTGATGAATAGATGGGGCCCCAGGACTCATTTTTGTCTCCCAGACATCTACAGCATAGAGTCCCTGGGGCCACAGCTGCAGTTCCGTGCTGATAGCAATGCCTTGAGACACTGGAGGCTAGTGCCTCTCCATAGGAGCAAGCTGACGTCATCCAGGGCTCTGGGGAAGTCAGGGGTACCCCTTCTCTTCTTATCTGGGCAGACAGCAGACTTCCCTCTTCACCTCCTGGGAAAAGTGGAAGTCCTTGCAGCTGACCTAAGATTATGACAAAATTGCCCATATTGCATGAAGCTGATGCCCATGTTCAGTGTACTCTTAACTTCAGCCTATTCTAGGAGCCCCTGCAAGCTGTTCTCCTCTGTTCCTACCTTTACACACACACACACACACACACACACACACACACACACACACATACACACACACACACACACAGCCCCATAGTCTCCACTCAACCTCTCGGTTCAATTTAGCCTCTTCTATCCAGGGAAGTCAGGGGAGTCCCCAGGCCCCAGTGACTCATCTCTAGCTCCTCCCTGCACACTGGAGCCAACAGAAGCCTTGGCTTCTCTGAAGAACATCTCTGTGTCTCCTAGGGAAATAATAAAGCACTCTCTCCCAGGGGCAGCTTGTCTGCCAAAGGTGTCAATTTAACCCATTTGTCAGATTGAAGTAAAAGGGACAAAAATGAGCCTGCTGTCCAAATGGCAAATTTTTCTCCTTTCTCTGGACTCATCTGCAAACTGAGTGCCTGAATCTTGGTTTTATTTCTCCTCCATAATCACATCTTGACACTAAACTCAAGCTATTTTCCAAGCCTATGCATTTAGATCATATGATTCTATTATATTTTTAAATGAGAAAAAGTCTTCAATTACACTGATGATGGGGAAAAGTGAGAGGCAGGCAATAATAGCACTAGATTCCAACACTCTTAGAGATAATAAAAAGTACAGCAATAACATCAGTCTACCACCCAGACTTGGTGAGTAAACAGCTTCCACACTCCAGTCTCTCCATATATTATTATGGAAATTGTGGAGGCTAGTGCATAGGCCCAAAGACAAGACGGGACCAGAAGATGCCTTTAAGTAAGTAGAAACACAGGCACAGAGGAGGGTTCCTGGTGAGAAGCTAAGCCAAGCTGTGGTCTTTCTAGTGTCTGTAGTTTTCAGGCATTTCAGAAGTGTCCATGCCACACAGAGCACTTGGTAGGATTGAGATGCTTTGGTCAATAAGTTAAACCAGAGAGTCCAGGAACTGGAAACACGACACCACTCTTTTGGGAGAAAGTAATAGGACGAAACTCGGTATTTGCAGGGTAGTTGCCCTGTTTGGAAACAAGGTCATCCAGGATGCTCTCCAAGGAGTATAAAGAATCTAAGTTCTAGAGTCCTATTAACAGCATATGAGAGAAATATGGATGACTGGGCCATACTCTAAGTTTTCTCCAAGACCTAGAAGCTTAGGGGGAAGCGAGCGGTTGACACATGATCCTGGTGTCTGCAAATATGGCTTCATAAAATCACAGCTTGGATTCTCCATAACTTGTGAATGTGCAAAATCACCTTCCTTGTTCAAGTTTTGCAGAGATTAACTACAAGAAAGAAAGCAGCAGATGAGAAAATATGTGTCCCTGGAAGAGGGGGTGGGCAATATCTCAAGGGTGTCTCATTATACATCATACATTGCCCCATGTGCTCATGTGTGTATGCATGTTTGCAGCACACATGCATGTGAGTGTGCGCACACATATACACACACATAGTCACTGTATGACCTTCACAGCCGTACTTCATAATATCATAGTGCAGCTTTCACTAGTGGGGGAGATAGAGACGGCTTTCTCCATGAATGCCCAAGTCATGCCCCTTGTCCTTGCTTCTCAGAGAACAGTGACATGAGACCCATTTGGCCTCAGCATATTGATCCCAGGAATATTTAAAGCAATCTTGCTTACGTGACTCTGAGCTCCCCTCTGTTTCCCCTGGTATCCAAGGAGAAGCCGAATCTCCCTCACCTCGAGGTTCTTCTAAAAATTTCCCAAGATTACATTTGTATATTTATAAACAGAAATAATCCAGCCTGGAAGGTGGAAGACTGGTGGCTGATTCATCCTCACAAACCTTCCAGTTTATGGAACAAAGAATCAACACAGTAGAGTTGAAGCGTCACTGCCAAGAGGGCACGAGTGCCTACCAGCCCTGGGAAGCATGACGTGCCTCTAGGTTGAACTAATCTTGTCTTGGCATTTCAAGAGCAGTTGTGCTAGCAGAAAAGACCATCACTCACAAGAGAGGGTGGGAAGGATGCACACATTAGGCTGTCCTTGTGAGAAACACAGTATTTACACAAAGCTATCTCCATCCATATTGGCGAGTCTTAGAGGGAGGAACCTTAGGTCCCAGTAAAGGGACTGAATCAGGTGGACAGTTCTTCCACCCCAAGATCCATATTTTAAGAATTTAACATGAATAACTTTAGAAAACAGTGTTAAATGAGAGACTTTAATTTGTATCCATTAAAAATTTACACAGACTCCCTTAGAAGTCTGAGAGGTGGCTTCCCAAAGCATGAATGTATGCATGTATAGATAGATAGATAGATAGATAGATAGATAGATAGATAGACAGACAGACAGACAGACAGACAGACAGACAGACAGACATGAATCCCCCAGTAAAACATGATATCATGGGCCTCGACTTTAGATTCTAATTCAGCATTTTATTTGAAAAAGAAGCAAAAGTATACATTTTAAACCAGAGTCTCAGATGATTCAGACACAGAGACTCCTTTGCAATCCCTTTGGGAAATACTGCCTAAGACCTCTACAGTGGAAGAGAATCTTCACGTTCCAGGAAAGGAAGGTTGATGGAACTCAGAACATTCTTTAGGAGAGCAAAGCTGAGGAATGTAGCTCAATAGTAGAGCAGGTGCTTAGTGTATACAAGACCCTGGGGTGGATCCCCAGCTCCACAAACAAGCAAGAAGACCACAGCTGGAAGATCCCCCCTTACTTCTGAGTCTAACCCTCCCAGATTCCTTCCCTGTTCCACATTTGGCTTCAGAGATGTTACCAAAGCCCCCAAGAAAAGAGATTTGCGGCGCATTTGTAAACATGAAACAGCAAAGTCCAAGGCAGGGGTCTGTGACCCAGCAAATCAGCTCCCCGATTCTCTTGAAATCAGTTGCATTCACTTAGGCCGCTTTCTGACCCCCTCACCAAACAACAGCACATGGAAAAGATGAAAAGGATGCTTTCTCAAGTGGCCCTAATGCGGCAGGATGAATCAGGCATAAGCATAGTATTTGCATCCGAAGCAGGGTTGAAGGGCAGTGCTGAACATCTAGTTCCCAAGAAGAGAAGCAAGGATTGCCTTAAAAGGTTTGTAGCCTGGTCAGAACCCATACATTTTTGAGTGTAGAGAAAGACCCAGAGAGAGAGTCCACAAACTGACTTATACCTCATCCAACCTAAGGAGCCCCAGAACAGAAAGTAGCCCCATTACCCAGTGAGGAAATTATGACTTGCTGAAGCCGCTTCCCTGTGGCTGAGAACAAGGGCTTATCCCCCAGGGAGCTGCAGTGCTATGCCTTGTGTCCATGGTGAAGCCTCTTGTGTAGATGGCAACGGGCTCTCTTACCTCTGCTCCTCAAGAGGAACCTCACAGGCTGCCCGCTGCAAAAAAGGGATGGGGGGAGCGCTCTGCTTGACGCTTAGAGAAGCTTCTCGTCTCCGCATATGGACTTAGTGGGTTCTTGATCCATTCCAGAGCTGAAAAGTCACCCTCTGCCACTGTGCTCTGTTTCCAATGTCACCTGCACTACCACAGGAAATGGGTCCGAAAACCCAAGCTTTCCTCCGGACAGGATGACAGAGAAGCTGGCAGAGAACGGGAATTCAGCACCAAGGACAGCGGAAAGCCTATAGGTAGGAGACTGCTCCAGGAAGCACCATCTCTCTTCATCCCCTCCTTGGCTTTTTGCCCTTTCAAAAGTCTCAGTTTGCACCAATAACAGAGACGTCAAAGACTACCCTTCTTCCTCTTGGGTGGTGGGAAGCTATGGTGCGCTCCTGAGGTCTTAGTCTCGGATATCAGAAGGACAGTGCCTTACTGAAATGCTCAGGTGTCAGCCACTCTCCGAAGCCTCAACTACCACCCCCTGGTACCCAGGATAAGGACTCCCACCCGGATAGCGCAAAGGACGCTAAGTAGGAAGAAAAGGACATGACATCCTCCGGGTTCCCGACGCCCAGGGCGCAATCTGCTCGACGGAGACTCAGTGGAAAAGGGTGCTCTGGGACAGGCAGCGCTCGAGTGCCGGACAAACTTCTGTTGCCGGCCGGTCAGCTCTGGACGCTCCCGCTCCTCTCCCTATGCCCCTTGTAGAAGCTACGGACCTCTTGCTGCCCCATTCCGCCAGTTCTTACCTTCAAGCCATAGGGCGCCCGGGGGCAGAGACAGCGCCGGCTGCTCGAGGCTTCCGGCTCCCGCCGCATCCACGCACGGCCACCCCTCCGGCAGCCGTCCGGGGCCGCCGGTCCCCTCCGCGGGTCCCTCGGCTCCCGGCCCCGCCGCGCCGTTCAGATCCCCGGCGGGCAACCGCTCGGCCGGCTCGGGCCCGCGGGGAGCAGTGGACGGGCCGCGGCGGGGCAGGGTGAGGCTGGGGAGGAGGGTGGGAGCACAGCGCGGGGACCAGGCGCGGAGGCGGACACGCGGCGCTGCGCGGGAGAGGCGACCAGCTCAGGCACTGAAGCTGGACAGCTCAGCAGAGTCAGAGCGCGGGGAGCTCAGGAGGAGGGGGCGGGGCCGCCCTGGCCACGAGGCGCCCGAGAATCCCGCCCCTGGGACAGGCCCCACCCACCCAGGGCCCAGTGCTATCTATCTCTACACTATAGGGCCTGGTGAAGGAACTCTAGATAGCTGAGGCAGTGCATCCACTCTATCTGAGTGGATAGAGATAGCCTGAGCTCCGGACTGCCCACCAGGGTCCCCCGTACACTCATCAAGTAACACCCTATCCTTCAAAACCTACTCTGGTCCAGCATTGCAACACCAGCCTGCTGATCCCGTCCTTTGAGGAGACAAGGCCAAGCGTTGGGCAAGGCACTACCTGAGGTACATTAAGTCTCCGAAGGAGAAGTAGATTCCAGGAAGAGGAGGTCCATGCTCCGTGAACAGACCTCAAGGGTGAAAATCACAGCAGCTTCTGTGCTTTCCCAGAGGAAGACTTAGGCAGAGCCGATCTAAGATGGAAACGATAAAGAAGGCCCTGGGAGCTTCATCTCTGTACTGAGGTGCTTGTCCAGGCAGCGGAAGGAGGAAGAGAGACACCGATCTTCTTCCGCCCTACCAAGGGTCATTTCCCACCCAGGGAACCTGGTCCCCTTTCCTTCTTCTTTCTCTCCCATCTTTTCCAGCAGTTGGTGCTGTCTGGCCTGCCTCTCCTGGCCTCTCTGTCAGTCAGACTGAGAAGCCCATACAGGAATGAAGCCAGGCTCCTGTCCTCACATGGGGTGAATCCAGAGTAGAGATTTCCAAGTACTTGTGGCTTAAACTGGTACTGTGGAGCACCAAAAAGATGCAAATCCCAAAGAAGAAGGCCACATAGAACTCCTCCACCACAGAGGACTGTCTGCAGACAGCAAGGACTCAGCTCTACACAGCCAGAGTCATGCCAGTTAGTCACAAAGAAGAAATGTCTTCTGTGGACCCACACAATTCTAGAAAAATAGGATCGGAAAAAAGGCCTTGGTATTAAACTAATCCCCTGTTTGGTTTAGAGGGGGAAACCTGGGCCCAGAGAGAAGACCTGTCCTTCCAAACCTCACAGGGACTGAACAGTCCCTATATGTGGCACATTTTTCTTAGATGTGGCAAGCTATGGAGACGCTTGGAGGAGGGGAAACTGTGAGTGAATGTCATGTCGCCTCTGGCTGCCTGACCATTGTATATGGCTATCTATGAAGAACGTTTAGAGGAGGGAAAACTGTGAGTAAACTGACCCTACCCATTATTCTGTGGAAATAACCTCTTCCCTGCTCTCTTTTACTTGGTAGGGAAGGATTAGGACCACCAGAGACACTAGAGTTTTTCACGTTTGCTTTTAAGGCACTCAAACATTACAGATATGGTTGAATTCCCACTTTCTCCCTATGTGCCCTTGACATGTTCTTCCCACAAAAAAATAACCTACTTAAAGATGGATTTGGCCCTTCTCAGACCCACCACCTCTATGTCATTTCAACCCAGCCTGGTGTCTTGTTTCTGTCCCTCATCAGTTGTAGATGCTCCTTAAATTGTTTAACCTCTCTGGGTCTCCTCAGTGCTCGCATCTTTAAATTGGCCCATGCAATGCTTACTTCTCTGGGGTGTGCCGAGGTAAATAGGTAAATTCTCAATGGATGGGCTATAATAAACACTCTGGCTGCTCTTAGGTGGGGAGCTTAGCTTTTGTTGGTTGAGGAGGCAGAAGCAGGAGCCAGGTGACCTCAGTGAAGAGGCCTCCACCCAAGGACACCACACCTCTGCGCTTCCTTTTTTACCCACATCATGCATGGCTGAGTGATTTCACGCTGGCTGTGAGTGAGACGGATGGATCTTTTAGTTTTCAATTAGCAGACGCCTTGCTTTTTAAACAAGCAGTGCAGCAAGCAGATGCTCTGGGTGATTGATGGCAGGGAACATCTGTGGCCAGAAAGTGGCTGCACCAGAGACTCTCAGCTTCCTGGCTGCCAGGAGCCCTCTGGAGGTTGTTCAGTGCTTCCCCTACCACCAGACAGAACTGGACCCAATCCAAGTAGGTTGGATGGGAGCAAGATAACCCCTTTTTCTCATATGCTTCCTGGAAAAGGGGATACAATTTTTTAACTCCTTAATTATATGCTACAGAGTTTGGGGCTTAAGATGTCTTTTACTCCATATGCCTCCTAAATCTGTAATTCACCTCTACCTTCAGTGTGTCGGGGTGGGAGGAGGTATATGCACACATTTGTGTGGGCCTGTGCATATGTGTGCCTATGGATGCCAGAGGTCAACATCAGGTGTTTCCCTCAATTTTTCTCCACCTTATTTTTCATTGTATCCAAGCTCATCAATTTGGCTAAGTTGGCTGGCCAGTAATCCACCTGTCTCTGCCTCTCCAGTACTGGGATTGTAGGTCTGAGCTGTTGACTTTGTTTTTACGTGTGTCCTGGGGGAATCGTAAACTAAGGCTCTCATGTCTGTGTTGCAATTGCTTTATTGACTGAAATTTTTGTGAAGTCCAAGATCAAGGTGCTGACAGGTTCAGCAGCTGGTGTGGCTCTGCTTCCTGGGAAGGATATGATGCCAATCAACTGAGTCAGGGCTATGGAGCAAAGCAATGGACTTGGCCTTTTATGCTTGGTTATGTCTGTCATGGTTCAGGGAGACCCTTAGAGAGGTGCCGTGTACTTAGCCACTAATGCTGCTGAGAGAGGCACATCCCTCAATGGAAAAAGCTAGTGAAGGGATGATGGTGCGCTAGATGAATCACCCTGATGGGAAAGAAAGCTCCTCCAGATGGACAGAGGTTCAGGGCACTGTTTTTCACCAACACAGGAGAACAGTGACCTGAGAGCTTTGACAGCTGTGTGTGAAAGTCACCCGAACAGACCAATTTCCTTAATAGCGGGTTCTAATGGGGCTTTGCACCTCAGTGTGAAATGGACATTTGTAGATGTTTCTTGCATCCTTCTAATGATAAACAATAAAGACACAGGTGTGACCCACTTCAAGAAATTCAACTCTACAATTTCTCCCCATTACAAAACACTTAGGGTGCAGCCACCCATGAGGTTTACTTACTTGCCTTGTGGAAAAGAGTTGTAAAAGTATATGACTTACTTAATATACCCATGCTTACAGAACTATCATTTCCAGCAGATGACTCTGACTTTCTTTATGAGGGGTTCAAATCCCTGGGATGGCCTTGACGTTTTTGTGTGGATGAAGATGATTTTGAACTGCTAATCTTCTTACCTCTACCCCTTGTATTATAAAAGGTCTGCTTCCTTGCCCACTTTATGTAGTTCTACCATTTGTGCCCTGGGCTTCATGTATGGTAGGGAAGTGAGCATTCTACAAATGTAGCCACATCTTCAGCAACATTAATAGTAGCCAAAAGAGAGAGAGATGATATCAACATGAATAAATAAAGTATGATATGCACATACATGGAATATTATTCAGCCTTTAAAGGGAGTGGTTTCTCACAAATGCTACCGTGTGATGAATTATGACATTATGACATTATGCTGAATAAAATAGGTTGTTCATGAAAGGACCGACATTGCATGATCTCACTTATACAAGATGTCTAAAGACGCTAATTCATAAGATAGTGGACTGGAGGTTGCCAGAGACTTGGTGAAGAGGTGAATGGGGAGCTATTTGAAAAGGCACAGGTTTCCAGTGTTGGAAGATGAAGTAGTTTGAGAGGTGGCTGGTGGTGATGGCTTCACAAGAGTATCTATGTACTTAATGTTCCCGACCTGGACACCTACCTAGTGAAATATTAGTAGATGTGTAGCCATGTAACAGTGAATACATAGGAAGGTATCTTCTTTGATCATGTGGAATGAGAATGGCTTCCATGGGCTCATATGTTTTAGTAATTGTTCCCCCATTGGTGGAACAGTTTGGGAAGGGTTAAAGTATATGGCCTTGTTGGAGGACACATATACCTGGGGACGGGGGGTGGGCTTTGACGTTTCAAAAGGCCCTTGTTCCTCTACCTCCAGTGTGTGAACACTTTCCTGGTGATAAGTAACTCAGTCCTGTGTGCACAGCAAAGCTTAAGACACGACTACATCCAAACTCAGGTAAGTTCTCAGCTACTGTTCTAGTGCCCTGCCTGCCTGGTGCCATGCCCTCGACATGATGGTCATGAACTAAACCTCTGAAACGGAAAGCCTCCAATAAACTATTTTTTAATAAGTTGCCTTGGTCATGGTGTCTTCTCAGAGCAATAGAAAAATAGCAAAGACATATCATGTGTGTAGGTACATGTGCATGTATGCATATAAATATATACATACATTATATATATATATGTATATATAGTCATATGGATGTTATAGGACAAACTCTGCTATCATTGTCAGGAGCCCATTACTTCTTAAATTAGTTGATTGATTGATTGATTGATTGATTGATTGAGATAGGCTCTGTCACTTTTACTGAAACTTGATGGTTTGTAGAGCCTGGCTAGCCAACAAGTCACACAAATCTGCCTTGCCTCTGTTCTCCATATCTGGTATTGTAAGTACCTGACAGTGGACCCAGCTTTTGTATGTGGGTTCTAGAAATATAGCTCAGGTCTTCACGTTACTGACTAAGCCATGCAGGAATCTCTGCAACCATGATAGCCAGCCAAGTAAGGATCCATGGGAGGCAGGAAGTTGGTTCTGTTTAACATGACTCAGTAGCTGGTATTGGTTCAAATTGTTCCTCTGGCCCTGAGCTTATTTTAGGCATATTTCAAAGCACAGAACAATTTTGTGAAAATTTTCCTGGTTTTCACAAACTAACTCAGCCCTGTGTGCACAGCAAAGCTTAAGACATGACTACATCCAAGCTCAAGTACATATGACACCTTTCATAAAGATGGGCTCTTTAGGTTGACTGAGAAAAGCAAGCTCCCAATAAGGGTCTGGAGGAGGGTCCAGAGTGGTCCTGGCCACACAGATAGCACAAAGTCACTGAGCTATTATACGTCTGCTCCCAGCCTCCTGAGAGGAAAACAGGTTCTACGCCTCTTTCTTTAAAGAGACAAACCTCTCTGTTTAACATCCCTGGTTCCTCTGTTTATCTGAGAGTACAAGGACCTCTGTGCCTCCCACCACCACCACACACCCTTTTTGTATTTCTTAAAGAGAAAAGTATGACTGTAGTTGATGCCAAGGTTGAATGCATTCGCTGCATGGCTAGTCTAACTAATATATGCAAGTAGAAGAGAAGTGTAAGAATAGCTAACAGAGACCAAGGAAAGGGGAAACCATCTTAACTATGGCAGCCATTCAATGGCCGTTGAGAGATTTCATTATCTCTTTATATGAGTTATCAATTTTCCATCAATAGTATGAGAAAAATCTGACACATTAAAGCAACACATACCAGTAAGACTTTGCTTGAGCAACAAATAATCTGTCATTTCTCTATTTTGTAAAACTGTGGTTCTCAGTTTGCCTATCTCTTGACTATTTTCTGCCAATATTTTTGACCTAATACTAGTTTTACCAAACTTAAGGTTCATTTTTGAAACCTCTATTTATAGTCCAGTAATCATTCCTGGTGCTGGCAATTTAAAAAAAAAAAAAAAAAAAAAAAGCAGTTGTGGCTGCAAACATCACAGGATCCAAAAGATCAAAGAACCATCACAATATTCAGAGAGAGCTCTCTTAATTCTACCGATAGATTGCAAAGATTTATTGAATAAAATGGTTGTGCTAGGGCCTATCCCACATAAGCCTTTATAATCCACAGGAAGAACAGTATGAGTGGCATTTTTAAAAAGAAAACAAAAACAACAAAAAAGGTACATCCCAACGGCAGTTGTTTACCAGAGGGAAATGTGTGATTGGAGGGAGAAATGCAATAAGGATGGTTATAAGTACGTCTAAAGCATAATGTGATTTTAAAGAACCATTGGCAGGAATATCAAATAAGCCCTATAAATACAGGTGTGGGAGTCTATTTTGTCCCCTGTTATTTGTGCATAATGCAGATGAGTGACTTCTATGCCAGAAACATTTCTTTTTAAGAGCCCAGGAATAGACAGGTCTCCCCTGACACAAAAAGATTGTTCTTTCTGACTGCTGTTGCCCAATTGAAGCCAGGGCTTATTTTCTAAACCACTAGCAACAGGTGAAATTATTATAGTCACAATAATAACAGCTCAAGTAAGCAGTACATCAACTATTCCTTTTTTTTTTTTTTTACCTTGGTACAGATATAATTCATTATCAGAGCTTTCTAAAGCGTACTGAATTATGCCAAACTCTGCATTGTTGCATTTGGACTGATGATCAATTAGATTAGTCCAACCATAATATCCCCTATTCACTTGGCTGCATATTGTAAAGCATCTTTTGTCCAGACAACTGGTCCCAAAAGATTAACAACAATTCTTAGCTTGGAAAAGCATCGTGCTGCCTCCTATCGCGCACATGCTTTTCATCACTCCTACAAAAGGCTTCCACACTGACACACTGAGAGTGAGCTTGTGATATAGCCAATGGATGGACCAGCATCGTTTTGGGGGCAGCAGCGTCATGTCCTTGTTGTCTTGGGATACCTCTTCTTCATGGGTTTGTCAGAAGCTTCGTCTGTCTTCCTGAAGCTTCTCCAGAAGCTCCGGTGGTCTGTCTGCTGGGCTCTGGGGTAGTCTCCTGGATGCATCATAGGTAGGAACCATCTGGAACTTCGTTCACTTTCTGGAAAGACACAAGCATAACCTCGTCCCAGTGTTAGAAGAACACCAGGTCCTTCTCATTTATTGATTTTTAGACATTTTCATTTAGCGTACACTTCAGGTTGCATCTCCTTTCAGGCAAAATGCTTTGTGACAACAGAAAAAGCATTATCCTTTAAAGTGGAAAAAAAAAAGCCCAAAAGTTAGCATAGCTAAATGTAGCATAGCACATGGGGATTTAGGTGGATGTATATACCTCCTTCTTAATTTTAAAGTTTGCCATTTAAGTATTTGGTGGTATCATTCCATAATACCTTGACCCTGTGGACTGTAAGGGATTTCTGTAACACAATTAACATTTCATAAGCTGCAAAAGCCCCGAAGGCATTTGCTATCGTGAGCGGGGCTATTATCAGTTTTGAGTTGTGATAGGAGTACTAGAAAGAAAACGCATAAAGCTATTTGGCAAAGTCAAGTTTCACAGATGGCACACCGGTATTTTCCTGGTGCCTCTGGTTCCTAGTGCCTTGCCTGGGACCATGCTCTACAGCTGACGTGTTAAAGAGAGACACTGTGCACACACAGGGTGCACTCCAAGCTCAGATCTGTACACACCTGACAGCAAAGAAGGCCTCAGACATCGACACCCTAGTTCCACATGCCAAGCTGACATGAGAACCAAATGCTACTAACTATGCACTAGAAGCTTGGGATGCCGTGTAAAGCATGCCTTTAGCAGAGCGTAGACTCTCGTGGGCCTCCTCTGATTTCCTTCTTTGCCAGAGTTTGCTCATTTATGTCAGACCAAGGACAAGTACAGAACTTTAAAAAAAAAGCCTGCGGTAATAATAGTCATTCATTTCTAAAGATTTAAACCTAGGGCCATTTATTTAAGATTTGGGATCTTTACAACTCAGGGCAATCTTAATTGTATGAAGGGAAACCCGGAAGTACCTGAGACATAACTATGGAAGATTCTGAGGGAGAAAACAATTGGGTTTTCCCATGCAGGCATGGAGGTGTGTCTCTAGTGATACTGTAAATGAAACAAAAATGTGAGCAATATCAAAGCATAACACATCCATGGAGGAAGAACTTGCTGGAGGTCTGATTCTTACTCCATTTCACAGGTCTGATGTAACAGATTCTCTGGCTGCACCAAAAATAATTTTAGGTGAAAACTTCAAAATAATCTAACTCCTACTGATTGCACTTTTGGTTTAGCCACTCTGGTCTCCAACAGAATCTGAAAAACATGCAATTATATTTGCATTCCTTGATCATTGCATTATTCATAAGAAACATTATAAAACAACAACTTTTTTATTCCAATTTACCCCTATTTTTCTCTTTAAAAGCCACCCCAAGCCTGCCTGCACTGTTATTTTTAATTATTGTTATACTGTACAAAATACAAATTAAAAAAAATGAAGTCTTAGTAATCATAACTTACACAGGAACCTGGGTGGTGTCAGAGTCTCAGTTTAAGAACAGTCTCAGTGAGAATGTCTCCACTTCTGATGTAAACGACAAGATGAAATGCCTTACTTTGCTAATGGACTCCACTAACTCTGCAAGGGCATCACTGGATGGATCCCTTAGTTGACCAAGCTTCAGCGGGGAAAGCAGCTATAGTCTCAGTAGCAGACAGCTCACAGTAACAGACAGCTCCAGCCCTCTGGAGCAGCCTCCTACCAGCAGCAGCCTTGGCTGTTCCCAACTTCCCTCTTAGGCAGGCTCTCTTTGCTCATGTTCTCTAGAGACAGAAGAGCCAACACTTTAGTAATATTGTCTTGTTTCAGTAGGGTTGCAGGTTTTTTTCTCCATTTATTTAGGTAATCACTTTACATCCCAATCCCAGCACACTCCCTCCTCTCCTCCAGTCCCATGCCCTCACCCCTCTCCTCTCATTCCTCCCTCTCCTGTCTCCCAGAGAAGGGGAGGCCCCCTAAGTGGTACCTATCCACCTTGGTATCTCAAGTCACAGCAGGACTAAGCACATCCTCTTCCATTGGGGGGGGGGGGGCAAAAGTGAAGCAGCTACAGTCAACAGAGTCAGAGACAGCCCCAGTAGAGTTGGATTTATTTTCCTATACACTTTTTATTTTCAAGGTAAGGAAACTCAACTGATCCCTCCTAACCCTTCCTGCTGTGTCTGTCTCCATGTCCCACCTAGTCCAATGCTCTGTTTACTAGACTCCACCCTTGATGACCTCATCCCAAATGCTTCCATCTGCACCCTCTCCACATTCACAGCCCTGCTGCAACACTCCTCCTCTCTCACGTGAGGCCAGTGCCCACTGTCTGTGCCTGTCTATCCTTCCTGTGTGAGTTTTAACATGAGGTCAGTGTGTTGAGCCTCCGTCTTCCTTAGGATACCTACTGAGGATATACAACAGGGGACCCAAAGTTGCCCATCATGACTAGAAGCCTCAGATTCCTCCTCAATCCACCCAATAAACTTCCATCCAAATTTAAACAAACAGCTATTTAAAGACCCATTTCTGCCTCTGGGTTTTTTCCATTTTCCCGAGGTTCAGGGGTCTTAAACACTCTGGCTTGCCTCAGTCTCTGCAATCTGTCTACCAAGTCTATCTTAATCTGGCCAAGCAGACAGATCTCTGTGAGTTCAAGGACAGCCTGGTCTACAAACTGAGTTCCAGGACAGCCAGGACTACACAGAGAAACTCTGTCTAAAAGAAAAAGAGCCACCACACAATCTGTTCCAGTGGTCACTACAGGCGGCGATATAGATAGATAAATAGATAGATAGATAGATAGATAGATAGATAGATAGATAGATAGATAAACAAAATCAAATATCTTGCTAAGTAGATGCAAAGAGTCTGTACTGTGTTCAGGGTAGTGCAAAGCTCTGGAGTTCCCCACCCACCTACCAGAGATTAAGTTCCCCACCTCCTTTGAAGCTGGGTTTCATTAACTTCCAATAGCCTCATGATGTCACCAAAGAATGTGGGAGGGCATTGTGTCAGTGAAAAAAAAAAAAAAAGGTCTTCCCTTCTGGAAGACAAGAGTAGGCAAGACCAGGACAGGTTTCACAGTAGCCTTCGACTGCAAGGTTTCATTAGCCACTCAGGTTCCAAATGGAGTTGTGCAGTCAGAGACAGCACTCTGCTGTGAAGAAAATCTCCACCCCAGCTTGATTTATCGAGGTTGGGCAGATAAGGAACAGGGGTGGTTTTTAGTCTATAAACTGACCAGCAGTCAAGGGGATCCTGCCCCTTCAACCTGTCCGCTGGTGTGCACTGCCATTTTGGGGGACCACAGCATCCAACTGCTTATGGCCCTCTGCTCCTATAACACAGTTGGGATGCAATCAGGGACCACAGATGTGGGAGACAGTTTTTGGCAATTTGAGAAGAAATGAGTTTCGCTGAAAATATCATAGTAGCTTGCCAAGTCACAGGGGAGATTAGAGAACCTGGTTTGCAAAGCAGAGAGTAACAAAATGCTTAGACACTTATTTTCCAGCAAAATCAGGTCTGAGCAGTACCCAGCAAGGAGTTAGCTATTGTAGCTAAATGAAGGCACCAGATGGCGTGTCTGTGGCTGCTGGCACTGGAGGCTGACATCCTCCATGCCCTCTTTTCTTTACTAAAAGTTGTCTCTGCTACATGGGTAAGTGATGCTCCACTGTCTGCCCTTCTTAGATTAGTGAACACCTCAATGGCAGTGCAGGGTAGCAACCTGTCATTGGATGAGCTGGGTCATGAGTATCTTGCAATGGGATGAGGGCTTTGCTTTTCCCCAATAGCCACATGCCATGCATTATCAAGGTAAGAATGAGATAAAAGGTACCACAGAACCAAACAACACCCTTCCCCCCAAAGCACAGGGAGAACCAGGGTTCTGCTTACTCTCCTTTATTAACAGAGGACAAATAACCAAGTTTCTCCACCCTTCTTGCCCCCCCTTTCATCCAGTCCACCATCACCCTGTATTCAGATTATCACAGAGCCTTCCAACTGGTTCCCGCCTCCAGCTCATCTTCTGCACTGAATAAGAATGCTGGTTCTAAAGCATAAATCTGATAGTATCACCTACTTAAACCCCTTCAGAGTCATTCCTGTTGTCACTGAGATAAAGTCTAATCTTGCTGAAGTGAATTAAAAAGCTCACCTCATCCCTCATCACCGATTTACAGCTTCTCAACATTCATTTTTCCCTCTGAGGAGATGACTCCCTAAATGAGAGCATGAGGTTCAGAAAGGCAAGCACAGCAGATCTGTGCTAGGATTTCCCTAGGGTCAATAATTGGCTTGAAAGCAACAATAGAACCTGGGAAACTAAGAAAACATATATATAATGAGAGTCCCACTTCCAGATCTACTAGATCAGAATATAGGAGGCAGAAGCCAGGGCTCCATATTTATACACCCGTCCAGTGGTTCTAAGCTCCAGGCAGGGATAAGGGAAGATTCTGATCTATTGCCCCTTGTCTTACATATGTGGAAGCTGAGGGCCAAAGAGGTTAAGTACTCAAGGTACATGCATCTCATCTACTGTTGTAATGAAGCAAAAATTCGCACCAAGTTATTTTTGACACATTTAGTGCTACTTATTTTTTTTTTTTGGTTTTTTGGTTTTTTGGTTTTTCAAGACAGGGTCTCTCTGTGTATCCTTGGCTGTCCTGGACTCACTTTGTAGACCAGGCTGGCCTCGAACTCACAGCGATCCGCCTGCCTCTGCCTCCCGAGTGCTGGGATTAAAGGCGTGCGCCACCACGCCCGGCTTTTAGCGCTGCTTATACTCCTTGTTGTGCTGTTTGGTGATTAGACATAAACAGTGAGTAAGTTAATTGGATGGAGGATGGTTGTTACAGCTGTAGTATTGGGGGAGGAAGATCAGCCCAGGGAAACGGGGGCCTATTGGGAAAGATCAGGTGCTGCCCTGAAGCCCTACAGAGGCACCCAGGTTTGCCACTTGCATTCTCACAGATCCAAAGTTAGGTGCATCTGCTGTGGAGTTGAATCCAGTGGGAACTGCATGGAGAGAGGTTCTTCAATGCAAGCCCTCAGCAATAATGGTGAATGACCAACACCTTTTGTCTCCTTCTTCTAAAGAGTAAGCAGGAATGATGGGAGAAGAGAAAGTAATCATTGTGGGCATCCAGGTCCTACCATCCCGAGAGTTAACTGGAGGATGGGACTTATGGGAAATTCCATTCTATGCCTGGGTTCAGCAGAAGCATCTCCCTGGTGTGATGGAATGGACCACTGGATTCCGGACACAGGCTCCAGGTCTATCTGCTTCCATCACCTGAAGTGTGGTCACCCTGCAAGATAGTCCGTCTTCCTTGTCAACGTGATTAGATTAAGAAACATCTAGGACATTATTGGGGTGGATCTTTTGAGTGTGTCTGTGAGGCCCTCTCCTGAGAGGGAGAATACCCACCCTGAACTGGGCAGTACCATCCAGTGGGTGGGAGTCTCAGATTGAAATGGGAAAGAGTCACTGGGGCATTCCTCTTTTCTCTGCATCCTGTCCTGCCCAGATGTGATCAAGTTTCTTCAACCACAGCCTCCAGCCACTCCCACCACCATACCCTCCCTAACATGGTGGATTGTAACCCCTTAAACTGTTAGCCAGAAAGAGTTTTTCTCCATTAAGGTGTGTCTTACTAGATTTTAAGTCACTAAGACAAGCAAAATAACCCCATAACTATACAATTTTTCAAGGCACAACCCACAGTTGCACTCCAGAAGGCCTTTCCTCATCTACCCTAGTCCAGTCTTTTTTACTATAATTTATTTATCTTACATCTTGATTGTTAACCTCTCACTTGTATCTTCCCATTCATACCCTTCCTCCCTCTTCTGCCCTATTCTCCTCCCCTAGACCTCTGATATGGGAGCCCTCCTCCCCGACTGTCTGACCATAGCCTATCAGGTCTCATCTGGATAGTCATGTGCCCATAGGGCCCCCCAGCCAAGGGGAAATAATCAAATCATGGGCAATGGAGTTCATGTCAAAGGTAGTCTCTGCTCCCCCCCTCAACCTTGGAGAATGAACGGTCTATTCGCTATATCTTAACAAGGGGTCTAGGTTCTCTTACACATTGACCTTGGTTGGTGCATCAGTTTGTGCAGGGCCCCCTGAGTCTAGAGCCGCTAGCCCTGTGGGGCTCCTGACCCCAGTCCAATCTTAGTGAAGACATGTACCACCACTTCATGACATCAATTATATCACCGTGTGTGTACTTACCTATCACTATGTGTGTACCTATCTATCACTATGTGTGTACTTCATTTTCTGTCTTAGCTAAGAAAATGGATCTTCTGTCTCCCTTTATCCCAGTTACCCACATAGTTGCCTATCACTAGCTAGACTCGCAACAAGCATTTGTTTAAAGGCACTAGCCAAGGGCAATACAGGTGGTAAACTTTAAACCCCTACCCAGATCTAGCCCATGGACAGGACAGTCTCCACACTTGAATGGAGAGAGGGATATGACTTTCTCATGTACTCTGGTGCCTCACATTTGACTATGTCCCCTGGAGGGGGAGACCTAGTGGCACTCAGAGGAAGGACAGCAGGTCACCGAGAAGAGACTTGATACCCTATGAGCATACACAGGGGGAGGTAATCCCTCTCAGGAACAGTCATAGGGGAGGGGAATAAAGGGAAAATGGGAGGGAGGGGAGAATGGGAGGATACAAGGGATGGGATAGCCATAGAGATGTAACAAGAATAAATTACTAAAAAATAAAAAATAAAATAAAATAATAAATAAATAAATAAAAGAAAGAAAGAAATTTAGCCATGGGGAGGCAAGATCTTACTGTTTCATGTCTACACAAAGTAGGTCCATTTACACATGCTTTGAAAGGCAGATTAGTGTTGCTAGACATCATAGGAAAGAAGATACGAGAGCCAGGGCATCAGAGAAGGCTGTAACAGATGATGAGTCCAAAGATACAGATGGCCTTGTGGTCCTTGTGATGCACTTTCCTCTTACCATCACCACTTCATGGCCTATGAAGAGGAGGAAGCCATTCTACCCTTCACCCTAGCCCCAGCCCAGGCTAGTGAAGGAAGAGCCTCGAAGTCTAGTAGTTGACGCTTCTTGTCCATGTTTCAGTCTCTCCCTGGGCGCTGGGGACCTAGTGCTTTCTACAGCAGGAGTCTGTGCTTTCCCAGTCAGTCTCATGAGCATTGCCTGGCTTTGTGGGGGTGGAACACATTACCTGACAGAATGATGAGTGCAGTTGTTTATTTTTGAAAGTCATGGTGGGGATCGTATGTGATCGCACAGTGGAAGTACCTCAAGAAAGAACACTCACTCACACAGAAGCACCTCGAGCCAAAATGTGCTGGTTTTAAACACCCTCTCAAGCAGGCAATTTAGCAGGGGCTGTGGGGTACACTTATCTACTCCCATGGGCATCACATTTCCATGGGAGACAAGTCAGGCTCCCCAAATAAGGAGGAAGCCATCCTTCCCTATCATCCAAAGCTCCTTGCAACTTCTCTCAAGCCATCCCTAGAGAGCCAAGCTTTCCTCTAAGCTTCCTACGTTCCGTTGCCACTTAAGCTGGAAGCGTAGAACTCTCTGGGTTTCCTAAGCACTTCAGAAGTCCTTAATTACCTCAATGCAGAATTATCTGCTGAAATCTATGATTCTTAAGCGGTTTAGGGCCAATCGCCACCCAGTCCAATAGCAACGAAGAACAGCAGCTACAGAGCTTGGGCCTTGCTAGGAGGGCTCTCAGCCTCGTGTTAGGTTTCACAGCGAGATGGAGTCTGAGCTCAGCTGCCCCTGTGATGCTCTGAGGGACCTGGTAGGTCTCTATGGGGTCAGTTCTAGTGGTCAGTCTTGCCTAGCTCAGGCCCTCACTTTCACCAGCCTGTATAATTGCAGTTGTGTCCTTAATTGTCCCTTAGCTCCAATTTTCCCCAGCCTCTAGAGAGGAGTGTGCAAATGCACAAGACCTGCCCATTGGCCCCACTGTGCTGTGTGCTCCTCCTTGTTCGCTCAAGGTACCCAGGCTGCCAAGGCATGCCTGTACCTCATCTTCAGCCACCTCTCTCGCCACATTTTACCTTTCATTTTCCAACCACAGAAATGCCTGACAGTGCTGCAGCTCTTTTATTCTCAGGTTCTGCCTGTCCCTCCTTCCTTGACCTGACTCTCATCCTCTAAAGGAGCTTTGGAACGTTCTCTGCAATATGCCAAGCCCAGATTGGGGTGTGGGGGTCCTCGAGACCCCTTGATACCTCTATGTAATAATTCTTCACATTATATTAAACTCGTTAGAAAGGGTGTCTTTTCTCATTAGAAAGGCTGCCTCTCTGTGTATCCCAGGCTGTCCTAGAACTCATGATGCTCCTAGCCCTGTCTCCTGAGTGTAAGTATTACAGGCGTGCACCTCCATACCTGGCTCTGGAATGAATTTTCTTCTCCATCTTCAGTTTGTTAATGTCCAATATGGAGCTGCAGAAGAAGACACTTATGAACATTGAGCTGAATTTATCTGCTGAAGTCTGTGAATCTTGTCTAAGAGTCCACACGGCTGTGCCTAACCCACTGGATGGGCCATCTGTGTCCCTCCAAGCTGGACTTCCCTGTGCCTGTGATTGCACCGTCTTGATGCTTTTTCCTCACTCCTCCAAACTTCATCTTCTACCAGTTAGATGAGCCTACTATCCACGCCTCATGACCCTTACCCCTACAGCCTGCTTGCTTGACATCAGGTGTCCTTTATTATCATAGAAATTTCCTTTTCCTCTTCTCAGATCTCTGCCAGCCAGGCCAGCAAACCTCAAAGCAGGAATCTTAGATACCAGCTGGAGAGCATTTATTCTAACTCTGGATTGGAGTGGCTGACAGGGAGAAACTCCTGTGAGCTGGAGATCTCTTATCTACCCTTCTAGGTCTTTTCTCTTTTCTCCCCCTCATGCCCCAGCATGCACTGCATCAAGGATGCTGCCCTCTGCCTTCCAGGACTCTAACTGGGATACTAGAAGGGAATCAAAGGAAGGGAGGCGGCCATTCCTGGAGCAAGACTCACTCAGCCACCACCGCAGGCCACAGTTCACAACTCTCACACTCTGGTCTCTCCTCCCTCCCTCCCTCCCTCCTTTCCTCCCTTCCTCCCTGACAGTAACTGCTTCCTATCAACCCCTTTGCTCCCTTTAAATGGCAGTGGGGTCCCACTGGCACTAGTCCCATAAACTACAATATTCCTTCTGATCCTGCTACTTGCCGCCCGCACATTTGTAGTAATCTTTCTTACTAACTTCCTTTCAAATATTCCCATTCGACTCTGCTCCCTGCTGGGGATCTGACAGGTAGAACAGGGAGCTCAAAATGGAAATCAAGATACACAGGCAGGGGCTTCTATCAAGGAGAAGTCAGTGAGGAGGTTAGTCATAAGTAACCGTGAGAACCGAGGTCAAGACCTCACACAGCCACACAAGGTTAGAGATGGTGGGACCCTGAACAGTACAAAAAGCGGGACTAGTTCATCCAAGTGGACAGTTTGAAGATGAGAGTCGGTTTGAGGGTTTTTTTAAAATTTAGGCTAATTCTGCTTCTTATTGGGGAATAATCTTAAACTATTGATTACCTTTGGTGGCTCTCACAACCCAGACCTCCAGTACATGCTAAGGAAGAGCCTTTCTCTTCCTCCCCCTTGGCAGTGCCATGTGGCACGAGATGCTTGAATTTCTGTTTTGCCCCTGGAGCCAGTGACCCTACAGTGAAGCGCCTTAGGACCACTTCACGGTGTGATTGGGGTACACTGTAGGTTATGGGGACATCTTACACAGACTGTCTCACAATAGCCTTGGTGCCTGGCCATCTTTGTGCCAAGGTATGTGTACCTTTCCATTTAATTGTTTCACTTACTCATGCCAGCCAGTATCAAACCCTATCCCCCCATAAGCAAGGACCCTGAATTGTACACCAGCACCAGGTTCTCTAAAAAGGAATCCTGGGAAGGGCACTTCATGGGCCTAGCTGAGTTTATCCTTGGAGGGACTCTAGGCCCAGCACCAACCCAAGCTAATCTATAGTCTAGAATACTTGAACCCTTTGACTTATGCCAGGAGACTCTTCCCACATTACTTAATCCAGCTGCTTCCACATCCTAAGCCCAGCTGCGTCACATGGTAGTAACTATGCAACTGCCTTCTCAGTACCCAGAGCCTTTGCATAAATTATAGGGCCCTACGAAGGCACAAAGGCATTGAGGTTTGTCCTGAGCACTGCTCAAAGATCAAACCTTGCTTATCTAGACAGGCATAAGACCCAGTTCAGATGCACAGCTGTAAGAGCATCTTAGTAATGGCCCTGAGGTATTATTACTCTGGAAAAAAAATCTCTTTTTACACTGTGAAAGGTAAAGCTTGGGAAGAGAGTATCCAACAACATCTATTCTCTGTACCTAAACAACTAGACACAGTTTAAGACTGCAGTTGGCCTAGGATGACTAAAGCAGCCTGACACTGCTTGCTTCCTTCTTTCACATATGGGAGGGTGTCTTAGTCAATGTTCTATTGCTATGAAGAGATACCATGATCATGACAACTCTTATAAAGGAATATTTAATTGGCTCTGGCTTACAGTTTCAGAGGCTTAGTCTGTTATCAGCATGGTGGGAAGCGCAGTGGAATGGAGGCAGATATGATTCTGAAAAAGGAGCTTAGATTCCTACATCTGGATCTATGAACAGCGGGGAGAGAGAGTCACTGGGCCTACCTTGGGCTTTTGAAACTTCAAAGCCCGCCTAGTGTCATACTTCCTCCAACAAGAACACACTGTACTTCAACAAGGCCACACCTCCAATCTTTCTAAGTTGTGTCACTCCCTGATAACTAAGCACTTAAGTATTTATAAGAGTGGGGGGCCCACTATAGCGGCCATTCTTATTCAACCACTGCAGGAGGAGTGCTGGACTCTTGCAGCAGGATCAGCTTCCTCTCCATCATTTTCAGGACCATCTCTGATTGACTTAGGATGGAGGAACTGTTTTTGATGAATTGCTCTCCAGGAGCCTCCAGCCTGGATGGATGATTGGGCAGGCAGGGAGAAACTCCTCTTCTCTTTATTGGACAGTTAATGTATGAGGTGGTCTAATATAAAAGTTTTTCTCATTGGAGAAAATTAAGGTCTAACTGGACAGTTAAGTGTTCTCTATCAGAAATTGGAAATATAAGAGTCTATAGATAGGATTGTTTTGTTGGAGATGGGAGCAAAAGTTAATTCAGGAGGAAGTCAGGACAAGTCAAGGACCATGAACAGCCATGAGTAAATGACATTTCAGAGCAATCTGAAATTATAAATGAGAAAGAGATGAGGGTGTAGCAAGAGAATTGTTTCATGGCTCCGGATATATATGGACACAAAAGGGCTGATTATAGAGCAGAGAGCATGTCAGTAGAGAGGTAGAGCCAAGGGTAGATTATAGAGCAGAGAGCATGTCAGTAGAGAGGTAGAGCCAAGGGCAGATTATAGAGCAGAGAGCACATCAGTAGAGAGGTGGAGCTGCTTGGATTTGGTCTAGCCTTCTTCTGCAGCCAGGTTGGAAATCTTTCCTGGCATCTTTGAGGCCTGGCCCTATGGTTGAAATCTCTAGTTACTAATTCTGCATCCTTCCTCTCAGCCATCTTCCCTTCCCTTACACATGCACACTTATTTGATGTGATCCAAGAAGGCCTCCAGTCCTTTCCTCAAAAGAGCCTAAGATCCCCTTACCCATAGGCTGATCTCTAGTTCTAAACACTGGTTTGCTTCCTTCTCCCCAGGACCCAAGCCTGGTCCATGGAGTTTGCATGAGCCGAGGTCTCTGACTTGTCAGCATTGTCAACTGGGGGCTCTTTCTGAGCCTTTCCTAATTCTACCAACTTGAAGCCAAGACTTCAATAGGGTAAATGAGACAAGAGAGCACTAAAGCTCAAGGGAAATACTCAAGGGTTCCTTTAAGTATACACAGAGAAACCTCAGAGTCAGAGGAAGACCTTAACTCCTACTGATAGGGTCCTGAGTACCCTCCCCCATCCTGAAGTGCCCTCCTGGATCTTCCATTTCCATGGTTCTTCTCAAGATGGCCAGTGTCCTCCACACCACTCACAACTCCTCATCTTCTTTGCTGTGGGCAGTTCCTTTCTCCCTTTAGATCAATAAAGAAGTTGATATTTTTACAACTGTAGAAAACTAAGGGAAAATCAAACACAGTCCAAAACGGAAAAATAATGAAATGGAAAATAATGAAAAGGCCAACCAAGACACTTTCTATTTGTCTAGTACACAGTCTTTATCCCAAGGCTCCCTGGGCCTCCTGCCTAGGTCACCTAAGGTTTAGTTTTTGCATGCAGGTTGGGCCTGGCCTCAGAATTTTCAGCATCCTCTAGGATGGACTAACTGACCTTTTTATTCCATGGGGCCTCTCTCCACACCTTTGCTGGAATGCTCTTTGGTATACATCTAGTCACTCACTGCCAGTCTCTGCCACCAGGACTTCTGCTCCCATATATCACCTCTAGAATCTGGGTGATTGGGCCACTCACTGTCTTTCTCTAGCAGAAGTGTTTCTAAGACCCTAAGAAATCCACACTTGGCACTGAGCCAAGTCTGAAGTCAGTGATGGCCACTGTGAGAGAAGGAAGCCAGCATCTACCCTGGAAACCATTGTTTCGGGTTCTCTGTTTCCCCCCATTAGCAGACAGTATCCTGTTGAGTCATTGCCATCCTTCAGAGTTCACTGGCAGCAGCACAGCTTTGGGGATCACTTGAGAAGGAAGAAGCATGATCCTAAACTTGTTCAAATTCAGGACTCTGCGCTTTCACCCATTTTCATGGGGCCTCTAAGTCAACAACAGCAAAGAGATTTCATCTCGAGTGTCAGTCCTGCTTGGCGGCCTGCAGTGATATGGCAGGAAGCAATAAGCTTCCTCTGGGCTCAGTGGTACATGATATACTATAGATGTCTGGAAGTGGGATAGCTCCAGGGAGTGGCAGCCTACATAAGTGCCCTGTATTTACCACACATGGCCTGCTGTTTTGAAAGCCACATGGCTGTATTGGATACCACTGTCTTCAGAAACTGCTCCCATCAGTCTCTTGCCATGTGGAAGAACATGCCTCTCCTCAATCTGCATTCAAAACTCAGCTTTGCTGTTTCTAACTGCAGGGCTCTAGGCAAGCCACTTAGCCTCTTTGGGTCACAGTCATTTGGAAATCACAGTCATGCATAGTATCTGCTATATAGTTTCCTTTCATCATGAACAAAATGCGTGACACAAATGACTTGAGAAAACGGGAAAGATTTTAGAGAATTTGTGCAGTTTTAGAGAAACTTCAGTCTACAGTGTCAAGGAAGACATGATGGCTAGAGCAGGAGGTGGAAGCTCCTCAGATAGTGCTGGAACAGGAAGCAGAGAGCAGCTGGAACCAGGGGTAGGACTTTTAACCTTCATAGAGTTTCTCCCACTGACCTACTTCTACCTACCTCCTGAAGGTTCCAGAGCCTTGAAAATGGTGCCTGTGGGAGACATTTAGGATTCAAACTATGACATCTATAACATAAGGTTTCCATATAAAATAATTGATGGCATGAGGCTTATAAAGCACCAGGCACACTACCATCCACCAAGCAGGCTTTTGTCAAGCAATACTTGTTGTCGGCTATCATTCTATTAATATCAAAGCCTACAACCTTGACTGTTGTAGACACTAGCTTCCTGTTCCTATGACGTGTTAAGGTACAGAGCACCCAGTCTTCCCAGATGGCCCACGCTCTTCTTCAAATGGCATTGGCTCGTGGCAGCTCTTAGAGGGTCTGTGTTTACCTTCAAGTCCCATTATTCTCCACTCTACTGTTAGACATTTCATATTCTCCCCACGGGTTCCTCCCTTGTTAATGCGATTACATGTGGTGATTGTTTCATTAAGCGCCTTTTCATAGAGTGTTTGGTAAATACCTGGCAGAATGTGAAAGCTAATTATCATCTTAATTGGCAAAGATGAACTGGTACATAATATGTGTGATTTAATTATCAGGGCAAGCCCTATGAAGGTTAATAAGAAATGAAAACTCAGAAGCAAAGGTTCTGAGGTTTCTGGGCAGGTAACTGCTGAGCTTTGGAGACAACAGAGCCGATCTCTATGACTCTAGCATTGTGGGGTGCTACTCTTTCCCTTTGCACAATCAGAAAATTAGAGCTACAATCTTATCAATACAGAGAATGGAACCATTCATTTCTTAGTCTGTTCATTTATATATAAAATGTCTTTTTCCTCTTTCTATATACCTCCCCCCAACTTCACTGAGGTACATATTAAACAATTTTAAGGGCTTTTTTCTTTTCTTCCGTTCATTTTTCTTTCGAGAGAGAGATATTTAGGGCAGTTTTGTTCTCCAAGGTTATCTGTTGTTTCCCCCACGAGGTGAGACTCTTGAGAGTTACTAATTCATTGTGTACTCTTTTGGCCTTAAATTCCTTCTTTTCAAAAGGCCTAGAATGTTCTTCACACTGATTCAGCCATGCCCCTTACCCTTGCTGTCTTGCCCCATGACTGACCTGTTTTTTCCCACTGCCTTGGATTTGTCCCATCACAATAGAAGATCTCCAAGTTTGTTTTAGAACCAACTCCCTGGTAAACAGATGTTGCTCTTCCAGAAGTCTCTTGAACCATACCTTAATTGCATCTCTGCTGTCTCTTGAGGCTGCAACTTCCCCTGCAGGCTTCACATTGGGCTCTGTTCCTCCTTCCTCAGCACAGAGCTCTCCATAAGGAGCTGAGGGTGGCATCCTCTACCCTCCATAATATTACATGCAGATATCTTTGCTCCACTCTCAGGTTAGAGTAGCACCCTTCCCCCATTTTTGTCTTCCCCAGATCTCCTAATAACAGGCTCTCTTCTCTGGATACTCTCATCCTACCTCTTGGTCCCTCGGGTGCACTCCTTTGTCCAGCTGTCATTTTGTTGAATGTCTATCCATTGTATGAACCACTCATCTGACTTCTAGGCCTCTCCCAGGATTCTTCACAGCTTCCGTTCCCTTTACCTCCTGTCTACTCTCCAACTATGGCCTGAATCTGGACAGCATCGCAACAGCCCCTTCAAACTCTCACTTTATCATTCCTGCTCAGCCACTTGTATCCTCACACATCTTTACTCTGATCATCAGTTCTTGCTCCTTGTGTCCCCTCCATAGTCCCCACTTTCCTTCTTCACCATCTAGCTTGGACCTTGGAGCTTATCATTGGAATCACTTCCCTACCAACATTTTATTCTCTTGCCATTCCAAACTCTATTATTAGCCCACAACCCTTTCTCCCTCCCCATCTTTGCTATGGTTCACTGCAGGCAGAGTACTTTTCCCTGCTTTATGGTGGTTGAGGCTGAGGTTTCCATGTGACTTGCTTTGGATAGCAGTGTGGGTAGTGGTGATAATGTGCTGGTTCTGAGCCAGGGCCTTAGAAGACCTCAGATATTTCTGGGCCTCCTTCTCCAGCCTTTACCAACACCAAGAGAGCATGTCTGGGTAGCTTTTGGATTTGAGGACAGTGGAGCAGACTTAGACACACAAGCCTGCAATGGAATACAGAACCACACAGTCAGCTTGCAGATAAAAAATAAGCAGAACATGGCAGGCAAAAATGCAGCTCAATCAATGTTTGATATTACCATAAACCACTGAGATGGGGAGTAGCTTATTACATGAGATCATTGCATCAGTAGCTTGTGTCTCCTGGATCTTAATCCTCCTTTCAGACCCTTCCCATCAACAGTTAAACACACGTATCTCTCTCATCTTACAAAACAAATCTAATTCCACCCCCTGACCCTCCTCGAGGCCCTTCCATGGCCTTTTCTACCTCCTACCATCTCACTGGTCTCCTCTCAGGGGAGACCTGTCTTTTCTTATTGACTTCTAGACTCACTTTCCTTTCTTGCCTCACCTTCCTGCAGTCTGGGTTCCCCGCTTTCCTGAACTAGCTCTGCCTAGGCATTAGGGATGCAAATCCAAGAGCACTGATAGGAGCCTTGACAGCCTGGTGGGACATTTTGGACTTGTGAATACCCAATTTGCTAAGAGCTACACAGGGGTTGAAAGGGTACACAGATGGTACACAAAACCCAAATCCAGAGGTCAGAGAATCTTCCCTATCCGGAGGAGACAGGTTTGATAAAGAATAAGCAGAACATGGCAGGCAAAAATGGCAGAAAGGGGCACTTTCCAACTACTTACTGGAAAGAATTGCCCCCCTTAAAGACACAAATCCTACCACTTTGAGGCTGAAAACCTTCATTTTTTTGGTTTTTTTGTTTTGTTTTGTTATGTTTTTATCTGAGCAGCTATGAGAGAGAGAGTCTTTGTTGGTCACTTTTTCCTTGCTGGGATTATCATAGGAATTTGGTAAATATTTGATATTAATGAACAAAAAGGTAAAAGAGTCACGTGAATGAACCACTAGACGTGAGAGATAACGTCACTCGCTAAATTCCTTGGCACAGTGTTATCAATGATTGAGTGCTAGAGCAAAAACTAGTATGTGTTTTGCATCAAGCACAATGTCATGTGCAGAGCTGGTGCTTCATAAATGATTATTAAATCTATATAGTGCCTAGTAAGTCAAGTTCGTAGGATGTTCCATAATCCTACATCTTGTAATTCAGGCTCAGAGAGCAGAAACTGATGCTCTGAAAAGGTGTGATAGATCACCCCATTAATAAGTACTGGTGACATCATACTTTAAGCCTACTGTGGCAAAGTCTATGGGCTTTCTTTTCTGAACAAACTGGGAACAAACCACAACACTGAAAAATCCTCACACAGATGAAACATGGGCTGGACCAGAGATGTAGCATCATTTGGATAAACAACAACAAAAAAAAATTCAGAAAGGGAATTGATGGTGAAGGGACCAACGGCAACCCATGAACAGAAACAGTGATAATTAATAGATTGATTGGCAAAGGGTCCACCTTGCTGTGAAAGTCCACAACCAAAAGTCAGACTGAGCTCCAATCCAAATAATAGTTCTTCCTCCCTGATAACTGAATCTCAAATTGGGTCTGATTAAAAACATCTTAAGCAAAAGGAAAATGTGTTAACATACACAGAAATGTTATCAAACAGAAAAAAAGGACACTATCATCTTTCCATCTCTATATACAAGTTCCTAGAATACAACGGCATATATCCACAACAGTAAACATGTATACCAACTCCCAAATTGAGTCACACTATTAGACCAGAGACCCATTGCTTAGATCAAGCTGCAAGCCGATTGGAATTCCTAAAGCCTTGAATGGGCCTTCACGTGACTATCAGTTTAATCTGCTTGCAGATCTTAATGGAACAAGAAGTGTCTGAGTGAAATAAGAGAACCATCTCAGTGAGTAAAACCATTGTGAGAGTGGCGTATGGGAAACTTGCCCTGCCGGGGGCCCAACCACTGCTGCACAGGTGGGGAATAGTATCAGGTGTGTTTGTGGGAAGGGAGCAGACACAGACTTTGTAACCATTCAGAGTTTAGTAAGGCCTGTAGTGTTGATTGATATCTATGTCAGTTGTATTTACATCAACTGCCTCTTAATTCTGAGTAATTTTCTTCCTGTATCACAGAGAGATTAGGATTTCCCTGCACTAAGACTTTAAGCCTATGTTTCAGTGGTTTTTATTTCCTGGGAATTTCCACTTCCTCTTTATCACTTGCATGCAAATAAAGTACAGGAGAAACTATAGCTAGATAAAAAATAAGGAACAAAATTTAGTGTGGCCCCAGAGAGCTGGGATACCTACAGTTAACTGGCTGATATATAACTCCCCAGGAGCTTGGCATAATTTCTAAAATAAAACTTAGAGCATGCTGTGCATATAGTTTTATATCCTGATTTTTATTTGACAATGTTCAATGAACATCTTCTCATGTCCATAAATCACCCGCACATCTCATTGCTATAGCCACATAGTATTCTGTTTCACTGACATTGTTAGTAATAACCTACTATCTGGCATCTAAGCTGCCATCAGGTTTCAGATGTCATAATGGTAAATGATGCTTCTGTGGACCTCTTCATACATTCTGAATTATCCCCTTGAGTCTTTGCCTCGCTTTCTACTCTTCCTTTTTTATGCCTTTGTCTCCCTCCCACTCTCTATCATCTTAGTGTCTAAACGAAACCTCCTAGATCCTCTTAACCACACCACACTCTCTGATTCTATGCATGAGGACATGCTCTGCTCACTTTATAGAAAGTTCCCCCACCATATGCAATTCCTTTTTCACCATCACTCAATCATCATTTTCTTAAAGAAGCGGTTCTCAACCTGTAGGTCACAACCTCTTTGGCAAATCTCTGTCTCCAGAAGTATTTACATTATGATTCATAACAGTGGCAAAGTTACAGTTATGAAGTAGCTGTGAAAATAATCTTGTGATTGGGGTCACCACAACATAAGGAATTATATTAAAGGGTCTTGTCATAGGAAGGTTGAGAACCACTGTCTCAAAACCAAAGTCACGTGCAGTGGATTCCCTTTCTTCCTCTCTCACTGATTTGTAAAGGGAAGGGATAATGTCTGCCTTGGTCCAGCTACTGAAAACAATGCCAACACAGAGTCAATTATGTGGAACATTCAGTGAATAAACTGCTTAGGAAAAGAATGCTAAGTCAAAGGTCTCTACTTGTCAAGGCTGGTGATGAGTATAGCCTAACTATCCCGCTGACTTACTTTTGCTCTCAAAGAGTGTAAAGTTCCTCATTTCCCCATATCCTTGATGCATGTGAAAATTCAAGAACCGTTTCTTGCCATGGCTTGGTCTAGGGAGCCCTGAGGAGAGTGACATACAATGGTTCCTGAGGAGTCTCATCACAGTAGGGTATAAACTTGAAAGTTCATGTTTTTCAAGCTTTGCTTTCTGCTATGTTCTGCTGAATCCCCTTTCCCGTCCCTTAGTGATATTTTGGGCAAAAAAATAAAAAATAAATAAAAAATAAGAATGTTCCTGTCACTTTCAGTTATTTAAAAACTCCATCTAGTTAGTTTCAAACCCAAACTTTGTATTTGTTTTGAACCTCCTCTATCCCCTGCCATTTCAAGGCCCAGGAAGACTGTGTGGCTCTAGGGACCCAGAGGTGGGACTTGTGTGGTGTCTCTTTTTACTTCCTTCTCCTCTTTCTCTTGTTTCTAACTCTTCTAGACTTGGGAGCAGAAAATCAATGGGGAGATGACAGGCACCTCAGTCCACAGAGGAGCAAAAGTCATGGAGGGCTTCTCCAAGCTTGATCTGCTTAGATCTGGTTCTGCGGGAAGTCAGTGGTCAGTGCTGGTATGGCAGTCCCCACATAGACTTTATGGTTCCTTGTTGGAGGGATGTTCAATTCAACCAGGTTTTCCTTTCATGTAAGGACCACTCAGAGAAAGATAAGGTGTCCACTAATATGGGCTACGGCCTTGCCATCTCTGAGAGATCTCATCACTTGCTCTAGCAGCCAGCCTGACAGCTCCCAGCTCTGGCCCTTCCTCATTCCATACCCCATTAGGTCAATCAACAAAAAAGATTAGTCTTCTTCTTTGCCCTTCAAAGATCAACTGGAAAAAAGGATGGAGACGCCTCCAGTTCTTCCACAGATCATGGTTGTGAAGCTCTTATCTCAAAAAAAGAAGCACTCTTTCCTGAAAGGAGTGGGAAGGCTCACAAGACTCAGGAAGTAAACAAAACTCACTAGGCTCAGGGAGCTCCTGAAAGTTACAGGATTCACAAGGCCCCTCCCCAAGGTTATGTCAGCAACAGCAATGGCTAAAAAGAGAAAGCTCCGTAAATGCAGATCATTGCCCATGTTAAGGTTGGCTTTGAGGTGATACAGCTGGCTTTGAGGTGATACAACTGCTTTTGAGTCATCTATATTCTTAGAAGTAACTCTTTACCTGCAGGCCTTAATGTGACCCCAAATATACTATTGGTGGTTTCTTTGGCCTTTGATACTCTGTCTAGGGGTCATAAGGACTTGTTCATGTCCCAGAAACCCTACACAGTATCCTCTTCCTCTGCCCAGGCCTTTTGTAGAAATTTCTAAACCTCAAGTGGCCACTGGTCTCTGGTCATGTGTTCTCCCAGGGGAGATAAAGGACAACTTACTGCAAGCATAACCATTCTGTAGCCATATCACCACATCATTTCCCATCGCCACCTTATGTAAATGAGAGCAGAGGGACAGAGGTCAGAATAGAAAGCAAGGTAGGTCAGTCCATCCTGCAACACGGGACTTCCAAACTGCAGTGTCAGGATGTGTTGGCTCTGCTCCTCAGCATATCTAATTGGAATACAGGATTCATTTGTGCTTCTCTTATGCCTTGGTTTGGGTCTTGGCTACAGTTCTGGGCACCAGAAAAAAAAATCTCATCATTCTGCTGCGGATGTGCCCATCCCAAATCCACAAAAATATTTATGTAATTATTTCAGAAATTGACTGCATATGGCTGTTTCTTGAAGCGACACTGGAACAAAAAGCTGCAGGTGAGACCAGGCAAATTGTGATTAAAGGGGAAATGCCCACATAAAAGAAAAGAGGTTGAACCCAGGATCCTGCAAGGTGGGGATAGGGCAAGGTGAAGAGTGGGACTGTCACAAAGGAGTGGCTTTTGTGCCTCCAGGTGCCTGTAAACTCAGGAACCTCTTGTACATCCTTATCTGTTGTTAGGGGCAAAAGAGAGGGAGAAGAAAGATTCCCTAGTGAATCTCATGGACCAAGTTTATCCTTCAAATGCAAATGCCACCTCCAATTGAGCAAAGGCTCTGGCTAAAGTTCCTTCCTTACCATTGTCAATGAATGTAATAGTCCTTTTGGTCACTGAACTTTTAAAGCTGACTGAGTAGCTGCAGAAGCACCCGTGAGTGGGAGGGTGAATGGCAGGAATTCTTCCAGCCTCAGGATCCGTTGGAAAAGAAATCTAGGACAGGGTCTCAATGAATCACTCACAATGACAGGGCCCTCTCTTCCTTTCTAGGTGGTCTGTGGAAGTCAGGTGCTCACTGTAGTAATTACAGTCAGAGTGTTGGTAGCCTTGGGACTCATTAATCTTGACTTCAGTGGCATTGATTTCTTGTTTAGTAATTAGCTTACCAGAGCCCTTGATGGCACAATCTGCCCATTTACATAATTAAGACATGAGTCTTAAGCTTGGATAGTAGCCAGAGCGTTGGAGACTGGACACCAAGGGCAGCAGGTGCATGACAGCTTGGAGTCTCAGCATCACAGTCTCACCAGCTGATCCCTTTTGCCTCTGTGACTTCAGTGAGCCGAGATCTTCTCTTTACATGCTTGTTTTTGAAGGCTGATGCCAAGGAAATTGGTGTACTAAAACTGGACTTCCAGAGAAGCTATGATAGTTTCAAAATATCTTTACCTTTTCATTCTTGTCCCTTCAAAGGGCAACGCCAGTTCTTCCTTTCAGTCTAGACCAAAGTCAGTAAATCAACAGTACTCTCTCTCTCTTCCTCTCTCCCTCCCCCCTCTCTCTCATTCTCTCTCTCTTTCTCTCTCTCTCTCTCTCTCTCTCTCTCTCTCATTCTCTCTCTCTCATTCTCTCTCTCTTATCTCTCTCTCATTCTCTCTCTCTTTCTCTCTCTCTCTCTCTTTCCTTCCCTTCTTCTCTTCCTCCTCCTCCCTCTCTATCTGCTCTGGGGGAAGTGATTGCTAGGTTATTCAAGCAAGTAATTGAAAACTGACACTGGGGAGAAACTGGCAGCATGCACTGGCCAGCCACACTAGTGAGCTACAGTAGTAGTGAGTCCTCCAGCCCCCACCAAGCTTTCAAATGACTGCAGCTCAGCGGCCAGCCCTATGAGACCTCAAGAAAAAAACCTGCCAGCCAAGTTTTCCCAAATTCCTGGCAGTGAGATAGTAAATGTTTATTAAGATACATGTTTAAAAGTGAATTATTGCATATATAAATCATGCACAATAAAGGGTTGCAGTATGACATTTTTATTCATGCACTTAATATATTTCACTATTATTCACCCCATTTTATTCTCTCTCTTGTCCTCCTCACACTCTTACTGATCCCCTTTCTTTTATTATCTTGCCCCCTTCTAATTTCATGTCTTTTTAATGAACTGGTGAACTTTATGAAGGCTGCTCACAGGAGCATGGGTAAGGATTTGCTTGAGGAGCATAGGTACCTTCCAGTAGCTCCACAACAGAAAAGAATGTCTCTCTCCCCCACCAACCATTAGCTGCATATAAATTCTCAGGAAGGGCTGGACCCCATGAATCCAAAACCTCACCGTGACAGGATGCGGATGGGCCCAATCATGTATAGGCTGCGTGCCGGTTAGTCACAGCTCCTGTGGCTTCAAGGGAGTAACAGACACGCCATTCCCAGAAAGCAGCACCCTATACCACTTCCTGTCCTTCCTCTGGCTCTTCCATCCCTTCTGCTCTGTCTTCTGAAGTGTTCCCTGAGCCTTGGAAAGAGTGATGTAGACAAACCATATATAGCAAAGCATTTAACAGTCATTCTTCTGATTACTTTAACTAGTTATGAGTCTGCAGGTATCTCTGCCCACTGCAAAAAAGAAGCTACTCTGACCAAAGCAAACAGGAGTTTTAGCCTATGATCCCAAGCATAGCTACTTGTAGGCTTTGAACTTTTTCAAACCTACTTGATTTGGGGTTCTTTAATGCTTACATCTCCCTTCTAACCCACCTACCCTAGATAGGAGAGAAAAGAAGTTAGTAGGAACAGAAGAAATAGACTTTTTTAAATACTCAGTTCCTTGGAGCGATTCCACTGGTGTAGATGGCAGGATTCCAATAGACCAGTTAAACAGTAAACCAGCAATTCAGCGAAGGTGACTGTAACCGCAGCTGCTGGAATCTGGAGCAGCAGCTGGAACCCAAAGCAGCAGCACGAGTCCTGAGCCTTGCAGCCCTTGAAGAGCGGTTCTCTCTAGGAGCATCTTGAAGTAAAGTGAAGTAAAGTGAAGTAAAGTGACAAAAAAAAAAAAAAAGCCCCACCTCAGAGTCCATGCTAGGATGTTTATCAGTTGGCAAAGACCATACCCCCACAAAGGGTGGTTCCTCTTCAAGTGGACAAACGTCACCCGTTCTTTCACAAGTCTGCTTTCAGTGGAGAAAACACCCCACGCCCTCACAGAAGTCTGTTTCACATCCCACACTTGGGATCAAAACAAAAACATGTTTACATCTACAACAGCTACTTAAAAGGCAGCTTGGTAGGCACATCATGTCTCTGTTTAACAAAAATTTAATTTAATTTAATTTAAAAAATGGCAGCTTCCTAACTAGGGCCTATGGTCTCCCTAGCCATGGTCTTTTGACTCAGTTTACAAATTCAGAAATGAATTCTTTCCTGGGAACCAGGCCTCAAATCCAATCAGAAAGTGGTTGGTTACCTTATAACAGATTTACCATTATTTCATCATTGGACACACCTTGTCTGGCTGGTCAGTACTGCTGCACATACATAGGGTCTATAGCTGAGTAAAACTGTCTATGACAGTCCTCCCTAAGCAGACTATGTAGCATCTTCTGGTCCTGGGAGGTCTAGAGAGCAGGAAGCTCCAAGTATAGTCCCAGCCTGATTTCTCTGTGTCCTGAAACCATGATAAGACACTAAGTTTTGAGGTCACTTGATATATACAAGTAATAATTCAGGGGACATTAGCTTTTTTTAAATAAATCTTTTTAAATTAATTTTATGTATTGGTTCATATATATGCACATTTTTCTATCTATATGTATGTACGTGCACCCAAGGAGATGAGAAGAGGTTGTCTAAGCCTCTGGGGGTGGAGTTATGAACAGTTGTGAGTGCTGTGTGGGTGCTAGAACTTGAACCCAGGTCCTCTGCAAGAGCAGCCAATGCTCTTAACCACTGAACCATCTTGTCATCCCCTAATGCTGTTTCTTAAAGAATGAATGAATCTGATATGAAAACAATTAAAAGAATTTATGTTCTAGGACACCAATTCCTCTGGCAAGAATTTGCCTTATAAAAATATATCTAAAGTGTAAGTACTCACACGTATTTTTTAAAAGTTCATTGCAGTGTCCTCTCTAGTAGTGTGAGGACAAAGCAATAGGTGTTTTTAATCAATATAGTTAAATGAATTACAGAGAAAAGCTGAATAACTCCATCCAAGCATTAAATAAATCAAATTTGCATTTTAAAAACTCACAAATTTTCAAATCCAGATGGTTTAATTAGTAGGTGTCTTAGGATTTCTACTGCAGTGATTATGGGAAAAGAAGGAACACCATGACTGAAAGCCATTTAGGCAAGGAAGGGTTAATTTTCTACTTTCAGCTTATAGTCCATCATCCAGGGAAGTCAGGGCAGGAACTCAAGGCAGAAACCTGGAGGCAGGAAGTGATGCAGAAGCCGTGAAAGAGCCCCGTACAGGCTTGGTCCTCACAGCTTGCTCAGTCTGTCTTCTTATACTACATAGGACCACCATCCCAGGGACTGCATTGGCCACAGTGAGCTCACCTCCCCCCGGCCTCCCCTCCCCCACCCCCAGCACACACACTCATCAATCACCAGTCAAGAAAACAGACCACAGACTTGCCCACAGGCCAATCTGGTAGGGACATTTTTTCCAATCAAGGTTCCCTGCCAAGTTGATATAAAACTAGATAACACAGTAAGTTTACCAGCAATTTATGAGGAAAAAAATATATAAGTCTTTATATAATCAATCCTGAGGAAGAAAAAGAGAGGGAGAAATTTCCAAGTTAAGCATAGCATTGATTTCAAAAGGTGACAGAAGTAAATGTTAAAAGGAAAATTATACGCAATTATGGTTCGTTAGCGTAGATTCAAAACATTTTAAAGAACATTTTAGGAGTAACAGTAGGGTCTGAGATGGCTCAGCAGGTGGAAGCACCTGCTGCCAAGCCCGATGACCTGAGTTTGATCCCCAGAACCCACAGGGTGGAAGAAGAAAGTTGCCTTCTGTCGCCCATTTGTGATGCAAGTGTTCTCCCTATAAATGCGGCACAAAAATGCAAGATTGTTTTAAAATATCAAAGTAACTTATCTTATTAAAAAATAAAAAAATGGAAAGAGTCAAGACTTGGGGTGAAATCCAGAAATAGAGCCCCGGGGTTTTCACTTTGTTTTTTGTTTTGTTTTGTTTTGATGTTTTTTGGGTTTTGTTTTTTGTTTTTTATTTTATTACACATGTATAAGACAAACTACATACAGCAGGGAGAATCATGTGACAATCATGAGAATAATGAGCTCTATACATGTTACATTCATAGTGACTTGGTCATCTGCATTCGTCTTGTTTGAAGAAAGTGTTTTTCCTGTCTTGTTGGGTTTAAGTTTCACCCCAAGACTTGACTCTTTCCATTTCAGCTTTACAGGAGAGGGGGTGGGGGAGGCAGACACAGACAGAGAAAGAAAGAAACAAAGAAACAAAGAAAGAGGGAGGGAAGGAGGGAGGGAGGGAAAAATGAATTCTGACCCTTTAAGATGTCCACTCACCAAAACACTATTTTATAAATCTGGCATTAATTCTGAGCATTCGAAAATGATGAAGTAAAGCATACTAACTTCTCAAAAAAAAAAAAAAAAGATGAAGACTGAATGTCCCAAGGTCTGTCACTCTCTGCATGATGTCTCCATCAAATCACTCCCAACTTAAGGCTCAGGAAAGAAGAGACCAAAAGAGTATAAATGCCAGAGGGGATGGAGGACATCAAGAAAACAAGGCCCTCTAGATCAACGTGACCAAAGTCCACCTGAACTCAGAGACACGGGCAGCATGCACAGAGCCTGCAGGGATCCACACCAGGTCCTCTGCATGTAGCTTACGGCTTCCAGAGTAGTGTTTATGTGGGACTCCTGAGTGTGTGAACATGTGGGCCTCTCATTCTTGTGCCTTCTCCTGATGGCTTTTCCTTCCATTTGTTTGCTTTTTCCAATTCCAATGTGTTAGTTTTTTGTTTTATCGTATCATATCTTTTTCATTTTATTTTATTTTAATACTATTCCATAGAAGCCTGTTTGCTTTCTAAGGAGAGAAACAAAGGGAGTGAGCGGATGTGGATGGTAGGGGAAGGGAGGAGGAACTGGGAGGCATTGAGGGAGGGAAACCTGTAACCAGGATATGTTCTGAGAGAGAGAAAAAAACTACTTTCAAAAAAGAGAGAGAGAAAGAAGAGAAAAAGAGGCCATAAAATTGGGAGGGAGCTAGAAGGAAAAGGAGGAGGTAATTATGTAATCATATTTTAACTAATTTTTTAAAAGAAAAGCCATTGAGGAGAAATGATGGGGAGAAAACCACATTATCACAATGTGGGAAATTATCTCTTGTCAAAATGCAACATTTATTGATGATTTTAAAGAATCACTTACCTGGAAAGAGACAGAAAGGATGCTTTCTCAACACTGCATGGAAATGTTAGGAAACAGAAACAGATGTTTCACACTAATGCCTGTAGCCCAGCATTGTACTGCATACATCTTGTCTAGTGCATTAAGGGAAGAAAAATAAATTAAAAGTACAAAGATTACAAATAAAGAAAAAACTGTCACTGTTCACTGACAAAATTATTATGCATCTAAGAATTATTAAAGCTTGCAATTAAACTACTATCATTAGTAAACAATTAGTAAGCATGCTACATGCAAAAATTGGTATTTTGAAAAAAATGGTATTTTTGTCCACCAGCCACTAACAGAAAATGAAATTTATGAATTACATATTTCATAATAGCATCAAAAATTGTCAGCGTCTAGGAAGCATAGCTGTCTCCAATGATGAGGGACACTGAAGAGTTTTACTAAAATGGAAATCAAGGCTTCCAGGGTTTTATGGTATATGAGATGCTGCCTCTTTGTGACACAGTGGATGAGAAAGGCCATGTAGAGAAAATGACAAGAGCTCTGGAATAACCAAAGGGGTGATGGGAAACAGCATAGATTATGGAAATGAACAAGGTTGATACGGCTTCCTCCATGGCTCTTCTGCGTGAGAACGAGTGGGACAAAACAGGAGTTTCATCCAAGAGGTAAGCTATGCAGTTAGAGTAAAGAATAGCCTGGGAATCCGTAAAACAAGTCAATAATTCTCAGGAGACCTAAATGCAACTAGGAGGCTTATTGAGACTGTGACTCCTCTGGCCTGCTGGGCCAGCAGTCCAGAAAAGGTTCATCCTATCAGTCACCATATGTCTTATGCCTCCATTCAGAAGCCATCTTGAGAAGACACCTCGTATTTAAGACTGAGCTAAACCGAGACCCTGACAAGCAACAGTCACAAGTCAAGGATACTGAAGTCAACCAAACAAAGGCCCAGGGTGGACACAGGTATGGGAGGCAGTCTAGAAGATGTGGTGGGCATACCAAGAAGTGTTGGTGGCCCACACCTCAGCTTAAACAGTGAAGAGCATGGGTGGTTGGTAGCCCAACCTCTGTAGCAAGCCACACCTGGGAATAGCTATGAAGTGTTAGCCATGACCCTTAAATCAGTGGGTGGCCCAAACTTTGGAACCACCAACTGCCACAAATTTTATTGTCAGTAGGATGAAAAACTCTCTAAAGTTTCCGTGTACTTCCTCCTTGACTCCTACAGCTCAGTTCTCCAGGAGTGTGGTTGCTGCTGTGTGTGTTTAGAAAGCACAGACACTGGTCCTCTTGTACAGACCCATCTCAGCGATGTTTTCTCCTCCTCAGTGCACTCAGGAGACATTCCCTAGCCAGAACACTGGCTGTCTCACGCAGTGCAAGCTGGAGAGTCTCAAGGTACTGGAGAGTCTTTCTACCCCACAAAATCAAGTGTATCCAGTCAAGGATATCAGTTCACAAAGAAAAGAGTCTCCGCCAGAGATAAATGTTTTAGTGAATGTTTGACACTTGGCTGCTCTTGTGTCAAATGTCAACACTTGACACTTAACATGACTAACACACAACCTGCCACACTCCAAATTCTATCCCCTCTCTTTCCTTTAAACTATGCTCTTAAGAGTATTTCAAAAAGAGTTTTTTTTAACGTCTTTATCTTTGTTTCTTTGCATTGCTTTAATTCTGTTGGTGCACTTTTTGTTATTGTTGAATCCAATAGTTTGTCTCTTCCTCTTTATAACATTCTCTGTTCTTCCTTTGCCCACTCTTTCATCTAACTTTGCTTTGTGTTCCTTGTCATCTTTGCCTGTTCCCTTCATCCCCGTCACTTACTTTGTGTGTTTATTATTTGTTTGCTTTTACCCTAAGAAAAATTTAACTCCATAGCACATTCTACACTGGTTTTTTTTTTCATGTTCCTTTTTATGGTCATTGGTGATGTGTTAGTTGGTTTTAGTTTATTTTTAGTGTATCCTTATGTCTTATTTGGTTTGGTGTTATGTTACCGTTACAGCAGTTTGCTGCCTGAGTGGTGCTGGGGACTGAGCCATCAAGAAAAAGCTGTTCACTAAAAGAATCCCCAGATAGAACTGAAAGAGATACATCAGCCAATAGATGTGCAAATTGCAACAGAGAAACATAAGAAAAATGAAAAATCAAGCCAATGTGGTATCTTCAAAAGATCACTACTCAATTCCCAAATCCAAAGATACTGAAATGGTTGAAATGCCAGACAAAAATATTCAAAAATCTACTTGTAAACATGATCAGTGGTTTCAAAGAGGAAACAAACAAACAGCTAAATGAAGTAAGGAAATTAGTTCTGGATGTGAATGAGAAAGTCAACATCATAGAGGAGAAATTCAGCAACATGAATGAGAAATTCAGCAAGAAAATTAAACTCTTCTTGGTCATATTGTCGTCATCATGGACATGAGTCACACGCTACCCAGTAAGCTGGCTAAAGATGCCAACATACTGGACAGGACCAATTCAAAGGGATAGCGCATGCAGGTGCATGAAGAATTTATGGGCAGCACCAACTGTCCCATCATTTTTCTCCCCTACCCCCTACCCCCTACTCCCACCCCCGTGTGAGAGGATGATAAGCTCACTCTGCTGGAGTCAGAAAGAGGGTGGTGGCTGTGCTGATCTTGCTACTGGGCCCTGGGTATCCACTACATGGCCCATGGGATGAAGGATGACCTACAATAGTTAAAAATACATCATTTATGCTGTGTGCTTACAAAAAAGAAAGAAAGAAATGACACATTCACAGAGAGAGGGGAGAGAGAGAGGAAGAGAGGGAGAGAGAGAGAGAGAGAGAGAGAGAGAGAGATTGGAAATGAAAAACAATGAGTCAAAGAAAAAAATCAAGTGGAAATATCACTAATATACTAGGTAAACAGGAGAAAGAATATTACAAATGGGAAATTGAGGTCTAGGAAATGCTATACTCACACAAAAAACTAAGAAAAAATAAATAAACACAATTTCTAAGAACTCTGGGAGATGATCAAAGATCAAACCTAAGAATCCATGAAATCAAAGAAGGAGCTGAGATAATAAATATGTAAATAAATAAATAATCTAGCCAGTGAAATTATAGTAGAAGTATTCTCAAAATTTAGGCAAAGAAATAGACATCCCATAAGTGTCAATAGGTATGACCAGCAAAGACCATCCATCACATATTATAGTCAAAAATTCATCTTACCCGTAAAAAAGTTAGTGAAATAAAGCCAGAAATTATTAGAAAAATAAATTAATAAAGCTATAAAAATACATGAAAAATGAACATTATACTCTTGAATGATCAATAGGTCACTGAAGAAATTGAGAAGAAATATTTTAAATCCTAGAATAAAACAAAAATAATAGCACAATGTATCAGTAATGTTGGGATTCAGCAAGGCATTCTAAGAGAGAAGTCTATAGCTACAAGTGTTTACAACTAAAAAAAAAAAATGAAAGAGAACTCAAATAATCTAAAGATATGCCACAAAAGGCCTTAACAAAACACAGTAAGCCAGACTTAGTGGTGCAGGCCAGTAATCCTAGCTACTTGGGTGGGTGAGGTTTGACGATTAAAAGTGGAAGGGGACACTCGTACCGCAAAGTAAGGCCAAGGCCATCCCAGGTAATTTAATGGGTTAAAATTTAGAAAAGAATTTTAAGAGGGCTGAGGATATAAATAGGTGGCTTGGTGGTAGAGCACTTTTTACATGTATGAAATCTCTTACTGAATTCTACATACTGAAGAGGCAGGGGAAGGAAGGGAAGAGAACAACTGAAACCCCACATCAGTAGATGAAGAGAAATACTGAAAATCAGGGTAGAAATTAATGAGGTGGTCAGTGAAAGAACAATCCAAAGAATCAAGAAACCAAAGTGTTACAGCTTAAACATGATATGTACCCCCCCCCCCATAGGCTCATGTGGTTGAACACCTTGGGACCTGATGGCACTGTTTGGGAGTGTTATGGAATCTTTTAGACTTGGTGGCTACATGACAAATGGAAGTCATGGGAGTGGAGCCAGAGAGCCATAGGCAACCCCAGTTATGTCTCAAGATCTCTGCTTTCTGATCTACCAAGGTGTCAGGAAGCAACTTCACACTCATTCACCAAAAACAGCTGCTTTGCCACCAAACCTTTCCCATGATGATGGTCTGAGTCCTCTCAGAGAGTGAACCAAAATAAAGCCTTGCTCCAGTAAGTTGCTTCTTATAATATATTGTAAGATCATGGTGGCAACAACACAACCTAGGACACAAAAAACTGGTTCTTTGAAAAGTGGCAAACCCTTGGCCAAACCAACACAGAGAAAGTGAAGAAAGGCTAAAGTTAATAAAATTAGAATAAAAATGGGACATTAAAACAGATCCCAAAAAAGAAAGTAAATAAAAAACAAATAAAATAAAATAAAAATAAATTAAATTAAATTTAAAAAATGAAGTAAAATAAAAACAGATCCCAACAAAGTCAAAATATTTGGGAATATTTAAAAAACATATTTGTGATACATTTGTAGACACATCTGACCTTGCAAAACTAAATCAAGAGGATATAAGCAACTTAAAGAGATCTTGAATGAGTGACGATAGTGAAGCAGTCACAAAAAGGAAAATCCCAGGACTAGGTAGGCTCACCAGAGAATTCTACCAGACTAAAGAAAAACTGTAAGTTTCATATGATTCCATAAAAGGAGAAAGAACACTATCAAGCTCATTCTTTGAGGACAGTAGTATTCTGATATGAAAACGGGGTAAGGCCACCACAAAAACAGAAAACTAATAGGCCAACACCTATGATGAACATAAATCCAGTAGTTCTCCATGGAATAGTAGGAAGCTGAGGCCAGCAGCACATTAAGAAAGCCTTACACTGCAACCAAGTTGTTTTCATTCCATGGGTGTAAGAACAGTTCAATATCACAAATCAATAAATGTAATATAGCACACGGACTCAGGATAGAAATCACATGACATCTCAAATCAAAGAGATCGTGCAGAAAATGCCTTTGACAGAATTCAATACATTTTACTAGAAAAGCCCCCAAAGAAAGTAGAAGGAACATGCCTCAACTTAATAAAGACTGTACAGCAAATCTATAGCCAGCATCATGCAAAACGGGGAAAACCTAAAAAGCATTTCATTTAAAATCGGGAGAGAGACAAAGGGCCCCACTCTCTCTGCACGTAGTCAATATAAGGCTTGGAATCACAGAGCTATGGCACACCAAAAAGGTAGGATAGGAATAGGAAAGGAAGAGCTCATCATATTTCCATTTGCACGCAATACCATCCTGTATTTAAAAGACCCTATTGGTTCCACCAGAAAATTTTAAAATCTGCTGAACACTTTCAATACAGTGATAAGATTAAAATCAGCATACATTAACCAAGAACTTTTTAAGGCAGGAGCAGTAGCTCACAGTGATTGTAGTGAGGCTTGAGGCCAGCCTGGACTACAGAGTGACCTCCAGGCCAGTCCGGGGCTATAGAGTAAGTCCTTGTCCATCACATAAACAGACAACAGAAAAGTAGCTTTTCTACATTTCCCCAACAAACTTACTGAGGATGAAGTTATGGTGTGGGTGTTGGGGGAGATTCTCATCTGCACAAGCATGCGTGTGCATGTGTGTGTGTGTGTGTGTGTGTGTGTGTGTGTGTGTGTGTGTGTAAGAGAGAGAGAGAGAGAGAGAGAGAGAGAGAGAGAGAGAGAGAGAG
>OU015749.1:104808822-104822762 GCA_907169655.1 Acomys percivali | reverse complement strand
AGTCCAACTTTGTGTTTAGTAAAGTGGGAATTCTATTCTCTTTTCCTGAATAAAGCATGAGCTTTGACAAACACAGATGTAGGGATGGTTTTATCAGTGGCCTTACAAACTCTAAAGAAGGGCTCTTGGTAGAATGGAGCCTGAGGAGAGTCTGAAATCATGACTGTCACACAGGAGCAACTGCCTAAAGATGCTACCCACTTCTAATGTCTCAGTGTGAGTGACTAAAGCAGAGGTCTCATGAGATACAAACACACATGCCTCCAGACCAGAGGGCAACTGCACCACTGAGATCCAACAGGAGACTCCCAGACTGAGGAGGCAGGGGATTATGGGTAGAAGATTTCAGGATCCTCTGTTAAAGCTGTAAGTTGCCCCGACAGACTTGGAGCTCACTCACCTGCTTCTTGCTGAGAGATGGGTCTCCGTGAGATTGGTCGGCAGTCAGTGCATTACCCAGAGCATGAGGCTGGAGGTAACCTCCCCCAGTTGGAACCCCAGCTCCTAAATGCCACTGCATGTGTTTTTGAGGACCATTTAGATATGGATGTTTGCTTCTTAGACAGAAAAAGCTTTAGCTTCCTTTTTGCTTTCAATGGGGGCAATGAAAGCTATTCCTCTTGGGGGGCTCCATTTATTTGGAGAAACTTGTGGAAGCCTTTGTCCAGCCCTTGCTTGCCCATCCCATGCCTAGGGCTGCCCATTTTGTGCCTTGGCAAGAACATAAAACCAGGTCACCAGGAATCCCAGGATTTGAGCAAGAGAAGACAAAAATAGAAAGGAAATCACAGGCAAGAGGAAGAAGAAGGGGAGAAAGAGAGGTTGGAGGGAAAGGAAGCAAAGAAAATGTGATGATCAACACTGATTGTCAACTTGATAGCATCTAGAATCTTCTAGACATGTCTACAGTGGATTCTGGTGGGGAGCCCATTCTGTGGGCTGGAGTCCGGGAATGAATAAAAAGGAGAAAGCAAGCTGAGGGCCAACATCACCTTTCTCTGCTATGGATGCAGTGTGACCATCATGGCTTTTGTTCCTGTCTTCATGACTTCTCCATCATGAGGGGCTGTGTCCTTGATTCTTAAGCCAAACAAACCCTTCCTTCCTTCCTTCCTTCCTTCCTTCCTTCCTTCCTTCCTTCCTTCTTTACTTCCTTCCTTCCTTGCTTGCATTGCTTTTGTTGGGAATTTTATCACTACAATGAGTGAAGTAATTAATGTAGAAGTGCAGAAGAGGAAGAGTCTAGAAAATGATTAAGCAAGGAAGGGATAGGTAGGGGGAAAAGGACCGGGAAGGTGCATCGGAAAAGCTTTCTGTTCATCTCAGTCTGGGCTGTACGAGTTTGTATCTCCACACTTGCTCAGAACCGCTGTTACTGACAGTGCTTCCCCTGGAGGAAAACCCAGGCTATGCAGCAGAAAATAAAAGCTGCACTAGGAGTAGTGATAATATTAATAAATAAAACAGACTAAAGACCGGGGTTATTAAGTCAAAACAAAGCCGGCTGCAGAGAGAGCTCTCCACTTCCTATGTGGCTTCAATCGGTGTCTAGGGAGGATTTTTAGTGCCTTAGCCACGTGCTATTCTAAAGTTAGGAGAAACCTAGTTGTCTTGGGGGTTGTTCAACCCCCTCATTTGACAGAGAAGGTTCTGAGAAATTAAATTATTTTCTCAATGCCAGTCAGCAAGTTAGTAGCAGATTCTGACTCAGGGGATGCTCAGTTCCAGGTCTGGGAGGTGACTTCAGAGAGCTGAGGGTCTGGGAGCTTTGACACCAGTCAGCTCTGAGCTATAATCCTAGCTCTTCGCTCCGGCTCTTTAGAATTTCCTGTGGGACAAATCAAACAAAATGCATCAGGAAAATGAAATGGATGTCTCTCTTTTTAATATCAGCCTTGGTCAAAATTGCATTTCTCTGTGTGAAATGGAGTTCAGCTGTAGCCTTCTATACTGGTACTGGGAATGATGTCATAAGAAAAGAACCTTCAGTGTTAGCCCGCCTGGCGGTTTAAATAGGAATGGTCCCCATAGTGCCATCTTATTTGGATGCTTGGTCATTAGGGAGTAGTGCTACTTGACAGGGATTAGGAGGTGTGGCCTTGCTAGAGGAAGTGTGTCACTGGTGATGGGCTTTGTGGGTCTCAAATACTCAAGCCAGGCCCAGTATCTCACTCCTCCTGCTGCCTGTGGATACAGATGTAGAACTCTAAGCTCCTTCGCCAGCACCATGCCTGCCTGCATGCCTCCATGCTTCCCATATCGTGGCAATGGACTAAACCTCTGAACTGCAAGCCAGCCCCAATTAAACCTTTTCCTTTAGAAGAGTTGCAGCGGTCACGGTGTCTCAGCACAGCAATAAAACAACACTGATTAAGACAACCCAAGACTACAAGAGGGACTCCAAGGTCTTAATATATGAACAAAAATTTTATAGTGTTCTTTTCAGACAACTGAGACCTGAGGGTGTTGCTTAGTTACCTCTTTCTTATGCTGCCCCAGGCTCTTTCTCCTTCCTCCCCATCCACTCACACCACAATATCGAGATTGATGCCAGCTGCTATGTTAGCCACTAGCTAGTGTGGCATTTTACACTTAAAGTCACTGAGAGAAGATAAAATGGAAAATCCAAGTCCCTCCACTCACTGTACTTTAATTGTGACACATGGCCAAATGGCTACCACATTAGACATCAGTGTAGAACATGTCTGTCATTTCAGGAAATGCTAAAGCATCCCCCTCATCATCTGTCTGTTCTCTTTTTAGTGCTTCCTGCTTTGTCTGTGTTCACTATAGGTTAACCTCAATCATCAGTGTAAGTGGATGGGCAAGTACCTAAGAAGCAAGGCCCACTACTGGGTACCACCGTGAGGGTGTCTCCAAAGAGGGCTTAGTGATCAATCAGTGATGATAGGCTGGAATGTGAGAGGCACCACCCCGTAGGCTGGGATCTGATTGGAAAGGGAAAGGGTAGAAATCCAGCTAACACAGGCCTGTGCTCTCTGCTTCCTGGACACTGTAAATGCGGCCTACACCCATCCTACACCCAGCCAGCCACAGTGGACTGAAATCCCCAAACTCTAAGTCAAAATAGATCATACCTTCCTTAAATTATCCTGTCAGATGTTTGTCACAGTGACAAAAGGTCTAACTATACCCTCAGCTGTAGTCCTAAGCTGTTACGTGGAAATTCCAGGAGGAAACAGTTCATATGCTTTGTTTTATTAATGTTTGTTGGCTGGTTGGCACAAGATTTTGCTATGCTGCCTAGACTGGCCAGGAGTTTCCTATGTAGCCCCAGGCTAGCCTTGAACTCACCACCTTTTTCCCTCAGCCTCTCGGGTCTACATTACCAGTCCTAGTTCTCAGTTCATATGCTTTAAACTGCGTGCTAGTCAGGGTGGCAGAAATCTCATGCTACCCTGCTCAGAACTCTGAACAGAGTTTGAGTCACCTCTGTGTCACACTTAGCCATACCATACACTACCTGCCTACTAGTCACTTAGCAGTCACCAGACCAGCTGGTCACAACACTGACGTTTGCATTCAAGAAAAGCTTTACTACAAAGTCCCATTGACAGAGAGCAATAGACAGTTACCATATGCCAAAGATAATATATCCCATGAATGAGATGTAAAGCAGAAGAAAGCTCACCCTAGGCATATGAATATGTAGAGCAAAGGACAGTACATGTAAAGTTTGATATGATCTGCAGTTTCAAACGTCCACCGAGGGGAGAGATATGTCTGAAATTTTATCCCACTTGGCTAAGGCCCACTTTTGTAGTTTTATTGCTCTCTGTGATGTTCCACTGTTCCACCAAAAAATTGCCACAAGCCCAGCTGTTGCCTTGTTTCCAGAAACCAGAGTTTGAGGACAAGAGTTTCACATCCTGCCTTACTGCCCCTGCCTGGCTGTGGACAGCCTTGGTGGGGGGTGGGGGGGTGTGCACTGGTGCTGAGCTGGTGAGATGCCTCCCTCTGGGCTAGCAGATGACTAGAAATCAGGTCGCTCCGCATGGCTTCCAGTATGCTGACTGGTTTGCTTGTCTTTTCTTCTTCATCTTCATTCCTGACTTCACCGTAGCTCCCCGGGGACTGGAGGTTAAACAGCCTGACCTCAGTGCCAAGGTCTGGCTGGGTTGTTCCCAGTACAGGGCAGATGAAGGGGAGGATGCTGAATTAACTCTGCTTCCTCATTGCCTCTTCTTGCCGTGACCTCAATTTCCAGTCCAATCTATGTGCTAACAGCAAGCAGCAACCATAGCTTCCTGCGAATAGGGCTCTAAAAAGGAAAGGCCAGACTCCTGTTTCCAGACAATTTTTGGTTTCTTGTCCAAAGAAAGAGGAGGAGGAGATGGTGAGAGCCGCTCGCTCTCGCCCCCCAGCTAGGGTTACTTTGCCAACTGAGAAGAACAATGCTACTAAAAAACATACCCACCACCTGCCTAAACTGATAAGTGGCTCTTCTGCGTTTGCTCTCGTTTTTCTTCTTTGAACTAAACCCTTATGTGCTCAGACGGCTAGTCGCCTTCTACTCATTCATTATTCTGAGCCACACCTTTCCACTGGAATCACCTGAAGAGGGTCTTTCTTTTCAGTGTGTACAATCCTAGTCTGTAGCCAAAACAGATTAGCTCTAAATCATTGGATAGCAAGAGTGGGATTGAACTGGAAGGGTATAGGTTTGGGTGCTGCAAAACATTCCCAGGGCATCCTGTTACTGGGCCCTGGGCCGGAGCCCTGCATTCACTCCTTCCTTTACCACAAAGCCAGTCAGTAAACACACCTTGGATGCTGAAGCCCACGGAACTCATGTTCAAACGCAGAGGCTTGAATGCCTGTTGGGAATACCCAGAAACGTTTGAATACCCATGATGCCCAGGGCTTTGTTCAAAGTAATGACTCCGAACCTCCTCAGGGAGAGACCTAGGCACTAGTGTTCTTTAAAAGTCATTCTAGAATTGCCCCTTCAGGGTAGAGAAATTCTATGAGAGCTCTGGGTGGAGGCGGGGCAGCCGTAGCAAAGCTCCCATTTAGCTTTAGTGGGAAGATCAGCACAGCTTCCCTGGAGAGAGACCAAGCTGCAATGAGCACCCCAGCCTACTGTCTTCACTTGCAAGGCACAGAGGACCTGCCCAGGGCAGAAGTCAAAGGACATAGTTAAGCACGCCATCCTGAGAATGGTTGCAGTCACACGGCAGACTTAAATACCTTGCCCCTTTAATAACAGGGAATCCATTTCAAAGCAAGGTTGTGGTTATGAACTATCACCACTACTAGAGAGAGGGCTGGCTGTGGGACAGAAGTAAGATCGACCATCTGTTTTTTTGCTCTTTGTTGATAGTCTCCTCTGTGTTTTGTTGAGTGTGTGTGTGTGTGCATGTGTGTGTGTGTGTGTGTGTGTGTGTGTGTGTGTGTGTGTGTGTGTGTGTATGTGTTTGGGTGAGTGCACAGGCTCGCACATGAGTGCATACATGCGTGCATATGTGAGCCTGTGTGCTGGGGTTTGGACCTAGGACCCTCCACATGTTAGCTCGGTGCCCAAACACAGAGCTACAGTCCCATCCCTATGAACACTTTAGAGTGTCTGCATTGGGCCAGACAATGGAAAAGATACATCAGCTATTAGGGAGAACATGGTCAGACTCACTCTTCTCATCCTGAATGAGGATGTATTTGTACTTTTCCAACCACTGTGGGGATGACTAACAAAATCAACTAAAGAAGAGAGCATTGCTCTGGCTTGCTGTTTGAGGGGACCATCCTCCCTAGCAGGGAAGGCATGGCAGCAGGACCTTGAGGCAGCTGCTCATGTCAGTCATCAGGAAGCAGAGAGTGGATGCCTGTAATCAGTTCATTTTCTCTCGTTTATTCATCTAGAACCTCAGCCCATGGAAAGGTGCAGGAGAGACCCAGCATGGCTCTTTTCATGTTAGTTAGCCCAATCTTGAGACTTCCTCACATGCATGCCCAAAGGTTAGTTTTCTCGGTGATTTCGGATCCTGCCAAGTTGATCATCACAGAAGGTATAATAAAAACAAATATTAATGATGCCAAAAGACCCCTGTGGCTCATGGACATATGATACTGTGAAACTGGCTAAAACAGGAAAGATGCTTTTTGCCTCCCATACTGACTTTCCTAAATGGCTGGTGGGTTTTTATTGGGGCTGATCTGGAGCTACTGTGTATTCAAATATTAATTGCTTGCCCCCACAAGATCCTTACAAGCAAATGACATGGTGTAAACCTTGCCTCCCAAACAACCCTGATTGACAAATAAAGTCACCTACAAGCTGGACTGGGCAGAAGAGACATAGGTGGGTCCAAGGTTCGAGGGAGGAGGGAAGCAGAGAGACCACAAGGAGGAGAGAGGAAGGAGAGAGAAAGGAGCAGGTCGCCATGGGTTAGCGTGAGCTAGAAGCATGTGGCAGAGAGCACCTTGCTCTAAGCATTGGCATGATAGAGAGAAGCAGCCCAAATGGAAATCATGTACAAGTATTGAAGGGTGTTTCAGCTGGGAAGTAGACGAGATAGCTTAGAGGGTTAATATTTGCCCAGCCTCAGTGCATTAAGGCTTATTTTAAAAGGTTTCTGTGTCGTTTATTTATATAAAAGCAGGTTAAGGAATATCTACAGTCTTAATAATTATATGAATCAATATTAAATATGAATAATTCCAGAACAGGTTTTGTTACTTTTTGAGTCACTGAATGAATACCGACAAGAGGCAATTTGAGGGAGGAAGGCTTCATTTTGAGTCCCGGTTTAAGGAGGGTCTCAGGAGCAGAACCATGGGCTGCTTCCAAACCTCAGTGACCAGAGAAGCACACGGAGAGGACAAAAGAAGGGAGGCCACACACCCCAAAGATCCCTACTTCCTCCAACTGGGCCCTACCTTCTCCTGAAAGCCCCACAGCATCTCCCCAACAGCACCACCATGTGGGAATCAGTTGTTAAAACACATGAGCCTGTGGGGCACATTTTACACTCAAATTTACTGCACTGTACATTTTTCATTTGTTGGCATTTTAGCCACAATCTAGCCCAGCTGACCAAATCAGATGCCCTAAGCCAAGAATTTGGCAATGACGATAGGCACATGCCTTACTAAGCCTGGAGTAGGCCTGTGGTAAAACCCTAGTGCATCCCCTTGTACAGCTCCAGAGTCTCTGCCTTCCTTCTGCGCAAGCTCACAGACCTCTGTGTTTCCATTGGTTTGTCTGTCTTTGTTGTGTTTGTTTTGAGCCCGACATTCTTGAGAGTTGTTGGTCCCTCCTCAGGGAGGCTGTGCTTCTTAGATCATGAAAAGGCTTTCCAGAATCAAGCGAGGGCAGTTAGCAATGCTCTCAGACTGTTCGGCGCCGTACCAATTCCTTCCTGCGCTATCATTCAGTTCCAAAGCCCTGAAGAAGGAAGGCAATGTGATAGTGGGCAGGGAAGAAAAGATAGAGCTAGGAAAGACCTGTGTTCAAACTATGACACCTCATAGCTAGGCTAAGCCACATGAAGCGAGTGCTGGTTCCACACTGTTCCCTCTCAAGCAGTAACTGCACTCGATGCCTCCCAGCACAGCTACAAGTACATTTATGCTCTTCCTTTCCATTTCTTCACCTGTGCAACCAGGTGTACCTATTGTTTATACAATATCACAACCAGGACAGACTTCGCTTTAGCTTATGTTTCCAGAGGGATGAGGGGTGAGAGTTCATCAGGATGGCAAGGGTGGCAGCCAAAGCGGGAAGCAGAGGTCACAGGGGTGAAGAAAGATAGGCATTCAGACAGGGGCTACCTCCTCTGAAGCTCAAATAAAGGCAATTGTGCCCAGGCACCTGAACATACCTTTTTTTTTTTTTTTTTTTTTTTTTTGCATGTAGTTGTTTGGGGTGGGGAATGTTTTGTGCCAAAGCATTCATGTGGGGTCAGTAGGATCACTTATAGGAGCGGGTTCCCAATTTCTACCACGCAGGTCCTAGAAATGGAGCCCAGGTAGTTAGATTTGACATAAGGCAACTTTGCCTGTGGGTCTATCATGGCAGGCGTGAATCACTTCTTCCATGTGAAGCTGGTCATTCTGTGCATCCTGAAGGTGATGCCAGTGGCTCACCAATAGCAGCCATGATTACTGTACTAAGCTGCTTGGCAACACGCAGGCCATCTCTGCTGCTCCTAAGCTCAGATTTCTGAAGAGGTCCTATTAACAGAGACACAGACACTGATACACAATGAAAGATCTAGGTGACAAGCATGGGGTGGCCTGAACTCTTCCTCCCCAGTGTGCAGATCTGGAGCAAGCCAGAAGCTCCCAGATCTCAGTCAGCTTTTAACTTATTTCAAGAAATAAATGATTATGTACGTACATTGCTGACAGGGTAAACGTGTCACCAATGGCCTTGGTCACAAGACCCACAGAGTTAGGAAATATGTAGGAAGCAGGAGGGGACATTAGCAGTAGGATGAGCTGAAGCTTGGAGTGGTTTCTCTACACATGCTGAGCTGTCACCTTTGGAGATGTGTCTAGTGTTCCTGGTCCTGGGGGATGGCTCCCCTCTCTCTCTCTCTCTCTCTCTGGAAACCATACTGAAAAGTGGGAGGAAGAGAGAAAGGAATGCAATTCCCAACAACCGGCAACCAGATGCCGGAAGCAGCAAAGGCTCAGAGACTTAATTGGGGATTAGAAGCTCAACTTCACCCACATGCTGCCTTGGCAGCCTCATTAAAAGCTGGAAAATTCACCTTGCAGGTGCAGTGATCTTTTAGGAAGTGACCTAGAGGCTGCTGTGGGCCCAGGGAGCATCCTGCCCTGGCCTGACACCAGTAACATGCCTAACACAGCAGGAGACTGTCCTTCCCTTCTCTGCCCTCCTGTAGCATGGATTCTGTATGCTAGGAAACAGAACAGTCTGCCAAAGACCCTAGTCCACCTGTGTTCCAGTGGGTGGTGCTTGGACAGTCTAGGTGGCTCTCTACTTTCCCATGCAGAAGCTACTTCGTCTAAACTTCTTCTATCTTAGAACTTTTTGCTTTTGTGTATGTGGATTTCTTTTTCTTGGTTTTGGTTTTTGGTTTGGTTTGGTTTGGTTTGGTGTTTTGATTGTTTACAAACAACAAGAAAACAGAAAACTAACAGTTTCACGTAGCCAAAGGTGGCCTCAAACTTACTACATAGCCAGGAGCACCCTTGAATGTCTGGTCCTCCATCCCCCACCTCCTAATTGCTAGGATTGCATGTGTGAGCCACTATAACTATCTTAGGTGGTTCTGGGGAAACCAACCCGAAGCTTCTTGCATGCCAAGCAAGTGTTCTACTAAGTGAACTATACACCCAGCCTCTTTAAAACTAGAAACCTAAAGGCTTCTCTTTAAGATGAAAGTGATAGGGGCCCTAGCTCCAGTGTTCTGGGTGGATCCGTGACCAATTCATCTTCCTAGAGCTGAGCAAGTGAATAAGAACCTTTTCAGGCTTTAGAGACAGAAACTGAGACCAGAGGCAGTCAAGTCCCAGGGTGAAAACCCAAGCCCTGATCTTCTGATGTTCTGATGCTTTGAAGCTCTCCAAGTAAGCAAGCCAGTCCCTACCTGCTGTCCCCAAGGCCATGTTTGCCAAATGTCCAGTGACCTTTACTTCTGACCAGGCAGTGTTCCCTCTGGTCCTCCAGGTTCCAGGAAGAGATCAATGGATCAATCTTGGAATACACTTTGACATTCGCAAAGAAGGGGGATCTCTCTCCTAATATATGGAGCATTCAAAGTATAGAGGCAGAAAGGCAGCCGTTTAAAGCTGAAACCTGTCAATACCAGCCTCAAGGCACCTTATTGCTTGTATGGAATTATAACCTCCTCTTTATGTGACTGTAAATGAAGCACTTAGGTGCCCTGGAGAACAAAAGTGAGTATGGTTACAGTATTTTTCATGGATTGCAAGCTACTTGAAAGAGATGCTGTTTTATTCATTGTGTAGCTTCTGCGTGTGGCCTGGCATGTCTTGAAGGGAATACAGGTAAATATTTGCAGACGGTTAAAGGTCATCCCACCTTTACAAAATGTCTGTGCAGAGATTTTCTTTTCTTTAAAGAGAAGGCATCTGAGACACTACTGGGGAAAGTGACACACAGCTAGTAACAGACAGAGCTGGAAGGCATCCTGTGCCAATTATAAAATGAGCTGCCTGGAGTGACTGTGAAAACCTGGCTGTTTCAGGCCTCTCCATGGTGAGGGATCTCAGAGAGACACAGAAGAAAGAAAGAAAAGAAGAAGACCCAAGGATGAGATTGCAGGAACAAGCTCCTGGAAGACCCAGGAATGTGTGGGAAGTGGGGAAAGGGAGGGGATCTCACTTCACAGGGACAATTCCTGGAAGGGCCTTGAATGCCAAACTGATCTTATTAAGGGTTGAAGTTTTATCTAGAAATCCATAGGTGCTGGGCACCATCTGAAGCACTTTCCAGCCATGGACAGAACCTCTGAGCCTGTGTTCCTCTGCTAGAGAGCTCTGTGTTGGTCCTACTAAGTACTAGATCCTGAAGGGATGAGGATATTTTAAGACCCAAGACAGAGCCATGTGCTAGGCAACATGTTTCATGCATCAGCAACCTGTCCCGGCTCCTAATGAGAAAGATTGGTGCCCACTGATGCATGGTCATTACTGAAAGTGCTATATTAATCATGAATTCTGAAAAGGAAGGGGAAGCTGTATGCTCAAGCTGAGGAGCCATGGGATTGCCACCCATTAGGGGAGGATGGCCCTAGGGAAATGCTGGCAGCCCCGAGACCAGCCTTCATGACTCATCTCAGGCCCACAAGGAATGTCCACATAGCTCCTCATTGACTCATTAACTCACGCCACAAACATTTCTTAAGTGTTGTCTTTGAATACAGCACCTGTTTCAAGGTCTGGCCCTGTGCCCTTGGGAACTCTAGAACATAGTGATTATTGGTGACAGATTCATGCTCAGACATTGGAACAAACTCTTCTGGAAGACACATCCAAACCATGAGAGTCTTGGTTTGAGGGTGATCGAGTGTGTCTGAAATATTTTGCAAAGCACTCAAGGGCACGATCTTGTGGAGAGGATAAGAGAGTCACATGGCCAGATGTCATGTCTACCTCAGGGGCACCCAACACCTTTAGCTGTCCCACCTCTGCATTTGCTCCCCACTCTTCTTCTTTACCTGGACATTGTCTATGCTGGACTCCATCCCTCCAGATACACTCTGTGTCATGGCACTGCTCTGTTGGAAGTGGCGTGCCCAACAATAGGACCAATGTCTTCGATGCAGGATGACCACAGATGAGAACCAGGACTAATCATTTGTTTTGTTACTCTTCATCTGCCCAAAGGGCTGGTGGGGATCTTGCCAGAAGTCAGTTATGCCAGAGCAATGGTTAGCTTAGGGATTTGGAATCAGAGGAGTCAGGGAGTTGAAAGCCTCTGGAGACTATGTGACACATGAGGGCAGAACAGCTCTGAGGTCTTAAGAAGATCCAAGGTCCATGGGTATGGCTGCCCTGTACTCCTGGTTCCCTCCCACAGGCTTAGCCTTAACCAGATCTCTGGCCACATCCTGGTTCTCTTTCCCCATCTGGACCTCTCTCCTATGCACTCCTCATTTCCTCTACCCAGTTCCTTATGTGACAGCGTCATTAGTATCCTCACACTCTTAGAGAACAGAGCCCTGGTCCCTATAACAATAGGGAAGAGTGTAGGGAAAGAAAGAAGCCATGACCGGTAACCATGGACCAGCTCAGTATTTATTGTGAGCCTGGTAGAGTTCTGAATGAATGAATGCATACTAGGGCTCAACCTGGTCACTCCCATGCTCTGATTTTATAGAGGTCTTTTCACCAGCCAGATCCTCTAAAAGTCTTCCAATTCTCTCTAGCACTAACAACAACGTGCCTCGCATAGACTGGCTAAAGTGATTTAATAGGGTAATTATGAGTCTCCTATAATGACTGACTAGTCAGTAAATGCCAGGTAATACTAAGGGTTATACATTCGAAGTCGGAAATTGGATGTCAACAAGGGGGAAAATTCTTCTGTAGGTATAGTCTCCCAGATGGTCATATTTTGTTATTGATGTTACTGCTTCTACTGTTGCTTTTATGTTTTCACGTATTTCTTTTTTATTTATATTTTTAATAATTTATTCAGATTACATCCCAGTTGTTATCCCATCACTGTGTCATCCTGTTTTCCCCCTCCCTTTTTTGCCTTATTTCTCTCCCCTATGCCTCTGACAGAAGGGGACCTTCTCCCCCATTGTATGACCACCACAGGGTATCAGGTCTCATCCCGATAGCCTGCTGCCCCTTTCTCTGAGTGCTTCCAGACCTCCCTACCAAGAGCAAGTGGTCAAATTGGGGGCTCCAGAGTTCATGTCAGAGCCAGTCCCCACTCCCACAATTGTGAAGAATGAACAGTCCATTGGCTAGATCTAAACAGGGGGGGTCTAGGTTTACTACATGCATTGATCTTGGTTGGTACAGCAGTTTGGGCAGGCCCCCGTGGGTCTAGATCCACAAGTCTTGATGGTCTTGTTGTAGGGTTCCTGGATGCTCTGGGTCATTCTATCTCCCCATTCTTCCATACCATTCTCACTTGGAATCCAGTAGTGAGTCCCAGCATCTGCCCCAATCCCCTGCTGAGTGGAGACTCTCAGAAGACATCCATGTTGGGCTAATATTCACTTATAAGTGAGTATATACCATGTGTGTCTTTTTGAGCCTGGGCTATCTCACTTGGGATGATCAGTTCTAGTTCCATTCATTTGCCTGCAATTTTCAATATTTCCTTGTTTTTAATAGCTGAGTAATATTCCATTATATAAATGTATCCCCACTAGTTGCCAGGCATACATATTATTCTCTCTACTATGCTCTGGCTGGATACACGCCAGAGGCTCCCTCAAACACTGAAGGTGCAGCACCACCTCATCAACCCTGTTCTTTTTTCAAGTGACAGAAGAAGTGTTGCTTGATGACACATACAGGGACTAGGAAGCAAAAGATGTGAGCCTCTGAGACCTGCTTTGAATTCCTGGTCCTAGCTCCTTCTACTCTGAGTATCTCTCACTGCTCTTAAAAAAAGATCAGAGTTCTATTTCCAAAAGAAATAGCAATAGTTACACTGTTCAAATGGATGGATGGCAGAAATTAAGAGAGAGAAGGAAAACAGTAAAAGGAGATCTTATTGGGTCCCTAGGCAGGAAAGATGTCCAGTGGGAGTGGGGACTTCTAGGAATATTCTAGGTGGTCTTGGCAACACTGAAGAAGCAAACTAAAGACCAAATTCTTCCAGATGGCTCCCCGGGGCCCAGATGTCAAGGCCCCTCTCTTCTCTTGGGATGCAGGTCTAGAAGTCCTCCATGTGTCCTTACACTTTTGTCCTAGTTTCTTTTCTGTCACCGTGATAAAATATTCTGACAAGAGCAAACTAGTGGAGAAATGGCTTATTTGACTCACAGTTCTGTGTCATAGTCCATTATGGCAGAGGAGTTTAGGCAGAAGAAACACGAAGTAGATAGTCACATTACACCCACAGTCAAGGCCAGAGTGCAATGAATTCGTGCGTCCATGCTAGTGCCCAGCTCATTCTCAGTCTTATCCAGGATGCCTTGCCCAGGGAGTGGCATCACATAGAACAGGCAGATCTTCTCACTAACCCAGATATGTCCACAAATCAACCTACTGTAGACAGCTCTTTACCTAGAATCCTAGACTATGTCAAGTTGACACTTAAACCCACCAATCATACCCTCTTTGTCTCCTGTGGATTATGTATGTGAATAAGTGTGAGGTAAAGGAATTACATGGGAAGACAAAGACTTGAAGAGGATTATGCCTTTAAACCCCGTTCTCCCATTCTGAATGACTTCACTGGGGCAAATGCACGTGTGTGTGTGTGTGTGTGTGTGTGTGTGTGTGTGTGTGTGTGTGTG
>OU015749.1:104717106-104802854 GCA_907169655.1 Acomys percivali | reverse complement strand
CACACACACACACACACACACACACACACACACACACACACACACACGTTATCCATGAGGACAAGGCTAAACCCTGGAGTAGAAGTGAACATTTTGTAGAAACATATTGACAGAAGTTAGTAATAAGAATTTTTTTCAGACAGGTCTCATGTAGCCCAAGTTGACCTCAACCTTGCTATGTTGCGGAGAATGGCCTTGAACTTCTAATTCTCTGGCCTCTACTTCCAGGTGCTGGATCACGCACTACCTAGGATTGAACCCAGGGCCTTATGCATGCCAGACAAGCACCCTACCCACTGACCTATACCTCCAGCCCAAAGACTTCTTTAAACCACCTTATAATAGATCTGGAATTGGGATGATGATCAGGCAATGCTGAGTGGAACCTCACTCAACTATGACAGGTGTCTTAGTTACTTTTCAATTGCTGTGAAGAGAAACCATGACCAAGGCAACTTATAAGAGAAAGAGCTTACTGGGGCATACCGTTTCAGAGGGGAATTCCATGACCATCATGGCAGGAAGCACAGCACCAGGCAGGCATGGCACTAGGATGAAAACCAGAGCTTACATCTGATCCATAAGCAGAGGCAGAGAGGGGAGCTAACTGGAAATGGCCTGGGCCTTTGAAGCCTCAAAGCCACACCTCCTAATCCTTGCCAAACGGTTCTGCAAACCAGGGACCAAGCATTCAAATAGATGAAGCTATGGAGGTCGTTCTCATTCAAGCCACTACAGTGGCTTAGTTATGCATATTTCTTGCCCTCTACTTCAATTTAAACCTCATGTCAGTACCCAGAGATGGACTTGGGGTATTTGACTCCATTATCTTTTCTTCTTCCCAGGGAGGTCACATCACATAACACCTTCAGCTACTGTTCTCACAACGTGTCTAAGCAGAACCACCTCAGTGCCTGTCAGCACAGTTATGCAGTCATGGTATCAGGACTGCCAATTCCCAACCTAACCACAGCATCCTGAGGCCGGCACGCCTTCATTCTCAGCTCAGCTGTGAGACAAGAGAGAGGCAGGAAAACAAGCCTGGTTTTCAGAAGTACATGGGACAGCTAGACTGCTGAGTATAATAGAAAAGCAACAAAGAAGACCTGTCACAGTGATACATTTAAAATCACCAAGATGGAAATTCCACTGAACCCATGAAGATCAGGCTGGAAGCAATGCGGAGAAGGGCCCTAGTAGAAAAGTCCTGGAGGAATATTTGCAAAGATGCAAAGATGGAAAAGTGCCCTCCTTGATGTAAGACCTATTGAGGTCAGGCCCAAAGGAATGGAGTACATGGGTATCTACAAAAAGCTGGTACTTAGCACCAGGAATAGAGAGGGCAGATTGAGAAAATCGGTTTCACACAGTCAAGAAGCTATATCTCTATTTATTAGTTACTTTTCTCATTGCTGTGGTAAAATAGCAAAAGCAACCTAAGGAAGGAATGGTATCTTTTGCTTCACATTTCTAGAGTATAGTTTTTCACGTTGGAGAAGGTGTAGTGTCAAGAACTTGAAGAAACTGGTTGCATTGCATTAGCAAGCAGGAAGCAAAGGGAGATGAATGCTTGTGCCCAGCTTACTTTCTCCTTTATTCGTACAATTCAGTAGTCAAGCCTGGGGCGTGGTGCTACCCACAGTGGGCAGACTCATTAACCTAATCAAGATAATTCCTCTAAGACACAGAAATATCCAGAGACTCCCATCCCGGGTGATTCTACATCACAGGTTGACAGTTTAGATTAGCATCCACACTTTGTGACAGTGGGAAGGAAGCAGGAGGGCTTTGCCTTGTGAATAGTCACACAGCAGCTTAAAGTCACCTGCTAGAGAGAAGTAGTAAAACCCTGGGCCCTAGTAATAATTCCTGAAGCCTGGGATGCAGCCCGGCCTTCCTCACATGTAAACCATGGAAGTAAGAGGGACACCCTCCTTTCAAAGCCAACAGTAAAAAAGAACAAATACAGTATCTACATAAAGAAAGAGAAAAGTGAGAGAGAAACAGGAATAGCAAGTGGTAGAAGAGTCGAGAGAAAAATATTTTCACAGAGCAGAATAAATTGTGACTAAATATTTCACCAAGACTTTTAAGAAAGAAAGTAATGAGGCAATTGTTTCAGAAAAAAAAAAGCACTAAACCAAGATACAAGAGAAATTACTATCTATTATCTAAAGACATAGACAGTTTAATATATCGTGTTGAGAATTAGCTGGCACTGTCAGGGGGAGTGGGGACTGAACACTTACAGAAGGTTATCATCGTAAAGATAACGGTCAGAAAAGTAAAACCTTCTGACTTACAAATATAAGGAAAAGGAAGGAGATTTATACTTAGGAAAGTTTCTCAAGGTGAAGATGTAGCTGAGGTGGAAAAGTGCTCACTTCAAAAGCAGGAGCCCCTGAGCTTTATCCCTAGTGCTGCATTAACTAGGTGTACTGGGACGGGCTTCTGATCCCAAGACTCAGGAGGTAGAGGATAGAGGATTAGAGAGACAAGGTCACCCTTGACTGCATAGGGAGTTAGCAGCCAACCTGGCCTAGAGACTCTATCTGAATAAATAAATAAATGACAGAGGTTTTCTTAAAATATGAAGAACAAAAGGCATGGCATAAAATAATTACAAACATTTGTCACGTAAACAGAGGTTAGTGAAATAAACTCACCCATTAAAAGTAAACGACTTCAGATGGTATCACAAAGCAAACTCAGCTCATATACAAATAAGAGCCACATCTGAAAGAAATAAATATTTGAAAGGGCTGAAAATAAAAGACATACAGTGATGTATGAGACACCAAAGCCATACAAAGGATTTGATAGATCAATATCTAAACCTGAGACCAGCTGGATTCACAGGCAAAGCTTCTGACAGAGAACGATGCTGAGCCTGACTAAAAGGTCCAGTTCACAATGACTCAGGTCTGGGGAGATGGTTTCATGGGCAAAATGCTTACTGTGCAACCATGAAGACTTGAGTTCAAATCCCAGAACCCACAGAAGCCACATATATAGTGGGAATGCCTGTAATCCCAGCATTCCTAAAGAGAGATGGGAGGCAGAGACAGGGGACTCCCTAGAAGTACGTGGGACAGCTAGACTGCTGAGTATAATAGAAAAGCAACAAAGAAGACCCTCTATCAAAGAAAAAGAACCAACACCTAAGGTTGTCCTCTGGCCTCCAACACATAGTTAGGACGGACAGACAGACAGACAGACAGACAGAAAGACAGACAGAGACTGAAAGCCATGACAATGCACAAAAAGTGCAAATTAGTACTAATTAAGTAAAACTGAAAAAAGATATAAGGGGAAACAGACTAACCATATCAGTGTGTCATTGGCCTCCTTATAATCAAATATCAAATAGTTAAAGTGTTGTTACCCGAAGACCAGAAAAACAATACGCAATAAGTGCACACAGTTGATACATATAAGTTCCCGATCCTCAAAGCTTAGAAAATATCATCTTTCCCTTGGAAGAAACCAAAACAAACCAGCACAATTTCCACTCCCTGGTTACACTACACTAAAAGTGGAAATGAATAATTAAACAGAAATTTAAAACCATCAGCCCTGGGGGTGAAAACTTTTAAGTCTTTTAAAACAACTCTGAGGTCAAGAAAATGCAAATTAATATAACAGAGCAGCTAAAAAATGTGACAATCAACACAGCTGAAGTGAGAGTAAGCAGGAATGTGCAGGCACAGCTGTAAGCACCTGCCATGCCAGCTGCTTTGGATGTTGAGGCAGGAGGACAGCTCGAGCCCAAGGTTTCAAAATGAGCCCAACCTTTACAGACTCAGCCATCTCCCTGGTCCAGAGCAAAGGAAAAGGGGAGAACTCCCCCCATGTTATTTTGAACGAAGTAAGCAAAACACTGGTTCCAAAACAGAACTTTTGACTGGCTCCCTTACAAACATCCCTTCAGGAGGCTAATGGAAGACATACCACACACAGGTGGGGAGGCTTAACCAAGAAACATTTGCTGTTTAGCTCTGTAGGCTAGGGAGCCCAGAAGCAAGACACAGACAGCTGAAGGGCAGCCGCTGAGATCACTGTCAGCCCAGTGGCCCGGATATCTGGATCTCAGATGGTGATGGGTGCTGTCCTCTGCACATATAATGTCATACTCATTTGAATTTTGAGCTTTGTTCCATTAAATGGACAAAAACTGCTTTCGGTAGTATTAAAGCTTCAATTTAGCAAATGCTTTCAGCATTCCAGCACTCCTGTAAGAGTTTATATGCATTAGCCCATGTAATCCTCACTAAAGCCAGTCTCATGATTTCATCTAACCCTGGTTCCTTTCCAAAGCCCCTCTCTTCAAATGCCATTACACCACATTAGGTTTTGGGTTGGCAGTGTGTGAGTTTTTGACAGAGACGTAAACATTCAGTCCATAACAAAACCATGAAAATTCTAGGCAAAATGCAAAAGGCTAGCTATGTAAGAGGTTTTATTTTTCCCCAGGAGAACAAGAAAGATTCAATATTAGGAAATAAACATATTTATTTTGTCAGCACTAGATATAAAGAGAAAGCCACAGATCAATCAGTTCCACAGATGCTTTAAGAAGTATATGATGAAATGCCGTCTAATTTTTATTTATATGTGTTATACACAAAATAAGAGCATAAATATTGAGTGCACAAGTAAATGATACCATCTTTTGTGGGGGAAGATTTTGGTTTTGAGACACTCTTGCTGTGTAGTTCAGGCTGGCTGGGAACGCACTACATGACCCCAGCTGGCCTCAACTTGGGATCTTCCTGCCCCAGCCTCTCAAGGGCTGGGACACTATTGCACTAACTTACATCCAAGTTTCTGATTTTAACTCAGTTTGGGATGTCATCAAAATGAATGTATTATATAGTTTAGCAATGTATTCAGTTTCTTCAATATAGTTGAGAACTCATCACCCTCAAGGCTTATTGATAAGAGGTAAATTTATGTCATCTCTGAGGAAATTGGCAATATCTAACATAATTAGAAATGCATGTACCAGCCGGGCGTGGTGGCGCATGCCTGCAATCCCAGCACTTGGGAGGCAGAGGCAGATGGATCGCTGTGAGTTTGAGGCCAGGCTGGTCTACAAAGCGAGTCCAGGACAGCAAAGGCTACACAGAGAAACCCTGTTTCAAAAAAAAAAAAAAATGCATGTACCTTGGCTGAGACTGTAGCCTACTGACATAGTGCATGCTTGGTATGCATGATGCTCTGGGTTCCATGCCCAGAACTATGAGAAGAATCTTTTAAATTAAAATAATACAAAATAACGACTTTTTTTTTACTCCAAAATCATATTTCCAGGAATTTCTCCTTGTTTCTATCTACAGCATGCACGAAATGATGTTATTTAATCTTTGCTACGCCATCCTTCCTGACTCATGAGCAGTTGTTTTGTTTTTGTTTTCTTAAATACAGGTGTGGTCTTTTCTTTCTTTCAATCTCTGGAAACGTTCCAATCACACACCTTCTGCCTCCCCCTCCCAAATGCAAACCAAGGGCATCGGGCAAGCCAGACACAGCACACGTGAGGGGCCTGCTCATTCACTGAAGCTGGGAACAGGATGAAGCTTGCAGGCAGAAAGGCCTCGAGGTCCATGTGGGGCTTCAAGAAGCCAGTGGGCTCGATTCTGGATCAGGAAAGGGGACCAGGGTGCGGCACAGTGACAAGACTCCTGATTCAGTCACTGGGACCCAGAGCCCAGTGGTTTCACAGTGGGCTGAGCAGTTGTAGGGTTGACAAACATTCTGGCCTCAACTCATGAGCAGATGTAGCCAAAAAAAAAAAAAAAAAAAAAAAAAAAAATGTGTGTAGCACTGTAAAGGACATCTCCACTCACTCAACAACAGGAGACAGGGTAGATGTATTCTCTCTGATTGGCTTAAGCTATTTTCAGAAGAATGTTCACAGAGTGAGTAACATTTGTCACAACCAAGAAGAAAGCCTAGCTGTCTAAGGGACAATCATAGACATGGAATTTTATATGTTTAAATTTTGAGACCTATGAAAGCTTTCTCTATCCCATGCATGGACATAGCATTTTGGGAAGCTAAGATCACAGAGCTAGAAAGTACTTGACTGTGGATGGGACCTCAAGGGGTCTGCTTAGGAGTCCCAGGGTCCCCCAGTAGCATATGAACCACATGTGTCTGTGGAGAATAGACAGGAGGCAGGCAGGGGCTGGAGAGATGGCCTGGCTATTGAGAGCATTTGCCACTCTTACAGAGGAACAGAGTCAATTCCAGCACCTACATTAAGTGGGTCACAACTGCCTGGAACCAATACCCTCTTCTGGCCTCCTCAGGCACTGCACTCACATGCACATAAGCCCAGTCAGAAACATACATGTTAGTGAAAAATAAAACAAATATTTCTTTATATTTTTGGTTGTGAGCCTAGCTTTTAATGGCTGAACCATCTCTCCAACCCAATAAATATTTTTCTTAAACCAGGTAGACAACCAGTCAGTCCTGCCCTTTCCTAGAGAGTCTTGTTTTCAGAGTCACATCTCATATGAACACCCAGCCTGCCAGGGGGGTCAGGCTAGGCTATCTGTGCCCACTAGAAGCAGGACCATGAGTGGGAAGACAGCACCTCACACGTGGTCTCCTAAGGGCCTCTCGTTTATCTCTCTCCTTCCTCCTCCTTCCACAGCCTTCAATTCAGTTAAAGTTGCCATCAAATTATAACTTCACTTTGATACCAGCCTCCTCGCTCAGAGGGTGGTAGCCAGGATAATGCTGCCTCGTTTATATTTTATATGCGTAAACATGTTTATTATAGGAAACAATTTAAATGTCATTATGCATAAAGAGGATGCCTTTTCAATGCTCTCCTCTGGTTTCAAATAATAAAGTACAAGAACATTTAAGCTCTAGGCTTTTCTGTCTTTTCTCCTGCATAATTCATTCATCCCTTCATCTCTCCAGCCTCCTTCTTCCCTCTCTCTCCTCCCTTCCATTTTTCTCCATTTCTTTTCTTTTCCCTCCCCCTTTCCTCCTTCCTGCTTTCATTTCTTTTCCGTTCTTCCTTTTTTCATGTATAACAAAGAGGTACATCCAGTTTTCTGGCTAAGTTGAAGCCATGCTCTTTCCTAAGCATCTATCTATAGTGGTTCTCCTGTGCTTAGAACACCAGCTGGAAATATAGCTGATATTTCTTATTATTTCCAGGATGCGGTCCAAGTATTTCTTCCCTAAGGAAGTCTTCGGTCTGACTCAAATCTCTTCCATTTTTGACTCTGTAGTAGTCACAGCAAAATTCGGTTCAAGCACAGAATACACACACACACACACACACACACACACACACACACACGCTGTGGTACTATATAGCTGTCTTTGCTACTTTGTGGGTTCTTCTTTTTACCACCTTTTACCCTCATCCTAGTTTCACCCCCTATCACTAGATAGGAAGAAAAGCAGGATAGAGGGGAGAGAGAGATTCTTGGATCTATTTTCTTTCTTTTTGTTTCTTTGGGCATCACTACTAATAAACCACAGCCAACCCCTGAATGACCAACAACCACAAACTCCCATCTATCCGGGCCTTAGCATTTATATACTCTCTGGAAGATTCCCAGAATTCCAAACATCACACAATCAGAAACTATCTGCAGTTTGCAAAACCATACCTCTGCTAGAGCACGAGGCAAATCACAGTCAGTGGCTGCAAAGCAGCCCCCTACCCCGACACCTGGAATTAAAACGAAAACATATTCTTATAATATTTCTGTGTGCTTCTTTAAAAGGAAACCAAAATTCCAGAATTCTCACTCCAGTACTGCTCAGCTCGCTTGTCAACCTACAGCTAATTGGTCAGTGAGCTCCCTGAAAGCACATTGGTGTGGCAGAAGGTGTATGCTGCAGGTCCTGAGAGTAATTTGGATGATTTAGTGCTTGTTGAACAGCTGATTGGATGAACTACATCATGGCCATGTATATCTCCCAGAACTGCTCTCCTCCCTCTAGCTCCACCAAGTCCTGTACTACTTTCCCAGCAGCTGCACTTCCAAAAGCCATGTGGCAGGTACAATATGTTTGTGAGCCTTGGTACATACCTCTACCGTGACTCTGATATTGACCATAGGACTTATGAGGCCCGTAAGTCATGGGCAGGAATGACACAAAGAAAAGCTAGGAATATAAGTATTTGAAGCCCAGGGCTTTTCCTCCTGGAATCTGGATGCTATGATATTGAAAAGATTAGAATCAAAATAACAAGAGGCCACTTGGGAAGGTGCCTGCTGGGACAAAGGTTATCCCAGATATTCAAGACTATGAAACTCCAGGCTAGATGCGTTCTCATGAGTGACTTTTGCTACCCTTCTAATGGAATAGAAGAACCACCTGTTCGAGCTCAGTCAGACCATGTAATGCCTAGTGTTCATTTAAGCCAGTATGTGTTACAATAGTTTTGAGGTAATTTCTTATCAGCCGCAGCTAACAGCAATAGATAAATACAGAAGTCCTGATACAGCACCTGGCTGATTATTCCTTATGACCGTGGCTATCAGGAAACACCAGAGGAAGACTAAAAGCCTGCAAACCAAAGCACAAACTGTGAAACTGGAACACGCAGGAAGGAAAGGCCACAGCTGTGTGTGAATGTGGGCAGCCTTTGTTAGGAAGGAGGAAGCCTGGGGACACCTGTGCACTGGCGTCCTCCAAAAAAGGCTTCGCTAGCACACCTGTCAGCAAAGCCACATGACGTCAGATTGCCAGTGCTCAGGACCAATGCCTTCTCTATAGAGTCTCAGCCGGTCCTGGATCCAAGGAAATGTCTGTGCTCTAGCTCACCTATGCTGCAGATAGAACTTGCTCTTCTTACCTTTGTCCAGGATCCCAATACACTTGGCATGATCCACAGTCCCATGACTGACTGGCTGGCTGGTGGATGGATGGATGGATGGATGGATGGATGGATGAACTTATCAACTGACTGATAATACTGCATTAGATCAAACTCAGGGCCTCCTGAATGTGAAGTGGTGTTTATTGGTAACAGGAGACAAACCACCCTCTAAGAGGCAAGTCTGCCTCCCAAGGAGCCTACTGTGGAAAGTGCTGAGGGTCGAGAAGCCTCCCTAATGGGTAGAATGCCTTTCTGTTGGCATACAGGTAGTGTTTTATGTTGTAGAGAAAGATTCCCCCTCCCATATTCTCTAACCCTGGACCCTGGCTCTGAAGCACCACATTTGAGGGTTCGAAGGGATGAAATCTAAGAGTCGAACAACAAACCGGGTGACCCATTTGCCCCAGGTAGGTCTCAGCACCCCAGGGAGCACCGGAGGAGCTGTGGAGTAGGTGGCAGGACCAGGCTGAGGAACTCTAGGTCCCTCCTAGACAACCTGCCAAGAAGGCCTGGATGGTGTACCTCCCAGCCCAGGCAAGAGCAGGGAAGCTTCCCCATGGCTTGCTTACTCTAACAATTGGTCATTAAAGGGCTAAAAAACAAGTTGTCCCAGCTGTAGACATGGAACCTTAGGCCCCCAAGCCCACGATACTAGTCACAGGAGGACAAATGACAAGTGTGATTCTGGAGAGCAGGAAGTGGCCCTGAGTAATTCCCCTGTATGGAAGGCACTATAGAAAAGGAAGAGACAGCCTTATGTCAGGCTTTCCACCAAGCTCAGTGTCACATACCTGGGCCCACCTGAAATCTTGCTCTGGCACCGTTGAACAACCTTAGGGGGAAAAAATCATCATAGAGCTATGCAGGTCACATGGGCCTCGTTCTCCTCAAGGCCCCACGGGAGGCAAGATGTGAGTGCTCTACCAGCATTACCTCAACCTTCCTGGGCCTGCTGAAGGCTCATGGGAATTCACCAACAGACCCTGAAGGAGAGCAACCAACCTGCTAGTATCTGTTGTTTGAAATTAGCTCCAGGTTTTATTTACTAGAAGGGCACTAATGTGCCTGTGAAAGGGGGCCAGGCATGTCTGTGTGGGCAGAGTTAATTCAGAAAGTTCCTGCAGATCTCCAGTGCTGAAGCAAGGCTCCTGTTGAGCCTTTTTGCTTCCTCTCCCACTTTGGTCTTGCATTTAACCCTAAGCCTTCTAACTGAGCCTTCATCACAACCCTGCAGGATAGGTGTTGCCTCCTTCCCTCTACAGATCAAGATTCAGAAAAGCAACAAGGTCCTGTTTTTAACCCAAGCCTCTAGCTCTTAGCATCCTTGGACTGGGCTCGGCAGCCACTTAGGCTAGAATCACTCTGGCGCCCTCTGGAGCTCACTCTTCTAACTTGCCCCTTGATGTCAGACCAATAAAGGTCCGTTAATCTCAGCATCATATACTACATTTCTTCTTTGCCAGTGCTGTCGCCCAGGAGAGACTCTTGGGGATATCTAACGGGGTATTACTTCTGAAAATTGTTCAAGAATGGCAACATGTGTCGTGCCCTTCAACCCACTCCCAGGGCCTCAGGAGAGGGGAGATGAGATGGGAGGAGGTGCCATGCCCCCCCCCCCCGCCACCTCCGCTCCAACCCCAAGCCATTCCCACAGCTGTCTGTCTGTGTCAAATGTTCTGAGCAGAGGTGGGGGGGCTCCAGCTCCCCACACAAAGAGCTGGGAGCTGTCAGCACCTTTCTCACAATACACTAGGTGCTGAGGAACAGGTGATAATTGCAGCCCTGTCACCCTCATCACCTCTGAGCTGGCTGCGGGTTTTTCTTTTTTCTTTTTCTTTTTTTTTTTCTAAAAACAAGTGTTTTTTGCTGCCTTAGAGATCCAAGGCAGAGCTGCGTTTGAGGAAACACATGGGCTGGCTGTTGCTCTCTTCCATAAGCATCAGTAGGGGCACTAGGCAGGAGGCACTTGGGTGGCTCTCCTCTGGCCTCTTGTCAAGTAGATGTCTGTTTAAAGAGGATAGCCAACCAGCCTGCATGTGTGAGCCTCCAGAGGCAAGGCCCCTCTTCTTTGTACAAAAGAGCCATCTCTCACGAGCTTGGGGGGGTGGGGGTTAATGGCCCATACTGCTGTCCTTTAGAAGAAAAGGACCTGCTGACACTCTTCATGTCTCAGAAGGGCTATTTCATGATCTTCTGAAAGGGTGCCAAAAGCTGGCATCTTCAGAGTTGCTTTTGGCACCCTTTCTTTTCTAGGGCGTCAAGGCCTGGTGGGGAGAGAACCTAGTAACTCATTCAGGATAGGCAAGTGCTGTGCCTCTATGCTCTTACCCCAAGCTCATTCTTTAGATTATTAATATAAATAATTCCAGTCTCCTCTCTCTTAAGGTCTCCCTATCCTCAGGACACACAGTGCCATGGGTCTGTGAACATCTGTGTTTAAAAGAAGTAACAAAACTAAAATAGCTGAGACACATAGTCAAGTTTTCCCAGTCAGGTCCAAACACATTGATTTAAATCTAAACAGTTTCTCAAAAAGTGGTCTGGACCATCTAACAATACCTAATGTTGACAGAGTGCCTTGCCATCTGCTAGGCCTTGTCCTGAGCACACGCATATACTATTGTTCTACTTAGTCCTCACATACCCTTTCAGGATGTAGAGACAGCATAGAGTGCCATCAGTCCACAAAGGAGAGCGCTAAAGCTCAGAGCTAGAAGTGGTAATGCAGGTATGTAATTCTTGGAGGTAGAGGCAGAGGATCAGGAGTTCAAAGTCACCTTCATCTAGCTAAGGATTTGAGGCCAGCCTAGGATACATCTGACTCTATCTCAAAAAAGAGGGAAAAGGGAAAGAAGGCAGAAGGGAGGAAGGGAAGGGGAAGGGAGGGAGGGAGGAAGGGAGGGAGGGAGGAGGGAGGGAGGGAAGGAAACTGAAGCGCAGACAGGTTAAGAATCTACCCAAGGGGGAAATGGGAGAGAGGGAAGAATGGGAGAATACAAGGGATGGGATAACCATTGAGATGTAACAAGAATAAATTAATAATAATAATTTAAAAAGTCAAAAAAAATAAAATATTATATTAAAACTAAAAAAAAAAAATCTACCCAAACATCAAAGTAAATAAAACATTGAGGAAGCACCAAATCTACATCTGTTTGTCTCCAAAACTAATTCCAAACTCGTGTCCACTCCCCTGTCCTTGCACAAGGGCACGCAGTGTTGTTCTCCATTCTCTGCCCATACATTCTGAAAGGACTCTTGCTTAGACCCATACTCATTTGTAATTGCATATGCATGATCAGAGAGGGGAGGCAGAGATGGAGGGAGGGAGAGAGGGAGGAAGGGAGGGAGGGAAGGAGGGAAGCAGAGAAGGAGGGAGGGAGAGAGGGAGAAAGAGGGGGAGGAATCAAGTGAGTCCTTGTAAACTGCCACACAAACCAAATTCCTAGTTTAAAAACTTCCTACAGCGTGTGCTCACGACCCCGATTGGTTTACCTAACCCACCGTACTCACATAAACTCTCACTGTGGGAACTATCATTCTGGTGAGAGCAATGCCTGCGTATCATACAATCACGGTTTGTCACAGGAATTTAATCTCTAAGATTGCTGAGGCAGGAGGAGCCTAACTCTGCTGTAACAAAGCTGGACCAAGCAGAGAAGGGATGTGGAGAGGAACAGTGAGAGACAGTAGCCCAGTTATCTGAGAGTTCGTACTAGAGGGGTTAAACGTGGACTGATGTGAAGGCGAGTCTTTCCACGGGCAGACTACAAAACGTTGAGAGCAAAGACAGGCTGATCCCATGACCTGATACACCACGCAGTGAAGGCTGGCTTTAAAAATGAAATTCCAACAATACAGTTGCAAATGACTCTGATATGGAAGGAACCTGCTTACCTGGGATGAATACAAAGGAATGACACAGACCTTTAAGAATAATGTCGGGAAAGCAAGAGCTCAAAAATGAGCCAAGACACCACCATAAAAGGCCTTTTGGGGGAGACTCAGGGTGATGAGAATAGAGAAGAAATCCAAACCAGAGATGCTGTAAGTACCAGGCATACATATGACCTTGGGCAATTCTTTTAACCTTCCTGAGTTCTGGTTTCCCTGTTCATGAAAATAATACTTACCCTTTGGGTTGGCTGTAAGTATTACACAGGATGGCATATGAGGAAAATGACGACAAGAGTTCAGGAAAACAGCAGTCAACACTTCACAGTTCTCTCTGACACTAATATGGATGGTTTAAAGTAACAAGGGGCAGTGTTCCACATCTACTTTCCTGCTCTCTTTCTCTCTCTCTCTCTCTCTCTCTCTCTCTTTCTCTCTCTCTCTCTCTCTCTCTCTCTCTCTCTCTCGGACAAAGATCCCCAGACTACAGAATCCAGAACAAACACTGAAAAGAGAATTCAAAGATGCTTGTAGGAAAAAAAAGAAATGGTTGTTAAGATGAGGTCAAGTGCCTTGACCCGGAAGATAACACTGTAGGGAGCACCTGCGATATGTTGGTTCTTGAAGAACTGCATGACTTGGAGAAAAGGACAAAGGATTTATTAAGACAAAGTCAACACTCCATTAAAAAATGTCAAATGTTGTCTGTGAGAGGGGGTTGGAGAGACGCAAACACTTGGTTTTCTGAAAAGGTAAAGAAGTGTGTGCCTGAGGTCCACCCAGGTAAAATTCCACAGCTGCTTTAGACAAACCACTCACAGCCACTCAGACCTTACACACTCACTTCTTTTTCTGATACAGTTGTTTGATGAACAGTTTAAAAAAATATTAGCTTTGTTCATCTATGATCGCAGTCGGTGTGACTTGGATGATAAGATAGACAAGAGCTTCAGTGATCAAAACCGAAAGAGAAGATTACCCCATCAAGACCAGGCTGCAGTAAGAGGCCTGGCATCCTGAGGCAGGTCCCTCGCCTGGCTCCTTTTTGGCTTGCTCGACCACCTTATTATCTGCCTGCAGAGGATATGATTGCTCAGAAGTGGCAGGTCAGAGATAGGGGACCGATTCAGAATTCAGCCATCTGCTGAGCAGGATCTAGGGTTAAAGGGTAAAAATCTCAGACTGAGAAGATGGCACATTCCAAGAATCCATGTTAAAACCGCTGGGAGTGATTGACACTCATTGGTACCCAGATCTGGAGAGATGGGGATAGACAAATCCTTGAGGCTCATTGGCCAACCAGTCCAGCCTACTTGGTGAGTGCCAAGCCCATGAGGGACCCTGTCTCAAAGGAAAAAAAAAAAAAGGTGACTGTCTCCTAAGGACCAATACCTAACTTGTGTATCTGGCCTCCACATTCATGTACACACATACACACACACACACACACACACACACACACACACACACACACACACACTGGCCTGCTCCCTCTGTCTTGCTCTGCCTGCTTTCTTATATAATAAGCCCAGGCTTTCAGGTCTTGGCTCCAAGATGACCAAAAAAAAAAAAAAAGGAGAGACAATGGCCATGCTAAAAAGGGCCGTGGCCACGTGCAGCCAATTCACTACACAAACTGCACCCGGTGCGTGGCCAAGGACAAGGCCATTAAGAAGTTCGTCATGCAGAACATTGCAGAGGCCGCTGCTGTCAGGGACGTCTCCGAAGCCAGTGTCTTTGATGCTTATGAGCTTCCCCAGCTCCACGTCAAGCTGCATGACTGCGTGAGCTGTGCCAGTCACAGCAAGGTGGTCAGGAACCGATCTCGTGAGGCCCGGAAGGACCGAACACCCCCACCCCCACGGTTTAGACCTGCTGTATGAACGCAGAGGAATGGGTGCACCAGGGAGGCCTTGGTTGCTTCTCTAAGGAGATAACAGGTGAGCTTTGAGGAGAATGGGTCTGGTACCAGTGATCATGGACTGGCTGGGGTAGGATATGAAGTGAGAGCAAAGCCACAGGCAGGCTTGGTTAGCAAGGGGTACCTCCGTACACCTCCTCTCCTCAGTAGCCCCAGACCCTAGTTGAGTCTCAGCCGGCAAACATCTTGTGTAGAATTCTGGATCAGTCCACCTCATGGCACCTTACACTCACAGAAGCCAGTAGTTTGACATTAGAATTTCTTGGAAAAGAAGCCAATGTGAATTTCTTCCATAATAATGCCAATGTGAATTTCTTCCACAATAATACTAACTCACAACCCTGGTTCTTGCATCATCTCTAATTGTATTGGTTCCTTTTCTGTTGCTACAGTAAAATAACTTAACAAAAAGGCAACTGAGGGGAGCGAGGGTTCATTTTCACTCACGATGCCAGGTTACAGTCCATAGTTTGGAAGTCACACTGACAGGAACTTAAAACAACTGGTCACATCATATCCATAGTCAAAAGCAGAGAGAAACAAATGCATGCTTACTGCTTGTTTCGCTTTCTCTGTTGTTAAACACCTGAGGACCCTAACCCAGGGAATAATGTTGCCCACTTTTAGTCCTCTCACAGTAGTTAACATTATCAAGCAAATCCTCCACAGAGATGCCCACAAGCCAACCTGACCCAGACACTCTCTCGGTGAGACCTTCCTCCCAGGTGACTCTCTGTCACATCAGGTTGATAGTATTCCTTTCCAGACTGTAAACTAAGCAGTTGAAATGTTACCAGGCACACATCTCATATATACTAGATATTTCACACATGTTTATTTAATTAAATTAAATACTCTAATCCTTACCTAAAAGCACATTAGAATTACCTTGTTAAACTAGTGACAGTGGAAATTTTATTTATTTTTTTTAAAAAAGAATTTTAACATTAATCAATGAGTAAGAAAAAAATGAAGAAACTTTTTCCCAGGTCCCATCCCACATCTTGTAAATACCCTTCGTCCTAGTCTTTTGTTTAATTGGATTTTTATTTCAAGTCTCACCATGTAGCCTGGGCTAGCCCTGATGAGTGATCCTGCCTGCCTCTGAGGTACCGCCACTCCCTGGAGTCTATATTTACATTTTATTTGTCTTTTTACTGGCTTATTTGTTTGACTTTTTTCTTTTTGTGAGAGAAGGTCTCATGTTCCCCAGGCTAGCCCCAAACTCATGACCTCCTGCTTCTACCTCCTAGGTGCCGGGATTACAGTCCTACATCACCACATCTCGCTCCCTGTCATCTGTGTTTTTCAATCTCTTGGGTGATTCTTCTCCATCCTGGTATGAAATGCTGGTCAGTTTGAAGTATAATAGTCTCAGCGGTGAAAATAATGAATTAAAGTCCTCATACTGTAAAATGCTAGAGCTCAAGAAATTCTCATAATCAGCTTTGTGCCTCTGCCACTCAGCAAGTGAAAACCCTATAATGTAGGCCACTTTGCCAGTAGGACTTTACATCCCCTAGATGGTCTCAGATGAGAGTCAAGACCTAGAGAAAATGTTTCCTTGCTATCACTTGGCCTTTTAGGAGCTCCACCACCATGGCAGAAAGTAATGTCTCAGAATGCTGGAAAAAGCTTAGCCATGCCAGGCCTGGCCTCTGCCCTGTGCACAGCAGGGACACTGAGGAAACATCTGCGATACATGTGTTGCTGAATTTATCATCCAAATGCCTGGATTTGAGTTATGAAGTAATGCAAACTCTTGGGGAAGTTGTAAATAAACACGAAGCCAGACAACAGGCCGTAATTCTCTAGGATGTTGTGGGTTGCGTTATTTATAAGGTGAGAAATGTACATTTTATTCGTTTTCCTAAGATATTTATTGAAAACCACAGGACCAGCAAAGTCTTTCCTAAGATTTGGTTCCAGCGCTGTCAACCACATGTCCCATTTCAACTCTCTTCCCTTGGTCTTCCCCCAGGTGGAAGCCCTCCAGCTATGGTCATCACAGAAGACACACATGCTTAGTGCTAGGCCCAATGGTAAAGGCCCTTGGGCCAAAAGGAAACTGTGGATGTCTGGTACACCCTCCTTATTTTACAAAAAGAAGAGAGAAGCTCCGAGAGGGAGTGGTTTGCCCTGGTCACTAGCAGGCAATGGCTCTGCTGAGGTAATGACACACATGGGCTCTAAGCAGTGCTGTTGGCACCCATAAAGATTACATGCTAGCCTGTGTGCATTTATTTCTGGGTAAAGCTCATTACGTTTGGGGAGATTTGCAAGCAGTCCATACCTCCAGTGGACTCTCAGGCACTGCTGATGAGACCATAAAATAGGGCTTTGGCTAATTGGAAATCAGTCTGGTGGTTCCCCCAACAATTACACATGGAGTTACCACAGTGACCCAAGAAATTCAGTCCGAAGTATCTATCAATGGAGAATGAGCATGCACATGAGTTAGAAGTGTTAAGTACCATTTACTGAAAGCATCTAATTCCCTATCAGCCCTTCTCCTCCCTTCATTGCCTCTAGACAGACCCCTCATCGAGCTCCTGTGCTATGCCTTCTACTGTCCTGCTGGCTCTCTGTTGTAGAAAGCTACTATTATTTCATATAATTATTAACACGGTTATTATTTAACCTGCTATTATAAAAATAAAAGTACACAGACACGTGTTAGATTTTTAATATGCCTATTACACTGGAGCTTGGCAGAAACTAGCCCCCTAAGCTACCATTTTATCTCCCAGCCGCACACCCCATGCCACTTGCTTTAATTATCCATATCTGGGCTTCTTCCCATCCATAATGCCCATAAACACTTGCACGTGCTTTTCATCTTGGCCGCTTCTCTCCTCAGAGCAAGGTCCTCCTGGACACTTGCTTCTTGTTCACATTAACCCTTGGCGACTCCACTTTCCTCCAACTCCTCTCCTCTTTCTCTTCTCCCTCCCGTGATCCTTCTGTCCTCCAAGACCAAGAACCTCAGCTCTCCCCACCTCTCTTCTGCTCAACCCAGATGTAGGCATTTTTTATTGGCCCATCAGGGATAATGTGGAGGCAAGGGTACATGCCATCAGTTGGTACAGTGAGTATTTGCTCTTAGCACAATAAAAGTCTCAGGGGGCAAGAAATTCGCATCCAAATACATGGTGTCTCCAGATCAACCACCACAGCTCTCTATAAAGTGTAAACCTGATTCCATCACCACCTTCCGTGGAGAAAACCCTGAACTAAGCTGATCATGTACTGACCTTATTCTTCTCACCCCTTTGCTGTCTCTTCAGAATTCACTACCTCACTATCTGTCTTAACCGAGAGCCTACCAATGGCCCCAGTCGCTCTGGCCATACATACCACTCCCTGCAATAGAATGGGATTCTGGGGTGATTCGTTCTACTGCTTGGCATTTTCCCATCACTTATTTAGCACCAGTTCTGTTCCAGTGTACCAAGTGCTTATATATACCCAGTGAGAAACACAAGCTCCTAGTGATTAGGGGCACCAGGGAAATCAAACCCGCAGTGAGATAGCTCCTCACAGCCATTGTGATATCATAAGCAAGATGCAGAGAATAGTGAGTACTGAGGAGGAGGGGGAGGAGGAGGAGGAGGAGGAAGAGGAAGAGGAGGAGGAGGAACTGGAAGCCTCATCCACTCCTGATGAGGACCAAATGGTCCTGAGAGGCTTGGAAAACAGTGTGGTTGTTTCCTCAGATGACAGAATAGGAAGTCACAACTTGGTAGAAGGCTGTTGCCATTGGCGACTCCATCTTGCTTTATTCCTTTTCCTGATCTTGCTCTCTGAATACTGCCTTTAATTTGCATTCTGGGACTTTTTGCCCTCAACATGGGAATCAGCTGTCACTGTGTTATCCTCCCCAGTTGGTGCAGGACTGTCTAACTCATCTCCTAAGAACACCAGTTTCTGCATATAGCCCACTGATCTGGTCCTCAGATAAGCATCCCCATGTTCTAGATTGCCTTCTGTTCCTGCGATCAAAACCATGACTAAAAATAGCACGGGGGGGTGGGGTTGTTTCATCTTACAATTTCTATCCCACCATTCAGGAAGACCGGGGCAGGCACTCAAGGCAGGAACTAAAGCAGAGATCACAGAGAAAAGATGTTTACTGGCTCACTCACCATGGCTTGATCAGCCTGCTCTTTTATAGAACCCAGGTTCACCTACCCACAGTAGGATGGACTCTCCTATACCAACCATTAATCAAGAAAATGCTGCACAGACATGCCCACGGGCCAATCTGATGGAGGTAGTGTCTCAACTGTGATCCCCTCTTCCAAGATGGTTCTAGTTTAAGCCAAGAGGACAAAAACTAACCCCAAAGACTTGGAAGAGCACTTGAGACATCAGCCTTTTTTCTATGTTGTTACAACCTTAGGAAAGACTACACCCCTGTCTCAAGTATTGGTTTTCACGAGGTGAGTTTTCAAACCTGACTTACTTGACTCCTTAAAATGTCACTGCTAATTGTGTATCCTAGAAAAATGATCGCACATACCTAAACATTGACACGGAATGTTCACAGAAGCGGATTTTCAGCAAGGAAAAAATGTCCAACAACTGATGAATGAATAAATAAAGATGGCATATCCATACAACATAGTATTATTTGGCAATAAAGGAGAATGAATTGATGATCAGTGTTTCAACATAAGAGATCTCACCGCAGAGATGATTCAGTTGGAAAAGTGCTTGCCATGTCAGCATCAGCACCAGAACTGATGTTTTTATAAATAATTTTTTAAAAAGTCAGGCATAATGGCACATGCTTATAATCCTAGCACTGGTGAGGCAAAAATAACTAAACCCCTGGGGCTTACTGGCCAGCCAGCCTAGCCTCCCTAGTAAGCTGCAGGCCAATGAGAGATCTTGTCTCAAAAACAAAATGGCCAGTGCTAAAGGAAAAATACCTCCTGAGGTTGACCTCTGGCCTCCAAACACATATGGACACATATGCATGCACACTCTCACGGCACATGCACTCCCACAAACATGAACACACATACACAAATGTACAAGCATGTGCACAAGACCATGCAAATACATTAAAATGAAAAAAGGCCATCATAAAATGTGACATACTACATGACTTCATCTATATGAAATGTCCAGAACAGACAAATCAATAGAACTATAAAGTGGATTAGCAACGGTGGTGTAGGACTAAGAGAGAAGGCTGGAGGGTGGTCAGCTGAAAATTGAGTGACTGTTCATGAAGATGGAGTTCCTCTGGGGAATAATGAAAATGTTCTAAATTGGCTATAATGATGGTCTTGCAACCCTGTGAATATACTGGAGATGACGGAATTGTATGCTTTTGATACATAAATTCCCTGGCATGTGGTAATGTTCATGGTTCACACAGCAACACCATACTGCACCCACCCTCAACAAGCTCTTAGCTTAGATGGTCTCCAGGGTGGCTACGTCATCCTGACATGCCTGGGATATTCCCGTTCTTATCAAAGTCACATGTCTGTGACAAGCCAGGAGAGCTGGTCATCTGTGAGAAGTGACCTTCAGCTTCTGCTGTGGCCACCAAGGACCATAGAAGCAAAGACAACAAACTGGCCACCCACAGGTTCTGGAACCTTGAATCAGCTGTTTACACTCACATGGAAGTGACAGGGAAGCTGAGCGTGCATCCTCTAGGGAGGGTGAGAGTGGCTCCCTACGCTGGGCTGGCCGAGCTGCCTACAGAAACTTCCGGTGAACATGTGGTCATAGTTACCTACAGTGAACTTGAGGCCTGACAGTGAGGTCCCCCTGCTTCCCTTTTAAGGGCTGGTAGAATCAAGACTATAGGGAAGCTAGTCTCCACTCTGAATGGTGACTTTTTAAAATTTACACAATCATTTTCCCAGTTATATTTTTTTTATTTTTCTAATTTTCTTAGTTATCACACAAAAATAATGGGCTCCTTTATGACATTTTTACACCCATACATACCTTGTCTGTATTTACTCCCTACTAATCTCTCCTGTCTCTCCTCCCCTCACAGAGTCCTTCTGCTTTGATATCATATACATTGTATACATATAGATGGATATATACACACATTATATAACTCATATAATAGAAAGTGTGATATTTTGTATTACCCATTTCCTGTTCGCTCTTTCACTCTCTCTATTCCATTTAAACTTCTTTCCCCATTGCCATCACTCCATTTCTGCTTTCATGCCACACACATGCCCATGAATGCATGCCTATGCATGCACACGAACACATGCATGTGCACGCGCTCGCGCGCACACACACACACACACACACACACATGTTCCACATAGGAGAGAAAATGGGCAATATTTGTGTGATGGCTAGTTTTATGTCAATTTGAAAACACTAGAATCATAAGGAACTCTAATGCAATTATTAAGAGGGAATGCCTCCATAAGATCAGGCTGTAAGCAAGAAAGCCTGTAAGTCGTTTTCTTAGTAGTTTGATGGGGAAGGACCCAGCCTATTGTAGGTGAGGTATCCCCAAGCTGGCAGTCCTAGGTTCTGTAAGAAAGCAGGATGAGCAAGCCATAAGGAGCAAGCCAGTCAGCAGCCTTCCTCCATGGCAACCAGCTCCTATCCTCAGGTTCTTGTTGGATGTGATTTCCTGCCTTGGCTTCAGGATATGTAAGCCAAGGAAATCCTCTCCTCCCCAAGCAGTGTTTGATCATGGTGTTCCATCACAGCAATAGTAACCCTGCCATGACAATTTATCTTTCTAAGTCTGGCTTGTTTCACTTAACGTGATCTCTATTTCTACGCATTTTCCTGAAAATGATGCTTTCATTCTTCATATGCCTGAATAAAACTCTACTGTGTAATATGTCACATTCTCTTTACTCATCCACCTGTTGGTGGGCATCCAGGCTGGCTCCACCTCTTAATTACTGTGAGTGGTACAGCAATAAACATGGATGTCTATATATACATCTTTGTGGTGTGCTTATTTAGACCTCTCTGTGTATAGCTGGATCATATAGGACTTTCCAGTCTTAGTTGTTTGAGAAACCTCCAACCTGATCTCCTTAGTGGCTACACCAATTCTCACTCCCATGTACAGTCCATACGTGTTTCTCTTCCCCCACATCCTCACCAGCATTTGCTGTGGTTTGTTTTCTTGATGATAGCTATTCTGACTAGAGTAAATGGAATCTCAATATGGTCTTAATTTGTATTTATGTGACAGCTAAGGATGTTTAACATCAAGTATTTATTGCCTACGCGCATTGTTTCTTTTTTAGAACTGTTTATTTCCTCTGTCCATTTATTGATTAGATGGTTTTTATGTTTAATTTTTGGAATGTTTTTATGGATTCTAAATGCTAATGCCCTTTCAGACATTAACAGGAGAAAAAAAAAGAAAATCTCCCATTCTGTTGGCTGTGACATCATTCTGCTAATTTTTTTATTTTTTACTTTTGCTGTTCAGAAACTTCTTAATCTCTCACACAATCCTGTGCTGTTAACTACTGATTTCCTGTGTTATTGGGTCCTTTTTCAGAAATCCCTTGTCTGTGTACCCAACTGTTTTCATTTAGCGGTTTCTGGTCTTACAGTAAGGTCTTCGATTCATTTTGAACAAAGCCAAAGATGTGGATCTAGTTTCATTCTTCTACACGTGGAAAGCCAACTTCCCCAGTGCCAGTTGTCAACAAGGCTGTTTTTCTTCAATATGTCTTGTTGACCTTTAGTCAAAATTAGGTGGCTGCACCCTCAGTTTGCCTCCAGTTGGTTGGTGATCCAGCCCTGGCCCTTGGGGAAACAAGTATGGGAGTTATCGAAAGCTAGGGACAAATGATCCCAGGACCTGCCTCTCTTCCTGGCTAGGGCCAGCCACCTTCTACCTAGACTGAGATGTCTGCTCAGGTGCTATGTCTCTGAAGCCATACTGTGAAGAAAGGACAGTTGGAAAGAGGAGGGATAGTTTAAAGAGTCTACTTTGACACATGATTCTCTTTCCCTTTACCCAGCTGTGTCCTCTCTGGTTATTTATCTCTTTAGTGCTACAAGGGCACAGCAGGGTAACCCTGACTTTTAATAAATCATGAATTGTATTTATCTTAAAAAAAAATTAAGTAGCAGGGCGGGGGCTGGAGAGATGGCTCAGAGGGCACTGACTGCTCCTCCAGAGGTCCTGAGTTCAATCCCCAGCACCCACATGGTGCCTCACAACCATCTGTAATGAGATCTGGTGCCCTCTTCTGGCCTGCAGATGTATGTGCAGACAGAGTGCTGTATACATAGTAAATAAATAAATAAATAAATAAATAAATTTTTAATTAGGTAGTGGGACTCCTATGTGTTTGTCTCTAGACTGTCTATTCCGTTCCATTGGTCTAGGCGTCTGTTTTCTACATAGCCATTTTAATCTGATCTATCATTCCCTTAGCCCTCTCTTCCAACCACCACCACCACCACCCCCCATCGCCATCAAAGTGCCACCATCTCCCCTATGGCCCCAACAGCTACACTAAGCGGCCCAGGCAGAATGCTTTCCAGAGAGCAGACCTGAGAGGCTTAATGGTATTTGTCTTTCTAAAGCACTTGCAATCATTTCCTATTTCTATGATCCAATTTCAAACCCGCCAGATGCAGTCCAGCCCAACCTGAGAGCCTCTAAGTGCCCCTGAAGGCTGAAGACTGGACCATCTTCACAGCTAAGGGAGACAGCACTGACTATGGTCAAGGCTCTGCCCCTGCCCCACTTACAGCTACCCTGAGAGGGAGCTCCAGCCTGCCAGAATGGGCACAACATGGAGGCTGAGCTTCTGTCACCTTTCATATGAGCTTTGTCACAGCTAACCCAGAAATGTCTTGTTTCAGCTACAGGTAACTCCTTTTAAATAGCTTTTGTGTCCTAGGGAGTATATGACATTTATTATGTCTGCTATGGGCAAGAATTATAATGGGCACTTTAAACATGATTCACAGAATTCCTTTAAAACGTACATCCCTGTGCAAACCCCACTGGCTTTCCACTTTCTTTGGAACAGAATTCCAAATTCTCATCATAGCCCTAACATCCTCTCTATCCAAACACAGCCCTTCCTTCAGCTTGAACTATCAGGCATGCTCCTGCCTCAGGCCTTACGATACTGAGCCTCTGTGACACAGAAAACCATACCCCTCCCCACTGCATCCCAGATATTCCTGGGTCTCCTTCCTTCACTTTCTCTGGCCACTACTCAATGTCACTTCTTTAAAAAAGTAATCCTTGACTATAATTAAATTAAATAGGCCCACCCATTAACTGCCACCTCCCGTATCCTCTTTCATTCCATTCATCTTGTTTTAAGTATTTGTTTGTTTATGTCTGTGCCTGCTTTCACTGGAACCTGAGGGCCTTGCTATGTCCCATGCCTAGACTAATGTCTGACACGTACACTGCACTTGTTCAAAAAGCATATATTAAGCAACGAAGTTCATTCCCCCATAAGAGGGAACAACTAGTCTCTGTCCACTTTACAATGTAAACTGAGGTTCAAGGAGGGCCTGTTACCAGTCCAAAGTCACGGAACTAGTAGTGACAGATATAGAGCACGAACCAAAATGTCTCCGGTGCCAGCTCCGGTGTTCTTCCCACTACAGCCCGAGCCTCTCCCGAGCTTAAACAGCCCTACGTGGAACCGTGTGGGTGGAGAGAGCTTAAAAAGGGAAGAGGCTCCTTGGAAAAATAAGGAACCCACCGCCCTCCTTCCCCCACCTCCGGTTCTCAGCTGATGTCTTGCGGCATTGAAACCGGGGCAACGCCAGTTAGAATCGTTTATCAATCCTCAAAGCCAAGAACCTGCTCCAAGCTGGAAGCGAAACTGCTGATGACAATAGAAAGCTAAAGCACACTTCAATGTGACAGCGGCCATGCTAGAGGGGGGCTTCTCTGCGTTAGCAAAGAAAGCTGGGACGTGGGCAAGAAACGAATGAAGTGTTAAGGATAAACCTAACATCTGAAAAAGTCAAGTCATGGTCTAGTCCAAAGGGGATCCAGAAAAATCAATCGGCCATTTGCTGTCACACTGAGCCATGAACGCTGTGTAAATATTTCACAGGATGCTAAAATTACCCCATGCAGAAATATCTCAGAGTTCAATGGGGCCAGGAATCAGTGAGCTTTTTCCCATTAAGAGCCAGAGAGCAAATAGTATAAGCGTCCGATCTACATTCCGGGAGCTTCTCACCTCTGCCACGACGGCACAAGAGCAGCTGCAGATAGTCCGCAAACAAGCAAATGTGTGTCCCAGTGAAGTTTAGTCAGAAGAATAATAGATAGCGGGCCAGACTCAGTTCACAACACGCGTGTAGTTTGCCAACTGTTGATCTAGACCAACATGCTGTGGTAACAAAGAAGTGCAGGGACAAAAATGACATGTTATTGCCAGTTATGACAGAAGGAAAAGAGAAAGACCTCCATCAATCATTTAGTAAATATTTACTGAGCCAGCGTGAATTACACCAAGCCTGTTCTAAACATAGGAGAGGCAACCATTAGGACAATAAAATAGTTTCCTAGGAGCAATTGCCCAGATACCCTCCTTCATTTAGGCATAGCCCAGTAGTAAAACCAAGGGGAAAATGAAGACACTATGTCATATAGCTTTAATGCTATGAAAACAGGATAATGTGCTAGGAGATAATTTAAGACATGAGGACAGTTGTCAAAGGATCAAGTCAAGGCGAGCCCATAGGAAGATGACATTCATTCAACGGTCACATCTATGAAGCACTGTGTGTGTGTGTGTGTGTGTGTGTGTGTGTGTGTGTGTGTGTGTGTGACACATTCATTCTTCACAGTCTTATGTTGGTAACGTTCCATCCTTATTATGGATACCAGTGATGAACCAACTTGAAAAGAGGAAAGGTTTATTTGGTCTCGTGCTTTGAAAGCTTGCCACCCATGGTTGCTGGGCCTGTGGCAGCACAGTACAGCATGCTAGGCTTGTGTGAAAATAAATAAATAAATAAATCTGTCCACCTTATGTCACCCAGGTAGGGAAGAAAATAACAGGAAGAGTGTAGCATCTCAGTACCCCTTTAAAAAACATGCCCTCGGTGACTGAACTTGCTCCTACAACTTCACCTTCTCACAGGTTCCACCTCTGTTTATTAGTGCCACAGGCTGGAGACCAAACCTTTAGCATATCAACCTCTGAAGAGCCTTTTGAAGTCCAACTTGGCTGAAGGAGGAGGAACTAGGCCTGAAACAGTTGTGCTTGCTTCTGGTGAGGCCTGGAAGGATTCTCCAGCCCCATTCCTCTCTGACTGCAAATGTTGGGCTTCTTCTTTCTCTCACATCAGTGCTTCCCAGCCATTTCACAGCAAAATGACTCAGAAAAACCCCTCAGGAATTTTAAAAGGCCATCTCTGCCTAACATGTTTAGTTCAGGGCTGGAACATGTATTAAAATGCAGATTAAATTTTAACAAGATATAACAGCATTCAAAACCTGCTTTGATGACCTGGTGCTTGAAATTACTGCTTCTTGCACTTTAAAAATTAAATCAGTTGGTTGGTTGGTTGGTTGGTTGGTTTTTTTTTTTTTTTTAGTATTTCATATTTTATTTCTAAACAAGTTAGAAGGTTTCAGGCTGCCACTTTCAAACATCTGTGCAAACAAAACCTTCATGAATAATATTTATTTCCAATAAATGAAAAGCCCAAAGTGAAATGTGCTTTTTAAAAAAAAAATACTGGCTTTTGAAGTATTAGAGACATTTGGGTATGTTAGAGCAGAATTCACAGTAGCTACTGTTGCTGATTCGACCACGGTGATGATAAGGCAAACGCCACTTATGCCCTCTTCAGTTTTGACACGAGCATTAATTATAATCCCTATCCTCAACCAGTGCTTCATCAAGAGTAACATTTTAAACTATGAGGAACCCTAGGAATAGCCTATCACTGGAGAACATCCACACCCACACCCACACCCACCAGAACAGCGAGGTACCCAGTTCGTATGCACCTGGGGCCTCCTTTTAGATGGAAAATAATATTGAAATAAGCATTATGTGAGGTGACTGCTGTATGCTGGAAATGGAGACAGAGATCCTCACTATTCAATGAGAAGCCCCAGCCCTGATGCCCAGGCTCATGCCCACACAAATGCCCTGGAAGCCATGTGGAGCAAAGAGCAGGCCCTGTGATGATTGTCAACTTGACATGAATTAGGAGCAAGCCTCTGGGGTAGCTGTGAAGGATTATCTAGATTATATTAATTAACCTGGGAAGACCACCTTACCTGTGGGCTATACCATGCCATGCATAAAGATCCTAATCTGAATAAAAAAAAGAACAGGAAGCAAGCTGGGCGGCAGTATGCACCACTCTCTGCTTCCTGACTGCTGACACGATGTGACCAGCCACTTAAGCTCCTGCTGCCATGTTTTCCCCGCCATGATGATCTGCACCTTTGAACTGTGAGCCAAAAGTAAATTCCTCTTTTCCCACACTTTCCATTCCTTGTTTCTTCCATGACTTTCTTCCTTTCTCTCTCCCTCCCTCCCTGCTGTTAATCTCACAAATGCAAGGAGAAAGACCACTAAACCAAATCATGGCCAAGTTAATTAAAGAAATCATTTTTATTCTTGTTACACAGGCTGTCTCTCCTTAAGGTTGAGTACAAAAGATCAGCAGTGGACATGGAGAAGAATAGGGGTTTTTATAGCTCAGGAGTAGGGAGTTTCCAAATGGGGGGGATTGGCAGGCAAATGGGCGGGGTTACAGAAGCAGAACATAGCAAAGTAGTCATAACAAGCTCCTGAAACAAGTCATGGTTGCAGGGTGGTCATAACAACCTCTGAAACAAAGGCAAGGTTGCAGTTTCCTGGATCAGGCAGTACCCCATCATTTGTAGTTAAGGTGACAGGTGCAGCATAGCCCAATCCTTGAGAAGCAGAGATTTAATCATAAACAGGAACAAGCCTGGTTTGTCTTTACTATAAGATGGCGTTCAAGCCTAAGATGGAGATGGACTGACTCCTCACTCCCTCCTCCCTTCCTTTCTTCTTGACGTTCCCCACTTGTTAGGTATTCTGTCACAGCAATGAGACAGGTAGCTCAGTCTTCTCCAGAAGAAGACCCTGCCCACCACCACCACCATCATCCTGAGAGCAGAAACCTCTAGGATTAGAAGTCTAGCCACTTCATTTGTCTCCCTGGCCTGGCCCTGTCACACACTTCTCCACAAACTGCAATGCAGCCTTCTCATAAATCAGCAAGCCAGTGCCTTGCTCCTAAATCCCTCCCTGCCAAGCACTGAGTGTGCCTCGTGGGGCCCAGTGGCTCTACTGGTTGACCTGTGTTTTCCACGGTTCCTTTTAGCTTGAGTTTCCCTGGCATTGGATCTGAGAATATTTTTTTTCTTTTCTTAATGATAACTTGGGTGATAACAAACCCCTTTCTTTCTTCTTTTCGTAAAGAAAACAACACGTCAGCAATCACTGAATTCTTCAACAGCTGCTGACAGTTTTTAAATTATGAAATGCTTAAGCCAAAGGGGATTCTCAGAGGCCCTCCATGCAGACTTCTGCCTTCAGCCAATCGTAGCTGAACCCCTATATCTCCAGCCTGAGCTTCCTGGAGGCCCAGAAACCTGACTCAGGGCTGGACAGAGTAGCCCAATGAAGCTGCCTCCCCTCTCCCACCACCCCTCCCCGTCCCCTCTCCCCCTCCCCCATCCACCCGCTCCACACACAGGGCAGAGCACAGGAGAGTCTGCTTCGCTGGAAAGTGGAGTAACTAATGTCTCCACTGTATACTTCACAGGATGACGGGAAGGCCAACATAAAGTTCTTTACAAGGCAGGACTAAGGGAAAAACGTTGTAGACCATAAATCAACCCATGAAGCTGTTAGTGTCCCTTCATACCACCTCACAGTCAGTGGTGGAGAGAGGTTTTCTTTGTTTTTTATTAGGTTCCCTTACTTCATTTTGTTTGTCTCTGGAGGTGGGTATCTCTTTTTACACTTTTTTTTTTCAGATTGATTTATTTTTTTATCCTATGTGCCTGAGTTTTTCCTGTATATATGTTTATGTGCCACCTGCACGCCTGGTGTCATGGAAGCCAAAAGACGGTTAGATCCCCTGGAACTGGAGCTATAGGCAGTTGTGAGCCTCCATGTGAGTGCTGGGAATGGAGCCTGAGTCCTCTGCAAGAGCAAAAAAGTGCTCTTAACTGCTGAGCCAACTCTCTACGTGAGTATCCTGATGCCAGCATTATTAGCTGTGTAACCTCTCTGAGCGCCCATGCTCTCATCTGTAAAATGCAAGTTTTACTACCTAACCTGTGGGCTATCCATACAGACTGAATGAGACAGCATCTACAGAGCACAGCAAGGCTCCAGAATAGTATGATTTACAGATGCATTACAAAACAAAAGGTGCTGAGGATAGGATTTCACCTTGTTCTCCCCAGAAGAGACAGTTGTCACTTCTAATTCCCTAATCACTAGTTTTAATTATAATTTTTAAATTTTGTATGTATATGGTCATCCTGCCCAAATATATGTCTGTGCACTACTTGTGTGCAGTGCCTGAGGATAGCAGAAGAGGTTGTTGGATCCCCTGAACTGCAGTTACAGACAGTATGCGGAGACTGGAAATCAAATACAGATCCACCAGAAGAGCCGCCAGGCCACTGTTCTTAGCCTCCTAACCATCTCTCCAGACCTAATCACTTGGTTCTAAATGGGCAATTCTGGAGCTCTCTGCTGGCTCTTAACCTTCTTAAGAACCTAATTAAAAAAAAAATTAAAAAAATAAAATAAAATAAAACTTGATCTTCCTCTATGACAAAGATTGGCAGCTAATTTCTGCGCCATTTCTAGAGCTCTAAAAACTTCCAGAAGCCCATCCACATGCCCTCTCCCCCACAGAGTCCCTGAACCCTTTTTTTTTTAGGACTCTGTAATGACACCTACCTCCTGGCAGACAGCACACAGAGAAGAATCCTGTTTGTAGAGTCTGGCTTCCAAGGACTTGACCTCCCTGTGGTGACTTCTGTGGCAAATGTCTCTCAGGCCTAGGGATCTTGGAGGAGCCTGGGATTTAAGCAGGAGCAATCAAGCTGAAGGGAGATGCTTCTCAGCACAGCCTAAAAACAATCACCAATCTCAGCCTTTTCAAAATGTCAGGCTCAGTTTATCAGTTTATAAGAGGCATTGACTACCCGGAAGGAGAACACTGGCTCAGACCCAGGATCTCACAGTGCTAGTGGGAGTGGGAAAGGGTGACACACTCAGGAACTTACAATGACAGGTCCTGTGATGGTATTGCTAAGACAAGAAGACCACTGGGGAAACTACCCAGATGGTGAAATCCACACCCAGGCTATACATGAACAGGCTGCTGAAAGCAGCCTGTCACCATCTCCAGCCATGAGTACAGTGAAACTCAATGTAAAGATCCTGGATTAGCAACCACCCAAGCAGAAGTCCACTTGAAAGGTCTAGAACCATCTAGAATATGTAACAGAAGTAAAAAAAAAAAAAAAAAAAAAAAAAAAAAGGTCCAATTAAACATACAGCTCCCTGCGAGGCCAGCTGAGCATTGCAAGTTTCCAAGTCTATAAGAAACAGAGAATCCCCTTTTCCTCCAATGAACTGAGCACTAAATAAAGTGAAACATGCAAAGAGCCTGGCAAACAGGACGCCCTCAGTGAATGTCACTCAGTATCAGCATAGTTCTTAGAATTACCCATAGACAAAGGAGATCGAAACAGATGCTTCTACTTGACTAACATGGACCAGGAGTCTGCTGTGTGTAGGTGCAACAGGCAGTAAGACACATGCAGCATCAAAGGGAGGAAGAACTTTTAGACTACTACAATTTCTATCTGTCACCAACTGTTGTGGTGTGGTTTGTTCTTGTAGACCTTCTAGAACATCCCACATTAGTGGGAATATATAATGTGGTTACTCTCTGTGTGTGAAAAAGTGCAACCACTTTGGGGCAAGTGGGGAAAAATAGTTGAGTTGTTGCTGTTGTTGTTGTTGTTGTTGATGATGATGATGATGATGATGATGATGATGATGATGATGATGATTCTAGCTTCTGGGTGGGCCTGTGTCTGGTTAATTATAATCAGTGAGGTTGTTCTACAAGGAACCAATTGAATGAAGATCTGCGAGCTAGAAACATTTTACAGATATTTAAGCTTCACACTCCCGTTGAGAAGAAGGTATTGTTGCCCTCGATAATAAGATGAAAACGTCCACATTTCGTTTGCAATCGCAAACAGACCTCAGGTATTTAAACGCAAATCACCTGGACATTCCATTCAACAAACCTCAGAGCAGAATGGCAACTTTCAACCTCCAGAGCTTGAGTCCTGTAACTAGAGAGTGCCCAGGAGTCAGAGCCACGGTGTAGAGAGGCAACTGATGCATAAGAAAAGAGGACATTACACCTCGGTGGTCAGCAAGGGAGATTTTACTTAAGACTACTTACTGCACAGGCTGCCAAGATGACCTGGTGGGTAAGAGTGTCCTTTGTGCAAGCGTGAGCACCTGAGTTAGGATCCCCAGCTCCCAGGCAAAAAGCTCAGGTGTGGCTATGTACGCCTGGACCAGCAGCACTGGGTGTGGGTGGTGCAGGGGGTGGGGTGGGGGGAGTTAGTAGGGCTTGGAGGCCAGCAGCCGGGTCAAAAGGTGTTCCAGACCCAGTGAGAGGCAGTCTCAAGGAAATAAGACAAACAGCTATAAAGAAGAGCACCAAATGTCCTCCTCTCGCACAATGCACGCCACACAGGCACACAGGTGAGGCTGCTGTGATGAAGGAGAGGCTGAAGCCGACTCCAAATGACACAACTGAAGCCTTACAACCAACATGCAGCGAGAAGGAATATGAAACATGACTAAAAGGAATGTGGTTAGATAAGAAGCGAGGTGTGGGCTGAAGGAGGAGGCTCTTGCTTAGATGCCAAGAGTTGAGAGAAGAATCCTCAAGAAACTGCCTTAGCAAGGTCTTTGCTAAATGTGGCCTCAGCAACCCAAAGACAGACAGACAGACCAAGGGTGGAGGTCTGCTCAAAGAGAGGCAGGCAGGCCTCTCAGAGCACACTGGTGGAAGTTTAGTCACGTGGGAGTCCTGGTCAGTTCAGTGTGAGAGTGAACCTCTGCACCCTGCGTGGAGTCCCAGCCCCTCACGGTGTGACTCTGCAGTTCTCTGCAGGAGGTAAATCTTCCACCTTTGAATCTAGCCTAGCCCTTCTCTGGTGTGATTTGCTTCGGGTGACAGAAAATGCTAGAGGCAGCATGATGCCAGGTCTTGAGTCTGGATCGCGGGATACCCTGGTTCTTTCTGAGGTTCAGCCTGTCTCCTGTCTCTGGCTACCTCCTCACTCCTTTCCCCTCCTTTCCCCCTTCCTGACCTCTTCCCACTCTGTTTTCCCCCCTCCTCTTCTTTCATGTCAGCATTCCCAGTCTCCATCCATCTTTCCTTTTTCCTCTATCCTCATCCCAAACCACGCCAAGGAGTTTGTCTGGCTTTTCCTCGTCCCAGTCCTTCAGGACTCCTTATCTGTGTTTTTGTGGTGTGGTTTAGGAAGAACGCAGAGGAAGAGGGTGAAGCTCCAGCCAAGACTGCCCTGGAGAGCCTGTGACGCAAAAAATCAGAGGGGAAACTAAGCCAGGTCAATAGTGGTTCATCCGTTCCCCTGGTGACATGGGAAAGCGGGGGCACGAAGGGGAGCTGGAGAAGGGATGGGGGAAACAGCGAGGAAAACATTGCTGGGAACTCTCAAGGAACATTCTGCAGTAATTGCCAAGTGAGAGCTTCTCAAGTAGGCTGCAAAGTGTAGGGGGCTCAGCGTAGGAGGGGACTTGGGTGACTTGCTGTGTGGATTGCATTCAATTGCTCCTCGAGAAATGCCGGTGAGGGCAGGAATCCCTGTTTAACTACCTCAGCTGCTAGAGTTTACTCTTTAAAACATGAACCAGTGAGAGCAATGAACACGAGGCCCCGGATTTTATGAGGGAAAGGCGCATTAAATCTGTGCCTAATCCTCTGCATGGTTTCTGCTACTTAATAGTCACTTAGTAAATGGCATCTTATCATTTTTGTTGCTCACCACTGGCTTTCTCCTCTACACCATCAGTTCTACGTCCTCCGAAGAAATGATGGCTTGTAAGTCTCTTTTCCAGTCTCTCCGGCTTCATACCCCCTCTGTCTTCACTTGTAAGATGTTTGTTTCAGTGTGGATAAGAAAGGAAGACATCTTTACTGTGTCAAAAGCAAAGCCAGTAGAAGACAAGCATTGCTTGTGTGTCCAGAACCTTCTCACAAGTAAAACAAAATGGCGGCAGTCCTGTCGTGGACATGAACCAGAGTCAAGGCCAGATGCTGATATGTCCAGGTTTTTATGTCACAGAACAAAGAATTGGGGCCAGAGACACACCGAAAGTGGTAGTAGGGGTCTGTGGAGAAAGTGAAGAATCATGAGTGTGAGATTGAACCAGAGAGCTAGGAAAGGTTCAAGGCTCAAATGCCCTGGCCACTGAGAAATAGTGACCCTTTGGGGTTATTTGCAAAGCACCCTCCTTCTCCCAATTTGAAAACTGAGGCCTACCCCTTACATGTCACCATGTGTGGGAGAGTTTCTAGTCTCTCTCCCCACTGGCTTCTTCCATGTCTTAGTCTCGATGCCTCACCCACCTCACCCTCCAGTCCCTCCACCACCTCTGTAACTATCTCATTTCCCACTGAATCTCAGCTAATGACAACCAACCAGTCAACAGGTCTGTGAGCCTGGGAGCATTAAAAAGAGACAGAGAGCATGATCTAAGGCAAGGTCTCACCGTGTAGCTCATGTGGACCAGGAACTGCTTGTGGAGACCAGTCTGGCCTTCAATTCATGATCCTCTTGAGCCAGCCCTCTGAATGCTGAGGTAACCCAGCCATGAAGTCGTTACAGAACTTGGAAGTCCTGCTATAGGGCCACACCCAAATAAAACAGATGCCTCTTATAGTCGGTCAGGAAATGTTTCTTTATCTTACTTCTTCCTTCAGCCTATAAAACTTCACTGCCCTCAGCCTGAAAAGAAAGAACCTTCTTGCTATCCCCTTGTTTGGAGCGCTACCTCATTCATGAGTCTCAGTTCTCAGACAAAATGTGTGAGGCATATTATTTGAAGGGGTATTCTCACCAGCTGGTTAGCTCTTGTCTCAACCTTCAAAACAAACCAGACTACAGACTCTATTCCAGCCTTTGCCTCCAACACAAAAGATCTCTCCACCTCAGTAAAGCCATTGTGCCCTCCACAAATCAGCAGGCTGTCCAGGCATGGCCTGTGGGCTCAAAAACCATTGGATCACATCTACAAGCTATTTTTGCTTTTTGGTTTTTTTTTACTTAATTGATAAGAACTGAACATATATGGTACAACATTTGGATGCATAGATACATTACACAGTGATCAATCAAGGTGATGAGCATCCAATCTATGGCACCAACCAAGGACAATATGTGCAGTCATCATCAAACCCCTACCCAGACCTAGCCAAGGGACAAAATATTCTCCACAGTTAAGTGGAGACTGGGGACTGACTTTCACATGAACTCTGGTGCCCCTTATTTGGCCATGTCGCCTTGATGGGGAGGCCCGATGGCACTCAGAGGAAGGATAGCAGCCTACCAAGAAGAAACTTGATACCCTAGCATCATATTCAAGGGGAGGAGGTCCTCATCAGTCACAGTCATAGGGAAGGGGAATGGGGTGAAAGTGGGAGGGGAGGGAGGAATGGGAAGATGCACAGGATGGGATAGCAATTGAGATGTAATATGAATGATTTTATTTTTCAATTTAAAAATCATTTTTAAAAAGGTGATGAGCATCACCGTTACCTTATACAGTAAACATTTTTTTTATGGTGACAGCATTCAAAGCGCTTTTTCTATTTTGAGGTGCGTATTTTTGTTGAGGACAGTGCCCTGACTGTGCAATAGAACACTCAAAATTATTTCCCATATCTGCTTGTAGCTTTGTGTCTATTGCCTAATCTTCTCCACGCCCTCATCTATTTTGTAGTAATGGCTGTTTTAGTCTGTATTTCTAAGACACAATTGTTGTTTGTTTGTTTGTTTGTTTTTTTTAATTATCACACATAGTATTAGGTTTCATTTTCAAACAAGATCTGGCTTTTCTTGATTCTCATCCCCCATACACTCTCACATCCTGTGACGCCTTCTTGTGCCCTTCCTCCCTTCTCTGACGTCATGTCTCCTCTGTTCCCTTACCCTCACCTCTTCCTCAACACCTCTCTTTTTCCTCTTCTGGCCTCACTTCTAGTATCACAACCAACACCCACACTCCATCATGCCTACACAGATGCATATGCATAGCCACTGCGGGCTGGAATCCACACAGAGAGAGAGTGTTCAACATCTCTCTGAGTTCCCTTGATTACTACTTCCCTTCTCCAGACATTTTCCTGCAAATTTCATCACTTTGTTTTTCTTTACAGCTGAATAAAATTCTATTGTGTGTGCCTGCCATGTTTTCACTATCTGTTCATTTGCTGAGAGACAGCTAGGCTGTTTCTGTTTCCCCCTACTAGCTATTTTTTTTTTTTTAATGTGCATTCATAGTACTTTCTGTCATTTTCTATTTCCTTGATTAACATACTGTTAGACAATTGCTATCCTATGAAAAAGAATCCTAAATATCTTTCTGATGTACAAAGTGTTCTCATAAACAACAACAAAAAATAAAAATATACCAATCTCAGCTCTTAGAGTCCCCTAAGGTAAGAGCTGTGCCCTCTCTGGGTTCTGGAACTCTCTAGGCCTTCCCAGAAAATTAGCAGTCAAGTTTTGTCCTGGGAGTCATTTGGCATCAAGCATCTCTTAAGAGACTCCAAGCTCTGTGAGGGCCCATGATGTAGACAGGCCAGTCTGGCAATTAGCATGCCCTCCTCAGACTGACTAATTTTAGTTCAACTCTACTGCTCGTGTCGATGTAGACCATTTTCCCTTTGCTCAAGGCTTCCCGGCTCTCCAACTGAACAATGACAGAGTGTGGTGGTTAAATTGCTTCAGAATTAAGCTACAGAGACAGAAGTGAGAGGTGGCTCTTTTCTGGCTTCAAGTTTGCAAGGAGGGCACCCTCCAAGCAAAATACAGACCTACACCTGAGTAGTACGTGTTGAGGGGCTGGAGTATAGGAGAAGTTGACCGGGGCCGGGGTTGGGGGTGGGGGTGGGGGCGGTGCTTCGTGCCTTGGATTTTACAGCATCTGCTTGCTGTGAAGCACATCACTGTGCCAGACACCCAGACAGGTTTGGATTGCGTTGGATCACATGAGGTCTTCAAGTTTTCACCCCAACGCCCGGTGACAAAGGACTTCTTTTCTTTTTTCCATTATGCAAATCACCTTGGTGCCTATTGATTACATTTGCATGTGAAGAGGGACACTGGGTTTGTAACTGATGTATTTGCATGTGCATTTTTCCTAATCTGCTTGCAGGAGGGAGGTGATTACAGGCGCAGGTATGGAAATATTACCGTCTGCAGCTAATAGAATTTGTTACCTCCAGAGGGTTAAGTGTGGTCTGACAGGGGGATTATCACAGGCAGGTGGGAGCAGAGCTGGAGCAGACAGCCCCTCCTAACAGGCCTCTCATCAACAATCCTTGCTGGCTGCTGCTGGAGGCAGCCTGGCCCAGCCTGGGGACTTACCTAAGGCAGAGAGGTGAGTTCTTCAATAGAGAGACCCTGATCTTCTCTGCCCTGGCTGTGCATGCAGAACAGCTTCCTTCTCTCTACCCCGGTAGGTTTGTACTTGCGTATGGCTTGGCAGAAGTCATGTCATCAGAAAATGATCACATTATGCTTGTGTTTTGGCAAAGCAACTAACTCCCAGGCTTGTCTAGTCAGGGGGAAAAAAAGGCCTCCCAGCTGTTTAACTATCTCCCCCATGCTCTGCTCTTTGAAGCCAGAGTTAATATTATGCCTCATTTGCATTCAACATTTAAATTTACTCATTAAGTTCTAAAAGCTATGGCACCTTTTGTCAACTTGGTCCCTGATAAAAACACAGCCCTTTCAGGGGAAAAAAAAAATGTGTCCCTTCTCACAGAACCTAATTTACTAAACATGTTTTCCCTAAGTGTATAGTTCTGTGTTTAAAAAATAAAAAAAATTAAAAATTAAAAATTAAAAAAAAAGCACCAATAGAGTTTTCTCCTGGCTGTATTTTTCCCAAGAATTTTTTTCTCTGTATTTCCCAAGAAAAATACAGGGAAAGGGCACAATGGTTGACAGAGGCCTGAAGCTGGGGCAAGCTGTGTCCCATCCCTCCTCACAGCCCTAAGTAACTGTTGTGGAAATAAAACCTGGGTTTTATTTGGCTATCTATTTTATTTGTTTGCATGTGTATGTGTATATGTTGTGAAGGTGTGTGTGTGTATGTGTGTGTGTATGTGTGTGTGTGTACACATATCTGCATGTATGTAGGATACATATGTGTGTGCTTACATGCAGGTGATGGACAGGTCAGTTCCTCTTAGCTAGCCAGCTTGCTCTGAGGCCAGGGTCTCTAACACCCATAATGGAGTGGCTACAGGCAGCGCTCCCTCCGAGTAGTTACAGTGGTGCTGGCTCTGTTTCTCCTACGGGCTTTACTCATTAAGGCATCTCCCCATTCCCCTTATTGTTTTTCTTTTTATCATTTTCTCAAACTCCATGGAGGTAGGGGAAAAGTTAGTGAACGGGAGAGAATGCAGGTTCTCCAAGAGGCAGCTTAAAACTTTCACATGCCAACCTTTCAGGGAAGAAAAAAATTGCTTGTCACTGCTTGGTTAAAGATGAATCAGAAGAACAACTTGAGGCTTGTGACTGTCAGGGAAAAAGCGAACCTGATGGCAGCGGCTTTAAACCGACTGTAACACTAACCGGTAAACTGATGCAGTGAGCACAATTAGCATTTTAAGAGAATATTTTATTAATCTATTCATATTACTTCTCAATTGTTAACCTGTCCCTTGTATCCTCCCATTCCTCCCTCCCTCACACTTTCCCCCTACTCCCCTCCCCTATGTCTGTGACTGAGGAGGACCTCCTCCCCCTGTATATGCTCATAGGGTATCAAGTCTCTTCTTTGTAGCCTGCTATCCTTCCTCTGAGTGCCACCAGGCCTCCCCAATCAAGGGGACGTGGTCAAAACTGGGGCACCAGCATTCATGTGAAAGTCAGTCCCCACCCTCCACTCAATGATGGAAAATGTCCTGTCCATTGGCTAGATCTGGGTAGGGCACAATTAGCATTTTATTCCCAGGGTAAAGCTAGCAAAATCTAAATGGCAAATGCTTGCACATAAATGTGGTGGCTGTCTCTGAAGGCCTACTAGGTTTTTGGATGGGGCAGGAAGGTCAATGGGGACACTAAAATGGATTGATGGACAGAAAAACAAGGGGACAGAAACACGGAAGAGAGTTCAGGCCCCAGCACCAGAGACAGATAGCATATTGGGTATCTGGAGATAATCAGAGGCAGAGGCAGGGGTCAGTTATAGCTTCATAAGGATGGGGAGCAGGATTTCACAGCAAGAGCCTGCAGCCAGACTCTCAGATACCCCAAGAACTCAGATGAGAGGTGGGGGCTGGAATATGGCACTTTTAAGTGATACATCTTGGCGTTTCCAGGTCCAGCAGGGTGTCTGTGAGTATCTGTGACTGTTGGTAAAGTAGGCAAGGCAGTGATAAACTCTAAAGTTACATTCTTAGAGCGCCCATCCTAAGCCTCAGACAACATAGAATCGCCTCGAAGTCAAAACCAGGAGCAGTACAAGGTTAATCATTTTTTCCATTGGCCTGAGACGGTGCCATGCAGATTTCATGCCAAGGCTTGGGTCATCCTGGGCCAAACACAGTTCTCTGGCCCATTTCAATAAAAGCTATGGTCAGCCCAAGACTCTGGGTGACTGTTCTTTGTTCTTGTCCCCATCTGCCCATCTCGCTAATTGTACAAGATGTATTTTATTCCCAGAGTTCCCATTCATTGAAAGCTCAGTTAGAAAAAAAATGAAAGCAAAACCCTCTGGTCTCTATTTCCAACTAGATGAGGCATCTGTAAGGATAAGTCACCTCACTGTGGGACCCAAGTGATTTCCCAGTTGTTACATAACAGAGTCACAATGCAAGAAGAAATGAGTTGGCCTGACTATCAATTTGAAGCCAGAAGTAAAGCTCCAAGTCCAATTTAGTTACTTATCAATCTATCTTTTTTCATATGCTATTTTAGTTTTTAACTTATACATATTAATGGGATGCCATATAGTTTTCAGTACATGTCTGTCTTGTATTATATTTCAGTAGGGTTAAATACATTTTTCTCTTCAAATATTTATCATTTCTTTTTTGACTCAATAACCAGGCCTTATAACCCAATTGATCAACCTCTGAATGATGGGTAATAGCATTCAAGGCAAAATATTTGAAAACAGGCTTATGCCTACATTTTTTTTTTAAATGAGGAGTCTTCAAATATTAGCTAAGGAACACAGTAGGAAAAGGATTCAGAACCCAGTGGGGAAAGTTTAGAAGACAGAGAGTCAAGGGCTAGAGTATTTGTTCAGCAGGTAAGAAGGGCACCGGCTATTCTTGAAGAAGACTAGGTTGCCTAGTTCCCAACATTCATACGGCAGCCCACAATCATCTGTAACTTCATTTCTGGGGAATCTGATGGCCCAGGACTGGCCTCTGCAGCAGGAACAAGGCAGTGACCTGGTTCACAGAGATACATTCGGGCCAAACACCCACACATAAAATAAGGAAATAAATAAAATTAAAATTAAAAGTAGTAGTCATAGTTTTCATTCAGAAGAACAAAGAAGATTCATATTGCGAAGGTAGAATGCTCTATCTATTTTTCCCCCCGTGTGGCTTGTTTGTTTTTTAACTTTTAAAGGATGTAACACAAAGTTCTGATTGAGAAGGCGATTTCCTGCTCCACTACCCAAATACAGCCTTTTGAAGCCGATGGTTTATGCATCCAGACACCCAAGAGACAGGTCACATGATCCAGTCTGAGGACATTGTGGGTCCCTCCAGGAGCTCTGAGTCCCAGGGAGAGCCCCACACAATGACACAGAAGTCAAGCCTGCCTGGAGAGTCCCAGGCTCTGACCTTGGTCCTGGTCTCCATTCAACAGGCACTGTCCCCACCCCCCACTCAGCTTAATTTAAACTATTTCTGTACTGACTACCCATCTTACATCACCACCCAGGTCACAGCCCTGACCTTTGCCTCCCGTAATCTGATGTCTTCAACCCTGAGACTGGCCAAAGTTTGGACACACCCAAGACATAAACACTTCTACAGAGTGCTTATGTTATATAGACAAAACATCTCCAGAATACACTCGAGGTGGGCTTGAAAACAATATTTGAAGAATAAGTAGGGTGAGTGAAAAGGCTCCGTGGAAAAAGACACATCCTACATAAGCCCAGAAGCCTGAGTTTGATCCCACAGCCCATGTGAAAATGAGAGGATAGAACAGATTCCACAAAGTCGGCTGAGCTTCACAGGTGTGCCATGGCACACGCACCCACGTACACGCATTGTATACACAGTAATAATAATAACAGCAAGATATTCACAGGAAAAGGTAACTCGTGCTGTGCCTGGTCCTTTTCCTCTTCAAGCTCAAACTCTGTGCATCACTCGCGCCAAAAAGAAGCGTGCAGCCTGTGGGAGGCATGCTCAGCTATGCCTGCATCACAGAACCTAGTGCTGCCCTTCTTGCCATCCAATCCACAAGCAGTTGCCTCCCCTGTGCTTTCTACAGTCGCTGTGATGAGAAACCTGGCAGGCACAACTCAAAGGAGAAAATGTTTGGTGTAGGCTCACTGTTTTAGAGGGTTCAGCCCACAGCTGTTTAAGCTCAAGAGTCTGGGCAAAATATCATACTTGTGAGAGTATATGACTGAGGACCTCATGGAGGACAGGAATCAGAGATCAGAGACAGGTACTAGGGGCCCAGGACAGCCTTCAGATGTTGCCAGGGACCTACTTCCTCCAAGTGAGCCCCACCCACAAAAGTTCCCAGGTGACATCTGGGGACTGAGGGTTGAAAACATGATTTCACAGAAGGCATTTCATATGCAAAGCCACGCAGCCCTTCTGGGTAGACTATGCCAAGAAGCAGTCCTACCCACCTTGTCCTTGCCAACTGACTGAGAGAAAGACTGAAGAAAAAGCCCTGGTCTTCCTGAAAGATGGGTCAATGAAGCTTTTTCTTGGCTGGGTATCATAGCTCATGCCTGTAACCAGTTGGGAAGGTAAAGTATGGGGGAGTGTTTACTAAAGTAGTCTTGTCGGGTGAGATTAGCTTTGTTTAGGACATATTTGTTACCCTTGAGAGAACTCTTGACCCCAAGCAAGCGCTCGCCCACACCCTACCCTTCCTACTGCTCAGGGTCCAAACTTTGATATCATCTCTAACTTCTTTCTCTTACTTCTCACATCCAACCTGTAGTGAGGGGTCCCATAGCTTCAAAATGCATACAAAATCCAAGCAGTCTACCCTGGTCCCACTGTGGGGCCACATGGTCCAAGCCACCATCTCTCATCAGATTTGTTTAGGCGCGTCCTATTAGCTGTCTTGTACATTCCCTGCCAGCATCTCAGATCTACCCTTTCCCTGATATACTTTATTTCCACAGCTGCTTTCTTTTTTTTATCATAATTTTTATTAATTCATTCATATTACATCTCAATTGTTATCCCATCCTGTGTATCCTCCCATTCTTTCTGCTTTCATCCTATTCCCCTTCCCTATGACTGTGACTGAGGGGGACCTCCTCCCCTGAATATGATCCTAGGGTATCAAGTCTCTTCTTGGTAGTCTACTATCCTTCCTCTGAGTGCCATCGGGCCTCCCCATCAAGGGGTCATGGTCAAATATGGGACACCAGAGTTCGTGTGAAAGTCAGTCACCACTCTCCACTTAACTGTGGAGAATGTCCTGTCCCTTGGCTAGATCTGGGTAGGGGTTTGATGCTCATTGCACGTGTTGTCCTTGGTTGGTGCCATAGTTTGAGCAGAACCCTTGGGCCCAGATCCGGCCATCATAGTATTCTTCTTGTAGGTTTCTAGGACCCTCTGGATCCTTCTATTGCCCCATCTCCTAGATTTCTCTCACCTAGAGTCCCAATAGGATGTCGTCACTCTATCCCACTTTCCTGGTAAGTGAAGAATTTCATGGGACATGCCCCTTCGGCTAGTGTCCAGTTATAAGTGAGTGTATACCATTTGAGTCTCTTTGCTTCTGGGTGAACTCACTCATTGTGATCATTTCTAGTTCAATCCATTTGTCCACAAATTTTGCAAATTCCTTGTTTTTAATAGCTGAATAGTATTCCATAGTGTAAATGTTCCACAGTTTCTTTATCCATTCTTCTACTGAGGGACACTTAGGCTGTTTCCATGTTCTGGCTATTATGAATAAGGCTGCTATGAACATGGTTGAGCATATGTCCTTATTGTGTGCTGAGGCATCTTCTGGTTATATTCCAAGGATTGGGATAGCTGGGTCTTGAGGAAGCCCTATTCCCAGTTTTTTGAGATAGTGCCAGATAGATTTCCAAAGTGGTTGTACTAGTTTGCATTCCCACCAGCAATGAGGGAGTGTTCCTCTTTCTCCACATCCTCGCCAGCATGTGGTGTCACTTGAATTTTTGATCTTAGCCATTCTGATGGGTGTAAGATGGAATCTCAGAGTTGTTTTAATTTGCATTTCTCTGATGACTAAGAATATTGAGCATTTCTTTAAGTGTTTCTCCACAGCTGCTTTCTTATCCTCCCCCGACTAGAATACAAGACAGGACTTGATGTCCAGGCTCCCGTGCTTCTAGAACTGCATGCAGTACTGAATGGATGAATGCATACTCTGAGAGCCAGGCAAAGGCTTCAGTATTTTATTGCAGTCACTGAATGTCCCTATATGGCTGAGAAAATTGTGACTTATTCAGTCATTCGCTCCACTTCAGGTTTAACAAGTCACCGATGTGGAATTTGCATGAAGGCTCATGTGACTGACTCCAAAACATCAAATAGCAAGCATAATTTCTGATCAAAAGACTCTCTTCTCAGATGTTAGTGAGGAGCAACCTCTAGCCGACAATTCTGCCCAGATTTATAATGAAAGAGGTCAGGTGAGTCCAAGGAGGCTAGGTGTGGGAGGCAGCGGTGGCCCTCTGCCCCTTCACCTGGGGGGAGGGGGGCTGTGCTAGCCCATGATCCAGGAGCAGGTCAACCCATTAGCCTTGCTTTCAGAAGGAGCTTAAAGACACTCAAGTAAGCCCCATTGTCTCAGCAGGAGATAATGCAGGGAAGGAGAGCACTTGAACACCAGGTCACCATCTGATTGAGTCCAAATCTCCTCCCTGGTGTAATGAAAGGAGTCAAATAAATCTCACTCAGGAAAGCCGTCTTTAGCTTGGTGACTCCTAAAACATTCAAGTACTATGCTCTGTGTCTTGCAGGAGCTCATTTACAGGACAGACCCTCACAAGGCATCTTACAGGGGCTCATATGGTCTCCATAAAGACAAGAGCTAAAAAGGTTCAAGCAGACCTCAAGGTGCAGGCCTGAAATCCCAGCTGTTAGGGAACTGAGACAGGAGGATTATAAACACAAAGCCCACCTGGGATAAAGAGCGAGTTCAAGGCCAGCCTGGACAACTTAGTAAGATTGTCTCAAATTTTAAAAGTGAAGAGGGCTGGGGATATGGCTCAATGGAAAGAGTGCTTATCCAGAATGTGTGATGCCTTAGGTTCGATCTCCAATCACACACACACACACACACACAATGAACAATAGGTTTAAGTACAGACAGCCATTAAATGGCAGAACTGGGCCTGGACCCCAAGTCTCTCAGAACCACCAAAACATACTTTTCCCATATCTGATGCTTCCTCCCAGTCCTGGGCCTCCCCCCCCCCACCTTAACCTCTGACCAGGTTCTCAAGCCCACACAGCAAAAGCAACCCTAGCCCCACAAGAAAGGCATGATGATTCAGGGTGAGGTAGGCAAAAGTCAGTGATCTTGCATTGAGGGAAACTGAGGCAAATGGGGGGGGGGGGGAATGGAGGCGGGGACAATCCCAGGGAAGGACCTGGATTCAGAGACAGAAAATTCCAGGGAAAAGCCCAATATGGTGAAACTGAGGCTTTCAGGAGGGAAGCTAGTTGAAAACACGGGAAGGGTTGGAGTCACAGGAAATAAGGGCTGACATCGCAGGCCCATGGGGACAGCGGCTGCTTCTGGATAAGTGAGTGGCAAACGCAAAAAGTAGGTTCAAAGGAATTGGCAATGAGACCAGCATGCTGGAGAAGAGCCAGGCAGAATGGCAGCAACCAAGGGAGCAAGAAATGGATGTCAGAAACACTGTTCCACTTACGGGAAGCTCCCAGCTTCTGTGGCATCAGGACATTAGCACACACAGCTTCCTCAGCATCGACACTCTGCCTGCAAAGACCCATGCCTCCCTCCTGCCCACCCCACTGTCTCTGCCATAACTTCACAGACTGGTTTTAAACCAGGACTTTGCATTCTCTGTCATGGTATTTCCCCACTGACTTTGTCATTCACATGTGAGACTGAGTGACCATCCCTCTAGCCCTACCACCTGCACCTACCACCACAGGCTCCCAGGATTTCCAGTAGCTTCTCACCACCCAAACAGGCCGGGTGGCTAGGCTGCCTCCAACTGGTCCGTTGTTCTGTCTTTGCTGTGTTCCAGATGCAAATAGTCCAGGGGCCCACTAAGCCAAAGTCTGAACTCACTTGGGGAGGTAGTGACCTAGTCAAGGATTATGGGGACAAGGTGGATAGATTTCTTAAAAACTGGGAGCTTATGCAGGTCCCCTCACTTCACTATCATCTGGGGAAGCCCCTCACATCCTGAGCCACAATCTGCCACCATCTTCTCAGCAGGCTTGCAGAGAGAACTATTTATCATGTTTCCAAAGTGATTGACTTCTGATGAGAGGTTCCGGAGCTCAGGCAAAGACACCTGGCTTACAGGGTATTGTGAGTAAAAGAAAAGAAATAACAGGTACTCTTCAAGTGTGGGAGCTGAAAAAGAAGCTAATTAAATGTCAGGGCTGGAGTTTAACCCACTTAAAAAAGGGTGTTTCTATTCTGGAGTCACTGAGTTTCTCATTCCCAAACTCAGATTCTGAAACACCCACCCTGGCTAGGAAGCTTACGTAGGAACCCCGTGAGCTGAGAAGGGCTGCAAAGCTGGCCACTGGATTGGGGGACCGTTGTAGTCTTCCAGCCCATCCAGACATGGATTTCTGAGATACAGAGGGCCTGGGAAACTGGGGCAGCTGTCAGTCTCATTCATTCATCTTCATTATGTCTGAAAGAGATGGGAACAGGATCAGGAGACAAGCGTCCACCAACCTTGCATCAGAAGGGTCACGTCGTGAATAGCATTGGAGAGAGGCTGTTTGGAAGCAGATAACAGTGAAATGGAAGACTTTGTAGCTTGGGCCAGATGCAAGGGACACTTCCTGACTCTAGGGTCCCATAGTGAACTCTGGCTGACGTCACATGCCAGGCCCTGGTCGCTGTACTGTTCATTTGCATTCTTGCCCCAGGGACAAAGTCTTTGGGACTGCCTCACAGAAAGAACTGGCACCAACCTTCTCCGACTAGAGATGTGTGCAGAGTGTTTGCTCAGAGCTGGTCCTGCAAAGAGTCACTCTGCCTGAGACTGGGGGTCACTGTCTACTTTCCTGAAGGGCACAGGACCCTCTGGAACCCCTACCATCTTGCCTGTCTTTGGGACCACATTTATTCTTCCACCCTTAAAGGAAAAGGGGGAGGGAGGTCCCTCCCTGCTCCCAGCTGCCATCTGCATAGTAGAAAGGGTTGACGCCCTCTGTAGTAAGTCCTCTGCCTTGCAGCTTGCAGAATGCTTTTTCAGGCCCTTCGCCCTGCTGGTACCCACAGCCACCCTGCCTGCTCAGTAGCCAGGAAAATTGAGGCCCAAGGGGGAGATATGATTAGCAAGCTCAGACCACAAAACCTAGTAGGCAAGACTCCTTTTCTAGTGCTTTCCCTGCCACACCATACATAGCCCTCTGAATTCTTAGAGGTAGGCCCCTGGCAGGCTACATTCTCTCCAAGGGTAGAAAGCCCAGCTGGGGCACACAGGGTTTCACAACAGCCTGTGTTGTGGCCTGATAATCCTTCCTCCAACCTAGAAGTCTGGGGCCTCAGATGCCAGTTTGAGAGGTATAAATAAATCTATGCCAGGAGCACTTCTAATTTTTAATCAGTATTTTTAACCATCCACTTAAACAAGTAATTGTTCACCATCTTTCTATTTTTTTTTTCCTCCTGCCATCCACAAGTGCAGGAGGAGGGATGGAAAAGAAGGGAGGAGGGAGGATGAGGAATGAATGAAAGGCGAACAAATCCCACCCCCATTCCTGGCAGCAGCATAAACCACTTATGAACAGAGGCCCCGAGAGAGTCTTGTTTTTAATATGATTTGGATTAAGCAAAGAAGAGGAACAGGGCCTCCCACACACCTTGGTATGATTAAATCAGCCAGCCACAAAGGCACTAGCCTGCCTACCCCCACCCTACTGGCATCCCCAAGCTACAAGGAAGTAAGAATGGGAGGTGGGGACACCTTGGTCATCTCTGTCTGGACAGCAAAGGGATTTAGAGTTTATTCCATCAGTGTGCCTGAGGAGCTCGGGTCATACATACTTCACCGGGGACAGAAAACACTACCCTCCGGAGGAGCCACCTCGCATCCATCATCTCACTACCCAGGTGTTCTCTCTCAAAATTGATTTGTGCGTCTCCGTGTGCGCATGTGCGTGCGTGCGTATCTGAGTGCGTGTTTGTGCTCTTGAAGACAGTAACGAGCATGTATCCAGGAATCAGCAAGATCTGTCACAGCACAAACTTGGTGATGCGGTGTCCCATATTGTCCTCAGGGTCACAAGCCTCAGTCTAGTTACAGCATTTCACAACACAGATGCACTCTCTTTCAGCCTGCTATCTTCTCTACAGTTAGTTGCATGGCACATACGCCCAGATTCCTGCAGAGAGGTGGCACTTCTAGATTTCTTAAATATATTCGTGACTAAAGAAAAGAGCGTGTCCCTTCAGTATGTAACCTCAGCCTTGAAACCCTAGGCAGCTTTGTGACCATGTGCGTGTGTGTGCGTGCATGTGCACATGTGAGCAGAGTAAAGAGCCAGATTAGAAAAGTTTAAATATGCAATTTGTATTTATTTACATCCAATAGTGTTAACCTAAAAGATTTGCTAGAGAGACAGCTCAGTCAGTAAAATATTTACCTCATAAGCACAAAGATCTGAGGTCAATCCCAGAGCCCAAATCAAAATGGTGGGTGTGGTAGCATCTGTGTGTAACCCAGTGCTGGAGAGCCAAAGATAGAAGGATCCCTGTGGCTCTATGGCCAGGTTCCTCTAACCTAGTTGGTGAGCTTCAGGGCCAACTAGAGGCCCAGACTCAAAACAAGTACACGGCTTTCCCATGCTGACATCTGAAGTTGTCCTCTGGCCTCTACACACAGGTACACTGCCCCAGCACAGTGAAGCACACTGGCACATACTCAACGATATATACATGCATAAGAAAATCCTTTAAATAAATAAATAAATAAATAAATAAATAAATAAATAAATAAATAAATAAATAAAATAAAATAAAATTTGTTTTAAAAAGACAATCCTTAACTGCTTAATATGGTGTGGGAGAATAGAATAACTGTTCCAGATGAGTTTCTTGGACGCACTTCGAATTGGTTACTCACGAGACCTTAGGCCTCTTGAGAAACAGGAAGAGCTCCAAGACAGTGTCTTTTAGAAGAAGAAAGAGTTTACATCCACCTATGTTAGTGACTAACAAATGAAAGTGGAAGAATTTTTAGCTCCAATTCCCCTGTCCATGTCCTCAGTGTTCAGACAAGGGATCTCATACAGGAAGAAGACACTGGGGACCTGCTGACACCGGCCCAAGAAGAGATGATCAAAGGTGGCCAGAAACAACTGGCAGAGTTATTTGCATCACAAGGCTACCCTGGCTTGCTGTGTGACACTTCCCCCAGCCTTTCACAGACTCTCAGCCTCTTCCCTGTGCCGCAGAAGTCCAAGTCCCATCCCTTAAAGTTCTATAGAAAAGTAGACTGTCTGCCCTTTCCTTGAGTCCAATGCTCCAGTGCTGTGTGGATGCAATAAATTTTGCCTGTATGTCTTCCTGTAGTCAGCTTATTTCAAAGGCTAAATAATCACTAACCCTTTACAGGGAATGAAATGCAGATCTCCCTACAATGGGCACCATGAAATCAGGATGGACACCAGCTGTAAGATCCAGGACTGCCTCATTCATGAGATTGGAATGACTGAAACACAAAGTATGCATTTAGACACACTGAGTACTTAGCAACATGAGCTACAGGGAAGGGTCTTCTCAAGAGGTCCTTCTGTCAAGGTTATAAGCTTCTGGTTGTCATCACTGTCCATGGTAATCACTGCGCCTACCACTGTGCTTGACTGTACTACCACCATGCACATGCTCACTCTCAAGGTCCCTCACCCATGCTTCTAACTCCTTGGATAATAAGCATGACTAAGTGCCTTGCTTTGGCCTATGAGACATAAGTAGGTAGAGCCCAGGGGTCCAAAGCATTGAGAAGGCCACTGCATTTATTAGAGCACTCTTTATCTCTAGCTCTCCAGGGCCAGAATAATAGGCTCCATAACACGGATGCTCTTCAGCCAGCCTCATGCTGGAATGAGAGCCCACACAGAGCAGCCTTGAACCTGACCTTTAGCCTGGGATCAAGCACAACCAAGGTGACCTGCAACTGATAACTACGGTAAGCATGAGGCTTGGAGGCCCGGTCAACTGCCAAAGCTGACTCTGTGTGCTCATCTCCTTGATCCGTGGCAGGTCTCATCTGGATGTGAACTGAACGTTCTCATTCAAGGCAACTTGAGGTACAGACATCCACAGGCTGCACAAGGGAAGAGACTTAGCCCTAATTCCAGCTCTCACACTTGCTAGCGAGGTGATGTTACCCAAGTTGCCGCAGATCTCTGACCCCCTAGTTTCTCCTGCATAAAGAGGAGGCTGAAAACTCCCTGACAGAATTTCTCTTTGATTCCTTATTATTTTGTGCAAGTATGTGTGTAACGTGTGCCAATGTGTGTAAATGAGGCACACATGTGCCGTGGCACATGCGTGCGGGTGAGAGAACAGCTTTCAGGAGTCAGTTCTCTCCTTCCATCATGAGAAGGGATCGCGCTCAGGTTGTCAGCGCTGCACGACAAGCACTTTTAACTACTGAGGCAGCTCACTGGCCCCCTGACAGAATTTTTGTCATTGGTAATTTTGAGAACTATGCGTATATACATTTAGGGTGTGTCCCTGCTATCTCTGAGCTCCAGTGTCTTTGGGCATAAAATGTAATACGAGAATCTACAACTACTATTTATTACACCAATATAATCCCTAACAATGACCTAAACGTTTGTCCTTGTGCACACAGATCAATGTAGGCCTCACCTGTCATCAAGGAAACTGGCCTTCGCAGTAGACGAAGACCACTACAGAAAACCACAACCAATTAAAACACGGAGTGCAGAGCCCAGTCCCTGTGGATACAGCTACAAAATAAATCTCACACCTGAAGCTCGGGGAGCACTGTAGGAAAGGGAGCAGGTTGTAACAGCCAGAAGATCGGGGGAGTTTGCTGTGAGACTGTGCCTCCTAGCGAAGTCGGAAGCTAAACTCATTAAGTCTCACCAGCGCGACTGCCTAGACGTGAACTGAACAAGGACAGCAACAACAGACGTGCCAAAGTAGACATGGTTAAAGCTCATGAGGCCTCAACTCTATACAAAGAACAACAGGCCGCTAAGGAATGTTGAGTGCAGGAGAAATTGTCTTCCCCAGGGAAGAGCACACCAACTGGTCATCTAATACCAAATAGTCACTCCTGAAAAGATACATATAAGTATATAAAGACAAAGCAGGTTGTATTATTTAGGAGGGAGGGAGGGAGAGAGAGAGAGAGAGAGAGAGAATACTTACAGGCACATAGTAACAATTAGTGAAAAAGAGGCCTTGAATTTGAAAGAAACCAAGGAGGGATATATGGAGGCAGGATTTGGAGGGAGGAAAGGGAAAGGAGAAATGTGGTAATTGTATTATAGCCACAAAAATAAAGAAAAAAACAAAAAATAAATGGTAATGTGGAGCAGGCCTTTCTAGGTTTCCCTGTGCTCTCTTTCCCAGGCCAGTCATGCAGTCCTTCACTCATTCGCCAGCAAGCATTGTGGTAAGGATGCTGGCTCCCAATACTTCCTGCCCTCGGAAGCCCCAGCTCTCCCTTCTACCTCCAGTAAAATTCACCACAAACACTAAGAGCTTAGACTCAGCCAAGAGGACAGACACACTGCCACCATTTAGGTTTACGTTTGTGTGTAATGGTGACTGGGGGTTTAAAGCAAGGACCGGGACCTTGCCTGAAGGTGGAAAAGGCTACCTTGAAGCAGTCTATTAGAGGTAGGCAAGGAAGCAGGACAGAAGGCAACCAAATCAAGGGTAGGAGGAGGGAATATGATTCCAGGCAGGGCAGCAGCATCTTAAATTTTCAGCATGGCTGAGTAAGTGAAAAGAGCATCATTTAGGAGGAGGTGAGGGAGGAGGTAGGTCCCGAAGCCTTGTAATGCGTGTTGAAACATCAGGCTTTCATCCTAAGAAAACATCGGGAGCCGGGGATGTGAAGCCCAAGAGAGAGATCAGGCTTGCTGCTTTAAAAGATCACTCTGACATACCTAACACAAAGTGATTCGGAAATGCTGAAAATGAAAGCACAGATGGGTCCCAGCCAAACACAGGGCTGAACACATTTCTCTCTTGATTCATCCCAGATGTGACTAAAGTGATGACAGTCCAGGGACTTAAAAAGCATAAAACGACAACAAAGAGAATGTAGCTGCTATGAAAGTGTGCGGAAATGTAAATAGAAAATTTTGATTGAGGAGAACAAAAGCTAGAGGCAACAGAGGAAAACTTAGCCAAGTTGCCTGTCCCTGAGAAGTTGGAAAACAGGGATGTGTTTACAGAGACTCCAGGTAGACTCAGGACAGGGAGGCACCAAAAACTCTTCCTGGGAGGATGCAGGTGTGGCTGAAACCAGCAGAGCACCTCCAAGCACATACAAGACAGAATGATACACTGCCCCTCCTTGAAGCCAGGAAGCTAGGAGTTCAGGCTCTCAGAAAGGGGACTCAGAGATGAACACCAAGATGGCAGATGGGTTGGTGAAGGTCTTTTCCCAATCCGTAGATTGCCTTTTCATTCTATTGACTGTGCTCTGAGAGGCTCCTCGCAGCAGCGGATTGAAACAGATGTTGAGACTCATGGCCAAACACTGGTTGAAGCATAGAAAGTCTTGTGGAAAAGTAGGGGGAAGGATACAAAGACCTGGAGGTGACAGGAGCTCCACAAGAAGACCAAGGAAGCCAACTAACCAGGGCCCAGAGGGGCTTGCAGAAACTGAAGCACCAACCAAGGACTATGTATAGACTGGTCCTGGGCCCCCTACACAGAAATAGCCAATGAGCAGCTACTGTGGATCCCCTAGTAAGGGAGACAGGGGTTGTCTCTGACATGGACTCTGTTGCTTGCTTTTTTATCACTTCCCTTTGGTGGGGCTGCCTCGTTAGGCCACAGGGGAAGAGGACTTGCTCAATCCTAATGTGACTTGATGAGCGGGGGTGGGTTAACAGTGGGGGCTCCCCTTCTCTGAGGAGCAGGGGAAGGGTGTAGAGGAATTTTAAAAGGATGAGGGAAGAAGGACGGAGGGGGCTACGATTGGAATAAATGAATAAATTAATTGAATACAATAAATAAGTTAATTAAAAGAAGACGGCAGATGGGAAACAAGGTGTCTAAAGACTGTGTTAAATGTATATCAAAACAAAGAAGGAAAGGAGGGGGTCAGGGAGGGGAGGAGGGAGGGAGGTAAGGAAGGAAGAAGAGAAGACTATGAAAAAACAGACTCCAAACACACAGTGAATCACTCCCTGGCTTGTTGGTTTGTTTCCTTGGGTAGGATCTTGCCACATTGCCATAGCTGGCGTGGAACAAGATAGCCTTGAACTTGTGACAACCCTCCCTATCTTCCTGTCCCATGCCTCTCATAGGCTGTGAATATAGGTGTGCCCCAAACTGAACCAAGGCATGGAACACCTCCCAAATAACTTAGAACAATGCTCCAAAAATTAAAAGGCACCCACTGCATTTACAGAAACTGTATGGAGATAGAAAGAAAAAAGGTCAGAAAACGGGGGGGGGGGCACACTCAAAAACCAAGCAATATATCAATTTAAAAAGCAATAGAGAGTCTAAAGAATTCATGCTCATGCATCAGAAAGAATTAATATTGTAAAATCAGGGAGCTGGAGAGATGGCTTGGCACTTGAGGAAATGCACTGCTCTTGCAGAGGACCTGAGTTTGAGTCCCAGCACCCACATTGGGTAGTTCACAATTGCCTGTGATTCCAGCTCGAGGGGATCTGGCACCCTCTTCTGGCCTCCACAGGCACTGCCAATCATACATGGCACAGATACACACACACACGCATGTACATAAATGAAATAAAACTAATAAATCTAAAAATATTTTTAATATTGTGAAATAGAAATCAACAGTTTTTAAAATTTATTCTTTGAGCTAAAACCACATACACACAGTCTTAAATTTTATTTGGAAGCATAAGAGACTTCAAGTTGCCAATGCAATCCTCAGCAAAAAGAGGTACCACCATATTAGATTTCAAGTTATATTAGAGAGCCATAGGAACAAAAAGGTGTGTAGTTCGATGAAACAAAACAGAAGTTGTTGTGGCTAATTTAGAAGTACAGCCTAATAATGTTTGTTAGCCCTGCAATTATTATTACAGTGGTATTTTGTAACCCGCTAACAATCAATGAAACACAGACACCTGTTATATTTTAAAATAGCCTTAGTTAACCTGGGGCAGAGCAGATATTAATTCCTAAACTACCTCCCATATTGAGGCAGGTATCCCATACCCTGCCTCAGCCCCATGCCATCTGCTTCTAATAATTTCTATCAAAATACCTCCCATCCATAACCCCAAATACTTGTTAATGCTCTTGATCTGGGCCAAATCCTGCATCCACACTGGCCATGTGCTTCTTCCTCCGCCTAACCCACGACTCTGTCTTCCTCTTCCTTTTCCTTTCCCTCCTCCGGTCTCCTCTCATCTCCTCCTGTCTCCCAACAGCCCTCAAACCTTAGCCACGCCTATCCCATTTGCCCAGCCCGGGTGTTTTGGCTTTTTATTGGTCAAACAGGAACAAGCTTAGGCAAGGTTACAAACATTTTGGGGTACGTGAGTCTCCTCATTCGGGCAGCAACCAGACCAACCAGCAACAAGAAGATCCAGATAGAAACCCACACAGATGCAGTCACTTATGTTCACAAAAGATGGAGTGCAGGTCACCAGTAAACATGGAAAAATATTCAACCTCACCACCATCAGACAGACACAAATCAAAACTATGAGACTCCACATTGCCCTAGGTTAGTCATTGAGAAAACAAACAAGTGGGAGCTGGAGTGGAACTGAGAGATGGCTCAGTGGTTAAGAGCACTGGCTGCTCTTCCAGAGGGTCCAGAGCTCTATTTCCAGGGACCACATGGTGGCTCACAGCCATCTGATATGGGGTCTGATGCCTTCTACTAACTTAGAGGTGTACATGCAGACATGCACTCATATAAATAAATTATTTTAAAAAAAGAAAGAAAGAAAGAAAACAACACTCACACAGTTTAGGAGGTAAGGAGTTGGAAGTAGACCTAGGAAGAGTTAAAAGGAGTGTTATTGGGGTGAATACGATCAAAATTCAGTGTAAGAAATTCTCAAAGAATTAATACAAATATTATATTTTTTGTGAAAAGGAAACAACAACACTGCTGCTGCAGATATAAACAAAAGGGAACCCACATACACTGCCGGTAAGACTGTAAATCAGTCTGGCTGCTATGGAAAAAAACAGACTTTCTAGATGGTCCTACCTTGCTACTCTTGAATGTCCACCCAAAGGTCACCAAGCCGGCAATCAAAGAGATACATCAGTGTTTAGTATAGTACCATTCATAATAACTAAGTTATAAAACCAACCTCAGTGTCCAACAGTAGAGGATTAGATAAGGAAACGTTGTGTGTGTATATACAATGTGCTCTCTTAAGCCTCAGAGAGCAATGGAAAAGTGCCTTCTGTGGGGAAAAAAGTCATAGTAAGCCTCAGAAAGACAATTATATGTTTTCTCTTATTTATGGTTCCCATATTTTATGTAATCACATAAAGTTGTATATGTATATATTAAAATAGATGGGACTGGAGAGATGACACAATGTGTAAGGGTATAAGGACTAGAGTTCGGATCCCCATCTGGTGCATGGTAACTTGCCTATAAATCCAGCCATAAAGTAGAGACAGGCGACCTTGGAAGCTATATATATCTAGCTAGCAAGACCAGTCATACAGCAAATTCTAGTTTTGACTGAGAACCCTTGCCTCAGTGGATAAGGCAAGAGCAATCAAGAAAGATTCACACACACACACACACACACCCAGAAAAATCAGTCTCAGGCCTCTACATGCATGCATACACATGTGCACATACATCCCCACACATGTATGCACACACAGGCAAACATGTGTGCACATGCACACCATAGGTGTGTACATAAAAGGAAGGAGAAAAAGAAAAACATATTTATCACAGCATTGTTTATAATGAAAAATTACTTAATGCAAACAAAATCCTTCTTGTTGTTAGTCAATCAACCAGCAGTACCAGCCTCATCAAAACCACAAACTGGGCTAACTGCTGTCAATACCCAATACCCACCTAACAAACCAGGCAGATAGGCAACCACTTGTAACCCCAGCCCCTAGGAGACAGAAGGCAGGAGGATCCCTAGGCTTGTTAGCCAGCCAGTCTAGCCAAATCAGTGATCCCCAAGATGGTGAAAGACCCTGTCTCAAAACTAAGGAGGGCTACAGAGATGGCTTAGCAGTTCAGGGCACTTGCTGTTCTTTCAGAGGACCAGAGTTTAGTTCCCAGCACCCACTTAGAGGTTCATATTTGCTGTAGCATAGCTCTAGAGGATCCAATGTCCTCTTCTGGTCTCTGTGGGCAATTGCACTCACATGCATGTACACACCAACACACACACACACACACACACACACACACACAAATAAAAATAAAAAATAAGATGGATGGTACTCCTGAGGAAAGACATTCAAGTCTGCTATGTGATCTCTGCATGTATACTTGCACACACACATACCCACATTCATGAAAATATACATGCACAAAATATAATAACGCTTTAACGTAGACCCTCAGAGCCAGTCCCAGACTGAACGAGTCAGAGTATGAGCATCAGCAATACTCCCAGGTGATTTCTATCACTTATTAAACATTCATTGGTAGGGATCTCATCAGATGAAGTTTTATGTGTAACTATTAAAAATTTTTTAAACCTCAATATGACAATATAAAACAGTTTTCATTACAAACTATACTGTACAAAGTGGGAGGAGGTCAGAACAGCATTGTCATGTGCCATCATTTGTATGAAAAACAAAAATAAAAAGGATAAATGCATTACATTTCTGTAATCTAATTGGTGACCTAATTGGTTCTACCTTTGCCCCAGTTAAGTGCACACTTTCCTTGTACTCTTTCTGTGTGATTAAAGTCAGCCCCTGACAATTCAGTTTTCTCTGCCTAAACACCAGGAGGGGGTAGTTAAGGCTTTTTCTGGATATCCCACAGTAAGTCACTCCATTGGCCCCAAAGTCCTTTAAGACAAGTTCCACGGCCTATAATCTCAGTCCTTGAGGTGTACTGACTAGAGGATTGTCACAAGTCTGAGGCCAGCCTAGTCTGCATAGCAAGTTCCAGGCCAGCCAAGGCTGTACTACAAGGCACTGTCTCAAGCAAGCAAACAAATGAGTAAAATGCAGCCCAGCAAAACAGCTTTGTCCAGGGCCCATGCAGGACCCCAGAGTCAGAATAATCTAGTCCTCCCACACTTTGTCTCTCAAATATGAACACACACACACAGGCACTTGCACACACATACGCACAGGCACGCACACACATACACCTTTGACATTTCCCTCCCTCCCCCCTCAGCCCCATTTATAATTCTCTGCTGGTGTGTACCGGCTCTTCCCCAGACCCAGACACAGCATAGGACTCAGAGAGAGCTAGGTGTCAAGTGGTCATTTGTCACTTGCAATTTTCTTCTCCCGTGGTCAATAGTCATTTTGTAAATGACGCCCTAATAGCCCCTAAGAGCTGGCTCAGAGGCAAGTATTGATCAGGCCCTAGGGGACCACCGCCCTTCCAACTGACTCATGGCTGAGCCCTGAGACCCAGAGAAGGGAAGAAGGAGGGTAAGGAATGATTAAAGCTCAATTTACTTTCCCTTTTAGCCAAGTGATTGGCAAGAAGCAAAGCTAAAGTGGCCCAGCTCTGATGTCCAAACTTGGCAATCAGCCCTGCAGACCAGTGTGTGCCTGCACCCCAGCAGCCCACACCTGGCTGTAAGTGATAAGAAGTTTAATGTGGAAAGCCCAAGATAGCCAGCTCCAGATCCTCTTGGGCTGATATAGTGTTGCAGCCATCTGCTACGGAGCAAACCCTTCTGAACTAAGTGCCACATGATAAACATTATTTCATCAGATTTTAGGGGCCAGCAATTGCTGTGAAGTGCAATAGGATGGCTTGTCCCTGCTTTATGGTGTCCATAGCCTTATCTGGGAAACTCCAAAAACAGGCTGGGGATTAGGGGGCCCTGCAGGCGTGCACGGTTGGGGGCCAAATTACCCGCAGGATCCTTCCCTCTCTTGTTCAGCACCTGGGGCTGGAGTGACGCTAAGGCTGGGCTCAGCTGAGCCTATATATGTGGCTTCCCACAGTGCGTTTGTTAGTCAGGTTCCAAGAGAGACTGTCCCCAGAAGAAGTACCCTAAGACTAACTGTCTCCAACATCCCAAGACACCAGGCAGAAGCTGCCTGACCTTTGATAACCTTGGCTCGGGCATCACTTCTTTATATTTGATTGCCTGCTGTAATCACAACTCTGCACAGGTTTGGGGAAAGGAGTTTAGATGCCTCCATTGGCAGGTTGAGGGTCTAAGAATTGAAGACCTTCCTTTTAAACAGTCACTGGATTTGTTATTTTCAGTGTTGCTGTGATAAAAGAAACTTAAAGAAGGAAAGGATATTTTTTTTCTGGCTCACTGAGAGTCCAGTTCTGGGGAGGTTGAGGTGGCTGGTCACACTGTGTCTACAGTCAGGGAGATGGATGCTGGTCCTCAGCTCACTTTCTGCTTTTTACGCAGCCCAGGACCCCAGCCCATGGAGTGGTGGTACCTACATTTAAGGTGGACCTTACCATCTCAGTTTACCCACCCTAGAAACCCTCTCACAAACAAGCCCAGATGCTTTTCTCCTAGGTGATTCTAATCCTGTCAAGTTGACATTGTTAGCCATGGTAGTCATGGAACACGGCCTTTCCTCCACTGTGGTGCTGAGAGTCAAGCCTAGGTTCTTACCCATGCGACACAAGCAGTCTGCTACTGAGTTATAGCCCGAAGGGCAACAGGATTTTAAATTGTATTTTTTAATTATGTATAAGTATGTGTGTATATGTGTGTGTGTGTGTGAGAGAGAGAGAGAGAGAGAGAGAGAGAGAGAGAGAGAGAGAGAGACAGACAGACAGAGAGAGAGAGAGAGTGTGTGTGTGTGTGTGAGAGAGAGAGAGAGAGAGAGAAGAAAGAGAGGGAAAGAGAGACAGAGAGAGACAGAGACAGAGAGACAGAGACAGAGCGACAGAGAGAAGGAGGTATATGCACATGAGTACAGGTGTCCATGGAGGCCGGAAGAGGAAGTTGGATGTCCTAGAGCCGGGTTTAGAGACAGTTGTAAGCCTACTGACATGGATGCTAGGAATCAAGTTCTTTTAACCACTGAGCCACCTCTACAGACCCTTGTCCCTGACATGATAACTTAAAGAGACCCTTCTAGAATAGATGAAGATAGATAGATAGATAGATAGATAGATAGATAGATAGATAGATAGACAGACAGATAGATAGATAATAGATAATGTGCGTATTAAAATGCTAAAGAAGTCAGGTGCAGTGGCCCATGCCTGTAGTCCCAGCACTCAGGGAGGCAGAGGCAGGTAGAGCTCTGTGAGTTTGAGGCCAGCTTGGTCTACAAAGTGAGTCCAGAACAGCCAAGGCTACACAGAGAAATGCTGTCTCAAAAATAAATAAATAAATAAATGCTAAAAAATATATATTTTAGAAATAAAATATAAGTTAATAAAGTCTCAATGATATGTTTATTTTATGTGCATGAGTATTTGCTTGCATGTATTAGGTATTCCAAGTGCATGCCTGGTGCCCATGGAAGCCAGAAAAGGGCGTCATATCCCCTGGAACCAGAGTTATACCACAAGGATGCTGGAAGCCCAGCTAAACAAGTATTTAGCCAGTGAGCCGCCATCTCTCCTGTCCCAAACGGAAGACTTTAAAGGCTGAGACATTCTTTCTTTGAAGCATTCAGACCAAAAGCCAAGTCCCTGTGAGACCTCAAAATCTGTGACCTCAAGGGACCCCAGTTTTTATCTGCAAAGGAAAGTAACAGTCTTTTCCCTCCCACGCTGGGGTTGCTAAGATAACTGGGAAAAGACGCTCCAGCATACTAACCACACAGCATCGGGAGTGGCCTGCACTGCTTGCAAGCTGATCTTTTTTTTTTTTTTTTTTTTTTTTTTTTAATCAATCTTACCAAACAAAGGTTTGATACTGCAGAGAAACTGATGCACCAACCAAGGACCATGCATGGAGAGGACTTAGACTCCCCCTGCTCAGATGTAGCCCATAGTCATCTCAGTCTCTATGTGGGTCCCCTAATATGGGGAGCAGGGGCTGTCTCTGACTTGATTCTGTTGCCCACCCATTGATCACTTCCCCCCCACCCCCTTGCAGGGTGGCCTTGCCAGGTCACAGAGGAAGAGGATGCAGGCAGTCCTGGTGAGACTTGATAGGCTGGGGTCAGATGGTAGGGGAGGAGGGCTCCCCTCTTCTGAGGACTAGGGAAAGGGATGGGGGAAGAGGGAGGGAAGGTGGAACCGGGAGGAGATGGGGGAGGGGACCACACGAGATATGTAAAGTGAATACATTTTTTAAAATCCAGAAGTTATTTTAAATGATTTGATATTAATAAAACTTTAACCAAATGAGTTCAAGAAACTAATCAATCTGCGTGGACACTGCAATGCAGGAGTCAGGGTAGAGCAGGCATGGAGAGGGCAAGGGCAGACGTGCCAGAGTATGTGCTATCTTACCCTTAAGGCTTACAGGCTTTGATACTGAGAAGGCAAGAGCACCCTTTCCTTTGAAGTCCATCCTCCTGGAGGTAGGGATGTTAACTCCCAGTGGCAAATTATGCCCCCTTAATCCCAAAAGGCCAATGGTGTTTCCTGTGGAGAGCAAGACCCTGCAGCTCACCCATACTCCTGCCAGACACAAAGCAGGAGCATGTGCCTGCTCATAAGAACTGACAGAGACTGCCACTTCCCCTCACTTATTCTTATGCCAAATCAAGGAGTGCGATGCCATCTTGGCATGGGTAAAGGGTGAAGCAGATATGCAATGGCTTCGTCTTCCTGTACTGCTTTGTAGCTCTCACTGCGGTTCTGGACTGCGTTCCTGCACTAAGAGCTCTGCACCTGAAGCTTGTGTTCTTTCTGTTTTGTCTCGTTTTGAAGGCCTCGTTTTTGTCTTTGGACCAAGTCACTTTCTCCTATGTGATTTTATTAGTAATAAAACCAATAAAGTGGTCCCGCCTGACATGTGTGCTTATTGCCCAATTTAACATGCGCAGCTAAGTGGCATGCTTCATTGTTACTCTCCCTTCACTCCAGTTTCAAAGCCTTCATTATTATCCTGAGAGGAAAGCCAGACAGTGCAGTGGTAATGTGCCTTTTAGGTTTAGCCCTCACTGCTGCAGATCAGTAGCCTGGCCCAGCAGCTCAGAGAAGGCCACCCAGAGGAAAGGACCCCTTCAAACACTGGAGAAGTAACTTGAACTTGGTAGGTGACTGAAAGGCCTAAAATACAGCTTGAGTGGCTGGTGTGCTACCTGCCAAGGAGGACTGTTCAAGAGAAATGCGGTAGCATGTGCTTGTAGGATGGAGAAAGGATGTGGCAAGGGTTGGTGTACAGACAGGGAGACCAGCAAGGAGACCATCACAGCTATCTCTGTGGCAGCTCATGGTGGTTCGGGCTGGAGCAGCAATTGAGGAGGGATACCAATAGAATGATCTGAGGCATATTAAGAAGTTTGAATTTTTAAAATATAACATTTTTATTGATTTGTTGAGAACGTCATACTCACATACAATGTATTTCAATTATATTCCCCCTCAGTTCCTCCTAGATCTACCCTCTTTTTACATATCTTTTATAGCCTACTGGACCCAGTTCATGCTGCCCATATACTCATGAGTATGGGGCCATCCACACTGGAGAGTGGTCCTCCTACCAGAGCAAAAGAAAGTCCCCCTCCAACTCCTAACTCTTCTCTTCTAGACAAAGGAAGAGTCTATTCATCAGCCCCTGTCTCCAACTGCTGTCCAGCAAGCAGCAAAGCCATCAGATGTCTACCGCCATGTCCCTTCTAGATCCAAAAAACCCAACTCTCACTTCCTAATAGCCAACAACTGTTCATAACTCCCACCATCCCTTAGTGACAGGAGCTAATGAGCCTCTCCACCATCCATGCTGAAATATTGACTGGCTTCATCTTGAGCAGGCACCCACAGCTGCAGTGAATTAATGAACACAGTGGTCCTTGTCATGTCACAAAGACATTGTTTTGCCCTAATCCTTCCTGAGATCTGTGTTGGGTTAAAGAATAGGCCACGATGTCCACTCATACACCAGACTCAGAATGGTGAAAGTTTATTGAACGCTGAACAAAGACTGACTGATCAGAGACATGGTTTAGATTCGGGAACCAAGGCTGTGCTGGCAAGCCATTTTCAGAGAGAGTTTTTAAGGGGAGAAAACTATAACCAAGCGGGAAGAATCAATTCTATTCCAGGTGCACTGTGCCTTGGTAGCTAGACAAAATATTTTAAGCTGATTGGCTGGGATTTAGGGTAAGGGAAACCTGGGGCTCTTCCTGTTCCCCACCATTCTGTGAGAAAGGAACATAGCAGGGCATTTTGGTATTGTTTAAGTAGAACATACATAATTAATTCAAGCAGAACATTCAACATGTATTGAATTGTGAGTAAAGGGCGATTTTTATGTTAGGCAGAGCCTAAGAACCTGAACTAAATTTCATCTTATAATCAAAACGGAGAGTAAAGACAAAATGGCTTCAGTTATGCTACATACAAGAGCAGCAGGTGTCAGCAGAGGAGCTATAATTATGCTAAAAACTGAAGTAAATCTCAACAAGAGGAGCTACAGTTATACAAAGAGTTAGAGCAGGCCTCAACAGTCTGGACCCCACTATTCAGTCCCTCTTCCTTGATGTTCCCTGAGCCTTGGGTAGCAGGAGGTGTGATGTCGATGTCCCTTTTAGGGCTAAGCACTCCACAGACACTTACTTATTCTCTGTACTTTGACCCCTTGTAAGTTTCTGCATCCATTTGCATTCACTACACAAAGAAGTTTCTCAAGAGGTTAATTTCTGTGACTCAATGACTGGTCTGAGAAGGCTGCTGAAGGAAGTGGGGGATGGACAGCCACAGGCTTCCAACCCAGACCCTGTGGAATGGCAGCTCACCTCTCTCCTCCAGGCTTTCGTTAGGCCAGACAACTCTCAAGGCTGTCTTACAGAACTGAGGGACCCTTCCTACTCCCTAGTCCCCCCTGGATTGAATTTCAGTATCTCTTCCAGGTCTGACTGGGGCTGACAAGGGAAAGGGGGAGTGTAGGAGGAGAGAGGAAAGCACAGCACCCTGATACTGAGGTGTGCTTTTATTACTGCGCTAATGCTCCTCTAATTAATACCAGGAGGCTGTGACTACCATTTCACTATTTTCACTCTGCTGATTTGCCCCTTGGGACAAAAGGAAATTGGAATTAAGAGGAGACAATGGAATTGCTGGCAGGATTATTAGCTTCAATGACGCTAATGAAAAGAGTGGGAGGGAGAAGGAGGGGAGAGCCTCGAGGGCTCTGTGACTCAGGCTGGGAACTGCCTGAGGAGCTGAGTGGTAGACTACCATAACGCAAAGACTGTGCCCTTCTGGCCTCCAAGATCCTGTCAGGTACCAAGGGCAGAGGAGGCTCTACAGGAGGTCTCATCCCAATGGAGGACAGAGTTGGGAGTTAGAGGGGTACTCTCTCAAGAAAAAAAAAGAGCACAGATGATTACAGAGAAGCCCTTGAGCCCCTGAAGCCCTAGAGAGGCAGCCCAGGCTTTGGGCATCACCAGTTGCCTTCTGGGCTGACCCAGAGTTCAGTAACCTGACCCAATAAGGACAAATAAAGGGCTTGTGTGTCTCCAACATGGGCCCAGTTGAAATGCCAACTGCTCTCCAGGAGCCAACAAAGTCCTGATTAGATCTGCATCCCCAGCTACCCAACCACAGCTCAGGTTTCCAAAACTTAGAAGATTCAAACTGGACAGAAATCCTAAATATTTAGAGCCCAAGACAAAGAGAAGCCACATTCAGAACAAGACACATCTGCCAGTGTACACCCTGCACATACGTATACACAGGCTCCTACATGCTCCTTGAGCATGCACAGCCAACGCACCCACATGTACACATGCAGCCAAACTTGAAAGCATACAGGTTCACACACACACTGGCATACTCACCCAACCTGTCTTGGGTTCACTAAAGTGAGCATACTGTCCTCTTTGCAAATCCATTCATAGGCCAGCCTTCATTCTAGCTCTCTTTCTACAGGCCCAGCCCCCTAGCTCATGTCCACTCTTCCCTGCTTCCTATATCACTGACCACTTCCCAGATAGGTAAGGGTAAAAGATCCCTCCAGTGGAATTGCCAGAACAGTGGGTTCTGCTCTATACAGCTATGCTCCCGTTTGCCCCCTACAGTAGATGCAAGATGAGGAGTTCAGAAAACACAATGCAGTTTCATTTCCAGGGTGCATTTTTTTTCCCTTCTATGTAGCTCATGAGTCACTAGATTAGCACCTTTCCAATTACTGGGAGGCAAAAACCCTATTATCATAGAAGCCCTCCCGCGGAATGACGGCTCTGTTCTTTTTGACGGCAGCAACCAGTCCCACGGAGCTGCAGAGCTCAGCAAGCTGGGAGCCCAGTGTTCCAAGGAGCTTCATGTCCTTGTTGCAAAAGTGAACTTTAAAGAACTCTCCTCACAGCTTCAGCAGAACCTCACATGCTCGGGGAGACATTCCAGGTCAACCTAAGTAGGATGTCTGAGGGATCCACGATGCATATCCTTGCGCCTGCACTCCTCATCTATTGGTGCTTTGGACTCCCCTTATTGGGGGCCATGGTATAGGAGGTTCTGCCCAAGATAAAGGAGAAATGTGTTCAAGGAATAGTCACTAGAGGTCCCCTCAAAGGCCCTTTGGAAAGCTAATTAGAAAAGGCCTCTCACTGAACCTAGAGCCTACCAATCTGTCTAGACTAGCAGGCCAGTAAGCGCTGTGGATCCTCCAATCTTGGGTCTCTTGATTGCTATGATTACAAGTGTGCACCAACATGCCCCACTTTTTTTTGCATGGGTTCTGGGTCTTCATGACTGAGTAGCAAGTAATTTACTGACTGACTCATTCTCCTAGACCCTGAAGAATTAATATTAAAATGTGTGTGTACATGGGTGCATGTATGAGTGTGTGCGTGTGTGCATGCGTGTGTGTGTGTGTGTGTGTGTGTGTGTGTGTGTACCTGTGCATTGGTCATGGACAGAACATGAAGGAATCAAGTTGGTACTGACTAGAGAGCTTTCTCCCTGCTGCCTAGCTTTTGTAGTATCAAAGGGTTCTGTGCAGGCTGCTGAGAGGAAAAGTCATCAGCAGTCTTATCCAGCTGTGAACCCTGTGGACTTCAATAATGACCAGCATGACAAGATACAGCCACAGATGCACAGATGTTATAGGTGTAACCAATCACTTTCCATTTGGATTTAAGGTCCACTACCCAGGAGGAAACATGTGGCTGGTACTGTAAATTAAGCATGAACCCATGATCACAGAGCTCACAGACCCCAAGAGCGAACCCACTACCATTACTCTGCTAAATTGTCATAGTATCCAACTGCCCTCTGAGATCATCTCTATTTATAGATTAGTGCAACTCTCAGACCCCCATCAGGGAAGTGGCTTTACAAAATGGATAGTGGTCAACCCCAAAACCCACAACTGATCAAAGCATAGAAAATAAATGTCTGATCAAGTGATCAGTCACAAATGGGACATCTATATCACATCCCTCCCTAAGATGCAGGGAGCATTTTGGAAGAAGTGGCGGAAAGACTATAAGAGTCTGAGGTCTGGGAAGACCGGAGCAAAAGTGTCTTCTGGGCTTGACAGGACCAGGGCACTCACAAACTCACAGCAGCTGTGTTCAACTGCACAAGATCAAGGCAATCAGGAAGCATGATGGGGTAAGAAAGGGCTCACAGGCACCTCCCTTTGAGGAGCTATTGACTGTTGACGGCTTCTGGGAGAAAAAGAACCAATTTTCTTTAAGGCTGTGGCTCCTGGTAGGTTGACCCCACATCAGTGGATGGCCACACCCAGGAGTATATGGGCACTACAAATCAAAAACGGCAAGTTTCTTTTTCTTAAGACACAAAGTTGGGGAGCAGAGGGAACTGGAGGTGGACCTGGGAAGAGTCTTGGAAAGGAGTGGGAGGATGAGTGTGAACAAAATATATTGTGTGAAATTCTCAAGGCACTAATGCAAATATTGGTAAATGTGCAGCGTGTGTGTGCACCTTTGCATGCGTACAGTGCAAAGGGCAGAACCCGGAGCATCCTCACTCCTGCTGGAAAATGCTTCACCACTGAGCTTCACCTACTAGCCCTGCCTTTCACATCATATCTAAGCACTGAAACTCCTCATCATAACAGAAACAAAGCAATAGCTCCAGGATACACTGGTGACCACAGCTTTCAGCAATCTTTAGACCCAGTTTTCTCTCAAGCAAGAAGGTCATTTGTCATCAGGAGCCATTACATCTTCTTTATGTTTAATTCAAATCTGACGTGGCAACAGCGCCTACCACATCTATTGTTTGGGTTGTATTTCTATAAGATTGATCTTCTCCAGCTCAGTGGATGTCAATGGCATAATCAGAATCCATCGCATTATTTAATTAGTTGGAACATTTAATACTCCCCCAACTTTTCCTTTGAAGTCATTTGTACATTAGTGCAACTCTACCAAGGAATAAAAGATCTCTATAAATATTGCAGTAAAATTTTAATTACACTTCAACTGCTCGGCAGATTTATTTGTACTTGTCGGGGAGGTCTCTTATCCTGGAATGCCTATCTCAACTTCTCAGCTCCTTCTTAAACCATCAATTAGCCAAATAACTATTTTGCATCTTGACAGGCCTTGTAACTGCTGGGGAATCGGACAGTGCCCAGGGACAGGCCTAGAAAGTGGGTTTCAAAGTCCATTTCTGGTAAATCAAGGTGCCTTGTCTTGCCACCACACTTGCTGTGAACTACTCACAATAGTAACTAACAGCATTTCATAACTATGGCATGAGAATGCGCAGCTGAACGGAAATCCTGCTCTGTGCTCCCTATGTATTATCTAATTGATTTCTTGTATCAACATTTTAAAAATGAATAATTAATAAATGACAGATCTGGAACTCCAGGCCTGTCCTGTTCCATCATTTATTTGTTCCACCAGTGACCTTCGATACTGCCTGCCAATCTTTACCACCAAGCAGGCCCACAGAGGATGGCCTTTGCATCCAACCATGAGGATGACTGACCTTTGCATCAAACCACACTCCTTTCTGAAGGTTCAGTCTCCAGTAGTTTCTGCAGCCTTTGTCATCTGTACAAGATGCTCGCGTAGGGGGATCTCACCAAGTGAGATCATGGAGTCTGCTTCTGAGTCCCATCTCTCACCAACCATCCTCATCACTCTGATGCTATTTCCCTGCTGTGGACCACAGAGCTCCGTGTTAAAGTTGGAATAGACCTTAAGCACTGTGTAAGCTTAACATCTTCATTTGACATGGGAGGGAAGATATATTTTGGCTCATGGCTGCAGACTCCCATTGTGTGGCCCTATTGCTTTTTAGGTGCCTGATGGTACAGTCCTTTATGGCAAGACACATGACAAAAAAGCTCTGCCCCTCAAGGCATACAGGGAGCAAAGACAGAGACAGGAAAGACTAAGGTCTCAATAGCTCCTTTAATACCATACTCACGATGACGTCACTTCCTCTCACTAGGCCCCACCTGTTGAGGGTTCTTCTATCTCCCAACAGCTCCACAGGCTGATGACCAAGCCCTTAGTTTATGGCCTTGGGAAGCTGGACCAGTTAGAATGGGTTTTGTCTGAGCTCACACAGCTAGTGAAAGACAGAGTACAAGCTACTTTCTGGAGTGATCACTCTACTGAATAAATCCCCACTGTACCCTCCAGGCCTTAATCCAGGGCACCTTTCTTTCTACTGTATCTTCTACAATTAATTACTCATGTGACCCCCTTATTAAGTCCGGAAGGATCATCTAGGTATAAGATTCTATGGCTTTGACTATATTTTTGATTCTTATTTATTTTGAGCCTTTATGGGGAAAAAAGTTACATTTTCCCTCATGTCCTTCAATGGAGATTTGAAGGGTTCCCTTCACGAAATCAAACTTCTACTACCCAATACTCTCCAGATAGATGCTGTTCTAAAGCAGGACACACACACACACACACACACACACACACCCCTCCCACCTAGAATCCTCTTGTGACCTTCTTCCATGGCTTTTCTGTTTTCGTGGTGTCTTTTTAGGATACAGTATCCTAAATTACAACTGGCCTCCCTGTCTGGAAGAAAGCTTGCTTCTAATTTCACACACTCTTTCTGCCCTCAGCCTCCCAAGCTCAGAACTAGCCTCCCCAGGCAAGCTCACACTTCACACTGTGAAGTCACAGAATTTGGCAGGGACAATTCATTCCCATGAGTAAATCAAGTTTTTCCAGCCCCACCCAAAGGTGAAGTCTCTTCATGCCCAATTACCTCGGTCAAAACGCGGCCCTCATTTGCCTAAGTTAGGGCCTAGGCATTTCGGACCCAAATGTTCTCATCTGTGCAAGTAAGAAAACGGTTTCCCTTCTTCCTTCAAAACCAACTTTGTAGCTTTGATCATGTGACCCTCAGACTCTCTGCTACTTCTTAGACATCTGGACTCCTTCCACTCTGCCGCTGTAAACATTGAAGTGTCAGTGTGCACAGGAGGACACAATGACAGAGTTGTGTTGTGCAGCTCTGAGACAGGCAAAGCAGACTGGCAGGCGGCTGAGAACACTGGAGAGGTTGCTGGGCTCTATATATGGGGGAGACTAGAGGAAGCAACTTTTGAGCTGATTTCAAAGCCTTGTTCAGCTAGAGAGGGAAGAAGAGCAGTAGTGGCAAGGAGAAAGTATTCCAAGCCGGTGAGGAAATTCTGTCTCCCTGCGCAGCTTAAGAACTGGCCTGGACCATAAAAGAAACCACAACAGCCCAGCACTCAGGGAGGCAGAGGCAGAGGCAGGCGGATCTCTGTGAGTTCCAAGCCAGCCTGGTCCACAAAGTGAGTCCAGGACAGCCAGTGCTATTACACAAAAAAACTCTGTCTCAGAGAGAGAGAGAGAGACAGAGACAGAGAGAGAGACAGAGACAGAGAGAAACAGAGAAAGAGACAGACAGACAGACAGACAGAGAGACAGAGAGAGAACAACAGAAGAGTGGGAATGCATCTCTGGTGGACAGATTTTTGTGCTTCACACAACCTCATTAGACTTATTCCAAAATGGAGCTTCCTAGGGTAAGTGCCCAGGGCCTCAAGTTAGATAGATATAGTTCCTCCACATGCTGTTAACATGAGCCTCAACCTCCCCAACAGAAACTACAGTTTATAATAGAGACCAATCCAGTAGTTATTTACAGCTTAATAAGGTGTATCTACTCTGAGATGCTGAAACACAGGGTGCTCGAGGCGTGCGTGGGTGCATGTGTTCATGCACACAAGCCAAGTGAGAGAAGAGTGGGGAGGGGTTGAGACAGGTAGCCCAGGCTGACCTCAAACTTGTTGTGTAGCTGGAGCTGAGCTAAACTCCTGATTGTCCTGCCTCTGCCTACCAAGTGCTGGGATTACAGGTGTATGCTACATGTATATACATATAAATATGTATACATATATATATACATGTAGCATATACCTGTATATACCTATAGCACACACATATATGTATGCTATAGGTATATATAGCCTAAAGGTATACTTAAAAAAATAATTGGCTCATACCTGCAATCTTAATATTCAGGACACTTTGGCAGGAAGATTGCCAGAAGTTTGAATCCACCCTGGGCTACGTAGAAATTTCTAAGACAGCTTGGGCTTAGAAAGCAAGTCCCTTGTTTTAAAAACAACAACAAACAGCAAAGGCCCTCCAGCACCCACTCATGGCTGGCCCAGGGCCCCATTTCCTCATCCTCTGATCTGCTCTTCCTGGCATTTTCAAGACGTTCTTTTAGACAAGTCCACCCTGAAAATCCTGCTGAAAAAACACAGGCTTGAATGTGCAGATCGTTAAAAATATAATCAGTCACTTTTACATATGTGTAACTTACAAAAGGATACATAGGGGAAAGAGAGCATCGAGTGATAATATTAACACAGAAATGGACAGGTATCACAGAATGCCTACTATACATAAATATATACTCTCAAGTTTAGACGCTTTACTCCAATAATTGGCAAGAATAACATGAATAATGGGTGTGCCTTTATAAAATTATTCTGGTCTAATTATGTAAAAATTAAAACAGTAACATATAATAAATGCAGAGTGGGGGTAGAGAAAAGAAACTCATGCAGGTCTGTCACAGGAAACAGATGGCCTCGGTTCTGCAGTGCAGCCACGCAGCCAATCCACAGAAGGCCATAGAACCTTCAGAGGTGCACAGGCCAGGTGGAGGAAAGTGACTTCTTCCCTTGCCAGGCTGCAGAAGTCTCCCATGCCCAGCACTACAGAGCTTGAGCTAAGTAGGAGCTCCCACCCACACCCAGAGCTCCAGACTCTGACCTCTGACCTGCGCATGGGGGTGGAGGTGCCTGGGGACAGGGCATTTCCAGTCTTCGGCTATGATCGCAGCTAATTGAGTTTCCGCTGATGCCAAAATTGGCTCCTGATTGAATTCAGAACTTTTGTTTAAGTAATTATCATTCACTGCTGCTTCCCTCAGACCAAGGTTAACGGTTTCCTTCTCCCGCCTGAGATTCCCTACTTGAACTCTTCCCGAGCCTTGAACTCTTCTAAGAGAAGATCTGCATCCAGAGAGTTGCCTGGCGTGGGTTCCAAAGATGAGGCAATATGCCAAAGACTCAGGAAAGTAAAAATGCATTCTGGGTTGGAAGAATACAGCCTGGAGATGTAAAGATCCCTGGGGGTGTGGGGGAAGGGAAGATGGAGCAATGGGCAAACCACCAACCGTGCAAGTGTGAGGAAGCCAGTTCAAAACTCCAGACCCACCTAAATGCTGCACATGGTAGCATGAATGTCGTCTGCAATCCCAGCTCTCTACAGGAAGATGGGTCACAGAGTCTGGAAAGTCATCAGAAGCTTGCAGGCCAGCTAGCCTGGCGTCTGCACCAGCAAACTAGAGCCTCACTCTGCCCCAAACAAGGCGGAAGATAATGACAGGTACCTGAGGTTGTTCTCTGGCCTGCGAATGTGCACACACATTTAAAAAATAAGTTTACCTTTAATCCCAGCACTTGGGAGGCAGAGGCAGGCGAATCGCTGTGAGTTCAAGGCCGGCCTGGTCTACAGAGGGAGTCTAGGACAGCCAAGGCTAACACAGAGAGACCCTCTCTCTCGAAAAAAAATAAGCTTACGATACAATGTTAAAAAAAAATAAATAATAGCCTGCGGTTCCTGGAAGCCGAAGTAACTGGAATATGAGACCTTTGACTGAAGAAGAGATTCGGGTAATGTTTGAGAAGATTGCAAAATGCATTGTGGAGAATCTACAGCGCCTGGTGGACAGGCCTGTCGGCGCCTACTGTTTCTGGCTACACAACACCTGAATGTATTATGTGACTGAGACAATGCTGAAGCTGGCTGCCAACATTTCCAGGCATAAGCTAGTATCACTGGGGATGTGTTTTGGAAAGTTTACCAAGACCCACAAGTTCCCATTACACATTACAGCTCTCAATTAACCTTGCACCTTATGCCAAGTACAGCGTGTGGATAAAGCCTCGATCAGAGCAGTCCTTCCTGGGTAGAAACCACATGTTGAAATCTGGTCTGGGTCAAATCACTAGAAACACTTCTCAGTACCAGGGAGTAGTGGTTTATTACATGGCAGACTTTCCTCTCAGTTTTGGGGTAGCTGCAAAGTCTACCCAAGACTGCAGAAAAGTAGACCCCAAGGCAATTGTGGCGTTTTCATCATGTAGACATTAGGCAATATGTCCCGCATGAAGAGACATTGACTTAGATGGTCATCCCAAGAACAGTTTGCTGTGTGAGAGGACTTAGCTTTGTTTCCTGTGTGTGCAGACATCATCGTGTTAAGTTTGGATAACCCTGAGATGTGCCACTTGGATTCTTACTCAACAGAAATGGCCCCAAAATAAGGTTTCAGGCCCTATAGAGGCAAAGCAGGTGGATCACAAGTGTAAGGCCCTCTCAGACTACTTGGCAAGTTCAAGGCTATCCTGGGCTACAGAGTTAAGTAAATAGAGATTCTATTCTGTGTCTGCATCATCTTTATTTGAATCAGAAGACTTATCCTGAGAAACGGGTTTGGGTTACTGCACTGAGGACAGTAATTTATTCTTATCTGGGATAACACTGTTTTTTAGGCTTCTGATAGTATAGTAGACTTTTTATTGTTTATTAATTTCATTAAAGATAGAAACAGACATGTAAAGATAGTAGGCCACACCTGTGGTTTTACAGATGAAATTTAATAAAAAATAGATGCAACTCAATAAAAAATAATAAAAATGATAGCTTAAATAAAAACAAGCAAAAGTGTAAATAAACAGCTGTATGTGCTCACATCTATATGTGTATGTTCTCATCTTTTTTTCTATTATTTACAACTTTCTAAGAAGACTGTGGGGTTGCTTTTTGTTTCTTTTGAGACAGGGTTTCTCTGTGTAGCCTTGGCTCTGCTGGGCTCACTTTGTAGACCAGACATCATGGTGAACTTTATAATTTAGTCCATAGGTGATGGTGTGCAGGCAAATTTATAACAAGTAGCTTTCCGATTTTACCGATAAAAATGAGGTATGATGATTTACCAGTAATCCTAAGCCATATTCTACTACCATTTCAGCATTATATACTTTTTTATATATTTGTTACATTCATGCATCCCTAGCCAGTGACTGCCTGTGATGAAGTTGTGCAGTTTCTACCTGTTTGTAGACATTGCCATTTTTGTTAACAAATAAGATGGAAGCAAAGCTATAAAGCTATGAAATATGACATTTCTTATTTGTTGACTTCATGTTAGATCTCATTGCTGACTCAAACATCAGTTTTCCATAGCAGCAACTATTTCTAAACTTTTGTATTATTTAAAATATAACAGGTGCTAGAAAATAGTGTAGTCAGTGAAATGCGTTCCTTGCAAGCACTAGGATCTGGGTTTCATCTCCAGAACCCACGGCTAAGTAAATAAATATACAAATAGCAAGGCATGGTTGCACATCCTGTGATCCTGCACTGGGAAGGTAGGGGTGGATGAATTCTTGGGACTAGCTCCAGTCAGCTTAAACAACTAGGCAAGCTCCAGGTCACCTGTCTCAAAATAAGGCAAGCTACACTTGAGGAATGACACCCGAGGTTGTCTTGTGTCCACCACACATACACAAACACACATGAGCGTGCACACAGTGTAACAGCTATAGGGATGATGGACTTTATCACTATTAACACTCTCTCTGTCACTCCCTTAACTCTAAATATCATTCAAAAATAACTAAAGGAACAAAAGAAATCAGCCTTGATTTGAAGCATTTGGCCAATTTGGTACAAACATTCCCACTTGGACCTTTTTTAAATAAAGTCTTGCTTTGTAGCCCTGTCTGGCCTGAAGCTTGCTATTTAGACCTAGAACTTATAGAGTTCTGCCTGCCTCTGTCAATTTGAGGAGACCGAGAGACCTTAGACTAGAAAGTGACTCTAGTAGACTAGAAGATTGATGAAAGGTCTGTGCCTGGGGGCAGCGGGTCGAGGGTGTTTTCAGAGACAATCATAAGGTGACTGTTCTCACCTAGCAATAAATATAATCCACTGATAAAATAAAAACCCAGAAGACAGCTAGGCAGGAGTGAGGCCATGCCTTGGTGGGGTAGATCCTGGGAGACAGCTGGGCAGGGGTGAGGCAATGCCTTGGTGGGGTAGATCCTGGGAGACAGCTGGGCAGGGGTGAGGCTATATCCTGGTGGGGAGGGTAGATCCTGGGAGACAGCTGGGCAGGGGTGAGGCAATGCCTTCAGAGAAGAGATCTTGGTCCTGGGCCCTTCCTGTGAGATCTCTGCTTCCTGGCTAACACAAGGTGAGCAGTTTTCCTTCACCATGCCCTCTCTCTATGCTAAATCTGCTCTTCCATGTGCCTAAAAGCAATGAAGCTCAGCTGACCATTGACTAAAATCATGAGCCAAGTACATATTTACTCCTTTAAGTGAACTTACATCAGGTATTTTGTCATAGCAATACAAAATTTGCCAACACAAGGAGTGATAAGTTTTGAGTATTTAAGCTTTCCCTTTTAATAGAATTTACCTCAGTCTAAGTGTATATAATTTACATTTAACAGAGTCTACGTTTAATAACCAAATCACAGAATTCTTTGTATAAGAAGAATCTAGCACACCACTGCAGTTATAGGATAATCAGCTGGATGAGTGAGAATTGGAGATAGGAAATGTATGGATCAAGATTTGGGAATGGAGCTAGGGAAATGAATATCAATAACAAGGCATAAAGATTTGAATCCCCAGCATCCACATAAGATCAGTAAATACGTGGTAGTTCACATAGGGGTAGGGTAGAGACACTGGACTCTCTAGAGCTCCCAGTCAGCCTCACCAAATTAGTGAGCTCCAGGTTCACTGAGAAACCCTGTTTCAAAAAACAAAACAAAACAAAAAGCCAGAGTGGAGAACAATCAAGAAAGACTCCTGCACCAGCAGTGGGCATACACACACACACACACACACACACACACACACACACACACATCTGGATGTGACACACTGATGAGACCCTGTGCTCTCCCCTTCTAGTTGCTTTGGTTTCTTCATGGAAGATGCATCATGCTATAGCCAGTTTGTTTTCTTTGTTTTGCTTTGCTTTGCTTTGCTTTAAGGAAAGGTTAGTAAAAACACAGGAAAAAGAATGTATGCAAATCTTGGGTGGTCACAACAGAGAATCTTGTCCATAAGAATTTGCTAGGTTCACTTCCCTGTGTCCCCTTTAAGATGTAAGTCTAAGGCTGGGCAGTGGTGGTGCACACCTTTAATTCCAGCACTCAGGAGGCAGAGGCAAGTGGATTACTGTGAGTTCGAGACCAGCCTGGTCTACAAAGTGAGTCCAGGACAGCCAAGGCTACACAGAGAAACCCTGTCTCGAAAAAAGCAAACAAAGAAAAAGATTTAAGTCTACATGGTTGGCAGGCTTCTACTTCGAGAGCTAAGAAACACATACACACCCTAGCTCTAACCCCAGTGCCAAGGTCAGCAGATATCATGTGACCTAGGTTTAGCAGACCAGAATTCACCTGGGCTATGAATCTGAAAAGAACGAAGCAGAATCTGAAGAGATTATTGATGGCATCTGCAGAGATGGTGGACAGTGGAAGAGGAACTGTGGCTGCCACGAGCCTCAGCTTTGACAGCGAGCGCTGATGGGCACACAGAAGGAGACTGCAGCTGAGGTCTGAGCTGCCCTGGCAGCTGGCTCTCCAGCTTTCCTGGCTATACTGGCTCCTGCCTAATGACTTAATCCAGGCACCATCTATTCCACCAGTTCTGCCAACTACTGGATATTTGTTCACAGAATTCATTTTCTGTATAACTTAGCCAGAATCTACCTCTGTGTTTTGAAGCCATAGGCCCCAACTGACACAGAAATCTAGTGTGATGTGTGGAGTTGGCTGGATTGAAAAGAATACGGTTTTACTTCATTCTATTTCGTTTCACTATTTCATGTTCTTTTGGTAATGCTGGGGGTTGAACTCAGAATCTTGCACATGCTATATCAGCACTTTCTCTCAAAGCTACACTCCCAAGCTCCTACATTTTTATTTTTATGTGCTTGATGAAGTTAAACACCTCAAAGTCCCTACCAAACTATATTTGTACCTGTTATGTGAGACTGTCCTGTGCAAATTAAGCATGATTAGTCATGTGACTCTGCCAAATTAAAATGCCAAATGTGACATGCTGTTTTGATATGTATTTCTCTGGTTATTAATGAGTCTATGCATCCTTTCCTGGCCATTGTACCCATTTTTTTTATTATTATTATCACTGCATGTCCTTTGTTGTGGTTCTTATGCTATTTTATTTTGTTCCTTTGATTTATAATAGCTCTTCCCTTTGTCTAGGAGATATTTTGACAACATTTTCTCTCGCTGTTACCTTTGTGAGAGAATGAGTTGTTGGGTTTTCCTGTAGTTAAACTGTCAGCTTTTCCTCTCTTTGGCTCTTGATTTTGTGTTTTTTGTAGCAAACCTTTCCACATGCAAATTCATTCTCTGTTATGGATTTTGGACATACACTTTGTGGGTTCTGATCCTGACTCTGCTCCCTGCAGGATCCGTGCCCATTTTATTATATGTGAAGCAGATGAGGACACCTGATGTGCAGTGTCCTCTGCAATTGTGTGGTCCGAAGTTTTGAGATTCTTCTTCCCGTAGTCCAGTTGATTTTATATACATGTGTGCACGTTCATATATATTTCCATACATATGTGTGTTTAATCCCTCTGAAATTAATTATGGGTGGCCTCAGATAAGGAGGTGCGTTAGTTTCCCAGGACTGGTGCCGCAAAGCATAATAAATAAACGTGGTGTCTTGAAACAATAGCTTTCAAAGCTAGAGGTCCAAAAGTCAAGCCGTGGGCAGTGTTGGCCGTGCTCCCTCTAAGACTCTGTGTAGCCTCTGTCCTTGCATCTTCCTGGATTCTTGTGGTGGCAGGCATTCCTCACTTGCAGCTGCATCACTCTAATCTCTGCCTTTGACAAACAGTGTTCTCCCTGCATCCTTCTGCCTTCATACGGTGGTTTGCTTTTGTAGGTCACCAGCTATCTGGACTACCACTCAGTCTCTATCCCCAGAATTCCCCAGAAATAGCATGAACATGTAGAAGCATGGTTAGACAGATGATAGATAACAGTCCTTTAGATATATGGAGGAAAGATAAACAGGAGATGAATAGAGAGATAGATAGATAGATAGATAGATAGATAGATAGATAGATAGATAGATGATAGATATGTAGATACATGAAGGATAGATAATTAGATAATGAATACATAGATTATAGACATAAATATTTAGAGAGGTAGATAGATAATAGATATATGATAGATAGATAGATAGATAGATAGATAGATAGATAGATAGATAGATATCTGTGGATAAATAAATGGTAAGTAAATAGATGATGAATAGATAGATGATAGATTATTGAGAGATAGATAGATAGATAGATAGATAGATAGATAGATAGATAGATAATTGTTTTTTGCTGATGCTGTCTGAGACAGGGTCTCACTATGTAGTCCTGGCTAGCTCACCACTTAGACTAGGCTAGCCTCACCCACAGAGATCCATATGCCTCTGCCTCCTGAGTGCTGAGGCTAAATCTGTGCATCATGAAACTCAGCCTAGAGTATTGAGTTGAAGGAACCAGGTCCAGTGGCTGTGAGATTGAAAACACAGGCAGGTCTTTGATGTTACAAGCTTGAGACAGAGCTCCTCTCTCTTCTCCTGGAACTCTCAGATTTGCTCTTAAGACCCTCAACTTACTAGATGAGTCCCACCCACAGAGTATAATCCACTTCCCTTAAATTCAACTGATTGACAGGCGAATAGTATCTACATACCTTCACAGTAACATCTAGACTAGTGTAGCACTTGGCTGGCTAGCTGGCACCATAGCCTAGCCAAGCTGATTCACAAGGTCATCCATCACAATCATGGGAACCAAGTGCATATCTTTTTGAATATGCACAAGCATGCATCTTTTCTAGTGTAACTAATGATGGTGGTCCATGTTAATTCTGTTTTTGAACAGATAGCTGGTTGTCCTAGCAGTAGATACCAAAAAAGTCATCCTTTCCCTCCACATTTGAAATGCTCTTTTATATTCATGGAGTAAATATAGTCAGTGTTCACTTGGTTTCTGAGGCATTAGTTCTAGGACCACCTACAGATACCAACATTTGTGTATTTCCAGTCTCCTATACAAATGTACAATATAGAAACACAAGCTGCATACATCCTCCCACATACCATCATATATATAAATCCATGTGTCTCTTAAAGATGAGAATACATGAATACATCCCGGGAAACTCGTCACTGAGTGATCTCATCACTTTATAAACACCAGAATGATCATTCATATGAATGTAGAATTCACATTATCTAAAACTGTGATGATGTCTTTAGATGATCTAATCCTATAGGATCATTTTCATATATGCAGTTTGTCATTATCATAAATGCTACCATGTAGCTCACAGCTATACCTTAAATCATGCTTAGATTACTTAAAATAGCTCGTGTAAATGGGTGTTTATTTATTTGTTTGTTTGTTTGGGGGAAATTGGATTTTTTTGTTGTTTGGTTTGGTTTGGTTTGGTTTGGTTTTGGTTTTTTGAGACATGTTTTCTCTATGTAGCCATGGCTGTCCTGGTACTCACTCTGTGGACCAGGCTGGCTTCGAACTCACAGAGATCCACTTGCCTCTGCCTTCCAAGTGCTGGAATTAAAGGCTTGAGCCACCACACCCAGCTTGTGAATGGTTTTATAGTATAGTGTTTAGTGTACACTGACAATGACCTTCTGAATTCTTTTAGATTTGTTTTAATGTGAGTGTTTTGCCTGCATCTATGTATGTATACCACGTGCAGGCCTCGTGGCCAGGGAGGTCAGAAGAGGGCATCAGGTTCCCTGGCACTGGCAATATGGATGGTTGCCTGCCACCATGTGGGCGCTGGGAAATGGAACCAAATCCCCTGAGAAAGCAACAAGTACTGGTAACCACTGAGCCACATCTCCCACCCAAACCTTTTCTGAATAATTTTTTTGTATGTAGTTGTTTTGATTCATGGGTGCAGAGTCATAAAGAGCCAACTGCCAGACTGATGTCTTATTCTAATACTTTAGGTGGTTCTCTCCCTCCCTCCCTCCCTCCCCCCCTCCCTTTCTCTCTCTCTCTCCCTCCCCCCCCCCTCCCCCGCCGAAACTCTAACCAAGACAACCTTGCTCAGCTTCCAAAATCAGACAAGACCAGGCTCACTCAGGGTAATACGGATCTCCGATGTAATTTTCCATTAGATTGAACTCGTTCTCTTTTTCAAAATAGTTTTCATTCTCCTTCGATGTTTTTCCCCCAGATGAACTGAAAGTCGTTTAAATATTTCTTATTAACAGACGTCTATCCAAACACGATGGGAAGCCCAAATGCCATCATGGCCCTGCTTTCCTTGGGGAGGGAAGGCAGGAATAAAAGAAATATTAACACGGCTACAGAACAAGAGCAGCAGAGGAGACAGAGGTCTGCAATAGAGATGAGTTGGGGAAGTTCGTGAAGAAGGGGTAGCCAATTTGACAGCGCGAGAAAGATGCATCGCCATCTCTGAAGAAGCCACTGTCAGCTGTTCTTTATCCTGCTGGTGAGCTGGGGCTTCGGGCAAAGGTGAAGGCATGGGGCTGCAAACGGGGCGAGCTTCCTCCTAAGGAACCTTGGGCCCAGCTAGGCAGTCAAGAAGCGCAGACTTCACTAAGCCTGAGACCATGAGAAGCTTTAGCGTAAGAGAAAGGGGTTATGAAGCGACAAGAAAAGAAATAACTCATAGCAGACTCAGGTACCAGGCCTGGAGTAGTCTTTTGAGTGGAACTCTGATTCCAGGACACCGCTCTGGGGGATTGTGGCCCTAATACAAGAAGCAACTGAGCCTGAAGTTGACAAGAGGCGACAACAGATCCAGGGGACCAGCAGGAGATCTGGGGAGGCTCTCCTTCCCACCGCCCTCCACACTGGAACAGCTAGCCAGGTACAGACAAGGGAGTAATGATGCTTGGAAAATTCAAGCTTTCAAGAATATGCCCTTCTGCACCAGCGACGCTGGTGGGATGCTAGCCGAGGGAAGAGAACGGCCCCACACTGCAAATGGCTCTCACTGCCACACTGTCTCCTTCAGCTGAACAGGGGCAACTTGTGCTGAGGAAGCTAGGGTCTCTGCCTCAGTGAGAATTCAAGCCAAGAAAGCAAGGCCCTCAGAGGGAATGGAACTCACTCTCAGAAACTGCCAGGTACTTAAGACCATCAACACAGCAGGAAGACGATGAGCTGTACCGTCTACATGAGGTACATTATGTAACTCCAACAAGACATACTGGAATGAAGCAGATTAATAATTTAAAACAGCCATCATAAGTAAATAAAATGAAGTTAAGTAACATAACATTAGAAAGAAGGACCAAAGAAAAACATCGGGTATGGAAATTCTAAGCACTGAAATAACTCAGTGAATGACACAAACACTACCAACGGATCCTGCTAATAGATGAGCTACAAGCTCTCCTAGCCCGTGCTGAGAGGGAATACGCTAAAGGATGCCACAGATGTAAAGCTCAGGATGATAATATGCACATGTCATCATCTGATTAATAGGGGATCTTAAAGAAAAGAGAAATGAAGAAAGGCAAGTGTCAGAAAAATTGTTGGGGATTAAAGAAAGATGAAAGACCTCAGACTGAAAGAGCCCATGTAAGGGCCTAATCGGATAAATGTAACAAACCCTCATCCAGATACATTATGGGGAAATTTAAAAGAAAAAGGCAGCGCTCTCAAAGCTGCTAAAGAAAAAGAGACAATCACTCAGGAGCAAGCACCTATCTGATTGACATCCAACTTCTGTTCAACAGTGACAAGAAAGACAAAAAGACAGGGTTGTTCTGTTTCCAAAGAACTGAAGCACTTCAAACCAGATCTGTGTTCTAAAAAATATGAAATAAGCACAAACCATGAAAATAATCTCAAGCATAGGAAGCCAAGCTAATGTACAAAAATCCTCCTTGAAAACAGAGAAGTCACTCCAGCTGGAAGAGAAACCAGCCTGTGGAGTTACTATGCAACAACAAGGAAATTGGGGAGAGGGGTGCATTGAAAAAAAAAGTTAACTTAGGTGCAGCGTGAGGAAGAGAGAAATAGGAAGGAGAAGAGAGGGAAATATAGAGACAGAGGCAGAGACAGAAAAACTCACAATCACCTGGAAATAAAACTTTGTCTAACCCATAGAATAGTGACTAAGAAAATGGTCCCTTCAAGGAGAGGCCAGATCTGTGGAGTGTTCTTACCTTATTATAGAGAAAGATAAAAATGCTGACTTGGCCTCCTTGGTATGTCAGACCACTGAAAGAATTGAACCCCAGAAATTAGAATTCCTCCCCAGATCTCCTGCTGGAAGATGAAATGACTAAAGGCCTGGGACATCCAGAGCCTGGGTCCCAGGGAAAGATTCACAGCTTCTCAGGTGACCTTGCAGGAGAGAGAGGATGAGAAGTGATGCAGGCCAGGGGGACCACACTTTACTGGACTGCTTAGTCATGCGCATCTCCTGTTTTCTTTCTTACATACATTTTTAAATTAAAATAGGATTACATCATTACATGCCTTTCCTCCATCCAAACCCTCCCATGCCCCCACCACTCTCAAGCAGTCTTTTTTTCCTTTGATCATTATTGTCATATATGTTGCATATGTAAATGTACACACAAATACATTAATACAGCCAGCTGAGTCCGTCTTCATTGTTTGTGTGTATGTGATTTTAAGGATGACCATTTGTACTGGATAACCAAATTAAGAGAGCTCATCTAGCGGCTGGAGAGATGGCTCAGTGGTCAAGAGCACTGCCTGCTCTTCCAAAGGACCCGGGTTCAATTCCCAGCACCCACATGGCAGTTCACAACTGTCTATAACTCCAAGATCTGACACCCTCACACCAACACACATAAATTAAAATTAAATAAAATATTTAAAAAATAAAAATAGAAAAGAAAAGAAAAGAAAAAAAGGAAAACTCATCTATTTCAAAACTGCATCCACCCTAGGCCCCCAGAAGAACTTGGAGGAGTCACTGTAGTTTTTTTGTTGTTGTTCCTCTTCCTGATGTGATCACATTGAATAAATCTCCTTTTTTATGCTTTTGTTTGTATGTTTGTTTGTTTTTTCAAGACAGGGTTTCTCTGTGTAGCCGTGACTGTCCTGGAACTCTCTCTATAGACCAGGCTAGACTCGAACTCAGAGATCCACCTACCTCTGCCACTGAGTGCTGGGATTAAAGTTGTGTGCCACCACTGTCTGGCTTTTTCTGCTCTTTCCTATTAAAATAAACAATACATACAAACTTGAGATTTTTGAGGCAAATAAGCACAAATATATTTTTGTGATGTTAAGTGTATGAGTACCATAGACAGTGAAATTCAAAATGAGGAGAAAGATACTAAGTTCTAATATAGTGTGAAGGACACAATTTGGGTTTTGGGTTGAGTTGTGTTCTTCCTCCCAAACATAATACATAGCACTAAACAAGCTTGACATCCTAAGCCCTAGTCCCTTGGGCTATAATCTAACTTGGTATATAGTTGTAGCAGAGGTAGAAAGGATGAAGGAATTCCTGCTGGAGTGTAGAGGAGTATGCCCAGTGAGTGATATATAGGAAGAAAAGGGTGTCACATTAATACAGAGATAAGAAACTGTGGCAGGGCAGGCAGAGACTAGAGCTGCACTGCTACAAGCTATGGAAGATGAGAGATTTCTTGTAAACAACCAGAATCTAGGAAAAGGCAAGATGAACTCCCCAAAGATTTGAAGCAAGCCTGCCTTGCTGCCCTTACTTCAGACTTGCAGCTTCGGATTTCTGTTGCATGTAGGTTTTTTTTTTTCTTTTTCTTTTTCTGGAAAATATTTAACATTTTCTTTCTTTAAAAATAATATTTTACTAATGTTTTGAGATTTCGTATATACATACATCATGTTTTGATCATACTCATTTCCACTCCTCCCTCCAACCCCTCCTAGGTCCACCCCTACTCTCCTACTCCTTCCAAGTTTGTGACCTCTTTTGTTTTATTGCTTCATAATCCAACAAGTTACATTTATGCTCCCCATATGCTCATGGCTGTGAGACCATCCCCTGGACTGTGGTGTCTACACCCTTAAAGAAAACTGACTCTCCCTGCCCTAGAAACAGTCGACCGTCATTGGCTCCTTAGCTTGGGGCGAATGCTCAGTAAACCCCATCTCCTCACCCTGGAATGTCATCTAGATTGATCTTGTACAGGCAACCACAGCTGCTGTGTGTTTGCAAGTGCAGCAGCCCAGTCCTGTTCAGAGACCTCATTTGATTTTGATCCTCCAAGAACCCTGAGTCTTATTGTTCTTGTCACCCCCTCTTCCAAAAGAGTCTCTGAGCCTTGTGGTGAGGGGGTGTGATATAAATATGTCCCACTTGTGGCTGACCACCCCACAGACATTTATTCTATACACTTTGACCAGTTGGGAGTTTCTGCATTTAGGAGGCTGAGGCAGAAGAATCACTAGTTTGAAGCCAGTCTGGGCTACAGAGCCAGACTTTGTTTAAAAGAAGAGCTTTCAATCTGAAATCTGGCATGCCAAGAAATGTATGGTTGGCTAGAAACAATTATGGAATGCTCTAATCTTTGATAATTACTTCAGCTTACAAATTTCCTATCTTCTGTATAAGTTGTATAGTATACATCAATACAAACATACTCAGATAAAATGTATGGCTCATTACACAAGCAAAAACTGGGGTTGGTGTTCAAAAAAGTTTTACTGATAGGAAAGAATGATAAAACAAAATTCTGGAGATATCAGTATTGACTTTAAAATATAAGCAGACATCATTATCAAACAGTCTGGTTTGGTATTCCTCAAGTCATTCTTGATGGCCACAGTGTTGTCAGGGAGATGAGCTGTCTGGGTCCGTGTCCAAAGACCATAGTCCTTCTCAGTTATCTTTGCATCATCCCATGCCCCTCACGTGCACCCCTAGACCTTCTGGTAAGCAATTAAAAACAATGAGGAATTCAGAAACCGCAACGGCCTTTCCAGGCCATTGGCTCATTCATGAGCAGCTTCCCAGAGCTAAAAATAGAAGAACCATCTGCACTTTGCCTACTACAGCTGGGGCTTGGAGGAGCCTCAGGACAGGCCTTGGCAGACTGGTGGCCACGGTGGCAACACTGACCTCTTTGGATGACATCATCAAGTAGTGGCCAGCAGCCAAAGTAGAGGTGTTTTCTCAGCCAGAGTCCTTGGGATGAAGTGAAAAAATAAGGAATGAGCGGCTATCTTGTCTCCTCGATGAGGGAGATGGAAATTCTCTCTCGATGAAGAGGCTGGCAACGGTGTTAGGGAAGGAGGCTGCAAGGAGAGTTCAGAGGGAGTCTCCATCACTGAGGGTAACTGTCTGCTTATCTGTAGCTTGTTCCTTTGGAGTGTCTGAACTTGGCAGTAGGAGTGTTATCAGTATGATTTTCTTGGACTGAACGGTAAGGAGAAGTTGGTTTCTGGTTGGGCACCTGAATCCTAACCACACTGAATCTTAGGAGAATCTTGTGGCCTTTGCTTTGTGGACACTTGTAAGAAAACGAGAAAAAGAAATCTGTCCTCTGCTCCCTTGGTGAGGAGAAGGAGAAGGAATGGGGGCAGTGGACCAGCAGGGTAGAAAAGCAATTTTTCTTGCTCACATTGAAGTGCAAGGACAGAACTCAGGATGCACTAATAGGGGCAGGAATCCACACACCATCTTCTTCCTTCATTCCCTCCCTCCTTCCCAGCTTCTAATCTCCCAAGTCTTCCATTGCTTCAGCCCTTAAATATACTCTTTACTTCCATCTTGCCCATTTTCCAAACAATTTTGAAAATGGCTGCTTACATAAATTGGTGTTCTTAGTAACATTTAGATGAACAGAGAATCTTTTCTCGTCCTCTATGTCTCTTTGTTCTCCATGAAAAGAAATATGACGTGTCTCTGGTGAGGATGGGCAGTGAGATGAGGCTTAATGTACCCTCTAAACCCAAACACAGTGTAAAGAAAAACAGAAAATAAAACACAATAAGAAATACACAATCAAGCTAAATATGAGATAAGCTGTATTGATTAAAAGCAGGATAAAACATTTATAATATTGATCCTGAATGGAGTTATAAGCCTGATGGGCTCCAAGTCTAGGAATAAGGAAGGGCAGCTGAGAGTTTAATGACAGCAGAAGAGGGAGCTTAAGCCACTTCACCTTGTTCTCCAGGAATGAGCCCCTAATGACTTAGCGAGTCCCAGGAAGCCACCCATAAGCACATGTGAGGAATGCTAAATGACCTCAGCAGGTTGTATTTACCAATTTATGTGCACTTATATGTAACAATTACAATTAAGGAATAAGAGACCATGAGAGTGATATGGGGTGGTAGGAGGGTACAGGTGGAAGTGGAGGGGGGAGAGGGAGTAGGTGATGATGTAAATACAGTATTCATTTATGAATTTATTTCAAAAAGTAAATGACAAAAAAATCCAAAATACTTCACATGAAACAAGGGATTAAACCAGGAGTTTTTGCCACTTTACTCTTCTCCCTAAAGGAAAAGGGAGATCAGAAAATATTATGGGCAAGTGCTGTTCAAAGGTACCTCTCACTGCATGCTTCAGCCCAGGACAGAGACACCTTTGTGTGACAGCACCTTGGGGGCCACACGACTAGATTCTGGGATGGGTTCCAAGAAAGCTGGGATGATGTGATGCAAACCATGAGGTGAGAAGGGATAGAAATCAAGAAGAATGTTCAAAATGAAAATGAGACTAAACCCTCAGTCTCAGTATTCTCTTTACAGGAAGTTTCTGCAGACCAGCTCCGAGAACCAGTGAAGAGGAGAGAAGAGAAAGTCTTAGCGGTTCCACAGTAGGGAGAATTAAGCAGGCAGTGAACATCTGGTTAAGGTAAACCAACGGTTGAACAACTACGTATAGAAACTAGTTGTTGAGAGATTTAAGAACAGAGAAGGAAAAAAATCCTAGCCTAATAAAAAGTTGCAGCACAAACTGAAAGGTCTTGTAGCTCAGGAGAACTATATTTTTCTTCTGCTTTCCTTCCTTGTCTGTTACTCCTTTGGGCCAACCTCAGTACTTTATTTAAAATGAAATTAATTAAGTTTCTTTGTATTACAGATTACATCATGGTTTTCTCATCTTTTACAATCAATAGAGCCTTTAAAAATCAACAGAGCAAGAAAACAGTCTAACAAAGAAATACAAACAGCTCTGTATAACCTACAATAAAGCATACAGAAAATAATTAATCAATATCCCAGCAATCATCAGTATGACCTGATTATTATTTCTTAAACAATACTCTAGAAAGTTTTATCATAAATTTCCCTGGGCCATTGTGTTTTACATGATTGTCATCGCAACATAGCTTGAACTAAATGTTCAATACAAAAAGATTTTACTTACTTCCAGTCTCGAGCAAATAGATGTGCTATCCAAGCCTAGGCTAACTGCCAAGGCATCTTCTATTGTAAAATATCTGTAAAGCATGATACTCCAAGCCCACCTTCTATTGCTCTCAAAGCAGATTCTAAAGAAACTTTTCTACAGCTAACAGTATCTAGCCAGGTCTTAACTTTCTTTCAAGCAATTTCTGCCTGACTGTTCTCTCAGGGCCAAGATTCTCTCATTGTCTAAAGCCTTTGGCCAGATGGCTTCTTTCAACATTCTGTGTGGGGAAAAGTTTTCTAGTATAAATTTCATTAGGGCTGAGAAGAAAGACAATTTTAGGAGAAAAGCAGATTCCAAGGTAGTTTTAGGCAAAATTACACGTGGATCATTCATAATATTTAAGGGCAATGGTGATCAACCAGAGATCTTTGGATCTTTGTCAAGCAAAGCCTCAACAACTGTTCTGGATATCTAGAGATCATGCTGGGCAGTTAGAGGTCTCTGGAATTTTGTCAAGCAAAGCCACTATGACTTGTCCTTATGTCTCTGACAGAAAATTTCATCTCTTTTGACAGCTGGTATATAGGTGTCTTACTTTGTTGTTCTGAATATCTTTTAAATTATATTTGCGAGTTGTTGTTTTGTACAGTAATGTCAATGTCTCTATCTGTTCAGAAAATATGCTGGGGTAATTTTGTTTGTTTGAAGTTTTTGTTAGTTTGCTTTCTACAGATAAGTGAAACTTAATTCTTTTCCAATGCTTTCTTTTTCTTATTTTATTGTATTAGCTGCAGAATCAACAACAGTGTCTTATTCCTATCTCTAATAGAAATCTACTATTTTTCCACTAAGCATGCTTTTGTCTAGGAGTCTTTTACAAGTGTCCTTGACCAGGTCACTGAAATTTCACCAGATAATTTGCTAAGAATTCTGTGGGTTTGAATCTTTAAAGCGT
>OU015749.1:104654271-104710181 GCA_907169655.1 Acomys percivali | reverse complement strand
TGTGTGTGTGTGTGTGTGTGTGTGTGTGTGTGTGTGTGTGTGTGTGTAGAGAGAGAGAGAGAGATGTCACCTGAGGCCATGGTGACATCCTGGCTTGCAGCTCCACTGTGAGTCTGGGTCTATGGTCCTGCTGCAGCTGAGGTCTGTGTCAATGTCCATGGCCCATGTTACCACCAAAGACCATGCAGATATCCCTAGTCTGGGCTGCCACCTGAGGCCATGTTGATGTCCAAGAACTATGCTGAGCTAGTCCCACCCTTAGATGGCCACCACACTTAGGAGGGTTGGCCCTGCCCTTTGTAGCATGGGCTCAGGAGAGCCAGGCTCACCCCTCACCTGTGTCAGGAGAGCTGGCCCTGCCCCTTACCTGGAGGGCATGGGAAAGCTAGCCCTGGTGGTATAGCACAGGGGAGCTTCCAGGCTGACCAATTCAGCTTCCACCCAGGCCCAGATCCAGGGCTCTGAGTTGGTCCACCCCAACATCTACCCCATCTATGAACAACTACCTCATCTATGAACTTGCAGAAGTGCTTGAAGGAGTTGGTCTGCTGCAATATCTCCATGACCCAGAGCAACAACAGGATATGCATGAGAAGTCCCAGTGAAGATCTGGCATTTACAGTGTAGCAGAAGCCAGAGGCCTCAAACCAGACCAATAACTCATTGCAATGAACATTTGCAAGTAAAGATGTGTAGACAAAAGGGTGTATTGAGGGACACACCCTGACACACTGCAGCTGCAGCTTCTATGGCCAGGTGTTTGTTTGTTTGTTTGTTTGTTTGTTTGTTTTGTTGTTGTTTTTAGGAGGAAGTTGCAAGGGCAGAGGATAGATATGAAGGGACAGGGAGATGAGTGGGAGTGGGGCACATGATGTGGAATTCACAAAGAATTAATTTAAAAGTTGTTTGTTTGTTTTTACAAAAAGAGAATAACTTAAGAGAATCAGTTCTCTCCTTCAACCATGTGGGTCCTGGAGATCAAAGTCAGGTCATCAGGCTAGATGACAAGTTCTCTACCCACTGAACCATCTCACTGGCCCTAAATCTCCCTTTTTATAGATGTAAATCAGATAAAAAGTGAAAAAGAAGTGATGAGATTCCAATATCACCATTTTGCAACCTCTAGTGACAGAAATGCTCTGGTCCATATGGATACCACTAAACAGGAGCACTTTAGAAGGATCAGGTTAGAATGTAAAATGAGAATGGACATTCAAAGGTCTTGTATATAAAGATGTAAAATATCTCAGTAGTATGTACATCAACTACATTTTAGAGTACATATGGTTAGGTAAAATCATATGCTAATATTAAATATTATTGTTATTTTTTTAGTATTAACAATTGATTTTTCTTTAATTATTAATTATATTAATAATAAATAATACTTAAATAAGTAACCATATATATCATTGAATAAAATATATTATTAATTTCACCTCTTTGTTTTTAAATTTTGAAGTATAATAAGAAAGGAAGCTTTAAAAAAAAAAAATAAGAAAGGAAGCTTTAAATATACCCATAGCCCATGCCAATGAAATGTAATCTGTCCTGATTTCTCAGGAATGCCAACTCTACCTAAAATGAATCATAACTCTCCTTTTTCATGACTCTGGGCTATCAGCTATAGAAGCACTTATCCTATGCTTCTCATCCTAAGGAATGTAAGTTTGGAACAGCCACTCGCAACAAAGATGGAGTGTTTCCTATTTCTGTTTTGCAAGTTGTACTCCACTGCTGTGAGCTGAGCCTCCTATCATTTTTGTTTTTATGTCTTCCAGATTAGCATCTGGGCTTTGATGTACAATAATAAACTGTTAGTTGTCTAACTTAATATGATTTTACTTTTGAGAATAGCTAGTAGAATTTCTTGAATGGCATAGTGGATGTTTGCATTGGATAACCCAGATCTAAGTAGCAAACACCAGTAGCTCTTAACAATACACCCAAAACACGTATCACGTGCCTCCCTGTGGGTGTAAACAGCACCATTTAGGAAGCATTCTTAACTAAGAAATGGTGCCTGCATCCGATAATTCCTGTATCGCTAGCTTCTAAATCACAGGAGATGGAGACATCAGAGGAACAAGATAATGATGCCAAAGGCACGCTATCAGCAAAATCTGGGAAAACAGGAAACTCCCTGCATACAACAGATAAATGACAAGAAAGCCAGCAATAAAAAGATTTCAGAACACTTCTACCAAGTGCAAGGTGTAAGTAAGTCAGGCAGATGACTCAGGTCTCTGGTCTGACCTCCTGCTCGAGCCTCCAGGGAAACTCATGCCCCACATAAGACTTAAGAGGTGAAAACTCTCACTTAGTTGCCAAGCCTTCCTAATTCTGTGAAATCCCAAAAATCACACCCTAGCAGGCAAAGAAGCATTTAAACCATGAAGCTGTGGAGGATGCTTCACATTCAGATGACAACAGGTAGGTTGGAGAAGCCTCAAGTTCTGCTCTACACGGGTACTTCATGTTATCCATGAAGGCTTGGGGCCAGGACCATCTCCAGATTGCTGGTAATACCTAAGTCAAGGCAAACGCTATGAAAATAGCTATTATGCTATATTGTTCAGGAACAATAATGAGAAAAACCCATGTGTCCGTTTTGGAGCAGAAACCATTTTTCCAAAGATTTTCAGCCTACTTTATTGAATCTTCATTTACGGAACTTACAGATATGAGAAGGCCAATTATGGCACATGAGGGAAAGCAATGTAAGTCAGTTTAAGCCTGCCTCACTGTGTTCTGCGGGAGATCTCAACATAGTTACAATGTAGGAGACTACCCATTTGCTTTCTGTTGCTGTGATAAGCACCATAGCCAAAAGCAACTTGGGGAGCAAAGAGTGCATTCCATCATCCCAGGAAGCAGGGCAAGAGCTCAAGGCAGGAGCCTAGAGACAGAGGTTGATGCAGAGGCCGTGAAGGAATTCTTGCTTCCTGGTTCATGCCAAGATAGCCTTTATATACAACCCAGGCCCTCATGCCTAGGGATGGAATCGCCCACAGTGAGCTGGGATCTCTACCATGAATTAGTAATTAAGAAAATGCCTCACTCACAGCCAAACATAAGGTGGAGCATGGAGAGCCTTGTGGTAAAGTGGAGGGAAAGGATAGAAGGACCTGGAGAAGACAAGAAGACCAACAGATTCAACTAACCTGGACCAAAGGTGGGCATACAAAGACCGAAGGACCAACCAAGGACTATGATGGGCTGGACCTAGGCCCTCTACACAAACATAGCCATCGGGCAGTTCGGTCTTCACCTGGGTCCTCTAGTAAGGGAAGCAGAGACTGTCTCTGACAAGGACTCTGTTGCTTGCTTCCGATCACTTCCCTCTCCAGGGTATCAGTGGAAGAGGATGCACTCAGTTGCGACTTGATGTGCTAGGATAGGGAGGCTCTCTTTTTCTGAAGAGTAGGGGAGGAGGTTAGGGGGAAGAGGGAGGGAGGATGGAAGAGGGAGAAGAGGAGGAAGGGGGATGTGACTAGGGTGTAAAGTGAATAAAAAATTTTTTTTCATTTTGTTTTTTGAGACAGGGTTTCTCTGTGTAGCTTTGACTATCCTGGACTTGCTTTGTAGACCAGATTGGCCTCAAACTCACAGCGATCCGCCTGCCCCTGCCTCCCGAGTACTGCGATTAAAGGCGTGAGCCACCACTGCCTGGCATGAATAAATGTTTTTAAAGAAATCTTTAAAAATATGCCAAACAGACATGGCCACCAGCCAATCAAACCTGGGCAGTTCTTCAGTGGAGAAGTTTCTCTTTTCAGGTGACTCTGTATTTGTATCAGCTGACTGTATCAGCTGGCCTGGCTGGGTTCTACCTGGAAGGTAGCTCATCATCAATGTGACTTTTATGTGGGTAAGCCATGAAGACTGAGAGTGGTCAGTTAAAGGGACCTGAACTAGAGTATCAGTAGAATTCCAACATATATTCCCAGTTTTTTTGTTTTTTTTGTTTTTTTTTTTTTGGCCCCAGAGGCCAAAAAGTGAGACTTTTTGGGCACCTGAGACAGAAGTGGGTAGAATTTGTCTCTGTATCACTTGGGGTCACTCCAGCAGACTGATGTTTTGCAGAAAGTAATGTTTAAAGCCAACTTAGGTTTTCTGTTGCACATATAAATTAGTTTTTCAAGTGGTGTGTTTGTTACTTTCTGTTGGTTTGACAAAATTCCATGACCAAAATTTACAGAGGGAAGGGGGATTGGCTTAAGGTTCTACAGGGAGCATCCACAGTGGTGGGGTAGGCATGGCAGCAGGCCATGGAGTAGGAAGCTGGCTGATCACATCCCATGCAGGAAACTGGAAGCAGGGCAAGGCTGTAAGCTCTCAAAGCCTCCCCCACAGTGATATTCTTCTACCAGTAAGGCTCCACCTTCTAAATGTTCCATAAAATCCCCCAAACAGCACAGCACCACAAACTGAGGACCAAGTATCAAATACATGAGCCCGTGAGGGACAGACCTCACTTAAACTACCACAACTAGTAAAATCTAAAGTTATCAAAACAAATATCAAGCTAGCCAAATTCCAAGCACAGGTGGAGTACATGGCCCTATGACTTACTACAGAGCTGTTAAGGGCTGATAGTTGCTGAGGAGGAAGAATCTATCTTTCTTTAGGGTAGGGTCCCTGGTAGGATTCCCATACTCCAGTAGATGGCCATACACCCAAGCATGTAAGGAGACTCTAACTACACTTAGTGTCTTACAACAGGTGGGGAGATGGCTCAGCAGTTATGAATGCTTGTTGCTTTTGCAAAGGACCCACGTTCGATCCTAAAGCTCATATGCCCCTAGCAATCTTCTGTAAACTCCAGTTACAGAGGATTTCACTGTGTCTCGTCTGGCCTCCACAGCCCGTGCACATGAGTGATGCATAGACTTACACACAGGCAAAGCACCCATATGTATAAAATTTTTTTTAACTTTTTAAAAAAGAGACAAATATAAAGTTAGAAGGGGTGTTTTGGGGGAATATGTAAGAGTTAGGGAGAGGAAGTGGGGGTAGATATGATCACACTTTATTGTCTACATGTCATGTATACAATATGAGACTCTCAAAAATTTTTTTTAATTTTAAAGCAAAGATAAAAAACCCTGTGAATTTAGGAAGTTGTCAGTGCCAACAAGCAATTATCTGCAAGAGTGTGGTATATTTGATATCTAGATACTACCCAAAACAAATATATTGTTTAAATGCTGATTCTAGAGTTGCTGTTTAAATTAATAGTGCTGTTCTATATACTTAGCAGATATGAGCAAGTGTTCATTATTTCACCAAGTTAGAAAACATATCTCAAGTGGATTATAACATGCAATGCAATAATTTCTTTCTAATGCAAAGAGTGCACAGATAAAAATGGTCCCGAGAATTAGATATTGAAACACACACACACACACACACACACACACACACACACACACACACAAAGCAATCATTACATAGAAAGAAACTGATGGCTAAAGTGAGAAATTGAATGTTAAAAAACTATTGAAGGTAATTAGCATGAGTTTCATTACATTCATTCATTCATTCATTCATTCATTCATCGTTTGGTATGTATGCGTGCACATGCACCACAATGCACATGTGGGGGTCAGAAGACAACTTAAAGGAGTCAATTCTCTTCTTCAACTACATGGGTCTTGGGGACCAAGCTTATATTATCAAACTTGCCTGTAAGTACTACAAGGGACCTGGGAACCAAGCTTATGCCATCAAGCTTGGCTGTAAGTACCCTTCTCCCTGAGCCTTCTCCCTGGCCTACTGAGCAAGCTTAAATATCTACATTCACTCTGATTTTCATTAACATTGACAGTAACCCACTATTATCATATGATCCACCAAATAATATTGAAATCACTTAGTCAACTCAGTGCTTTTAAAACAATCACAGGTCTATTATAATTTTTTAGTGATTCTGTAGAGTCCATGGAACCACTTTTTGGAGGACTAAGTTTTTGTTGAGTGCAGGACATGGAAAGAAGCTGAGTGTGTTTTGTTGTTGTTGTTGTTGTTGTTGTTGTTTTGGTTTGGTTTGGTTTTGGTTTTTTGGGGGTTTTGTTGTTGTTTTGTTTTGTTTTTTGTGGGGGTTTTTTTGGTTTTTTTTCTTTTTGGTTTTTTGAGACAAGGTTTCTCTGTGTAGCCTTGGCTGTCCTAGACTTGCTTTGTAGACCAGGCTGGCCTCAAACTCACAGCAATCCTCCTCCCTCTGCCTCCCGAGTGCTGGGATTAAAGGTGTGTGCCACCACGTACAGCCCGGGTGTGGGTTTTTTTTTTATTATTTATTTATTGTATATGAGTACTTTATCTCAGAAGAGGGTATCAGATCACATTACAGATGGTTGTAAGCCACCATGTGGTTGCTGGGAATTGAACTCAGGACCTCTGGAAGAGTAGGCAGAGCTCTTAACCACTGAGCCATCTCTCCAGCCCCTGAAGCTGAGTGTTAATCAGACCAATTAGAGTTCTTTTCAAGGACTTGCAGGCTGGAAACCAGCCCAACCACAATAGAATTAGAGACAGACAGAGAATATCCCTATACTGGCTAGGAAATGGAAAGTGATAACTGAAAAGGAGAAAAACTATGACAGCATTAAACCCTGATGCCAGGGGAAGAACAGAAACCTGGTGGGTGTTGAGAGATAGGACTGGGAGAGAGGAAGGTGCTAATGAGATGCAGAGCTCACAAAGGCTAGGAAGGCAGGCAGCATGCTGCTGGTAGAGGAGAAGGTAAGCACCCATGGTGTAGAAGCAGAAACAGAGTCAATCGTCAGCAAAGCGGGAACCAAGAGATGCACAGACAAGGCAGAGACCCTTCCGACAGCAGTCCTACCTTCCGGGCACAAGCACGACTCATCGGGTCAGACAGACCTGCTCCCAAATCTTAGCTCTGCCTCTTGGAAATCACTCAACCTTGGATAGCTTCCTCAAGACTTCTGTACTCTCCACCACAAAATGAGATAAACTACAGGTTAGGTGTCCATTAAACAGAAAGAAATATTTTGCATTGATTCTTTGAAACTGTTCCCCAAATCGATCTTAGAGACAGCCTTTCCTGGAATCACAGATGAAATCCTTTCGTCCTTGGCTTTCTTAAAACAAAGCTACTAGTTTCATCTATAATTCTTAAATATAATCCATGCATCAAAATCACCTATAAATTGGGTTTGTTTTTCAAGACAGGATCTCAAGTAGACTAGGCTAGCCTTGAACTTGATATGTAGATGAGGGTAACCTTCAACCTCTAATCCTACTGCCTAAGGCAGTGCTGACTGATGCAGTGCCAAGGATCCAACCAGGGCCTCCTGGATGCTAAGCAAGCTTTCTGCCAATTGAGCATCATCTCCTGAATAACTTGTGAACTATTTTTAAGGTATAGATTCCTGAGCCCTAGTCTGGGAATTTTTGAATCTTTTCTTCTGAGCGAGCATCCTTGTCTCATTGGTTTTTCTACTGAAAACCACTCCTTCACATTGAAACCTGCAAGAGAGACAATAAATTAATAATCGGAGCAAACCTACACAGCAGTTTGACATAAAAAGCTAACTTAGTATGTGGCCCTGGTTTGAAATCATGGGATTGGCTATGGGGTAGTGGAAATGGGATGGGGTTGTAAGTGATGGTGGCAGAAGTTGGGACAAGGGGTGACAGACAGAGGTTGAGAGTGGTAGAGTCCTAGAAGACTGAGCCTTTTCTAGAGCAGCAGGAAGCAGCAAATGGAACACTCTCCAACAGACTAAACATTCATTCTTGCTTCCCTTGGGGATTTGTTCAGGGGTTAAATTCTTCTATGCTCCCCAGGGGGGAAAATCTGGAACTATAAACTGCAAAAAAAAAAAAAAAAAATGTGCTATGGCTTGCAAAGTGGACCAACTGTATCAAATCACATTGTTCATTTAAAAAGGGAAAACTTAATAACTATTGTAATGCCAACTCACACAGATGTAAATGGACTCTGCTAAGACCATGGGGAAATGACTTGGCAGTGGCTTGCTCCACTGCGGCTGCAGAGACAAGATGGCTGACTACGCCAACAGTTCATCTGGTTTGCAAATTCAGACTACCAACCCTGATCAGACTTAATAAAATTTCCATCCTACAACTCCCCCTACCATAGATACCCACAAATCTCCCCATTTCATCCACTATTGTGACTCTGTCCAGGGACCACACACTCCTCTTCCTCAGTTTGTGTAACAAACAAACAAGCTCTGCATAATCAATAGCCTTTGTCGGAGAACTTGAAACACAAGCCCTTTTGCTCTTGGAAAGTCAGCTTGGGTTACCAGAAAGGCCTGCCAGGCATCTGCACTACCTGCCTATGAAAAATGACTTACAGAGGACCAAGTGTGTTATAAAGTCAATAACGCATCCCCACTCCAAAAGAAAATACTAAAGTGTTCAGACAAGCCCTTAAAAACAATTTAAGTCTACTTATATTTATCTTGGCCAACAATCCAGAGCCTAGAGAAGAGACATCAACTGAACACTTGCCTTTTCCACACCGGGAGCTCTCTGGGATCTTTCCACAAAGGAATGGCCGGTAGGAAGACAGAAAAAGTATGTTTTTCCTTCTCCTTAGCCCAGAAGTGGAGAGCAAGCTTTAAAACAGCAGGTGGGACTAAAGAGATGGCTCAGGAGTTAAGAGCACCTGCAACTCTCGCAAAGGACCTGAGTTTGGTGCCCAGCACCCACATGGTGGCTCACAACCAGCCACAACTCCATTCTCAGTGGATCTGATGGCTTCCCCTGAGCGCCTCAGGCATCAAGCATACTTACAGTACACATGCGCGCGCGCACACACACACACACACACACACACACACACACACACACACACACACGCAGGAAAAACAGCCATAAACATATATTTCTTGTTTTTTTTTTTAAGGATTGTTTTATTGTTCTCAGTTCTAGGGCTTGAAAATTCATGATAAAAATGCTGGCAGGTTCAGTGTCTAGTGAGGTGTTGGAGGACTCTGCTGTTTAAGGTCACAATCCACCATATCCAGATCGCTCTCTGAGCTTAGCTAAAAATGGAGGACTCCCTCCCCAATAAGGGCCTCCTGCTCTTTGCCTGGCCTTGTCTAGAGGGCAACTCTAGGCACAGATGCCTAATCATTTCTGGAGTGTAACCTTTGACAAAGTTCTCTGCGAAGACTCTTCCCCTGCTTCCCATAGGATAATTAGTCATTGTGTTCCCATTCGTAGGACCACGCTACTAAAATGCGAATAAAGCACTGTGGGGACCTGTTAGAGGATGCTTTGACTACTATCCCTATATAGTCTCATTTCCCTTGAATAAAGTTGAGCTGTCTCACTGAAGCTGTTCCCAGAAGTCATTCCATCATACTCAAGGGTAGTCTGGACCCTGTTGGCCACTTCTGCTCCCTTTGTCCTCTCACCCAGTGGCCAATAACCCCTGGAGAAGAGAAGGCCACAGGGAGGTTCCATTACCTGGCTCATAGTCAGGATCTTCTCCTCATTGTAACTTATAGAAGATGCTACAGGGGTGAAGAGATGGCTCAGTGGGTGGCAACACTTTCTATTTAAGTATGAGAATCTGAGTTCAGATCCCTGAATCTATGTAAAAACTCACGGCATGGAGGTGTATGAGTGTGTTCCTAACATTCTCTTCTAGTTCCACATGCACACACACACACACACACACACACACACACACATTCATACACACACACACACACCCATATACACACACATATACATACACTATGCACACACAGACACACCACACACGTGCACATACACATACACCACTATTAATTAAATTTAATTTTTAAAGAAGGTATCAGAGGTTCCATTGACGAGCTGACATGAGCCACCCTTTGGAAAAGCTTTAGCATGAGAGATATATTACTATGGCTACCTACAGCAATGATAGGCCCTCATTGAGAAAAACAAGCCTTAAGTCTGAAGAAGAGCCTCATCAGGAGAGATAGTTATCACAGACAGAAAAGAAGACAGGGGTCTTTTATGGAGAGATACCATTCATTTCCCATAACAGAAGAGTTATAGCATCATGTTATACCACAGGCAGTATGACGAAGCCCTGAATAGGGAAAGCAAGCCCTTGGGTCCAAAATAAAATAAAATATATTTTTTTAATTCTTTTAAAAAGGTTATTTACCTTCTATGTTTCCAAAGGAAGGCAAGGAATTCCACACCATGTGACATACCCTACTAGGTTTTTTTGCAGCGGGTGATGGTTAATACAGAGACTCACACTGGTCAGAGTGCCAGTGGAGTACTCAGCTCCAAACGGATATTGAAATCACCACAACTATCCCATTAATGCTCAGGAAACATCACAAAAGAGGTGACAGAAAGAGCCAGGGGTCTCCTACTAGCCTAGTCTCATATTGCAGTTGCCCAGTCGGGGAGCCTGCTTCACTGCTGTGATGGCGCTACTCAGTCTTCACACCCCTGCTTGGACAGCATTTCTCCTTTTCCTTCTCTCAGCACTAGTCAGTGGTTCTATTCTTCTGCCTCCAAACTGCTCAGCCATGACTGATGTCACTCATCCTCTAACCCAGGTCTTCACCTCCTCTTAACGTGCTCTGCCTCCAGGCAGCACCATTCAGTTTTGATACCCAGGCTCGAAACTCATTGCCCCGTCCTGAGACAACAGAACCCTTACCTTACACAACACTGATTCTTCACTGGCAATTAGCCTAATTATCATTAGTGAAAGAATCATAGAGGACATTCTTATCAAAGTACCATAAATGCTTGGCCACAAATAGCAGTGTTTCGCATCCATCTCATCCTATTACCAACCAAAAAGTAGCATGATGAGAAAATAACTTGCTGTAGGGTTGTCCATGCTTTCTTTCCTCATTAGAGGTGACAGCTAGCTCCCAACAATAACACAAAAATAAACAGGAACACCTTGTGGAAAATGTGCACAGCAAACCAGATGACAGCTTGTGACAAGACCTCATAGTTCCACAGCAGACACCAAATAGTCATCACTGCTCAGCCTTTCAGCTATGATCAAGTGAAGATATTAGATGCATATACATTTATATGAAACCCTTTACTCGGAAAGAAAAAAAACATAAGTTTTTATAAGTTCAGTATCTTCCCCATTGGACACTGAACTCAAACATCAGAACAATCAGTTCAAAGCAAGCACTTGATGATGCTGTCACGGGCCAGTGCCTGGCGTCAAGTTTGGGCATTTGACATCCTGAGGAACAAGAGCATCAGTGTGACTACTGGGTGAGATATGAAGGATAGGTTGCTTCGGCTCTCCGTGGTCTCTAACTACCTTCCCACCCTCCTTCGCAACCAGCTTTGAAAATGCAATAGCCTCTGGGGATGGAGGGAAAGAGTACTGGGAGAGGTGGCTGGGATTGGAGGTGATGGGCATTTTGGGGGTGAGGCAGAGACCTAGTGCAGTGGGTACTCCCTGGAATCTATGAGGATGACCCTATAGAAGATGACGATCAATGAGGGGTACAGACCCTAAGCTGTCATTGTCCATAACCAGTGATTTCCAGTAGAGGTACTGAACACAAATCAGCCATAAAACATCCAACCTACATTTTACCCTGCCTGTAAGATGTGCTGGAATAAGGGTGGGGCAGAACTTGTGGGAGTGGCCAACCGATGAGTGGTCCAACTTGAGACCCACAAAAAGAGAGGGAGCCCACATATGACACTGACTGGAGGTCCAGGAACTGGAGGCTGGATAGCCCAGAAGCTTAGGTTAGAAGCAAACATAACTGGCAAAAAAAAAAGTCAATAAAATGATTCCTAATGATACTTTGCTATACTCTAGACCAGAGCCTAGAGCCTAGCATAATCATCATCAGAGAGGCTTCATCCAGGAACTGATAGGAACAGATGCAAAGACTTACAGCCAAGCATTAGATGGAGCTCGGGGAATCCCTCAGAAGACAGAGAGGAAGGATTGTAGTCAGAGGGGTCAAGGACACCACAAGGACATGGCCCACAGAACCAACTAAGCAGGGCTCACATGGGCTCACAGATACTGAACCAAAAATCAGGGAGCCTCTACGGGTCTGACCGAGGTCCTTTGCATATATGCTATGGCTATGTAGCTTGGAGTTCTTATGGGACTCCTAATAGGGGAGTTAGGATTGTCTCTGTCTTTTTTGCCTGCTTTTGGGACCCTTTTCCTCCTCCTGGGTTGTCTTGCCTAGCCCTGATAGGAGGGTTTGTGGGCCCAGTCTTATTGTATCTTGTTATGCCATGTTTGGTTGATATCTCTAAGAAGCCTAGTCTTTTATGAAGGGAAATGAAAGAGGAGGAGGAAGAGGAGGAGGAGGAGGAGGTGGAGGAGGAGGAGGAGTGGATCTGGGAGAGAGGGGAGGTGGTAGAAGCACTGGGAAGAGAGGAGGGAGTGGGAAACTGAAGGTGGGATGTAATATATATCAGAGAAGAATAAATGAAAAAGAAGAAAATGGTTTCTGCTAGGATATCATCAGGGTTTTTTTTTTCTGGAAATTTCCCAGAAAGGCAGCTGTTTCTCCCCCAATCTGCTACGGTCCCCAGTGTATGCATAGCAGAGCTGGGAATATGAAGCCATTCCTAAGTGACACCCTAGCCCTCCCTCTCCTATCTCAGGAGTTAGGCTGTCTGAGAGGCCTCGGGGAGGCACAGGCCACTCTCCCGCTAAGATTCTGCAGAGGACTTGGCTCCTAGGAAGTAGGAAAATGGCAAGCCAGAAAAAAAAAAAAATCAAGTGAGTTGTTTTGTTTCTAGCTTGCCCAAGGGACTCTGAGCAAACCATTATTCCGAAGCCTAGAAGCAAGGCCCTCCCCAGGGCATCTTACTTTTATAAATACTCAGAGACTAAATAAGAACACTCAACTTCCAAGCTTCCAAGAACCCCTAAGGATGCTGGAGCTTCTTCAGGCAGCATAAGGGTTTGTGAACAAAGAAAGAAGTCAAATGTCAGAGGAAAGAGGGTGACATCTGAGAGCCACCTGGCCATAAAGCAGAGGCGATGGTACTTGCCACATCTTGATTTCCCCCAAATCCCCAACAGCTCCAAAGTGGATTTTCCATTCTCTCGCTCATACCTGCAACATTTAATCTGCCACAGGAGTGTGGTCATTCGCTGGGATATAGAACTGCGTTCATGGGGAAATAAACAAATTTGTGATCTTGAAACATCTAATGAGAATTTTTTCAGAAGCACACAAGACAGTTGAGGCATTAAAACTACAAGAAAGGAAGGAAAAGATTGTTAGCTGAGGAGGACCACAAGTCAAGACAAGAAGAAAGACTGGATTTCGCCCAGAAAGCTTTTCCTACAGCCTGGAGCGAGCACCATGGTCTCTAAATCACTAGGAGTTTGGTGGCGTTAGAGCAGATAATAGGAACAAGGCTGAACGAGAGCAGAATGGAAGAGCAGGAAGGGTTACATGGCAGATTGCGGATGCCACCGGGAGTTTGAACATGCCCTACAAGTGCAGAATGAGGAGCAAATGAGAAGGCCCCATCTGCGATTTAGGATGATATCCCTTAGAATAAGTACCTTAGCTTTGGACGTATGCCATGGCAATTATTAAAAAAATTAAAACTGAAGTAGGAGATGGAAGATGGGAAAACTGCTTTAAAATCTTTGAGTGCTGGGCATGGAGAGATGGCTCCACAGTTAACCAACTGTTGTTGCTTTTATAGAGGACTCAGGTTTAATGCCCAACACCTGCATGGTGGTTCACAACCATCCATAAACTCCAGCTCTACTGTATACGATGTCCTCTTCTGACATCCATAGGTACCAAGCATGCATATGGATGCACACATACACACACACACACACACACACACACACACACACACACACATGAGCATATGCACATGCACACACACATATTGTGTGTGCAAGCAAAACACACATACACTCTGACAACTAGAATAGTAAATCTACCTGGTTTCCTAGTCTGGAGCCAAGAGTGAGAACGGAAGTCATGAGGGAGGTGCCAGGTTAAACCCTAGCATAGGCCTTCCGGTCAACTTCCAACAGTCTCAACCCCCAAGGAGCTTCCCATTTTCAGAGAAAGTGTCTTCCATTGGGGGTTCAGGACCATCTTACCTAAAAGATGGATAAGAAAATTCTCAGGTATGTTCAGTGATAAGAGAACAATACAGAGACCAATGCTCTTGAAGTAGAGACAGCTTCAAATGTTCCACTTGATTATAAATGTTCCATGGCTTGTGTGCCATTGTGTGGCTCTTCCTGGGAATACATGAATACACACTTATTCATTCACCCCATATAGACATGCTGACCAAAAGAAACAATTCTACATATGCCCAGCTTGGTGAACTTCATCATCATCATCATCATCATCATCATCATCATTTGGAATTACTCACAGAAGCATGGGTGTGCAACTACTCATAGGCACATAGATGACTCAAAGGCATCTGCATCACCAGAAAGCTCATCCAGCTAGTGAAAGCTGCATCACTGGAAAAGCCCCGCCCAATTTTCAGACATCTCCACTGAAGACCACCTGCCCACGTCTGTATTCATAGGACAATGTCCACTCTCCTTACAGTATCTGTAATCTGACAGCCAGCTGCTGCCTCCTTCCTGTTCCTCTCAGGACCCTTGTTTCTGTTCTCTGCTCTAGAGCAACCAAGCTTCCGGTGACTTAGAATCCCAAGTAGTTCCTCACAGGCTTTAGAGAAAGCTAGCCGGAACCTTCAGAAAGGGATTTTTTAATCTTGTAACTTTTGAATTTTCTGACTCATGAAAGTTTGGTTAATTTCCTGGATCTTATGAGACAACCAGCCCCCAAGAGGAGATATTTATACTCAAACACAATAGCTACATTACAGGTGCTGAGAGAAATCTACAAGCAACCAGAGGCTCTTGATGCCATGAGGGCAGCGCCTAGACACTGAATGGCTTTAAGAGGTATTTATTTCAGGAAAAATAGATGTTAAATATGACTCCTAAGACATGTGTATAAATGTCTTTTCACATCTGTAAAAGCCAATGAGATTTTAAAAGAGGAAGCTGCTCTTACATTGCCACTTGACAGATGAGAAAGCTGGGACAGGTGTGGGCAAGAATAAAGGACACATGATTAGGAGGTGAACACTGTGGATCCAAGCGCTGCCTTCTCTCACCAGCTAGATTGGCAATGATCATTGTGTATACTATTGTTTAATCTTGAGACATGTGACTGCATTTTCTCTATCTCTAGGTTCTTAGGAAGGGAATTGGCCCCCGTTCATGACCAAATATAAATCATCCTGGCTCCCTAAGGTGTCGCCTTTTAAATTAATATATGCAAAGAGCTTTGGACAGTAATAGTAAGGCATATATGAGTGTTAATTAGTGCTCTTATCTCTGCTCTAGCACCCACGCACTGTCTAGCACATTCTGAATATCCAGTAAATAAACAAATACTGATGGAATTGCTTGAAGATATTTGTCATCCGGCGCTGGAAAGAGATTTATAAACAAATAATGGAAGTTCAATAAGGTATTCAATAAGGTAATAAGTATGCTTGGTGAATAATGCAAGCGAAGCCGCTTGCGGTGAGATGAAAAATGCAGGAGGTTTTGGCGATGTAAACCATTCAGGAGAACTTAAAGGAAAAGGAGCATAAAATCAGCTAAAGAGAGTAAGTAGATGAGAGACATCTTGGACAGGGAGGTATATGTGCAGAAAATTCCCTAATTATGATGAGATAATATGTGCTCAGAGCTGAGCAAATATCATTGTGGCTAGTGTTAGAGTAGAAAGGAGGAAATTATGGTAGAAGAGGCTAGTGTAGGGGTACTGGGCCAGATATGAAGAGCTTTGAATGTCAGGCTAAAGACGTCAGATCTTATTTCCAGATGGCAACTGTGGAACCAAAGAAGAGATATCACACCAAAGGGTGCATATCTGGGTTGCACGGAGGTTAATCTATGGCTCCGTGCAAAATGGATTTGAGACAGTGAGATTGGGAGCAGAGAGACTAGGTAAACTGTAAGAAGTTCAGATGAGGTAGTGACCGCTCAGAGAGTGGTGAGGAGATGGAGTACAAATCTATTTATAAACTGTCATTAAAGAATGTGGTGCCCCACTGGGTATGCTGGGGAAGGAAGGGCAAGACAAGAAGATGGTATTAATGTTTCAAGCGTGGGTGACTAAATAAATACTAGCACTGCTGATCCACTTAGAGGACACTGGGACTGAGCAGAAGAGGAGGTGCCCTTTGGATGCTCTCTGTGTTTGGAAATCTTGTTCAGTGTGTTCAGAATGCTGTCCAGCAGGCCAGCGCCGAAACCAACTCTGAAAAGATAATCTGTGTTGGGGTTGTAGGTTTGTCAATGGACATGGAGCCACTGGACAGCCAACATCTCCACCTATGGAAGAGAATTAAAAACAGTCGGGGCAAGAATCTAGCATGTGCTAAATGATACATGAGAGAAAGTGAGGGGCCATTCTACCCAGTACCTTGGAAACAGGGAAAGGTTCCTATTCTCCTAAGAATTAAATAGTATTATATAAACATAATACATGTGAAGAGCTCATTGTGGGTGTAAACTAAAATGCTGGATGCCTGTCCCACAGTTTGCGAATACCTAAGACATCAGTCAGAGTGGATGGTATATGAGTTACTCTTCTCATTGTTGTGACAAGATACCTACAAATGCAGCTTAAAGGAGGCAGGGTTTATCTGTCTCACTGTTTGAGGGAATGCAAGCCACAGTGGAGGGAAGGCAGGACAGCAGGCAGACACATAGTGGCAGGAATGTGGCACTGTTGGCCAGAGAAAACTCACAGGACACGTGGACTTGGCTGTAAAACCCCTAAGGACCCAGTTCCTCCAGTGAGGCTCCACCTTCTGAAGGTTCAAAAATAGCACCGCCAGTTCAGGAATCACACCCTGGGAAGGGTGGTGCAATTCACATTCAGACCACAGTACTCTGCCTCTGTCCCTCATAGGCTGAGAGCCATCTTATAACAAAAAGCGCATTCAAAGTCTCATTATTGAAAAGTCCAAAGTCTCTTCTGAGATGAAAGGTAATTTCTTAACTGAGAGAATCTGTAAAATAGAAATATATATTTATTTCTTTTTAATTTTTTATTAATTTATTCAGATTACATCTCAATTTTTATCCCCTTGCTTGTCTCCTCCTGTTCCTTCCCCCCCTCCCTCTTTGACCCTATTCCCATCCCCTAGGTCTGTGATAGAAGGGGACTTCTTCCCCCACCATATGGTCACAGCCTATCAAGTTTCATCTTGGTAGCCTTCCTGAAATATATATATTTAAAACAGTTACATAGTTCCAATATAGATATCAGAAAAACAAACATTCCAATTTCCAAATGGAGGAAAGGGAGCACAGCAAAGAAATATTAGACCAGAACAAGACTTCTACGCCATGTCTGCCACATAGGGCTCATAATGAAACAATCTGGGCTCTAACAGCTCCACCCTTCCATCTTGGTCTCCTGAAGAACATGCTACTTCTATATTCAGTGGGTTCTACTCTATGCATGGCACACTCCTTGGGGGGTTGTCTTCTGGTGCTGACATCTCCAACACCCTGGGACTTCTATTGCAATTTACACTTTGCTTCCATGGCTTCATGCAATGGCCTCTCAAAGCATCTTGATAGAATTCCCCCCTGATATACAGAAGCTGATTTCAGCCAGGTTTCACTCTGATCCCTTCCCTTTTTTCCACTCACCCAGCTTATGGATCTGGACAGAACGTTGTCCAGCAGTCATATAGCATCTGCAAAAACTGACCCAGTGATTCTAGGACTCCATGCTGAGTCTTGTTTTGGTTGGTTTGTTTGTTTGTTTGGGAGGGTGTTTTAGGGGAAAGTAGTTTGATTTGGTTTGGGCTTCGGGGTTTCTTTGGTTTGGGTTTGGGCTTTGTTTGTTTGTTTGCTTGCTTGCTTGCTTGCTTGAGATAGGGTCTCTTTCTATGTTAACAATCCCAGCTGACCTAGAACTCATTATGTTGACCAGGCCGGCCTCAAACTTACAGAGATCCACCTGATGTGCCTCCCAAACGCTGAGATTGAAGAAGTGCACTACCACGCCCAGCTCTCCATCCATGCAGAGTATCTAAAGCCAAGATACATCTCCAGAAAGTAATGCCCTATGTCCTCCTGACAAACCCTTGATCATTCTCTCTCTTTGACCATGCTGGACCAAATTGGGCTGTATCTTCACTTAAAGTAGAGAAAGAAAAGAGAATAAATACTAGAAACATTTTATACAAGAGGGGGGTGGGACAGAAGGAGGAGTGTTCCAAAGGCTTTTCTAAATTTAATTATATGTCATTTTGTAATTGTATTTCATAATTGTGCAATTATCCCTGACTATTTTTCTTTAAGTAATAGAACTAGTAATTACATACTAATTGAAATGTGTAATCTCATCATTAGGATATGTAAATACATAATAGTGTGAAGATAAGGCAATTACAATTCTAAGGATGAACGGCTAACACATCTTGCTTCTGTTTCTGGGCTCTTTGTTCAACCTGAACCAGGAAGATATGTCCTGAAGTCTGGAAAGATGTGACAAGCATCTTTCCCAGCAAACTTGGGCAGATGACTACAAAATGGTCTGCCTGTTTGTCCATAGTCCTACCCATAATGCCTCTTGGAATATCTCTCTCTCTCTCTCTCTCTCTCTCTCTCTCTCTCTCTCTCTCTCTCTTTCTCTCTCTCTCTCTCTCTTTCTCTCTCTCTCTCTCTCTCTTTCCCTCCATCCCTCCCTCCCTCCCTCCCTCTCTCCTCCCTCCCTCCCCCCATCCCTCCCTCCCTCCTTCCTTCCATACAGAAGGAGCCTTACAGCTACAGAGGACTTGGATAGGGGCTTTCTGATACCTGTCTGTATCGCAACTGAATTACAGGGCCAAATTGGCCCTGACTCTTGTCCCTACAGATGTACAAAGAGAAAAATTAATATAATCCTGTAGCCTTGAAGTAGCTGCTATACCCTTGATCAATCATAGATCCATATGTAAGGTGGTAAGGGGAAATTTTTCCTCATTATCCATGTTTCCTTCACATATTGAATTTACCACATAAAAACACTCATGCTCATGAGTGCTCATGGTTCACACTGTGCTTTGAATTTTTGTTGCCTCCAAACTTTCATATTGAAATTCAGCTACCATTCTAACAGTATCAACAAACGTGATCTTTCCAGACAAGCTAGTTGTAGTGTTTGTTTTAAATATCAACTTGCCACACCCAGAAATACCGAGGAAGTGGATTTCAATTGAGAAATTACTTAGATCAAGATGGCCTGTGGGGGATTGTCTTGATTGTTAACTGATGTAGGAAACACAGCCCATTGTGGGTGACATCATTCCCCAGGCAGGAGAAAGCTAGATGAAAACAGCAAGCAAGTAGCCACGTACCACAGGAACATTTGTTTCTCTCTACTCTTGACTGGAGATGTGAAATAGGCAACAGGGAGCATGCATGAAGAGGCTGCAAAGGGAAAGTGGCATGTCAACTCAAACCACCCAAGGAAGGTGGTGAAAGATAGCATGACAGAGAAATCAAAATGCAAGGCAGAGGAGGTAATGGGCAAGGGATGTGCCCACCACCGCTACCACCAATCCCATGGGGTGAGGACGTACCCTAAACATCACGGTGTAGGACCATAAGCAGATGGTTAGTAAAGAGTGGAAAGGAGACAGCCTAGACTGAGTTACTTTATAACCTTTAAAAACACTCAGACTTGGGGTTGGAAATGTAGCTCGTTTTATTACAGTGTTTGCCTGACATCCATAAAGCCCTAGATGATCCCCAGCAGCACATAACCCAAGTGTGGTGGTACACAATTGTAATCCCAGCACTCATGAGGTAGAAGCAGGGAGATCCGGAGTTCAAGAACACCCTCAGCTACATAAAGAATCCAAGACCAGCCTGGACTTACAGAAAATCCAGCCTCTAAAAAAAAGGAAGAGACTGTGGAAATGGCTCAATACATAAGAGTGCTTGTTGTGCAAGTTTGAGGAACAGAGTTCAAATCCCCATGACCCAAATAAAACGTTGGGCATGATCATGTGTGCTCTGGACACCAGTGCTGACTGGAGGGTGGTAAAAACAGAAAAGTCACTGGGGAGTGCTAACCACCAGCCTGGGTTCAGATTCAAAGAGGAACCCTATCTCAAAGCAGTGAGATAAAGAGTAATATAGCAGGACACCCAACATCCTCATCTGGGCTTCAGGGCACAAATACATATGATCTGACAGCATATACATATACACATCAAATGTATACATACACAGGATAGAGGGAGGAGAGAGAGAGCTCAGACTCTCCTGAGAATAATGCACTTCACTTTCACTAATACATCATTGAAAAGATTTAAGCCCAAATGGATAGAAACATAGGTAGACTGATAAGATCTTTTGGGAAGATCTAAATATCATAGCCAGATGTGAGCCAAAACTGTAGCTTAGGCATTCAACACGTCTCAAGCATTCCTCTGATTCTTTTATCTCAGAAAATCGAAGTGAGCAACTCAGAGACTAGGTCCCTAGGCCTAGTGTTCTACCCTCTCTGCAAATTCATCCTGGAGTCAGAGAGGTTTCCCTTATCCATAGATATACACCCCCAATGGCTCACACCACACATCAACATGAAAGGCTGTGATCCCCACATCCTAGGGAAAATCCCTCTCAAAGACAAATTCAAAAAGGGAACTTCTTAATTAGAGATACTGTCAAACATTAGGGGACACACACACACACACACACACACACACACACACAATCGTATCAAAAGGGGAAGTTTCAAGTGACCTTGGAGATTATGGTGGTCTCCCCAAATCTCAGAGGTGCTTGTAGCTTCAGCCCAGATGTGACAGCAGAGCTGGGTCACACGCTTGTCTCGGGAACAGGATTGTTCAAGTGTAGCTTGAGTGACAGAGAGGGGGAAGGAAGATGGCTTCCCTGAAGCCAGTGGAACCCCTCAGTGACAGCTCAGTGTGGGAAGGAGGAGAAGGGGAGATTAATGTCAGAAATTGGGAGGTGAAGCCCCCACTAGCCTATGGGTATTTTTAAGCATCTTTTCCGAGTTCCATTCAGATGAGGCTTAAGCTGTGACATGACCCCAGTGCTAATTAATTCTAAAGACTGAAAAATACTTGTCATAATCTCTGTTTCTATTTCTTTCTCCTGAGTAGCATGTGGACCCCCTTTTTTTAATCATTAATATTTAAAAACGCAGCTGACACTCATAGAGATTCATTCCCATGCAAATTTTTGCAACTTTGTTTCACCTTAATGGCCTGGTGCAGGGCGCAGGGAAACAGAAGGGCCCTTAGCACAAAAGGTCTTACTTGTCACTCCCAAGGGTCAACAGATGTTTTTCTTGGAAACCTGGAATCTCAGCTACTGCCATGGTGGGTGCAAATGCCAGTCTCCCAGCCAGATGCTTTAAAGCTGGTGGAATTTATTCAGAAAAGTAACTGTTGCCTTGAGAGTTTCTGTTTCAGCTGGCTCAGGACACACACAACGGGGCCTACATTAGTGACAACACAGAAGTGCACTGTTACATTATTTTCTGAAAGCCATTAGCTAAGCTCAGAAATCTTTCCCACTAGGTCTGAGCAGATCTCAGCTGCCACTTCGGAGAATCCACAGGCAGGAGGGAGGAGAGGAGACAAGGGGATCGCTGGGAGTCCACATCATGGAGCCCAGAACACACACAGGGTGGCATCTGAGACCTGCTATCCTCTTCAAGCCTTCTGCTGCAGACTTCACTGTATTAGCATGCCATGGCCAAAGGAAAGGCAGAAAGAAAACAGAGACACTAATTCAAGTCATGCCCACTCGTGGATCACTTCCCACCGGCCAGGCAGCCTTACCAGGCTACAGAGGAAGAGGATGCCCTTGGAAAGGTCAGAAGATAGTCTCAGGTGTCACTGCTCTCATTCCACTTTGTTTGAGCAGGAATCTTCTACCGTTTCCTGCTGTGAGCACCAGGCTGGCTGACCTGTGAGCTGTGAGCTGCCGGGAGATTGCCCTGCCTCTGCATCCTGTCTCATCGTGGTAGTGCTAGGATTACAGACAGGTGCCTGCTACCACCCCTCAGCCTTACCTGGATTCACGGTCCCACGCTTGTGCAGCAAGTGCCCTTTACCCACTGAGCTATTTTCCCAGCCCTGAACTTCATGTCTTTCAGTAATAAAGGTAAAAACGTAGAGCCATGGCAGTGCAGACTCAATTAGAGAGCATCATTAAGCGCCTGGCACATAATGACTATGAAGCAGTGGTCTTGTCAGGCTTCCCCTTGACACTGAACATAATAAACCTTCCTCTGCAGGATTCTTTCCTCCTTCCCAAGAATTATCTCTAGCTACTCGGCTGACCCACCTTCCTCCTGCCCAGGCGACTAAGAAAGAGGGTTCCTGAGCAATTAGTGGCATTCTTTGCATTATCTCACTCAATTCTCCCAACAAACTCTGTGAGCTAAGTACTATTATTATCTCATTTCCAGTTGTGGAAGTCAAAGCTTGATGAGGTTGTAGTACCCGCTTGAGGTTACATAGCTAGTAATCGGGGACTACATTTAAGTATGTGTGACCGCAGGGTCCATTCATCTGCCTGCCCCACAGTATGCCTCTCATGGCACGCCTCCAAATTCAAGCAGCCCTTTACAGAGGTCTCACCATGCACTGGGCTTTGGACATATGACATGCATTCAAGGGTCCAAAAGTAAGTATGAGTCAGGGATCTTCTTGCTGTACAGAAACTAACACACTTAACAACATATTGTTAAAGGCAAAGCTCATGGTGGAGAGGCTGTCTTGGGAATTTTGGAGCTTCATCAACTACGTGGTAGGGCTGAGTGCTAGAAGACAAGGCCGTGATGGGCCAGTGAGGAAAAAAAAAAAAGGATGTCACAGAGAACCGTGTCCAAAGGGAAAAGTTCAGGGTGCTCTAAGAAGTGCCTGGGAGGAAGTTTGCATAAGGATGAGGAGATAGATGAGACTGGCTATGCCATGAAGATCACTGAGACCCGCTGAGAGATGTGTGCATTGGCTGTCAAAAGGTAGGAGCTGCTGACGGCAATTCTGAGATGAGAGGGAACGTTTCACTTTGTGATAGACTGGCCCCACTGCTAACAAAGACTGGACAAACCAGGAGGGGAGCGAGAGCCAGGAGGACTGTCTGTTGGCGAATTTCGCAGTAAACTGAGAAAGAGATGATGAGGACCCAACCAGGAGCATTTGCAGGGGGCAGAGACAAGAGGAGAAAGGCAGTTGGTATGAAAGATGCAAGGTCAGCCTGCCTGGGTTCCCAGGACTGTATGGAGGATATGGAAAATGCTAGGCGCTGTGACCATTTCCAAAGGGAAAAAGATTGAGAGGAAGGGACAAAGGGTAGGGAGGCAACTGTGGATAGGAAGTGAAATACATAACTAATATCCAGGAGCAGGATCTGGGTCAGAGGTGAAAACATGTCGGCCATGAAGGAAGACAGTAATTAGTGCAGTGGGAACTGGTACCATCCACCAAATTGAAAGCATGGAGCAAAGCTAAAGACAGAAACCTAGGAGAGGTCAGGATTTCAGTAGAGGGTGTTGGAAAACATCTCCACAAAGAAGACTGGAGAAGGGACGAACAGTAATGTAGAGGGAAGAGGGAAGAAAAGGCAGACAAGGACCGAACAGGAGAGTAAGAGGCAAAACAATCTTCCTTCCCAGCTTTAAAAAAGTGTGTGCATATGCAAGAGTGTGCATGTGTGCCTGTGTGAGTGTGTGTGCATGTGTGAGTGTGTGTGTACATGCGTGTGTATGTGTGCCTGTGTGAGTGTGTGTGTGTGCATGTGTGCATGAGTGTGGGGGGGGTGGGGGTGTGTGTGTGTATTGTGGATCCCCTGGAGCTGGGGTTACAAGCAGTTGTGAGCTGTCCAACATGAGTGCTGGGAACTGAAGTCAGTCCTCTGGAAAAGCGACAAATGTTCTTAACCACTGAGCCACCTCTCCAGTCCAAGAAATGGTCTTTTTGAGGTGCTAGACTCTGAGTGGATGAAGATAGCAAAGCCCTGGCTCTCAGGAAGACAGAGGGCATGGTACTAAAGATAAAGAAGGGATTATATTTCATGAAAATGAGTGTTTCCTTCTGAGAGCCTGGTGGGAGCAGAGTGAGTATCTTGGGTCTTGGAGGAGAAAGCTTAGAGAGCACATCAGAATCTTTTACTGAGTTTAGAACCATGTTTGCGACAGACCCAACTTATATGGCTCTGTCCTTATCTGCATTTGAGAATAGGAATAATGAAGTCACTGGTCTGTGAAACAAGTTGAGAGAAAGGAATGAGTCCAAGAAACCCTTCAAGATGCTGACAAGAGAAAGACGTAGGCAGTACACAATGGCTGACGATTGTCCGAGCTACAGAGAACTCCCTATCTGGTAAAGAGTGCAGTGAAGATACAGAGATGAAGACAGGCTGTGGCTGAAGAAACAGGAGGATGGGGGATGGGAAAGAAGAAGGAATCTGGAAATAGTGAATGATAACCGGGAACAGGAAAAGCCAGAGGTTAATGTTCCAAAACATCACAGCCAAGCTATCTGAGCCAATCACAAAATGTATGTGTGGTTTGATCGAGGACATAAGATTATTGAATAAGGAGGTCAAATATTTCAGAAAACAGACACTATACGCTGTCCACATCACCTTTTCTAAAATGCTCAGAAACATCAAAAGGACAAGGCATGGATACCAGAAGCAGATAAAGCCTGGCTTTATGATTATCTGGGGAACCGTGGATAGCTATGTGGGGCAAATGCTAATTAAAATACCCACAATTTTTGGCAATGCAAAGATTAGAAGAAGCAAACTCAAGAAAATTGCACAATGGCTCAATCATTATAAAGGTACTCTAATTAGTGTCCCTGACACCTGGTTCCCCCAGAGATGCAACATCAAATTAAAAATGTGGATTTTTATCTCATCTATTCTGCTTCAAAATTAGAGGCGTGGGTCACATCACAACCCTTTTGAGCTTTGGTGTTCCATGGATAAGAGTATTTTTCTCAATTACAGGGCTGAATGAGAAATTGATTTGTAAACACTATATGCCAATGGTTCCCAGATATATCTGTGGAAGAATGCCTTGAGTGGATGTAGAAGTTGTTAATAAAGCACTGTTTGGCCAATCAGCTGTGCAGAAGGACGTGAAATGAAAGGCAGAGTTTCCCAGAAGGGTTGGAAGAGCTGGTAGCTGGACAATTGACATCTGGGAAAGAAGCCATCCCAAGAGTCATCAGATTGGCAAGTTATTGGTATGTATGTAGGTGTTGAAGCCATGGGCTTAGAGTAGTTTAGATTCTGCCCAGCATAGTGGTTGCAGCTTTAAAATGCACTATGATTCACTGTGTTGGTTATTTGTGCCCTAGGCAATACTGATAAGTTATTTGCAACATATATGTGAACAATAGAATCTTCTGGAATAAATGCTAAAAATATAGGCCGGAAGGATACAGTAAAGAGTAGAAGAAAGATGACTCCTGGCCTCAGCGTTCCTCTCAGGTTCCAGGCTATTCCCACTGTTCCCACTGGCTAACGTCCAGGAGCTAGCCAGCAAGGGCGTCAGGTGAGGATCTCTGTGGTCATCCTCCTGGCCCTTCCAAGCAAAGACACAGAGTAACCATCACTCTCCTAACCAGTGACGCTCCACTGCCTTCACGGCAAAGCCCAATCTTATCAGGGAAATGCAGAAGTCCCTCCGTAACCCAAGCATCTTCTGGCACTCGTACTCACAGGCCTGAAACTGAAACGAGGTATTTTCTATACCATGGCTTCTTCCTGTGCCATTCCAGTTGTTGTAATACCTTCATAGGCCCATTTCTCCTGAGAGAGACTACTCAGTCTTTCTCCAAGGTCTGTTATAAGTTCTGTCACCTCTGTGAGTGCGTCACTAATTGCTTCCAACTGGGAAGAGCCTTCCTCACTCTCCGCTACACTCTACCGACTGCATCTATAGCATATGGATGCTCCCCCTCAGACCTCACATCAGCCGTCCATCACCACTTTCCCTGTGATGAAGTCCTGTGGAGCCAGGTATTGTATCCCACCTATTATACTGGAAGCTCCTTAAGCACAGGAGCCACGTCCTGGAAGCCTTACATCAATTCCTAATGTACACTCACTTAAGACACATCTTATCTCTTTTCTCTACTTCACTGGCTCCTGTACTTCCTTTGATATCCAGTTCAAAGGACAAGTCCTCCATCTCCCCCAAGAAGAACCAATTCATCTTCCCTTTCTCCCACCATCATTCTGTTAATTGGGTATATATCCCTGCAAGGAGGCAGCGTTCTGGCTGGGATTATATACTCTCCAATCTCTCTGACTTGGTTCAAAGCTTGAGACTTTATCATTGAAGTCTATGCTACACTGGAAATTTTCTATGCCAATTTCTTCAGACTACCTACCACAGGAAGAGTGTTTCAGTAAAGCACAGAGCCTAGTGCTGGAGATAGATAGATAGATAGATAGATAGATAGATAGATAGATAGATAGATAGACAGACAGACAGATAGATAATGCAGAATCAGTGTTGCCTTCTAAAATTTGTATTTGCCTCTAGGTTTTTTTGAAGGCAGGTCTAGAGTCCTGATTTTTCCCCTAATGTCTACACAGTGCCTGCTATATAGTATTTGCTCTCTGCATGGTAGTTGATATGCATATGCATTTACTATTCAGCACATATTTGAATGAGTGGGTGAGTGGGTAGATTGGCGGGTGGGTGGGTCAGTGTACAGATTGATAGATGAATGGGCACCCCATAAAATGCTAACTAGCTGTGTGAGTAAGTGAATCTGTAGTCAATATATATTGTCTGGTTAGTTCATTGCTTAAAGCAAATGAGTGAACAAGAAAATGAATGACTAATAGGTATTTAATAAGAAGGTTGAATGGTTGCATGGCTGAATTAACAAACAGATTTTCCACGAATAGCAGCTGTTCTATAAATGTTGTCTGGTTGCATGAATGAGCAAATACCCCTAAGATGTAACAGAAGCCTGGATTTCGTGCTAAATGGTTATGTAGCTTCAGCGCGGAACAGAGGGAAGGGTTGACAACATCTGCCCCACCCCCACCCTCGTAACTGCCCCTAAAACTGTCCTCTTCTCTCTGGAATTTCTGAAGCCTACCCCCAACACATCTGCACAAGACATCTGCTTCGGTATAGTGTCTGGGACATCATAGTGAGACGGCGACATGCGGGGGGATGGACAAAAAGCTGGACAAGGGCTGACCTCCACCTCTTATATCCCCACACAACAGAGCGCCAACCATCCAGGAGGATCTTTGTGATCCCTAGACTGAAACCCATGCCCTTTCTTTAGTGGGAAGAAGATGTTCACCTTAACGCACACTGATATCATCGTTGCCACCTGCAGGGCAGGAGTGCCCACTAATGCACTCACAGATCCTGGGCCGTGTCTCTCCCTTGACAGAGCCCCAGCAACTCACGTCTCTAATTAATGAATTATTTCGTAACATGTCTGGATATGCATGAACTAGAAATCTCACACATGTTGGAAGATTTGCCATTTTCATTAAACATGCCACTCATTTGGTGGGTAATTAAATGTGCGATAATGGGCTCTAATTTCCATCTTAAATGACGTCCCCGGAGCAGCAGAAAAGGAGAGTCAGAGTGTAATTTTCTGGAAGAGCATTTCTCTCCCCCTGAAAGCTTTTTAGCATATGGAAAAGGGGGGATTGAATAAAACAAGTTGTTTTTGATCCTGTAGCACGTGAGGGTATTCTGCAGTTGTCCCTCTATGAAGAAAGGCACTCACCCCGCCACCAGCCTAGAGTGGCCTCGGAAAGGGCAGCTTAAGAGCCTGAAGTTAGGAAAGAAAGGAGCATGGACAAGAACAGGAAACGGAGCTGGGCATGGTGCACACGTTCGAGGCCAGCCTGCTCTACAAAGTGAGTCCAGGACAGCCAAGGCTAACAAAGAAACCCTGTCTTAAACAATAAAAAATGTAAATTTAAATTTTAAAAAAAAACAGGAAATGGTCACATCATGGAAAGGAGGCATCTCGGCCAACCCTGCCACAGACCTGAGGGCCGTAAGCCTTCCTCCTCTGCTCCATGTTCCTCATGATGTGAACAGATGCTGTGTGTGAAAGCAGGCACATGCATGTACCTACGTCCAGGAAGCAGGGGGTAAAAGAGGGAACACTTCCATGTCACACCGAAATGAAAAGAGTGCCAGGAATATAATAGCACAGCTTCCAATCTGAGTTTCATCAGTAGCTATGAGAATAAGTGTCAGTTCCCTCGCTGGTAAGGTAAAACTCATCAAACCCAACTCAGAAGATGAGAGGATAAACCACGTGTAGCGGCCATTGACAGTACAGTCCTGGAACATAATAGGAGGCTCTCAAAAATAAATCCGTCTCCCTTTTCCCCTCCTCTCCCTCAGCAGTTATGGAGGGTCAGTTTGGTTAGGTCAGGAATGCCATGTGATGGCCTCACATTTCTGCTGTAGCTTGGTCTTTGTTGGGACAGGACTGAGAATTGCAGGGATGCTGAAAAGGTCCTGAGGTGAGCTGAGCTCCCGGTGTGAGCACCGAAGGAGCATCCTGAGTGAGAGAGTGGTAGAAGAAAAAAAGTTAGACACGTTGCTGCAGCTGCCTAGCCCGAGACATCTCGCAAGCATCCCTCCATTTGTAGCATCTCTGGGGACTGACATCAAAGAGCATCGAGCAGAGCTCCTCTTATGGCTGTACTGAGTAGCCATATGGAGCCTTATGGAAGACTGAGTAGAAGCAGATCACTATGGGTGCCTCCCAGGCCTGGGTCTCCTCTGAGGGTTTCTCTGGATCAGCTCAGCTTGGCACACCTCTACAGATGGATGAGGATGCCAAGAGCAGGCTCACCAGCAATAAATAAATTGAACTGCCTCCCTGCTCCTCTGGCTAGTCCCCATACTGGGCCATCTGGAAGGGAGATAAGTAAGTAATCCTGAGGATGCATCTGAGGGTATCTCAGGGCCAGGAAATGGACTGTGTAATAGCTAAGCTGGACACAGGCCGGGGGTGGAGGTGGGTGTGAAGGTAAAAGGAAATGAAATGGTCCAGTTGACTCAAAGCTGAGGTTCCACCCGCACAAAAGGCTATATCTGTAGATGAAGGTGTAATACCAGTGGTGGTCTGGAATGTCCTTCATGAAGCATAATAAGACCAAAGCTAAAAGGACATGGCTCTAGGTCCTGTGCAATGGGTGAGAGGGTAGGCTACAATCCCCACAGTTCACTAGGAGCCCCTCCAGAGTTATTCCGTCTACTCATTCTTTTCCATTTTGTTTTGTTTTGCTTTTTAATTTTTTATTGATCCTTTGTGAATTTCACATCATACAACCCAATCTCTACATTTCTCTATATCTGCCCTCCACGCTTGCAACCTCCCCCTCAAAAATAAAAGGGTCGGGGAGAGAGCTTGGCCAGATGGCTCAGAGGTTAAGAGAACTGGCTGCTCCTCCAAAGGTCCAGAGTTCAATTTCCAGCAACCACATGGTGGCTCACAACAATCTATAATGAGTTCTGCTGCCCTCTTCTGGTGTGCAGGTGTACATGCAGGCAGAACACTATACATAATAAATAAATCTTAAAAAATGGAAATATTTTAAAAAACAGAAAAACTATCTCATCATGGAAGTTGTAGTGTGTCACAGTGTATCATACAGAAGACCCTTTTGTCCACTTTTCTTTTCCTTGCAAATAAATGTTCGTTGCAATGAATCATTGGTCTGGTTCACAGCCTCGGACTTTTGCTACACAATCAATACAGGATCCTCACTGGGACTCCTCTCGCCTATCTTGCTGTTGCCCTGTGTCATGGAGATCCTGTAGCTTTGGATCTTCAGGACCAGCCACTTCACACTCCCCACTCCAACAGCTCATACATGGGGTAGGTGTTGGAGTGGGCCAACTCAAAGCCCTGGATCTGAGCCTGAGTGATAGCTGAGTTGGTCAGCCCAACAGCTCTCCCACACCCACACCACCAGGACAAGCAGTCCAGGACTGCCCTTTCTAGCTCACCCAATGCTGCAACCGGCAAGAGGCAGGGCCAGCTCCCCTGCTCTCATGTTCTCAGGGCTGACTCACCAGTGTCCCCGGCCACAATGGACAGCTCTACCATGATGCCCAGGTAAGGTGCATGACCAGTTCTCTAAGTGCTGCAGTCAATGAAGGGCAGGAACAGCTCTCCTGCTCTCCTGACTCCCAGGCCAACCTTCTCACTTGCTGGGGTTGGGGGAGAAATCTCTCCAGTGGACACGCCACCTCAGGACGGACAAGTGGTGAGGCCAGTTCTCCCACACTCACTCCAACATAGCCAGCTCTATGGTGCTGCCCAGATGAGGTGCAGGGCCATCTCCTCCAATTCCCATAGCCAGTGAGGGGAGGGGCAAGCTCTAAACAGCCCTTAGACATCATCATGGGCCCAGACGGCAGACCAGACCAGGGACTTTGGTGGTAATATGAGCCAAGGGCATCTACATAAACCATTGCTGCCATACAGCCACAGACCTAGACACGGTCCTTAGTGGCAGCACTGGCCAGGTCTTCACCATGGCCTCGGGTGGCATGGCAGGCTACTCACATCAGGCTATTCCTCCCCACCTTCACATCTCCAGCTCCACCTCTCTTCATAGTGCTCAAAACCACCCTGCTTCTCCTTCTCTCCCATCTCTCATCCACATGCTTTCACACTGTAGTGGCTCTTGCTTCAGACAGCCACTCATGGTGGCAAAAGGGCCTCTGGGTCCCTTGTTCTTTTTTTTTTTTTTTTTTTTTTAGGATTTATTTTTATTGTTTTAAATTCTATGTATGGGTGTGGGTGTGAGTATGTGGAGGGCAGAGGTGTAGGATCGCCCAGGAGACAGAGTTCCAGGTGGCTGTGAGCCACCTGACCTGGGTGCTGCAAACTGAATTCAGCTTTAAGCAAGAGCGAAAAGCGCTCTTGATCACTGATCTGTCTCTCCAGCCACCATTTGTTTATTCCTTCAAGCACACTTTCTTCACTGCACACTTGCTCAAGTATATTTATGAGTTGTCAACTTTACACTAAACAAACAGTTTACAGGATGGATTTGGGAGGTGATTAAACTTAGCTTGTGTCTCTGTTGTGACATTTTTTCCCTTGTCATGTTCTTGAGGTTTCTGGGCCTCAGTTTCTATAGCTCTGAAATAAAATTGTTATGAAGACTAAAGGAGGAAACTTTGAGAACATGCTGAGAACAATGGCTAGCACTTATTTTTCTTAACTATATTTTTCAGACTATAAGATGTACCTGACCATAAGACACACCCAGTTTTTAGAGCACTAAAACAAGAAAAACAGTAAAACAGCAATTGGACCATACAGTGCACCCTAATTCCCCTACACACACTTTTGGGGAGGGAGTGCGTCTTATGGTCTGAAAAATACAGTATCTAAAAATTTACCCTCACTCTGCTCATGATGGAAGTGTGCTTAAGACTCCTGGGCAATAATTACATAAAACCCACTTTATACACAATTATGTCCCCTAGGGAAGGGCTCATAAGGTCCCACCTCTCTGCGGAGTTATTGGCATTGATGGCTGTTGGGGAAGAGGGAGTCATTTTCTTCAGTGAGATAGCCATGGTTAAGCTATCCAGTAAACAACTCTACACCATGTCCACGTAGGCAACCCTTATAACATTGGTGCCTGCAGTGCTTTCAATAGGCATGGCCCCTATAGATTGTGTTTGAATGCTTGGCCCATAGGGAGCGGCACTATTAGGAAGTGTGGCCTTGTAGTACGTATGATCTTGCTGGAGGAAGCGTGTTACTGTAGGGGCAGGCTCTGAGATCTCCTAGGCTCAAGCCAGGCCAAGTGTGACTCACAGTCTCCTTCTGCTGCTGGAAGATCCAGATGTAGAACTCTCAGCTCCTCCTTCTCCAGCACTGTGTCTGCCTGCATGCCACCGTGCTCCTTTCCATGATGATAATGGACTAAATCTCTGAACTGTAAGCCAGCCCCAGGTAAACACTTTCCTTCATAAGAGTTGCCATGGTCATGGCACAGTAATAAAACAGCAACTCAGACAGTGGGTCCCAAGCAAGAGACTTGAGATGTGCTGGAGTCTAATAGGAGTGGAAGGTGATAAAGGAGGGTAATGGGGAGTGAAAATGACCAAATTCATTATACACATGTGTGAAATTATGCAAGAACAATCAATAATTTTAAGAGATACACAAATGATACAATAAATACATGAAAAGGTTGTGCCCTTCAGGGTGAGAGCGCACCACCCTTTCATTGCCTGACGTATCTGCCATTGGATTTTGCACACAGTGGGAGCTGCCATTGGGTTTTGCACACAGTGGGAGCTATAGCTGTTTGATAAATTAGATTAAGATCCTCATAAACATAAACCATACCAACAAAAACTAGTGCTGGTAATGATCACGTTGTACAAAGACACCCAGCTGAAGAGATGGTTAGAAAAAAAGAAAAACATGTGCTTAGATGAGCCCTGGGGGTTACCTTCTGAGTGCTTTGTTTACAAAAGCTTTAGAATATAAAAAGTTACACATAGGCTGCTAGGTGTTCCTAGTACAGCATTGGTCTGCTTCCTTTTCTGCAATCAATACTGAACCTCATCTCTCTGGAAGAATGTAAGTATACAAAGGAATTCCAGCCTGTGGTGAGGAAAGGGAGAGATACTGATGGGTATCTGGGAAGAATATGATCCCAGCTAGGCAAGTAGTTTAAACCTAGGGGAACCAAGGAAAACTACAGATGCATCTCAGTAGCAGTGTCTCCTGGTGAACAGAAAGCCCCTTTATGGAAGGTATGCTTTGCTTTGGTAAATAAACTTCTGAAAGGAAAAAAAAACTCATCTTTTTTCTAAATCCTTTCTTTCAAGGAGACAACTGGGAGGTCCCTACCACCAAACAAATCCACAAAGCCACGGGGCATAAAAACAATACGGAGGCTCCTTTTATAGTCCCACACCACAAAGGTGGGAGGTACCTTAGGAATCATTCGCATCTGACAGGTGAAGACACAACATACAAAAAGGCTCTGTGGCTTGGTCAAGGCCATCAGCATCGTTAGTGATAGGACTGGGAGAAACACAGTCTCCCGACTCCACTTCACTGATCTTCCCATCACAGCAGCTGTCTCCTTTTCTGAACAGGGATCCGTCTGAGGCAGGCGGATGACTGTCTGTTTCCCCGAGCAGACCAGAGGGACTCCAGCATCACTTAGCAAATGAGGGGCAGGTACAGCCCCTTCCTAGAAGACAGCCATGAGGATAGCTGCTTCCAAACAGATCCCAGCAAGCAGCTCACCCTTGCAGCCCCATCCACCCATCTAAGCTGACTAAGCTTCGCCAACTCTGACAAAGTGAGACGGTTAAGCATGTTTATATATCCAACCAAGACATCTGTACAGGGAAATTACCTCTGGAGATAGGTAATGAGAGCTGACGCCTACTTTTGATGATAAAAATGATCTACGGGGGTAAAAGGGAGGAAAGAAAGGAAAGGACTTAGAGAAAGTTGCTAGGATAAAGCTCTCCAAATTCAAAGGACTCTCCCTAGAGTTCTATCTCCCTCCCCCACCCCACTCCTCTCTTCCTGCCTTAATCCCTCTTCTGGGAAGACACAAGCCAGCAACATGTCTCTGATCCATGGTAAAATAAAGAGGTAAAGTTGAGGGGTGTGGAGTCCTTCCCACTAGTGGACATCGTTTTGATCTAACCCACCCTTCACCTCCTCCCTGTTTCCACATCTTCAAAGGCAGTCTGTATAGGTCAACATGTTTTCTCTGATAACCGTTCCAAAGCTGTACATTGTAGTTAGGGACCACTTCAAGCCTTTTCTATCCAGGGACTGATTCTGGTCCTAACATGTAATTGGTTGTCCCCTTCTTCATTAGTTTTGTCTCCAGGATCATTTTTCCAGTTGAATTTTATCATACCCTTCCATGTGCATTTGTTGAGTGGGGAGTTGAGTTTCGGACAGAGTCTCACTGTTAGCCCAGGCTGGCCTTCACCTTCTGAGGACCCTCCTGCTCAGCCTCCCCAAGTGCTGGGATTAGAAGTGTGAGGCACCACACTCAGCTCTATCATGGCCGTTCCATACATATAAGATACGACCCTTCCATTGTAGGCAGCAATCCGCACCAGTTTACTAATGAGGAAAAAAACTGGGCTTTGAGTCAGTTAAAAAGGACTGTGCAACTGGATAACTAAAGGGAAAAAAAACATTGATCCAGGTCTTGTGCCCTGAAATCTCACTATATTTTAGCCCATGAGGTGCCTGCCCTGAGACGTTTTCTGCAGAGACCAGAACATAGGCCAGTGCTCTGTCCTACTAGGTCAGAGTACACTTTGGAGCCATATGCAGCTGTCAATAGTCAAAAAAAACAAACCAGTGTGAAGGCATTTGGCACTGGAGTTTGTTTTCTCTCGGCGACAGAGTGGTGATATAAATGTCTCGGTGGAGATGGGGTAGCAACGGTGTAAGAAGATGAGAGGAGACAAGAAAACACCATCAGAGATCACTACTCTGATTAACAAGGCAATTTCACATTGTGTTGAACGCTGCAAAGATCGTCCTAAGTGGAGAATCAGGAGGAAAAAATCGTAGGCAAAATGCATCAGTGAAATCAAGAGTCTGGATTATTCTACACAGACTGTCAGTATCCAGAGAACTAGGGAGGGGCAACATCAAGGCAGGTGACGGATCTAAGATGCCTCTGGGAACAGGGGCCATGAATCAGGCTGTGCAGAAACGTTTTGATTTGTTGAGGCGAAGGGACTGTGTCTTTCAATTTTAAGACACAGAGGAAAGGAAAAGGAAATGAAAGATCATTGTCTGAGCAACTACCCTGTGTCAGGCCCATGTTGGACATTGTCTCGTCCATTAGCAGCTGACTCTGTCCTGGCAGTAACATGAAAGACACCGGGCCACAGCCGGGTTCCTGGCTGGGAGAGGAATGAAAAAGAGGGAACCAGAAGAGCTCAGCCAGGGAAAGTTTTATTACTTTCTCACCACATGGTGATACAGCATGGTTTCACGATGCTCGGTCATTTAGGACAGGCCAGGAGCAATGAAGGTGGGGACTGTTTCATGCATCACTACACTGATCCTCAAACCACAGACTCCATTGGAAGGACCTGTGGGCTTTAAGCTGCTACCCTTATAAAGCATCTGCCTCAGGGACCCTCCTACCGCCTACATCTTGGGTTAGGCCTGAGACACTCATTGCATGTGAAACACGTTTTTCAGACTCACTGTTGGGCCTGGTAATTCTTTTTCTTGCTTCCTAGGATTCACAGCCTTGCAGGATTGGCATAGCCTTTCCTCCTCACTAAATAGAGTTGACCGGTACGGCCACTCTCTGTCCGAAATTGATTGATGACTGCCTAAGCCTTAAGCCTAAGCCTGCAGAAGCCTTAAATTACGGTAATAGCCAGTTGGAGATGGTTTTCAGTAGAGCCACAGATAACCAGCACACCAAACGATGTCGATGTAGCTGGTCCAAGAACCCCAATTCAGCAGTGAGTGTGTCTTTGCTGAGTGATCATGCTGGCAAAGTTGCCAGCTCAAGGCAGAATCTCTCCTGTAATCATGGACATGCCAGGCAAGGGCTTAGCAGGTAGAGGATTCTAGACCTGGAGAACCGTCCTCTGTGTTGCTCTTTATAGCCTGCAGAATGCCTGTCACAACAGCCCTATGGGCTCTTCCATCTACATCCCTGCTAATCTTTGACATCCCCTGTTCTCCCATTCTTTTCAGGGTCCCTCCTCTCTGCCCCTTCTCCTTCCTCTAAATCCCTCCTGGAGACCTCCCAGCCCCCACAGGAGCTGGCTCCTTATGTACCTTTCCTCCTCCTAGCTAGGTCATTTTATTCACCTCTACATTTTTTCTCAAAAAATCAGTTTGCATTAAAGGGTCACTAATAGTTACCAATCACTAACTGCCTATACCAACTAAACACTAGGCAGAGTCTGTAGACACAAATAAGATCCGTTAACATGTCAAAGTCTTCCATTAAAAACTCCACAGGACCGTGGACAAGTTTCCATGGTCCTTCCATTCCATATTGCAACCCTCCCCCACTACCTCATCGTGATCTTCTTTCAGCATGATGTAGGTGTAACGTTGTGACCACATAAAGCTTTATACCGCCTCACCTGGTGGGTGTCATAGTCAGAAAAAGGCTAAAGAGGTCTCTTACTGATGGTGACATTTCACTGTAGCCCCAGCCCAGGAAAATATTCTCCAGGTATTTGGTTACTGAACTAGCTAGCCCAGGGTCTCTTTACTATGACCTCACACTCTTGCTTGCTGGCTCGCTCTCTTGCCCTGTTGATCTCCACTTCATACTTCTTTGTCTTCCCTTTTTATCTGTAGGATGTTTGTGACACATTTTCCAGTATTCAGCTGGGATTTCTGGAAAGCACGGTGCCAGTGTCTTGTATGTTACAGGAAGTTGCAGGTGGCAATGTATTTCTCACTGTGGCCCGGAATGCTGAGCTGAACATAGTCTAATGATTTCAGCATTCTATATCCGGATCAAGTATTACAACCAGGATCCCTTCACCCTTATTAACCTCAGATATCATCTCCAAGACGGACAAAGTCTCCAAGAGGATGGCCAGCTTCAGGGGAGGTATTGAGTCCAGTCTCAAGTACTCGCCTCTCCCAAGCCCTCCCAGTCCACACTTGTTAAACAGCACAAGTAAATATCTACAAAAGACAGGCCCACAGGAATAAATAGACTGAATAAACTCCACAAAGGGCAGAGTCCACGAGTGTGTGCCCAGGCACAGTTTAGCCTCGCCTCTTCAGCAACCAGCATCTGATAACTCTTCACCCAGGCTGCCTTCTGTCGTGAAGGCACCTCACATCTACCAGGTGGAAAGTAGAGTGCTTAATCTCATCCTTGAATCTGCTCTGCCCCAAGACTTCCCACTTTAAGAAGGATGACTCCGTTCCTTGGGTGCTCGGCTAGCACTGAGCCTGGCATCTTCCTCTCTCTTATCTCCGGCCTGCTCAGTCTCCCATCAAGCCTAGAATATATCCCACAACCACTATATCCTTGCTCCCATCCACCTCTGCCCTGCGCCACCGCCTTAGCTCTGGTGTATTGCCTTTTCTCTCTGCTGTGATAAAATACCTGCCAAGAGCAAACTGGCTCACAGTTAGAAGGTAGAGGAGGCATGGTGGCAGGAGCGTAAGTGGGCTGGTCACGTGACATCCGCAGTCAGGAAGCAGAGAGAGATGAATGCAGTTGGTCAGTCCGCTTCCTCCTGTTTATCCAGTCTGAATCCCCAGCCCACATGACGGTGTCAACCATTCCCAGGGTTGGTCTTCCTGCCTCTCTAGGAACATCCCACGGACATGCCCACAAGTTTTTCTTCCTAGATGATTCTAACTCCCAAGAAGCTGATAGTAAGGATCATCGATCACACTTGTTCAGGTCATAGGCACCTATCATCTCTCCACTGATCCCAACTTGCCTCTCCTTTGCCTGCCTCTGCCTTTGAGTGCTGGGATTAAAGACATGCGCCACCATGCCCAGCTAAGTGGGAAGACTTTAACATACACACACACACACACACACACACACACACACACACACACACACATATATCAGGGCTTCCTATTTCTGCCAGGTTGGGTTCCAGTGCATAGCCGCTCATCACGGTTTACCCACCCACTCATTGGCTACTGGAGATGTGGGTTACCCCTGCTCTGGGGAAAGCAATGAGTGATGCTGCTGTGATAATCTTGTAAAGAGGCTTCCGTGGACATCTAACTTTCACTCTCCTGAGTATATACCTGCAAGTGGCATTTCTGGGTCATTTGGTAACTCTATTTAGCTCCTTGAGGACATTCAAACTATTTTCCAGAAAGACTACACTATTTTACATTCCTACAAGCAGTGTATGAGAGTTCCAATTTCCCCCATACCATATTCTTACCAAAATTTGTTATTATCTGGATTTTTTTTAAATAAAACTTGTCTCATGGGTATGATCTATCCTGGAAAATATTCCACATATTCTAGAGGCCAGTGAGATGGCTCAGAGGATAAAATGTGCTTGGTACCAAGACTGATGACCTGAATTAAGTCTCTGGGCCTCCACATGGTAAAAGAAAACTGAATTCCAGAAGTTGTTCTCTGACCTCCACACATACATAGAGTGAGAGAGAGAGAGAGAGAGAGAGAGAGAGAGAGAGAGAGAGAGAGAGAGGGAGGGAGGGAGGGAGGGAGAGAGAATACATAAAAATGTAAAGAAAAAGAATACAACTTGTTGCCTTCATTTTCTTTCTTTTTTGTTTGTTTGTTTTTGTTTGAGACAGGGTCTCACTGTGTGGCTGTCTTAGAACTTGTTCTGAAGACCAGGCTGGCCTCTGCCTCCCGAGTACTGGTACTAAAGACATGAGCCACCCCCACCCAGAATAGGGCTAGTCTTCCTTCCCTCCAGGGAGGAGGAGTTAGAGGAGGAAGTAGCAGGGTTTGAGCCATAGGAAGAGGTCCAGGAAACATAAGAAGGAGCGAGCAGCTGAGCAGGAAAATCCTGCTCAGTTTAGAGGGTTAATAACATTAAAACTGCTCAGGATTGTGTTGTAAAGCTTGATAAACAAATTAAGAAAAAAAGAATTACAAATGGGTCATACAGACTTGGAGTTTAATTTTTCTTCTCTATATTTTCAAAGTTTTTGCAATGAATGTTAGAATTTAATGAAAAGGCATATTTTTAGGTTTGCATACAGAAAAAGACATTATCTTCTAGTTTCTATTAGAATTCTTGAATGTAATATATATATATATATATATATATATATATATATATATATATATGCGAAACCATGACATCTGAGTACAGGAAGCTGGACAGAAAGCAGTGGAGGGGCTATCTGTAAAGACCCTGTTCAAATTAAATGCTGAAGGGGGTAGTATGATTTATTTTTGTTGAACATTAAAACCATCAAGCAGAGTTGGGAGTAGTGGCGCACACCTGTAATCCCAGCCCTCGGGAAGCAGAGGCAGGCCAATCTCTGTGAGTTCAAGGCCAGCCTGGTCTACAAAGTGAGCCCAGGACATCCCAGGCTACACAGAGAAACTCTGTCTTGAAAAATAAAAATGAAAAGAAAAATCAAGCAGAGTCCTATAACTACTGGTTTATGTTTCCTTTAAATTAGTTGATGAGAAATAGTTCGAGACATGATATATCTTTTATTGTCTTTTTACATATTAATGTAGTTACCTTCACTGGTGCCAACTAGCTGTTTTGAGGATTAGTGCATGCTGCTCTTTAAGCCTGAAAGACCCCTTCCAGTATTTCTTGCAGGATTCATCTGCTAACAAGAGATTATCCCATTGTATTGTTTTGGAGGCATTCTTAACTTTACTTCCACTTTTAAAGGGTGGTTTTGGGAGGTCCAGAAGTCTTGGTTGACAGTCTCTTGCTCTCAGGACTGTGGGCATCACCTCTCTGCCTTCTGAGTTCTGATAAGATGCTGATAACCCACTGCAGAGGCACTGGAAGGGGATGAGTTACTTCTCGTGCCACTTTCCAGATGTTTTCATTCTCTTCGTCTTTTTGACAGATTCCCTGTATTTTAACTAGGGCAAATATATTTTAGTGTATCGTACTTGGAATTTTCTGAGCATCTTGTATGTGTATTCATGGGGGGTTTCCCCTCAAAATTGGGGGAGTTTAGTTATTATACCTTCAAATATTGCTTCTAGCACTTACTCCTCCTCTTCCAGGACTGCCATGCACATAGACTAGTAACTTGATGGTAACCAAAGGCTGGAGTGCTGAGTGGTTAAAATAATGACCAGTTTTGAGAATGGATCTTCCCAAGAAAGGATCAGTTGGGTCAAACAGTGGAGCCACTCTGGGGAAAGAGCTTTCAGGAGAACTAAACTCAGCCAGCCCTCTTCTGTGAACTCTGTAGCATAGATATGAGGCTGCTGTTTTCCAAACTTACTGCTTAATTAGGAGGAAAGATCAGGCTAAACTGCAAGGAAAACATGCTGTTTCCACTGACCTTTAACTATTTCCTGAATAAATGAGTCTCAAATTATTGTGAGTCCAGGGTTTTCTCAGAATTTTGAAACACTTGATTTTGATGGTTTTCCTACTGTTCTTGATACATTTATGAAGACTTTCCAAGGTTCGTAGGCTGTAATTCCAGGACTTCTATGGACTGTCTGTCTAAACAGGGCACTCTGGATGCTCCAATGACAGTTCTGTCTCAGAGAATGCCGCTGATGTATTATAGTCATCAGGCCAGGCAAGCCAAGGTTATAAGGAAAGAGACACTTGAGTAAGAGGGAAAAAAGCATTCAGAAACCATCGTGTGAACTGCAAATAGAATTGCTGGGCTGCAACATGCCAGCAGGTGGGGGTGAGGAGGAATAAAGAGTGGATCCAGAGTTGGTGAATCTCTTAGTGACCGTACAAATTCCTGTTCTTGGTATCCACTTCGTCCCCTTGAAATCAGAGCCATGTGCATTTTATGACTGTTGCTGCAATCTACTGGGCTTCTTTTGGTAACATTAAAAAGGAAATCAAGAGCCGGGCAGTGGCACCTTTGATCCCAGCACTCGGGAGGCAGAGGCAGGTGGATCCCTGTGAGTTCAAGGCCAGCCTGGTCTACAATGTGAGTCCAGGACAGCCAAGGCTACACAGAGAAACCCTGTCCCGGGAAAAAAAAACTAAAAAGGAAATCAAGTTAAGTGAATATCTGCCCCTTCTGACTAAAAGAAGAAGAAAAATAAGCCAAACTGAACAACAGGAATGCCATTCCAGGCTCAGTATTCACACTGTCATATCCAAGTAAAAAAAACTAGTCAAGAATACTTGAAATTATTAATAACAAAGGCCAGAAAACAAGGACCTTAGAAATGGGAGAGAGAAAAAAGCCCACGGAACAAGATATATATATATATATATATATATATATATATATATATATATATATATATAAAATTTTGAATATATCCACCCCCTCACTGCCCCCCTCCAACACATCCCTAGATCCCTCCCTCAACATTTTCCCATCCAAACTTCATCACCCCCCCACCTCCCTCCTCCTCTTCTTCTCCTAATAACCCTCTGAGACCATTAGTGCTCACGGCACACACATTAGGACCTGGGGCCTTGGCAAGGTCTATGAGACCTAATTTTCCCCCAGGCTCCTCCAAGGCAAAAGTGTCTGCTAGTCTGTTTCTCGTTGCTATAAAAAAAAATTAGAGATAGGCTACTCTATACGAAAAGAGGATGATTTTGTATGACAGTTATGAAATGCAGGAATGAGGGATTGGATTTACAGGTGGTTTTCTCCCTGCCATAGGCCTAAGGTGGCACAGTGCATCAAACTGACAAGAGACAGGACAAGGAAGGAGGGGAAAGAGACAGGGGCAGGGCGGGAGGGTGAGTGTTCATTAAAAAGCCACCTGTATTCAGTCATGGGGCTCCACCTTAATGACTTTCTCTAACCCTAATGGCCACCTCCCCAAACTCTCCCCTCTAATGCCCACAGTCAGATTACAGTGACTCACTGTGGGGATCAAATTTCAATACATGGAGCCTTGGGGAGACATTCAACCCATACCCAATCCATAGTGGAGTCTAATTTAACAGTATTTTTTCAAGCCAATCATTCAGTAAATATTTTCAGCACATTGCTTGGCCTCTAGGACCTGGATTGCCCTACTGAGGACAGTGTCTTCAGGGTCACAAGGCCTTGAGTATATCAAAACTCCATACGTACAGTTGTCCCTCAGTCTCCATGGGGAATTAGTTGCAGTGCCTTCGTGGGGGGGTCTAAATCCACAGAAGCTCAGTTCTCTCACATACAATGGTATTGTGTTGCCTTGAAAGCTGGGCACATTCTCCCGTGCATTTTGCATCCTTTGCACATTAATTAGAAAGCCCAATGCAATGTAAATGCTATGTAAATACTGGTTATAGAACATCATTTAGGGAACAATAACAAGGGAAGATAGCCTATACAACTACAATCCAGATAGATTTTTTTTTTCCTCCCAGTATTTCCAACTTCCATTTGACTTACTCCATCCACATGCTCTTGGGTATGAAGGGTTAGGGTCAAGTGTACAGAAAGCAAAAGGAATGCTTTAATTCAAGTGCCAAATCATTTGTTTCTCCCCTCCTGCATTCAGGGCAGATGTCCAATGGCTGCTTATAGAAAACAAAAATCAAGAGGGGTCATGAGATGGCTCAGAGGGTAACGGTGCCTGCTGTCAAGCCTGATGGTCTGAGTTCAAGCCCTAGCTAGACCCACATGGTGGAAGACAAGAACTGATCTCACAAGGTGCCCTCTGAACTCCACATGTATGCCGCAGCATGTGCGCACACTAAATTAAATGTAATAAAAAAATTTTTTCATGCATAGCTCACACACGTAGATACACACACAAGCACACATGTATGCAAATGCATGATAGATAAATTAAATATAATTTTGAAACATTTTTAAGAGGGGAAAAAAAACAGTTTTGTCTCCAGAGGGGACCCAAAGGTGGGAGTGGGATCTACTAGGCAGTTGCTCTCCAGTTCTGAAGACAGTAGACAACAGGCCTGAGCGACACACAGAAGGAAAGCAGTGTTCTGATGACAGGCCACAGCTCTTCAGAAGAGGCGCTGTGGTGCTTCAAGAGCAGAAATTTTAGTGGGACCCCAGCACAAGGAGAGAGGTGATACAGTCAGGCAAGGGGAGGGCTCAAGAGGGCACATGGCCTTTTTGCAGGGCTGAGTTGAGACCACAGATGGTCCATAAAGCTCCACCCTCGCTGCCTGCACGTCTCATCTCTAGCCTCCCCGCCCCCACCCTGCCCACAGGGCTGAACTGTGACCACAAATGGTCCATAAAGCTCCACCATCACCTGCACATCTCATCTCTAGTCTCCCCCACCCCACCCCACCTACTTCACTTCTCAGGAGCCATGAAGTGCCTGGAATTCTGGCTGCCAGACTCACCACATGTGAGTGACTCTTCCCAGCCATCCCTAGCTACTTCCATTATTCCTGGCGCTTGGCTGGAAGCCCAGGCCTTGAATCTGAAAAATGACTGCCTTTCTTCGGCTGGCACCAAGGTAAGTTGTGCGTTCTCTCTGTATCAATGACCAGACTTAAAGGAATTGCCAAAGACAAAGACAAATTCTTAGCTATATAGTAAGATCCTCATCAGTCCAGGCCTAGCGGGCTTGGGCCCACACTCACCCGGGGAGCCTGAGTGGGCCACATTGGAGAAAGAATGGAGTGACCTCACTGTGCAGCTTATGACTGTTTCTTCTGCCATCAAGACTATCCCTGACCATGGTGAAGTGTTTGTGTGCTGTCTTGTCTTACAGCTATGACCCTGATAGAAGAGTTGGCATTCTTCCCTTTTATCCATGATGAAAACTGAGACTTAAATCAAATACTTTACCCCAAGGTTAGGGTGAGCACTTAGAGCCCCTGAAAGTCATGGGTGGAATGTGTGACTCCTGTTGTGTGACACTCTTCCCGGAGAGATGGGGACAGACATCTACTCACCCCAGATAGGAGGCAACAACAGGCCAAAGTAAGAATACCACAGAAGCCCAACCTGATGGACTAGTCAGTTTTATTGAGGTCACTTAGAGAAATATGAGTGAGGGGTAACTTATAGGAGCAGAAATGATTCACCAAATGCCAGCCCCAGCATGGGTGACAGCTCACAAAAGCTGAAAACCTGGAGCACACTGCACAGCCTGCAGTCAGCTCAAATGGCTAGAGAGGATCTTTTGCAGGCTGCTTAGCTGGCTGATCTCTTCCAGGCACAGTGCTGCTCTCTGTCATTTCCAGGCAGTTCATCTGCTCCCTGCTTCCCCTGGGTGGCTTGTCTTATGTGAGAGTGTCTCTTATTAGTCCTTACTGATTATATATACTTGTTGAGGGAGGGGTTTAGTGAATCTACTCAGTTTCAGTAACTCCCTGAAGCTACTGAGTTGTTCATTGCCTGAGTTTTAGCAAGCTTCCCTGCAGAATGGAATGTTTCACCTCCCTTTAGAATATATAACACCTTCAGAGCCTCCCTCCAAGACAGAAGGTTTATCTCCAAAGAGATTGTTACACAACAGCCTCTACCTGCTAGGAAACATTGTCCCAGAGTTTGGGTTAGAAGAGGGGAACTTTATATGTTCCATTAGGAAAGAGGAAGAATAGAAGAATACAGATTAAGGAGTTAAAAAATGCTGCCCTCCCCATTCACTAGCTATGGTTGTGTCACTAAACTCTCTGAGCCTCACTTCCCTCAACTGTCCAATGTAAACCAGTCCTGGCTCCCTCCCTGCTCTTCTGTATGTTGAGGGTTTGGCCGCACTGAGTGCAAGCCAAGTACTCAGTCTCAGACTCATGGTGCAGTTAGATCCATGGAACCAGACTCTTAGTTACAGAGACACTGAGCTGGGCATAATTGCCAGAAGAAAGACCTTGAGATTTATGGGCTGTGAATGAAGGGTGCAATATTTGGAGGCACGGTGCCCAAATGAAACCCCAAATGTGAGAATAGGGAGGGCCACAGCATGCTGGCACCAAAAGGAAGTCCCTTAGGGCCACTTGGAAATCATGGTTTATGAACATGAGCATGCAGTAGCAAGTGAGGATGGAGAGGTCTATTGAACTTCGTACAATCTCAGGATGTGGGGAAACGCCCCTGCGCCTCTCTGATGTCCTTTAATAACCCTGTCTGCCTTGATTCTCCAAGAACTCATTAAATCCTTTCGTGGTACACTGTTCTCATTCCGTGGCTTCAGCACCACAGATACAAGCTCCATAAATTGCTCCCAGCAGGAGTTCTCTTTTGTTAATTTTGAAAATGAACTCTTTCCAGCTTCAAAGGCTTGGTGGCCACTCTGAGACCCAGGAAAGCATGTCAGCCTGCACCTCAGCCACGACCTGATTCTAGAATGGGCTGCTCCTGCCAATCAGAGCATTCCTGGTGGTTACATCTTCACTTACTCCGTCTGCTCACCTTAAGGAAATGGCCCGGCCTCTCAGAACCTTACGGTAACAGCCTGTTGTGCAGGGCTGACACCTGCTGTCAGCCTCAGCTGTTGAGTGTCACACCACAGGAGCCAGATATTGTCCCCTATGACTTTCATGAGCCCTAAGTTCTCACCCTGGCCATATATTCCCTTTCATGCCCATTCCCTATGTTCTCCAGCCTCCTGCAGTGGATGTTTCAGTGGAGTGTGTTCTGACTTAGAAAAACCAATGGCAGCTGAGACTAAATCTAAGGAGGATTCAGGAGCCAGGGCTACATCTTATGCAGAGCATCCCATTATTCTATGTTCCAGACTTATCTCATGGTGCTTTGGATCCTGTAACTAGAAGAGAAAGCAGAGACTGCCTGGATCACAGCCCCCTACATGTCATTGACTTCATGACACCTGGGAGCATCACCGAAGCCTCAGGTAGCTCAAGCCCAGCTCCAGGGAGGTCATTTTTTAAATGCATGTATACAGGCTGTACCATTTGTATATGTATGTAGACAAACAGACTGTACCATTTGTATATGAGTGTATACAGACTGTGCCATTTGTATATGTATACATACAAACTGTACCATTTATATATTTATTCATACTGACTATACCATTTGTATATGTATGTATACATACCAACTGTACCATTTGTATATGTATACATAGACTGTAACATTTTTATATGTATGTATACAGACTGTACCATTTGTATATGTATACATACAGACTTTACCATTTGTATAGGTATACAGACTGTGCCATTTGTATATGTATACAGACTATACCATTTCTACTGAGTCCCCTTCTGGATACTATCATAAAAATTCACAAACTGATAACTAGCAGTGGAGTAATTGTAGGACAAAATAAAAGAAAATGCAGTATTCATTCCAAATAGAAAAATATTCGTGTGGGGATTTAGTGTGAACCGTTCAGATAATGGCAAGGCACAGCAATTAAGGATGCCGTCAGACTTCTAGATTCAAACTCCAGCCTGGCCACTCCCCAGTGACTTCAGCAACTGCTCAACCTCTCTTTGTGACTCGATATTCTCATCGCTAAGATAAAAATAAGACTGTCCCTCACCCCAGACTGTTGCCTTAGTGGTTAAGAGCACTCAAACAGCTTCATGCATCTGCCACCATGGACAGAGCTGCCCCGCCCTTCCTTCTGTGCCATGATGGATTAAAGTCCCACTGAAACCTGAAGCTGAAATAAATCTTCCTCTCTTAAATGTGTGTCAGTTATTCTGTCACAAGAATACAAAGGGAATGCAGATCTCACTTATCTTCAGCTTCCAAATACAGCTTGGGGCTTCTCAACTGTGTGATTTAAATTTTATGTAACATGTGCTTTAATCATCTAAACCATGATACATAGAAACCACCAGTTCATTGGCCTGAGATGAGAAATTAACTCATCCTTCTGCAGGGTTTGGAGCGCAGACTTCCTTTCTAATTGCAGGGTATCCTGCAGACTGAAAGTCATACTGTGAAAAGCCCATCACTATTACAGAAATTACCTAAATCGTGATCGTGGTGCTTGGCAACTGAAGCCAAATTGTGGAAACAGACTGAGTACCAAGTCTGATGCAACTATAGAATTTGATGTGTAGCCCTGTCATCCCTAATTTCCACTTCCTGGGCTCTCCATATAATCCTCATTGTTCACACTGGTACAAAGTAAGTATCACTAATTAAAGTTTGTCTCTGGGGGGGGGGGGTTCTTTTGCTTGGTTGCTTGGTTGGAATCTCCCTGTGTAGCCTAGGTTGGCCTCAGACTCACAATCTTCCTGCCTCTACTTCCCAAAACCTGGATTGCAAGCATGCACCAACATGCCAGTCTATCAGCTAGGAATTACACATTAAAAGCACAGAGATAAATATAATAGTTACCTCTTACATATTCAGAACACCAAACAAACATTTTGTCTTTGAAGGGTGTTTGAACCCCTCTGTAGCTATGACCATGGCAAGTGTGCATCCTTCACACTTCTCATCAAGCAAGCTCTCCAGTTTATGCCTGTGACTGTGGCGCTCTCCTTTCTGAAAGCTTCCAGGGCCTCCTCCCACTCCTCATAAAAGAAAGGAAGAAAGCTTCAGCATAGCAGATGAGGGCAAAGCGATTTTGCCTCCACACACTGTTGTTCCTGGCCTTCAGCTCCATGTCATCCATACCTGCTCTTTCCTAGGAAGTGTCAGGAGTTTTCAAGCTGTCCCCAAATGCCTTTGTTCTCTCTTTCCCTCCCTACCATATTTCCCAACTCAGCACAGAGATGACCTTTATCTCTCAAAGCCCACATCAAATGGAGTGGCCAAAAACAGCCCCACAGCTTATTTAAGCCCCTGGGGTACCTTTTACCTGGTCCTGTACTGAAATTATTGGTGTATGCCTCCATGTTCCCCCAGCAGGTTTCCAGTGCCTGTTGAGATGGTGAGGTGTTTATATGCACTTTCTAGCACACACTGGAGTACAGCAATATAAAAGGAATAGCAGAGGAAGAGGGAGGAAGAGAGGGAGGGAGGGAGGGATGGAGGGAAGGAGGGAAGGAGGGAGGGATGGGAGAGGACTGAGTGGTCGTGCTACCCACCTCCCGGATACACAGAGGCTGCCCTTCCATATAAAATTGTGCTTCAAAATCGTCTGTTCCTTGTGCTTTAAGAGTAATGCCTTTGGCTAGAGAGTTGGCTCAGTGGTTAAGAGCACTGTCTGCTCTTCCAAAAGTCCCGGGTTCAATTCCCAGCACCCACATGGCAGCTCACAACGGTCTGTAACTCCAAGATCTGACACTCTCACACCAATGCACATAAATTAAAAAATTGAATAAAAATATTTTTTTTAAAAAAGAGTAATGCCTTTGATCTCTTTTCAGTTTTGCAGCAATAACACTTAAGGTGCAATATTACCTATATTGTACAAATGTGGACCCAAAAACCCGGAGGCATACAGGGAAGGACAGGGGCCCAGGGTCAGAATCTAGGGATGAATTGAAGGTCTTCTGTTCTGAGGGCCAAACTTATCTACCTCTGCCTCTCTCCTCCTTCTCCCTCTCCCTCCTTCTCTCCCTCTCCTCACCGTGTGTGTGTGTGTGTGTGTGTGTGTGAGTGTGTGTGTGAGTGTATACATATGTGCACAAAGCACAGAAGTACATTTGGGGAGACCTCAATACAGGTGGAAACTCTTAGTTTACTCTATTAAAAATAGTCCCACCAAGACTTGCCAAGTCATGGGTTAGAGGCACCAGGCTACCTTTAGTCTTTTTCATTCTGTGCAGATATGCTAGTGTGGAAACACACCTCTGAGGTTACGATCGAAACACCATTTACCTCTATCGGCTTTCTCAAAGTGTTGCATGCTGATAATAAGTAGGCAATTTCCACATTTACTGTGTCGGCTCCTTCTTGTCAACAAGCATTTTTCTGTAAATGATTGTAAACTAGTTCTGGCGATGTTTTAAAAAGTTAGTCCGTGACTGTGCTCTTGCAGCAAATAAGCAGTGTGCCGTGGCATCAGATCCAGCTAGACAGCCAGCCCTCTGAGGCCAGGCTGGTTTTCTATCCTCCTCCCAACCTCAAGATGCCTCCCAACTTTATATCTTTTTGCCATAACCCACTATTCCAGTTAGTGCTGCCTATACATGCATGGGCACAGGGCCACGCACTGGGGCATGGAGAGCTCCCAGCTGCCATAGCCTCAGAAAAGAGTGATTCTCCCCGCTCTGCTAACCAGTGCTAATAGCTCCTCAGCAAGGGCCGGGCCTTGAAGGTTATTCACCCTGTCTATGCTGCACTTTGGGCTGGCTTCATCCTCTGAAAGTCATCACAGCTGTTGTGAGTGACTGCAACAGCCATGTCATGTCCAGAAGACACTGTTGTACAGCACTACAGCTTTTACATTCTTTCCACCTCCTCTTCCACAATGCTCCTTGAGCCTGGGGAGAGGGAGTTGGTACAGATGTTCTGTGTAGGGCTGGGCACTCGATCTCATTCCCAGCACTTTGATAGTTCTGTAACTATATTGAATGATGACTAGGCTCTTTTTTTTTAATTAGCTTTTAATTTGGCATACAAAGTAACAAGTTTTGTCATACTAAGAAAAAATAGTTCATTTCATCTCTGTCTCCCTCTGCCCTCCCTGTGCCAGAGCTACTTTACTATTTGTGGTGCTCAAGGCTTAAGTTTGGTACGGTCCTCAGGATATAAATGGAGTTTTCCAGGATAAACAAGACACTGGCAGTGTTTCTGATAAGGACTGGACACAGCCACATTTTACATTTGCCCAGATTGACTCGACTTCTAGACCTTTCTTGTTACTCTGATCTCTCTGTGTGTGTGGTTTGAATGCCCATCCCCACCCCTAAAAAAGTATGTGTTCCAAACTTAATCTTGAGTGAACAATATTAACGAAGTGTTTAACCCGGGAGGCCCCTTCCTCACCAATGGGTTAATGCCTACCAGAAGGGAGTCATGTATGTGTGGTCCATCTCTGTCTGTTACGTTCTCTTGCCTTCCCAAGATTCTGCCAGACTCACACAGCAAGAACAGTCTCTCCAGAACTGTCCCCTTGAAATGTCTCCTAGCGTACAGAAGGCCTCAGGGTTGAATCTCTCTATCATGTAAGACAGGAATGGCAGAGTATTGCCCCCAGCACTCAGAAGATGAGGAGACAGGAAGATCAGGAGTTCAAGGTCACCCTTGACTGCATAGGTAACAAATGTGAGAGCAGCCTAGGCTACCTGAGACCCTGGCTTTGGGGAAGAGGGGAGAAACAAAAAAAAAGAATTGGCCCCTTGGTTTTAGACTTCCCCATGACATGACCATAAGCCAATAAGTCTCAGATATGCTGGTATAACAGCCCCGGCTTGGCATGTTTTCCCACCTGCTCTGTAAGTTAGGTGCAGCACATGCTTTCGGTCCCATTACACAAAGAAGTAAGAAACACAGCAAAGTCCAAGGACTTTGCTGGGCTGGTTAACAAGCTGTGGAGTTCATGTGGGAATACAAGCCTCCAAGCTTCTGCATCAGCACCCCTCTCTCCTCCTCACCGAGCATCCCCTGCCTCCTACACCCATGGAACAGCTAGTGCATGAACAGCAGTCTCCATATCCCAGCTGACCCTGGCTGGCTCTCATATTTTCTCCAATTTTATGAGCACCCCTTTTGGTGACTTGGCTTAACCCAGACTTCTTCAAAATGCATGTGGCTTCACATCCCAACCCTCTTCCTTGACCCTACACATCCGTTTTTCCTAATTAGCTTTCACTCACCCTAGCATTTATTGAAGTCTGCGTTGTGAGAGTGCTAGAGTGCAATCTATTTGTTCACTAGAATTTTCCTCCGTGTTTATCTCATTTAAATTCTGGGTAGCCATGTGAGTGGGGATCATAATGAATCACTCTGGGTATTTTTCCACTGAAAATGAACCCAGGGACTGCTAAGAAGCTGGGGCTCCTGTGGAAATGCAGCTCCCTGGAATCAGGTATGTGTTGTGGTATGTTAGGGAGCTGGGAGCCACAGGTGAGATCTGTTGTAGCCATTCTGTCTTGTTCTTTGTGCAAGGGCAACTATCAGGCCCTTCACAGAGCAGAGAGGGGTAAGCCCGACCTCCAAGCCATGGCAGTTCACTGTACAGGGCTCTCTATGCAGCAGGGTCAAGTTGCTGGGTGAAGCAGGAACTGGCCTGCCCTTGTGTGGCCCTGAAAACAATGCCTTCTGAAAGCTTGAACCAGAAAAGCCCCACTGGCCCCACTCTGTTCCTGGGCCTGTGGTCCCAGTCCTTCGTTGGCTATATACCCTCTCTGAGGGATCAGGTCACAGGGTTGCGATCACGTGGCTACCCAGAAGCCAGGTCTCTGACCCTAGACTATAGGATCCAAATGGTCCTGAGTCTGTTTACCAAAGCTGCACAGGGTTCCTCTTGAAGGAAAGACACAACCAGAGGACGCTCACCTATGCAAGATGGAGGATCACACAGTTACACAGAGGCCCTTTGTGAGAAAGACTGGAGCGGGGCTGGGAGTAGATGGTGGGCACAGCCAGCATTCCGCATCTGCAGTCTCCAGGGCAGAAAGCCAAGGATTCAAGAACTTGACATTTAAACCTGGCCTTCCATATCCTTATAAGGGTGCATTTGTTCTGGTAAGGCAATAAAATACTTAACTAAAAGACATCCTCACGTGACATTACTTTAAACTAAAAGACATCCTCACTTGACATTGCTTTCTGTTGTTTAGGCATGTGGCCTGGGTGCCTCCATCCACCCTCTTGACCAGGCCTAAAACATGTTATACATCCTGAGACACTGAACTTGATGTCACAGTCCTGGCATCCCAGCTGAAGGCAATTGTGTGTGTGTGTGTGTGTGTGTGTGTGTGTGCGCGCGCGCGTGCACACGCACGTGCATGGAGAGGGTGTGGATCCTATATATGACACCTTTATCCCAGAGGAGAAATCTTACCTCAGTTGCCTCTCTTCTCAAACTTCTGCTCTTCTTGCTTTGTTTTTCTTTTTAAAATTTTATGCATATGGGTGTTTTGCCTGTATGTATGTATATGCACCATGTGTGTGCAATACCCAGAGAGGCCGGATCCTCTGGAACTGAAATTATAGACAATTGTTAGCTGCTGTGTGAGTGCTGGGAATTAAACCCAGGTCCTCTGGAGCCCTTAACCACTGAGACGTCATCTAAGCCCTTTTCCCTATTTCTTTAGTCCCATGAAGTTCTCCACAACATGCATGTGTGCAAACACACACACACACACACACACACATACCATGGATGAAATCATTTCACAAAGCCAGTTTTGACCTGTTAGAATTGCATTTGTACAAAAAAAGAACACATTTTCTGGAAGCCTAAGAGAAGTGAGAAATCATCAGAACATGGATGTATAATAGCCGTGATCATACATGAGCTGACACTGGACTCTATGAAACAGCACTGTCCACTGAAACATTACAGTTCCCACTCTCAGCCCAGGCTCACTGAGGCCCAGGCCAGGCCAAGATAAAATCATGCCTGGCTTGGTGTGCTTACTCACATCTATAATCCTAGCACCAGGGAAACTGAGACAGGAGGATCTTGAATTTGAGGGTAACCTGGACTACTTTAGCAAGACTATCTTTTAAAAAAAAAAAAGCCATTCCTAAACATGCCTATTATGAAGACCTTTCATGAAGACAAGCCTGCCCTTTCTTTTGGGGTCTCCATGGCAACACACTACCAGCCCACTGTCTTCCACTGGGTTAGTTATAGAGACCCAGACCCCAGTGGCCTCAAATCCCCATCACTTTCTGGTCTCAGAAAGTGGTGAGCTGGAAATGTGGCCCACATACACCTCTTCTAACTCACCCTCAGCACCTCCACCAACTTTCCTCAGAGAGACGACACAGGGTCCAACTCTCTCCCTGAAAGCCAGCACCCCTCTCACCTGCGCCCACCCCTCCTTTGCAGATCTGCTCTACAAACACAAAACTCACTGCCAAGACATGAGAAGATTAAATCTTTACTCGTTCTTTTATTCATGCCCTCGCCCTCTGCAGACAGTGCTGAGGAAAACAAACCCCACAAAAATCCCTGTGAGCCCCAGCAGTCTCGCAGCTTCTTCTTCCTTCCCTCTGATTAGCTCTAGAAGACGTGGGAAGAGGTCTGTCCAGTTCCTATGGAGGCACAAGTCCTTTCCTCCTCCTCAGGGCCAGACCAGGAGAAACGGGGAGAAGGAAAGCATTTGTGGTTTTTATGCAGAGAGGAAGTTTATTCAGTTGTCTTGGGGGAGGGTGGGGGTGTCCCAGAGCCTGGGTGTCATGGAGTGATCTGAGGAGTGCCTGCATTAAGTGTCATGTCAAAGTCTCACCTATCCTTGAATACTTTGCATTGGGCACAAATGTTGGCCAGAAGTGGCTGGGGAAAGATGTCTTTACAACCATTCGCCCAGCGCCTACAGTTCCCAGAAACCCAAGGTCTTGAGGTTCTGTGATGTCATAAGCAAGCTGATTTCTTTGGACACACACACACACACACACACACACACACACACACACACGTCCTTTCTCAGCCTTGGAATGTGTGGGAAACCCATCACCAGACCCTAGGAACAGGAAGCTTTCCCCTCTGCTTTCCCAGGAGTTGCCAGATGGTGAGAAGATTTAAGATTCAATTACAAGAGCCACTAACCACAGTAGACTCCGGTCCAAGAAGGAAGGAAAGACCTGAGAGCAGAGCCCAGTCAGCGCTGTTGGCTGAGTCCGACAGAGCAGTAGACCTGGGCTGCTGAAGCGAGGGAGGCAGCCATGAAATAGTATATGCACGCACGTGGCAGCAGAGGGGAGGAAAACAAGAGAGGGGCAGGTGGTGGGCCTTTCCAGCAGCTACCGCACCAGGGTTTTGTCTTATTTCCCCTTTTCTTCCATTGCAGACAAGCCCAAGGTTTCCAAAAAGAAAAGGCAGGGATGGGCCTACGGATGTCCCTGGAGAAAGACCGAGCTCCCTCATTGTCCTCAGCAGCCATTCTAGAAAAGCAAGAGCCAAAACAAAAATGTGGCAGGGGAGAGACGCCTGTGTGCCATGGCACCTTGAGATGAAGAAGTGCGTGGGAGGACGCCTTCCTATCGGGCCGGGAACTACTTTCTTGAGAAGTCTCAGGAGATGCCAAAATTCTACCCAGGCAGGATGCTCAGCCCTGCAGTACCGGACACAGGTTTCTTTCCTCATTTATTCAACAACATGGCCTTGGTGTTCCTTTAGCAATCACCACTTCCCCCATTCACCCTCCTGCCTGGCTGGTCACTAATAATTTATTGCAAGTAAGTTTCAAGGCTCCGAGAAGAGAGCTGGCTTTTCTACCTCCGAATTCCCGTCAGAGCGTTACGCAGCTGGGTGGGCTCCCACGTGCTCCTCATTACTCCTTCTCTGGACTTGAATTTTCTTTCCTTGGAGCCACCTTCACCCTGCACGCTAGCAAAGGGAGGCCCCAAGGGAACAGAGCTGGCACAGGCTGCTCGCTTCTCTTTCTTTCCCAAAAAAAAAACACGTCTAGCGGGCGCTAATGAAGGAGCTTCTGAATCCACAGACGGGACCTGCAGCCCTGACAAAAGCCTCCAGAGCTTCTGCCGACAGCCAGGGACTCCACTACTAGCAAATTCACTCCGTAGCACTTCTCACGTGATTCTCCTGCGCAAGGTGGACATTTGTAAGGTTTAAGTCAGATCTTGGACTCAGGGGTTCCCATGTCTCTAGCAAGAGCCTTTCATGTGTGTCTGTGTGTGCGCACGCACGCACACGCACAGGCATGTGTAATTGTTCACATATGCATATGGAGACCAGAGGCTGACATCAGATATTCTCAGTATTTCTTCTCCTTGTTCTTTTTAAACAAGGTCTCTCGCTGCCCCTGGAGCTCCCTGGTTAGGCGAGACTAGCTCAGCAACAATCCCCAGGGATGCTGCCTCCTTCCCAGGACAGCGTGTGCCATCTCTCTCAGCTTCCTAAGTGGGTAATATAGCCTGAACTTGGGTCCTGATGCTTGCATGCCAAGAGCTTCACCACTATGGGGCAGCTCAGAAATACCTGTCACTCCAGCTCCAAGGGACCCAGTGTCCCCTTCTGGTGTCTGTAGGCACACACCACCACCACCACCACCACCACCACCACCACCACCACCACGATCATAAATCTTTTTAAGTTACATTTATTTACACGTGCCAGAGTGTGCATATGGAGGATAGAGAATGGATCATTTGGGGGACTCACTTCTCTCCTCCTACTGTGTGGCTTCTGGCAGTTAAACTCAGAGCATGAGGCTTAGTATTAAGCGCCTTTCCCTGTGAGCCATCTTGCTAGCCCCAGGATGCTACAGGTTGTTGTAGGTAGGCTGGCGACTAGGCCAGATGGTCTGATAAAACACCTTCTAGTTCTATACTTCTGTGCAGTATTAGACCATTTTATTCATCCATGTGCGAGATAAGAATGTGAGTTGGTGGCAAAGGGACCCAAACTCACATCCTACTTCTCTAGTGCCTAAGCATTCTCACAGGAGCCATTAAGTCCTTCTGAACTAATCTTGTCTGCAAAATAGAGTGGTTAATGAAATACTATCTTTACCACATAGATGCTGTGAGATCACATACTTCAGTAGGTTTTCTAGACTGCCAAGTACTTCCCACATGTCACTGATAATTGGAAGGCCATGGGGGCTATAATCATCATCATCATCATTTCCTGTTAACCAAATGTTTGTGGCTGTCATCGGAAATATGAAAATGATCATAGCTTTTGGGTTTGTTTTTAACTCCTCCTTTCCCAGGGGAAACTTCTGCCACCCCCCCCCCCACTTCACTGCCTCCTTACGGGAGGAGCCAAGCAGAAAATGCTGGGCTCAGGCTGAAGGCTGAAGGCATTTTGCTACCCACCAGAACTCTCTTTGCATAGAGAGTTGACTCTCAACACGTTTTTCTGCAGGTAATGAAGTCAAGCGTACATTGAGGCCTTTGTGTTCCAATGAGTTCATGTAAAAAGCGAAGCTAGACCCTCCAGGAAGTATAATTACTTGCATAAACCCTCCACAAACATGCTGATAAATTCACAAAGTTCTTATTGCTCATTGCTAATTGCATTTCCTTGGTTAATCACCATTAAAAACTCACTGATGTTTTTCGGAAACAAGGTGGCCATTGCCTTTTAATTGCTAGAGACCAGCAAGTAAGGACGAGGCTTCACTGGGAAAACGCTAACTGGGAATACTCAGGAAGCGATCTCTCCAAGCTGAAAAGTTCAGTCCTCCAATCCTGCCACAGAGAGAGAGAGAGAGAGAGAGAGAGAGAGAGAGAGAGAGAGAGAGAGAGAGAGAGAG
>OU015749.1:104605810-104617116 GCA_907169655.1 Acomys percivali | reverse complement strand
CCTGGCGTGGCTGGACTGTGGGCATGGGGTAGGCACAGAAGCCTGGCTTGTCAAAGTCTCCAGGTGGTTCTGATGCACAAGTAAGGTTCCTGAAGTGCTCTAGCACAGAGGTGCAAAGTCACACAAGGGAAAGGACAAATCCATAGTAGTGGGGGAAAGTGTGGTTCACTGACCTCAATAGCTTTAATCTTTCTTCACTTGAGCACACGTAAAGTAGAATATCTCATTTTAATCACATCAAGGATAATACAAATAAAAATCATCCCAACTTTCCAAAACTCTAAACGTAAAAAAAAAAATACTTAAAAGCTAGGCATGGTGATGCACAGCTTTAGTCCCAGAACTTGGGAGGCAGAGGCTGGCAAATCTCTGAGTTTGAAACCAGCTGGTCCACATGGCAAGTTCCAGAACAGCCAGGACTATAGAGAGAGAGATCGTGTCTCAAAAACAAAAACAAAATCCTTCAAATAATATACTGAATTTGTTTGTTTGTTTATTTTCTTTTTGAAAGCAGAGCCCTTAATGGGCTGGAGAGGTGGCTCAGCAGTTGAGTGCACACACCACTCTTGTAGGCCCCAGGTTTGTTTCTGAGCATCCATATCCAGACACTAACAACTACCAATAGCTCCAGTTCTAGGGGATCTGACACCTTCTGACTAGCCTTCAAGGGCAACCACACACACGTGAACACACACATAAACATAAATAAAAATAAACTCAATCTCAAAAAAAGAAGCAAGCTGAGGAACAATTTTGGTGACATATTACTAAAAACATTTATAAAAACCATGCAGAACATTTCCTCTGAATAACAGAAAGAACTAGAGGCCTCAGAGTTGAGTAACCTTTCAGATCAGTATTAAAAGCAAACCTTTAAAACCCAAGACACAAGTTAACATAGCCCACCACTGAGAGTACTTGATCCTAGTTCACTCTGACTTGACATTCTCACAGGGTAGTGTCTACAGAAATACAAACACCAACAAAAAAACATAGCACATCTGGGCGTGGTAGCGCCCACCTGTAATCCCAGCACTCAAAGAGGCAGAGGCAGGCAGATAGTCAGGTCAAGGCCACCCCGGTCTACAAAGCAAGTGGAGGACAGCCAAGGCTACACAGAGAAAGCCTATCTCAAAAAACAAACACACAAAAAAAGAGCTCAGCACACTCCCTCGACAAGGACCTTATTTCCTAACCAAGAAAAGTACAATGACCCTGAGCTTCTAAGTGTGTGCCACCCTCCTACATGCAAGATCCACATACACACCCCAGTCAATGTCTACAGCCTTTAGAAGGTCTGAACTTGGTGTACTTTTACTGTGAATTTTAATCACTATCTTTGGTGGAAAGTTACTGGCTTTAACTTGACTTAACGTTTTAGACATACAATTATATAGAAATGAGATCCTTACTTGTGGTATGTTGGCACCACATCGTGGAACAAATGGAAGATATTTCTTACTGAGTAGAATAGCTGGACAGCACTGGAAGGGAAACAAACACTTAGGAGAAATCATACAAAATGAAGCAAGAATTCTGTTAGTGGGTCATCTGATAAAAACTACTGCTGCAAAGAAACACATGTTCTGGTCATTGCAGGAAATCACCGTAGACCTCAATGGAGACACACTCAGGGTTTTTGTTTTGGCTTGGTATTTTGAGACAGGGTTTCTCTGTGTAGCTTCGGCTGTCCTGGACTTGCTTTGTAGACCAGGCAATCTGCCTGCTTCTGCCTCCCCACAGGCATGCCCAGGTCATACTCACTATTTCTAGACAGAACTTCTCTTCTAAAACAACCTACAGAACAGGAGTATTTAACCCAAAGCCTCTTTTCCACTTAATCCATTTGTGCTCTGCCAGCACCCAAAGTATCCTTCCAGTGACAAATAGAGCTAAGCCTCAAGCAAATGTCACTGATTCCCGATGCATTCTGCAAAGGGCAAGGAAGGCATCAACACAGGCATCACTGGGTTCTTTTAGAGTCAGGCTGACTTTCAGACTTTCAGCTTTCACCTTTCCTCTTCTTCCCCAGTGCAAAGAGATGAATCAACATTTTTGAGAACAGAATCTAACCCTCAAGATCCTTTGCCCTTTAAATCTGATCTTTAACCACCTAAAGATCACTATTAAGATGCATTTAAATGGTGTGTGTGCGTGTGTGTGTGTGTGTGTGTGTGTGTGTGTGTGTGTGTGTGTGTCTGAGTGTGCCTGTGTATGTTTCTGCATGTGTGCATGTGGTGGGAGGTGGACAGGGAAACTTGGCCTCTAAAATGAACCTTAAAAAAGAAAATAGAGAGATGGCTCTTTATTCTTTTTTGGGGGGGGAGGCTTTTCCAGACACGGTTTCTCTGTGTGGCCTTGGCTGTCCTAAATGCCCTTTGTAAACTAGGGTGGCCTCGAGCTTACAACGATCCACTTGGCTCTGCCTCCCGAGTGCTGGGATTAAAGGTGTGCACCACCACGGGCTATTTTAAAGCCCATTTTGGATCACACATACACATATCCCACACGAGGGTATAGGGGTGGAGGGATGAGGGGGTGGAGGAGAATGGGGATTTCCTAGTCTCAACACCCACATGGTGGCTCACAACAATCTACAACACCAGTTCCAGGAGACTCAGTGCCTTTTTCTGACCTCTGTTGGCACCAGGCATACTTGTACACATAGACAAAACACCCATACACATGAAAATTTTTAAATCATTTTTAAATGATTAAATTAACTACTAAAAAGCCATCTGTTGTAAGTGGTATGAAAATAAGTTAGTATACCAAAACATTGGTTGGTATCAGTTTTCTTAAAAGAAAAAAATAGAAATATTATTAAACAACTTTTACTTCTGGTCTGATGTATTTAAAAATGTCATTCGAAGAAATAATGTTAACTCTGTTTACCTTGCCAAAAGAGCACATTCATCCTTTACAAACAGGTTTCCTTCACAGATCAGAGAAAGCAACAGATCTCTTGCAAACTTGATACCCCGGGTACCAGATCCCATATACAGATGGAAGGAAAAGAACTGATTCCACAAAGTTGTCCTCTGACCTCCACACATGTGCCACAGCATGAGCAAGTGCACATACACATATAAAAATAATAATAAGCCAGGCAGTGGTGGCGCACGCCTTTAATCCCAGCACTCAGGAGGCAGAGGCAGGTGGATCTCTGTGAGTTCGAGGCCAGCCTGGTCTACAAAGTAAGTCCAGGACAGCCAAGGCTACACAGAGAAACCCTGTCTCCAAAAACCAAGTAACAACAACAACAATAATAATAATAATACCTTACTTTTCTTTCTATTATAATTAATACTGGACTAATCAAAGCCATGGGAGTACTTGAAAGCATGTTCTATCCAGAGCAACATTAACAGAGGTATTTGCGCACGGAAATAACCCACAGCCCTGAGGATACAGCGACTAAGTCAAGCCCAAACTAAAAGTGTTTTCTGTCAGGCCGAAAAGAACAGCTAAAAGGAGACCCACAGTGAACGGCTTTTATAAGCCCTGCTCTACAATCAGGTAGCCAGCCTGCCATGTATTTTCTCAGGAGCTGCTTCCCCAAGACCAGAGGAGCATTTCAAAACAGAAAGATTCAATATGAGATATGAACTAGAGACTGAGGTGCCCCAAACACACTACAGATTGGGGGGAAGCCATTTTGAAAGGGTGAAGACAAATCTGCAGTATGTTCTACTCCCACAGACATCTGACTCTCCCTCCCCCAGCCTGTTGCTGTATGGAGCTGAAAGGTGACGTGCCCAGATCCCTCTGGCTCTCCAGCCTCCACATGGTGCTGTGACCTATGGTGTGAGGCCTATAGTTATCCAGCAGTAAGCATTCCAGTGTTAATCCTTTCAAGGCAGTGTTCTAGGTCTTCTGCCTATACTTTCTGATGTAACATCCTTTAATCCCAGACAGCCAAAATTAGAGCGTGTCTTCCTAAAAAGTGAAAACAATGTCTAATGCCAAATAAGCCTATATATCTATCCACACATGTATCTATTTCTTGGTTTTTTTCTTTTGCTTTTCTGGGTTTTGTTTGTTTTCTTTTTCGCAACTGGTTTGTACTAGGTAGCCCAGGTTGGCCCAGACCTTGCTCTGTAGGCCAGGCCGGCCTCAAATCCACAATTGTGCCTCAGCCTACTAAGCACTGGATTGTGTCCATGAGCCAAGCGCCCAGCCAGCCTCCGCTTTAACACCTTTACACCTGTGTCACTGTAAATGAATAACAGGGATCGAGTCATCTGTGTTACCATTGGTCACTGCTTGTTGTTGCCTCGAGTAAAGTCTGATAAGCCAGCTCCATTAACTTCTTCACAGACTCGCTGATGCGGCACGTAGGCAAAGAAAAGGAATGTGGGTCCAGCGACGTCACAGGCTCTAAGTTCCTGGCGTCGTTGATTTGCATTTTGCACACCTTCTGTACCAGTAGCTTGTTATCCACATCAGGACTGGGTAAGTCTGGGACAGTTTCCTTAGACTCAGGAGTAATCTAACATTCAAACACAGCAACAGAAAATGCAGTTTTCAGGAAAAGCCAAACTCAAGCACCCAGCTAAGGATAAAGACACTCAAGGCCTCCATGGTGATGAAGGTGACCAGAAGATCTGCACAGAGGTGGCCTGATTTAAGGATTGTGTGGTCTTGACCAATAACACACCAGAGGAAATAAGCAATCTCATGTACTGTGGGATTTTTAATACTGATGGAAAAGCAAAGATTTGGAGTAACTGAAAAGACCTGCAAAACTCATCGTATTCAGCTCTCAAAAAATTTCAAGTTGCCTCAAAATGTGTTAATACCTGAATGCTTCAAATAGCTAAAAACTGTGTTGGAATGGGCACAACAGTGGGCCACTCCAAGGAAAATGAATTATGCAGAAGAAGGGATTAAGAGCTCAGTGCCTGAGCTGGATGTGGTAGACACCTTTAGCGCAGCACTTCGGAGGCAGAAAAAAATGGATCTCTATGAATTCAAGGCCATCCCTGGTCTACAAAAAACGAGTTCCACACCAGCCAGGGATACATAGTGAGAGCCTGCCTCACACAAAGGAAAAGAAAGTAGAATCCCATACCCTCACTGTCATTTCAGGCAACTCAGAAAAATGGCTGGGCAATCTATTAATAGGTTGCCTTAATCTGTATTTCAGTAATGCTCAGTATGTTTCAGTAACACTTTGCACTTACCAAATGTTGTTATATATAATATATAACACTTATATATTATATTATATATATGCTTATAACAATATATATAAAACTAAAAAGGCCAGAACTAAAGACTCAAAAGCAAACTGTATTCATGTAAATTAGTCTACCTCCACTATAAATAATTACTTATACCTCTAAAAGAAAATATTCCTTTTGTTTGTATTTATGTGTATGTATATGCATGCCCATGGGAGCAAGTGAACATCTCACAATGGGCCACACTCTCTACAGTTCAAGCACATACATGCTTAATGAAGACAAGAATAGTCTGCTTTTTAATTTCAACAGCAGCAATCCACTACATTTATACACACTTTCTCAGTGTATATGGCTGCTTTCAAGTATGAATTTTATCTGGAACTCACAATATTTAAAGAAAAGGGAGCTAGCAGGAGCTGTTGAAGAGGATCACTTGTCTCCAGGAGCCTGACAGCTGCCACTCTTTTCTACTTTCCAATGTGTGCCTCAGAATGATGCTGCTTCCCATAAAAGACGCAGTGAACCCAAAGTACCTTCACAGTGTTGTGAATTTCAGAGGTCATTAGATTTCTAGCTGCCACAATCACATCCTGGCACTTCTTATTAGCAAAATGAGAGTTGATATTGCGAGCATATTTTAGCAAATCGGTAGTATCTCCTTTTAAAAATCTCATCTCCTTTAGGAACTTTTCAAATTCTTCTGTAGACTGTATGATCTGACAGGGACAAACATAAGAAAAAGAGAAAAGAATTATATATAGTTATCCCTCAGTATGTTTTGGGATTTAGTTCCAGAACACCCCTCAGAAATTACAATCCATGGATGTTCAGGTACTCTGAATAAAAAGCTACACTGTTCATATACAAATTATGTGCACTCTCCTATATACATAAATCATCTCTGGTTACAGTACTTAATACAGTGTAAATGTTATGTAAATAGACACCATAGTCCACTGTTTAGGGGGAAATTACAAAAAGAAAGAGAGAGGGGGGAAGATAGATAGACAGACAGACAGACAGACAGACAGACATATTAGAGAAACAAAATTTTCCCTAAATATTAGCAGTCAACAGTCAGGCTGACCCTACAGACACTGTAGATCAACTATACACACATTTCAATACCAAAACCTCAAACCCACTGTAATGAAGAGAAAAAGAACCCAGATGGCCATTTAGATGATAGAACATATCATCAACTACTTGGTTTTAAAATATACATTCTGGGAGCTGGAGAGACAAGTCAGCAATTAAGAACACGTGCTACAGCCAAGCAGTGGTAGTGTAGGCCTTTAATCCCGGTGCTCAGAGGCAGAGGCAGGAAGATGTCTGTGAGTTCAAGGCCAGCGTGGTCTACAAAGTGAGTTCAAGGATAGCCAAAACTACATATTAAAAAAAAAAGGGCTAGACAGATGGCTCAGTGGTTAAGAGCGCCGCCTGCTCTTCCAGAGGTCCTGAGTTCAATTCCCAGCAACCACATGGTGGCTCACAACCACCTATAATGTAATCTGATACCCTCTTATGCAGATAAAGCACTCATATGCAATAAATAAAATGAATAAATCTTAAAAAAAAAAAAAAAAAAAGCACTTGCTGCTCTTGCAGAAGATTGGGGTTTAGCTTCCCGCACTCACGTGGGAGCTCCCAAGCATCTGCGACTCCAGCTGAAGAAAATCAAATGCCCCCTGCTCATCTCCACAGGAACTACGTACATGATACACATACTTAAGCTCAGGTCAAACACGCCTATACATCTTTTAAAGCTTTAAAAAATTTAATCCCATCACTTGGGAGGCAGAGGCAGGAGGGTCTCTTTGAGTTCAGGGCCAGCCTGGTCCAGGATAGTCAAGGCTACACAGAGAAACCCTGTGTCAAAAACAAAATAACATCAGAAAAAAGAAAAAAACACAAAAAACAAAAACAAAACAAGAATTAAAATTAACAGCCAGGAGTGGTGGTGCACACCTGTAATCCCAGCACTTGAGGAGGCAGAAGCAGGCAAATCTCTGTGAGTTTGAGGCCAGCCTGATCTACAAAGCAAGTCCAGGACAACCAAGGCTGCACAGAAAAACCCTGTCTTGAAAAACAAAAACAAACAAACAAAAAAAACCCAACCAAACAAAAAAAAAAATAATTAAAATTAAGCCTGGCATGGTCACACACCACCTTTAATCCCAGCACTCAGGGAGGCACAGACACGTGGATCACTGTGAGTTTGAGGCCAACCTGGTCTACAGAGCAAGTCCAAGACAGCTAAGGTCACACAGAGAAACCTTGTCTCAAAAAGCCAAAAAAATATGTTAAAAATAACTTTTAAAAGATTTATTTATGTATTTATTATGTATACAGTGTTCCACCTGCACTCCAGAAGAGGACACCAGATCTCATAGATGGTTGTGAGCCACCACGTGGATGCTGGGAGTTGAACTCAGGACCTTTGGAAGAGCAGCCAGTGCTCTGAGTTCAATTCCCAGCAACCACATGGTGGCTCACAAGCATCTATACCCTCTTATGCCCTCTTCTGGCGTGCAGCTGTACATGCAGATAGGGCACTCATATACATAAAATAATTAAATAAGATCAAAAAAAAATTTTTTAAGTTTTCTTAAGGGTATAACTTAAGAACAAAAGATGCAAAAGAAAAAACCAAGCTGGCACAGGAGGCGACCCCGACTGCAGGCCCGCTCTCTCCACACTTTACCTCCTCGTACTGCTGAAGTTTGCTGCTATTTGTGGGAATAGAGTACACCAGGCAGTTTCTGATGAGGCACTCAGACAGGTCCTCCCAGATGACATCACCAAGCATCTCACACAACATGATCTCAGGGGCTGTTCCATTTTCTAGTTCAGCATCAAGAGGCAAATCTAAATTCAAAGGAAAGGGTTTTAGACATGTGGTCCTGACAAATTCTTTTTTTTTTTTTTTTTAAGTATAAAAAGGCAGGTTTACTTTGGAACTGAAGCTCCTGAGCAAGGTCAGCAGCCTCAGAGGACGAGACCGGCCGTCCCTGACAAATTCTTAATCCCTAGTTTTCTAATGATTAAGTTTTCAGATAATAGGCAAAGCAAGTTCCAGGGTGGCCAGGGCTACACTGAGAAACTCTGTCTTAAAAAACCAAAAATAAATAAATAAAATAAAAAGATAGTGGGGGCTAGGCGGTGGTGGCACACGCCTTTAATCCCAGCACTTGGGAGGCAGAGGCTGGTGGATCACTGTGAGTTTAAGGACAGCCTGGACTACAAAGTGAGTCTAGGACAGCTAAGGCTACCCAGAGAGACCCAGTCTTGAAAAACCAAAAAAAAAAAAGATAGTGGGAAAGGAAACAGTAGAGATAATTCTACAGGTACCTCAACAGGCTGTGCCGTGACAACGCCCAACATAAAATCGTAACTGTTTTACTCCCTGCTCAGATGACTCCTGCTCACTGTAGCACTCCTGTACTCTCTCACAACACACATTATGCCGACTCCATTATAACCATCCATCCATAACCCATTAATCTGATTATATAACAAGCACTGAGAAAATATGCATTCAAAGTTAAAACTAGTTTTTAATAATGCCTTACAAAACCTTACTTCTAGCCAGGCGTGGTGGCGCATGCCTTTAATCCCAGCACTCGGGAGGCAGAGGCAGGCGGATCGCTGTGAGTTGGAGGCCAGCCTGGTCTACAAAGTGAGTCCAGGACAGCCAAGGCTACACAGAGAAACCCTGTCTCAAAAAACAAAACAAAACAAAAAAACAAACAACAAAAAAAACCTTACTTCTTCTTCATCATCATCATCATCATAATGTAATAATAATAATAAAACAACAACAACACCTTTAATCCTTTCATCCCAGCACTCGAGAGGCAGAGGCAGGAGGATCTCTGAGTTTGAGGCCAGTCTGGTCTACAGAGCGAGTTCCAAGACAGCCAGGGCTACACAGAGAGACCCTGTCTTGAAAAGACAAGAAAGAAAGAAAGACCCAGCACTCGGGAGGCAGAGGCAGGCGGATCGCTGTGAGTTCGAGGCCAGGCTGGTCTACAAAGTGAGTCCAGGACAGTCAAGGCTACACAGAGAAACCCTGTCTCGAAAAACCAAAAAAAAAAAAAAAAAAAAAAAAAAAAAAAAAAAAAAAAAAAAAAAAGAAAAAGAAAGAAAGAAAGAAAGGCGGTAGACTAAGAGGTTGGTGCTTTCTTTTAGACTCCATTCCAGCTTTCTTCTGAACAGACTATGAAAAGTGAAGTCATTACAGACATTTAAAAAAGAAAAAGAAAAAAACAAACCAGAGAAACCTTGCCTTGAAAAAAAAAAAAAAAAAGCCGGGCGTGGTGGCGCACTCCTGTAATCCCAGCACTCGGGAGGCAGAGGCAGGTGGATCGCTGTGAGTTCGAGGCCAGCCTGGTCTACAAAGTGAGTCCAGGACAGCCAAGGCTACACAGAAAGACCTTGACTCAAAAAAACAAAAACAAAAAAAAGAAAAAAAAAAAAGACAAAGCGAACAAACAAACAAATCAGTTTATACAGATGCCAACACTATAACATACGCCTGGGTTACAGCAAATAGACTGACACTACGCTCTTTGCAGCTGCTCATGAGTTACAGAGTGTCAGAAAGGCTATAGAAACCAGTGTCATGTTTTCACAGAAATGAATGCTTGCTCACTAAACATTCAAATAATTGAAAATGAGAATGTGGATTTGGGAAAGGGGTATAATGCAGAAGAGACAGGGCCTTACTCTGTATCCCAGCCTGAAGTCACTATGATCCTCCTGCCTCAGCCTCCTGGGTGCTGACAGTACAAGCCTGAACCACCACACTAACTATACTTCTCACTGATCTCATATAAAAAAAAAAAAAAAAAAAAAAAAAAAATGGGAGAGTGGTTGTCATTTGTCACTTGCTAAGGACTTTTGTTCCCATAAAATGACAACATAAGGGTATTGGGAAACAGATTACTGGCCCAGCCTAGGATGCGCAGTAAGTTCCAGGCAAGATCATGAGACTCGTCTCAAAGAAAAGCAAAACAAAATGACAAAATTGTGTTTCTTCCCAATGATCAAGAGGAAGAAAAGCTACCTTGGGAAACAGACATGGTGGAACATATACCTGTGATGCAGCAGCCTGGGGAGGCTGAGGTAAAATTTCAAGTTTAAGGGGTTCTGTGCCTATGAAAGTTACAGAAAGAACTCCTTGCTTTATTATATCTAAATCATTTATACAAAAATAAATAATGTGTGACTGTTAGGAAGGCCCACGAATAGCAACATTTCTAAAAGTGTTTAAAACATTTCCTCAGAATAATGCTGTCTGGAACATTCTGCAGACTACTGAGGAAACCCAGGAGAACATAAGTCAGACTAGAAATAGCAGCATTGTTTTAAAACACCAGAAGAAACATTTTTGTTTTTGTTTTTTTTTTTTTTTTCAAGTCAAGGTCTTTCTGTGCAGCAGCCCTGGCTGTCCTGAAGCTTGCTCTGTAGACCAGGCTGGCCTCGAACTCAGAAATCCACCTGCCTCTGCCTCCCAAGTTCTGAGATTAATAGTGTGTACCACCTGCCTGGCTCAGAAGAAATACTTATAGGGGGTAAAATATCTGATTCAAAGCAAAACACAAGAACAGGCTATTTCTAATGCAAATACATAAAGATTGCCAATAGGCCAAGTGGTAATGTAATTTGTTCCTGACATTCCTCCTCATCTGCCTGCCTCAGGTTAGTGTGGATTTCCCATGGCAATATGCACAACAGTGCCTGCCTGTTTCTCCTACCATTCAGTAGAGGAATATCCTAGACACCATTAAAACCCAGGCTGAGATGTCACTAATGACCCCACAGGGGAAAGGCAAGTACTGTAGTGTAGACAAGAAGTGGGAGTCTGCCATGCTTAGATAGTGTGACTAACCCCAGGGATCAGCACTTTTTGTTGTTGTTTTGTTTTTCAAGACAGGGTTTCTCTGTGTAGCCTTGGCTGACCTGGACTCACTTTAAAAACCAGGCTGGCCTCGAACTCACAGAGATCAGCCAGCCTCTGCCTCCCGAGTGCTGGGATTAAAGGCGTGCACCACCATGCCCAGCCTGTATAGCTTTTTGCTATAAGAGTAATAACTGTAAGCCGGGCGTGGTGGC
>OU015749.1:104578657-104597924 GCA_907169655.1 Acomys percivali | reverse complement strand
AGAGAGAGAGAGAGAGAGAGAGAGAGAGAGAGAGAGAGAAATGCCAGTGGCATGAATACATAAAATTAAGAAAGCCATTTCTGTGTCATCAAGAGTTGTTAGGAAGCGCCTACCAAGCTCGCTCCCTTAAGTCCAGACTTAGTCAGTAACACGTCATTTTAAATGAAAGCCATTAAAGAAGTAGTTTGTCAGGCAACACTAATACAAAGTAAAACTGTGGCTATGAGCCGCAAATCCACACAGGTGCCAGATATGTTCAGCAGCCCTTAGCATGCTTCAAGTTCAGTGCGTGAATTAAGACTTTTATAAACACATTCAACCAGTTTAAAGAAAATCTGAGGAGCATGGCGCGAATTTCCTAGAATTATTACATTCATCCATAAATGGAGGAGTGGGTAGAGATGAGCAGCCGCATACAGGGTGGCTGTCCTGGCTCTCTGGACATCCGGGCTTCCAGTTCCATCTCCAGCTCCGCAGGTTTCTTCAGTCTTCTTCATCCCTGGCTCATTCTTGCTCAACTTAACCCCACTCCCCACCACTGCACAGCCACGGCCCTTCCTCAGCACAGACCCAGGACTTGGTCTCCAATCGCTCTGTGGCTGGGCTCCAAGCAGCCCACACACTTCTCCCAATCAGCTCCCCACCCGGATCTCTCCAGCTGCAGCGGCCGGCGGCCCGCCCTCACCTTGATCTCCTCCACTCGCCGGGTCAGGCGGCTGATCCGGGTGCCGAGATCCTCCTTCTCCAGGCTCCCTGAGTGGGAAAGGACTTCCGTCACGAAAGAGGCCATCGCCACGAAGCGTACCTACACCACCGGGGTCACTCCTGCGGCCAGCACAGCAGATCGCGTCCCGCCGGCGGCCTCAACGCGCAGCCTGCCGGGAAACTGAGTCCTGCGGGGCCGGGCGCTCGAGCACAGACGACAGTCGCACTACAGTTCCCAGCAGGCACCGCGCCACATGGAAACGAGTGTTTCGGCAACGTCTGGGAGCCTCCGAAGTGCGCAGGCGTGATCCTCTCTCTTACTGGTTTTCAAATGTCTGTCCGTTCCCGCCCTGCGGAATGTTTCACGTAGTAAACCCTTTATGGCCCTCCTTGTATTTCGTAACGTTTTCCTGTTAAATTATCTAGCCCATTATTAATGGAATCATATCGATCTTTTGTTAGATATTCATTCATTGGACGCAGCAGCTGACTTGAGTCTATGCGAATTTTGCCCTCTGGAGTTGTGCGAAAGATTGGCATCATCTCATTATAAGTGAAAGCTCCCCTCCTCCATCCCACCTTTCTTTTGTTTTTGTTTTTTGTTTTTTGTGTTTTTTTTTTTTTTCCTTCCGAAACAGGGCCTCTCTGTAGCCCTGGCTGTCCTGAACTGGCTTTGTAGACCAGGCTGGCCTCGAACTCACAGTGATCTGCCTGCCTCTGCCTCCCAAGTGCTAGGATTAAAGGCATGCGCCACCACGCCGGGCTCCACCTTTTTTATGGTGTTTATAGTGCCGCGTACTTCATATGTATGCGGGGCACACACTCATACTGTGTGTACTAAAAACAGTATTTTGTAAAACTTTTCCCCCTAAAATATGTAGGAATGTACCCACGGAAGTCAGAAGAAGGCAGTGGATACCCTGACTTACAGATGATGTGCGCCACCACCAGGTGGATGCTGAGAATTGAGCCCAGGTCCTCCTTAAGGACAACCAGTGCTTTTAGCCACCGTCTCCAGCCCCTAGAACAAGATTCTTACCACTTCCTATCAGAGCCTACAAATACATTTCATCAAAAGCTTTTTATTGTTATTTAGTTTGAAAGTTTTCGGGTTTTTTTGGTTTTTTGGGGGGGGGGTTGGTTTTGAGACATGATCTCGGTAGCCCAAGAGGGCATCGAATTCACAGCTATCCTCCAGCCTCAGCCTTGCTCCACTATGTCTGAATATCCATAGCTTTTTAAAAACTTACATTATTGAGGGTCCGGAGAGTGTTATCTGTAGATCAGAACACTCGCAGTTCGCCTGGCAAAAGAAACTTGAGCCCTGGACAGACACTGAGTCCAGAAAGCTTTATTATAAAGGCAATGCTCCTCGTAATAAAAGGGCACAGAAAGTGCGCGACTGTTAGAGCATCTTTGTCCTCTTTATACAAGTTTAGTTACTGGACAGGCAGAGCAAGCAAGCAGTTTACAAAAGCCAAACAGAATGCAGTTAGCACAGGCATATCATAAAGTTTAAAACTGACAGAGACAAGGGTACAGGTACAAGCAATTATATCAGTAGGGATTTAGAACAGATGCTATCTCTCTCCTGTTACCTTCTAGGTGCTGGCAAAAAGACCAACAGTTTACACAAATGTCGTCTCTTCTCCCACTATTTTACCCTTTGTCCTGGTTTACTGATGATTGCAAGGAAAACTCTTGAGAGCTTGAGACCCTTTGTGGCCTTTAACATTCCTGTAACTGAGATGGCTTAGTATTTAAGACTGATAGCCTTGCGGAGGACCCGGGTTCCCGTCCTACATCAGATGGTTCACAATCAGCTGTAATTTCAGTTCAAGGATTTTTTTTTTCTTTTTTTTTTGGTTTTTCGAGACAGGGTTTCTCTGTGTAGCCTTGGCTGTCCTAGACTCACTTTGTAGACCAGGCTGGCCTCGAACTCACAGCGATCCGCTTGCCTCTGCCTCCCGAGTGCTGGGATTAAAGGTGTGTGCCACCACCGCCCGGCTAGTTCAAGGATATTTAATGCCTTCTTTTGACCTCTGAGGGCTCCTGCACATAGATGATGTACATATATGCACTGAGAAACACGAACATAAAATAAATATTAAAAATAAATAAATTGTTTCAATATTTAAACGTGGGAAGAATACTAAGCTTTATCCAAGTGAAGATGCTTGGAAACAACACGGATACCCCACTGAGATTGACATTGTGATAGACTTAATGGAGCCATCCTGGCTCTGAAATTCGGGGCGGGGGGGGGGGGGGGGGGGGGCGGGGCTCCGGCGGGGCTATTGTGTTTCTAATCGAACATCGATGGGAGGAGGGGCCAGAGAGGATCGGCCATAGCGCCCACCTGGGAGAGAGACCCAAGTGGAGAGGAGAGGAAAGGCTAGAGGCATGTGGATTGGGGAGACAGGCTGGACCAGCATGCAGGCCACAGACACCTGGGGATCCATCCCATGGATCAGACACCGGAAGGTTTATTCTTGTTTCCCTTTAACCTTTTTCCTCTCTTGTATAGGATAGTTGGGTTGTATAATAAAGTCTAATTGTTGAGAAACAGAGCCAACATTGAAACGTATTGCAGACTAGGAAATAGTCACAATGTATAGTATAATTCTTCTCTAAGATAGAGATACAAGCCGTACATGGTGGCATACACCTTTAATACAAACACTCAGCACTCAGCGGGGAAGAGGCAGGTGAATATCTGTAAGTTGATGGCCAGCCTGGTCTACATAGTGAGTTCCAAGCCAGCAGTGCTGCAAAACACTGAATTCTCTGGGTGGTCTTTAGGCTATTTATTCATGTCCTTTTCTCTGCTTTCTGTTGTTCTGCAATAAACATGTATTGCTTTGATTAAAGCATCTTTCATTCTTTAAAAGGTATCTTGTGGGAGATGACTCAGAGGTTAAGAGCACTGTCTGCTTTTCCAGGGATCCTGAGTTCAATTCCCAGCAACCACATGGTGGCTCACAACCGTCTATCATGAGATCAGGTGTCCTCTTCTGGCCCTGGTGGGCAGGCACACATGCAAGTAGAACCCTGTATACATAATAAATAAATCTTTTTTAAAAGGGGGCTGGGGGGACATTGTCAAGAGCTCCACAAGGAGACTATCAAAGCTGTTAGGTCTGGACCCAGGGTACCTGCATAAACCGATGCACCAACCAAAGTCATTGCAAGCAGGGGACCTAGACCCAGATTCAGATGTAGCCAAGGGACAGCTCATTCTCCACAGGGAGTGGGGGCAGAGGAAGAAGAGACTACCTCTGACAAGAATTCTGGTGCCTGCAATTTGATCTCTGCCCCTTAGGGGAGAGGTCCTGTGGGCACACAGAGGAAAGAGATGCAGGCTATCCAGACGGGACCTGATAGTCTGTGGTCAGACTGTGGGAAGGAGAACGCCACTGGTCAGAGGTCTCTGGGAGGAGAATAAAGCGGAAAAGAGGGAAGGTAGGGTGATTACAATTGGGATGTAATGTTAATAAATTATAATAATTTTTAAAAAAATTCAAGGTCAGCCTGGTCTACAAATCCAAATGCAGGACAGCCAAGACTACACAAGAAAACCCTACCTCAGAAAAAGAAAAGAAAGTCTCTTGTGAGACCTGACCTCAAGTAGGTGATGCCTCCCAAGGTCAATGGCAAAGTTCTGTCTGTAAAACAATCAAGCTTATCCTAATAGAGCAAAGGGCAGATAGTTTCTGTTCCACAAGGAAAGAGAACAAAACTAGGCTTGCAAAAGCAAGTGCTCCAAGGTGGCCATACTGTCTGTCCTTGGGAAGCACTCAACCCAGCCACCTTGTGTTTGCTCAGCCTTAATTTGGATTCTAAATGTTGGTAATAATAAACACCTGTTGGTTCTGTTTCTTAGCCATTAAACTTTACTATACAACCCAACTAGCTTACACAAGAGGGGAAAAAAGGCGAAAGGGAAAAAAGAGTGAACCTTTCGGTATCCATTCCACTGGACGGGTCCCTAGGTTTCTCTGGCCTGCTCACCAGTCCGGCCTGTTCGCTGATCCTCCTTCTGATCCACGTGGCTCAAGCCTGGTCTGAACCTGCTGCTCCTCTCTCCTGCCCACCTGCCTGTCTCTCACGTGCAAGGGGTGGTCTCCCTCTCCCATTGAGGGTCGATTAGAAACACAATAGTCCAGGTGGAGTCTCCAGGTCCGCTTCCTGAATTCCAGGCCCAGGATGGCTCCACCCAGTTTATCTCAAGGTTAATCTCAGGGAGTATCTATGGTGTGTCCAAGGGCAAAGCCCGCCAAGACTGCTTTCACCTGACAATGTCTACAATCCTTCCCACAAATACCCAATGTCAAAAAAGAACCTACAGATGACAATTCTGAAAACTGTATTATGCTCTTATTGAGGAATACTACGTAACAAGCTCTGTGCTAGGTTTGGAACCCCCCCCCACAACATGTGAATTAAATGATCACAAGAAAACATAGTCATTATATTCAAAGTAAATGAGGGATGGAAAGGACAGAGTGGGGAGAATTCTTTAGGAGAAATCACAAAGTTACAAATCATTTTTGTAATTTTGCTTTTTTGGAGAGAGCTGGTACAAGTAACGAGCCCCGAAGCTTAATTACTTCTTGAGAAAATGCAAAGACCCAGGAAATACGGGGCGAAAGAGATGCCTCAGCAGTTAGAGCACTGGCAGCTCCTCCAGGGGACCTGGGTTCAATTCCCAGCACTTATATGGCAGCTCACAACTGACTATAAAACTCCCAGAGGAGCTGATGGGCCCTTCTTGTTCTGTGGGCGCTATACTCATAGACATAAAAATAAACAGCTGGCCTTCGCGCCAGGCTGAGGCCTGGTTTCTATTAGTTTGTGGCCAGTCTGGTTTATATAATGAGTTCCAGGTCAGCCAAAGGGCTACATAATGAGATTGTGTCTGGGGGGGGGGGGGGGGGAATAAATAGTATTGATTTGCACTTCGCTGATAACTAAGGACATTAAACGTTTATTTATTTATTTTTCTTCTTATCTTTTTGTTTGTTTGCTTCTTGTTTTATTTTTCAAAACAGGGTTTCTCTGTGTTGCTCTGGCTATCCTGGAACTCACTTGATAGACCAGGCTGGCCTGGAACTCAAAGGTCCACCCTACCTCTGAGTGGGTGGGATTAAAAGCATGCCTCACACTGCCTGAATAAACATTTCTTTAAGTGTTTCTCAGCCATTTGTGTTTCACCTTTTGAGAACTCTCTGCTTAGTTCTGATTTCCATTTTTAAATTTGCTTTCTTGATCCAGAGGGTCCTAGAAACCTACAAGAAGAACATTATGATGGGCAGATCTGGGCCCAGGGTCCTGCTCAAACTATGACACCAGCCAAGGAATATACATGCAGTAAACATGGAACCCCGACCCAGATCTAGCCAATGGTCAGGACATTCTCCACAGTTGAACGGAGAGTGGGGACTGATTTTCACACAAACCCTGGTGCCCCATATTTGACCACGTCCCTTAGATGAGGAGGCCTGGTGGCACTCAGAGGAAGGATAACAGGCTACCAAGAAGAGACTTGATACCCTATGAGCATATACAGAGGGAGGAAGTCCCCCTCAGTCACAGTCATAGGGGAGGGAAGTAGGGGGAAAGCAGGAGGGAGGAAAAAATGGGAAGATACAAGGGATAACTATTGAGATATAAAATGAATGAAATAATTAAAAAACTAAAATAAATAAATAAATACTTTGGAAAGCTAAAAATAATATTTTAAAAAATTGCTTTCTTGAAGCCAGATTTTTTTTTTTTTTCAGTTTTTAGGTACTTTAGATACCTAACCCTCTATCAGATATGCCTGATATAATGGTGTCCCTTATAAACAAGTAAAATGTTAAATTAATCAAATAAACAAGATGGAGAACAATAGAAGACAACACTGGACATCAAGCTTCTGGCTTCACACACATACACACGTACATGCATACACATGCTATACACACATACACACAAGCATGAAAAGAGAATACACTGGTCAGACATTTATATCTTCAGTGTTATAGATGCCAGGTTTCCCTACCATAAAGACAAGCTCTTAGCCACATGCTGGGTCACTGCTGTGGCTGGGGACAAGAACATGAAGTGTCCAAGTCCACAACACTTAATTTATATTGTGTCTGTTGCCTACCAGCCAGGAAATTCTGGTAAGTTCCCTAGGGTGCCCCACACAGCGTCAGAATGAAAATTCAATGCAAAACACCCAATCCAAAGCAAGCATGGCATTTAGCCACACCCAGAAAATGCCAATTACTTCCTTTCCCATCAGATCCTGTGGTTTAGGGGCAGCAACAGACAGAATGGAAGCTGTTAGGATTGACATCTATTTGCATCTGGCTTCAGAGCATCAGAGGTCCAGCAGGGAGGTAAGGGGGGCAGCACATTTCTCTCTGGGAATGCTCTGGATCTAGGCAAGGCATTAGAGAAACTCACTTAAATTGAGGAATATTAATTTTAAAATTACTATTCAGGGACGTTTTGTTCACAAAAATATCAAATGGCAAGCTTATTAAATGTGCAAAGAAATAAATAACAAAATTAAAAACTACCCATAAACCTAACACTGTAACAACAGTTAACATTTTGGGGTTTTTTTTGTTTTGTTTTGTTTTGTTTTGTTTTAACAGACACAGGCATGGAAAGCTGGTTTACATGTATGGCTGTTTTCCTTGAATGTATGTCTGTATACAACTTGTATGTCTGGTGGTCTGAAGAAGGTGTCAGATCTCCTGGAACTGGAGTTACAAACAGTCGTGAACTTCTATGTGGGTGGTGAGACTCAAACCCAGGTTCTCTGGAAGAGAACTGCTGGTGCTCTTAACCTCTGATCCATCCCTCCAGCTACAAGAGAAAGCCTTAAAGTCAATGAAAGTGTGTCCTCTATACTCTGCACCATGCAGTTACCTGCTTTCTCAGTTAAAGACTTAAAGACTTCAGGCTCCACTGTTGAATGATTATTAATTTTTAATATTGATTCATATAATTAGTAAGGGGGCAGCTATTCCTTAACATGCTATTTTATAGATACAATATAGAATCTTGTTAGATTTTTGATACGCCTTAATGCACTGAGGCTGGGCAGATAGTAACCATCTAAGCTATCTTGTCTACCGCCCAGCCAAAACCCCCATACTTACTTGTACATGTTTCCCATTTTGGCTGCTTCTCTCCATCATGCTAATCCTCAGAGCTAGCTCCTCCTGACTACATGCTTCTAGACCACATTAACCCATGGCAACCTGTTCCCTCCTCCTCTCCCCCCTTCCTTCTCCTCCTCCCCCTTCTCCTCTTTCTCCAAGCCCAAACCTTGGGAACTTTAGCTCTGCCTACCTCTCCTCTGCCCATCGCAGGCTGTAGGTAACTTTGCTAGCCAATCAGGAATAATTTTGGAGGCAAGGTTCACACAACATCATTTTGGATACCCGAGAATTGCTCATAAATAATAAGGATCTTGAGGGGTAAGCAATTAACATTTGAATACATAGTAGCTCCAGATCAGCCCCAACACTCCATTCTGCTTCCTGTCTGCTGTAAGATAGAGCAGCATCTTTCCCATCCCCACCCACCACCAGTTTATGTCATGAAAAAGTCTTCTGCAGGCTGAAGAGATGGCTCGGTGGTTAAGAAGCCTTGTTGTTCTTGCATAGGACCCACGTTTGATTCATAGCACCCACAAGACAGCTCTGAACCATCTGTAAATTCAGTTCCAGGAGATTCAATAACCTCTTATTACTTGGATGCACCTATATTTGATTACATTGTGAACGCTGAGATTGTAAAATGGAAAAAAAAAATCTGTATCTTGTGGTATGGCTCAGCCATAGCACACACCTTTAACTTGCCAAGAGTTTTCTGCAAACAGGATTACATAAAGTCAACCATAGGTCAAGAGGCAGAGCAAGCAACCAGTTGACAGGGAGTGAAACCACAGAAAGGAGGAACATTGAATTGGAGGGTACTTAACAGCATGGAGAAGGGGAAGGGGCTTTTTCCTTAAGGGACACTGGCTGAGTAGGAAGGTCAGCAGGGTGTTTTCTCTGCCTCTCTGACCTATCAGCCTTTCACCCCAGAATCTGGCTCCCAAGTCTTTATTGGTAAAAATCAAATGTCTGAGATTTTGTTTTTAAAACAACAATGTACAGGCAGGCAAAACACACACATACATCTTTAAAGTTTTTTTTTTTTCTTCTACAAAATCACCGTTTTTTTTTAGGTCAGTGTTTAATGTAGCGAAGATTGCCTTTGAACTATGTAGCCCAAAATGACCTTGAGCTTCTAATCCTCTGGTCCCTGCCTCCTGAGTACTAAGATTACAGGGATGTGCCACTGCACCCCACTATGTGGTGCTAGTTATGCAACCAAAGCCCTGTACGCCAGGGCATTCTACCTAGATAGGCTCCCACATTCCTACAACATGACGTAAAATTGTTATGTGTGTGAGTGTTTTGCCTGTATGTGTGTCTGTTCACCATGTGTGTGCCTGGTACCTATGGAGGCCAGAGGAGAGTGTTGGGATCTCCCGGAAGTGGAGTTAGAGATGGTCGTGAGCCACCACGTGGTTGTTGGGAATTGAACCCAGGTCCTCTGGAAGAGGAGGAACCAATGCTCTTAACTACTGAGCCATCTCTGCAGCCTCAACATCAACATCACTATGTATGTATGTATGTATGTATGTATGTATGTATGTATGTATGTTTTTACTTACTTATTTTATTTTATTTGTTTTTTCCAAGACAGGATTTCTCTGTTTAACAGCCTTGGCTGTCCTGGAACTCACAGAGAACCACCTCCCTCTGCCAGTTCCAACAGAACTTTTAAATGACTGTCTTTTCTTTCTTTTCTTTTTTTTAAAGAAATATTTAGCTGGGTATGGTGGCGCATGCCTTTAATCCCAGCACTTGGGAGGCAGAGGCTGGTGGATTGCTGTGAGTTTGAGGCCAGCCTGATCTACAAAATGAGTCCAGGACCCTGTCTCGGAAATAAATAAATAAATGAATAAATAAATAAATAAATATATAAATATTCCTATATAGTTACTAAAAGATAGCATTCCTTTAAATAAGTTCTAGGTCAAAGTCTATACATATTTTAAATTTTTAGTTACATTTATTCATATGTGTGTGCACATGTATAGAGGTTAGAGGACAACTTGCGACAGTCAGTTTTCTCCTTCCACAATGTGAATCCTTGGGCTTAAGCTCAGGTTATTACAGCTGGCAGCACCTTTACCCCCTGAGCCTTTACATTTGCCCCATACATTTAAAAGTATAAAACTGTCCTTGGGAAAGACCATGTCAAGGTGTATTTCTAGAAAATTATTTTTGTATTCTCAGAGTTGAGGAGTGATTTTGATGTCATGAATGTATTTATCAGGAGCAGCACAGCTTGCTCTATGGCTATTGGCCTATCTCACGGGACCCTCCTTCAAAATCTGTTCCCACAGCCGATCTCCACTCAACCCAAAGCCCCAAACAGGGCCAAATTCCTGCCACCTGTCTCAGCTGCTGCACTGAAAATTAACACCACAGAGTCCTCTGCAAAGGTAGGACGGTCCACTCCAGACTCCCGGAAAGTCACGCAAGCTGCCCAAGGCCTGAGTCCATCATCCCCTCCTGCCGAGGGCACAACCATGGCCTGTAGCTTTCGTGGGAGAGTCCAGCTGGGAGGTCTATTCCTCTCTGTCCTTGGCTGGGTGTGTTCTTGTGCCACCACTATTCTTCCACAGTGGAAGACTCTCAATCTGGACCTGAACGAAATGGAGACCTGGATCTCGGGACTCTGGGAGGCATGTGTGAATCAGGAGGAAGCTGGCACTGTATGCAAAGCCTTCGAGTCCTTTTTGTCTCTACCCCAAGAGCTACAGGTAGCCCGCATCCTCATGGTGGCTTCCCATGGGCTAGGACTGTTGGGACTTATGCTCTCTGGCTATGGGTTGGAATGCTTCCGATTCCACGGGCCCAGAGGAGTTTTCAAGACGCGCCTATGCATCCTGGGAGGGACTTTGGAGGCATCAGCTTCAGCCACCACTCTCTTTCCTGTCTCCTGGGTGGCCTATGCCACATTCCAGGACTTCTGGGATGACAGCGTCCCTGAAATTGTGCCCCGGTGGGAGTTCGGAGATGCCCTGTTTCTGGGCTGGGCTGCTGGGCTTTTCCTAGCTCTGGGTGGATTTCTCCTCATCTTTTCTGCTTACCTGGAAGAGGAAGATGGATCTTCTCCCTGGATGGCTGAAGCCACAGCCCCACCAGCCTGTGCTCCAATCGAGGGATTTGATGGTTCCTTCCACCTCACACCACAGCCGGACAATCAGGTCATCTAGAGCTAGAGTTTGCCTAGAAACCTCTATAATAAAGGAATGGCAATGGGCTCCTTTCTCTTCCTTGCCCTTCATCAAATTGTTGGAAAGGAGTGGTCAGTATCAGATTTGTCAAAGGTTTGATTTTCTTGGTGATCTGGGTACTTCAGTTGAGAATTAAAAACCAGGACAGTGTCTTACAAATATGTTTATCTCATTTGAAAATTTATTTATATAGAAATGCTTTCCGTTGAGGGTAATAATTTGCTTGTAATTTCATTATATGGGAAGCTGAAAGAACTGAGAATTTAAGGCCAACCTTGCTTGCATACTGAGATCCCACTTCAAATTTGAGGGGTGTGTTGGGGTGATCATAGTGGCTCTCATTTGTAATGCCAACACTCAGGAAGCTGAGCCAAGAAAATTACCTTAAATTCAAAGCCAGATAAGCTACGGTGTTGAAATCACAAAAAAACAAGTAATAATAACCTCATAGTACTAATTATATACATAATCACTTTATTATTAAGGAAGATATCTTACAGTTGGAGTCACCAGAGGTGTTGTACGTTTTAGCTGGAAACATAGATGATGTGCTGGCAAAGCAAATTAGTTCTTGGCCCACAATAGCCTCTAGCACGAGAGTCCTCAGGTGTGCGCTTTGAATCATAATAAAGCTATGCTGCACTTAGATGGCAGTGTTCCAGAAGGGCACTGCTTTGTTTCTGCTACATCATGTGAGCAGACCCATGTTTCTCACTGAAGGTAATGATCCCTGTGAACAGCATGGTGCCCAAGCCTTTGATATGTCCAGGACTCAGTACTGCCAAAGCTATCAAACTTAAAGTCCCACTGGGACAAACAGATCACTCAAGGATGGTTGTGCCTATTACCACCCAAGGTGGCCTTGTGTGTGCACAAAGAATTCCCAGCTCCACAAAAACGTCTTTTACTCTATGCAAAAGAAGCGCACTATGAATTTATTAGGGAGGAGGATCTCAGCTGGTAGAGTGCCTGCCTGGGTAGCATGCAGAGTCCTGGGCTCCATCTCTAGCATCCTAGGAGAGCAGGTGTGGGGGTACATGCCTGTGATCCCAGCACTTGGGAGGTGGAGGCAAGAGGATCAGAAGTTCAAGGCCAGCCCAGGCCTTGTCAAATAAAAAAGGGATGGTGGTGGGGGAGACAGACCAGCAGTCAGAGACACACACACAAAGAGAAAGGGGGGCCACTTTATTGTTATTGTATTATTTGGGGCTGGAGAAGTCTAGTGGTTGGAGCATCCACCTAGCATGTAAGACCCTGGATTTGATCTCTAACACTATAGAATATACACATTTGTCTAAGTAGCCCATCCTTTTTCAAAATCGCCAAAATTTTCCCAGGCTGGCAACTTGCCACCAAGCCTGATGACTGGAGTTTGATCCCCAGAACCCATATAAAGTTAGGAGAGAACTGACTCCACAAAGTTGTTGTCCTCTGACCTCTACACATGCATTGTGGCATATGCATGCACAATAATAAAACTAAAAATAGGCCCCTTTCCTTTAATGGGTGCTCATCTGTGAACAAATGCTGACAAATAGAGCCAAACATCATGATGAAAATAATTCTGATTATTTTGTGTGTGTTAAAGCTTATTCTGTCCTTCTCTAGCCAATCAGAAGACTACTTCTGGTGACTTTTTTCAGCTACCCTTAGTTTAGTGGGCCAAGTGTCAGTAAGAAGTGAGGCTCAAATATCCAAGGATTCCTGGTCCCTAGAGTATTTGCTGCATGGAACCACCACACTCATCCCCGATTGTTTATACTTTTGTTTAACAAGTACTTATAGGCACTTAATGATGTTGTGCTGGCAACAGCTGAAAAATAAGACAATTGCACCCAGGGTTCTCATTCAGACAAGGAACTCAAATCCGTGTAACATCACATAACTCCAGATCACACAGGAGGAAGTCAAGTCCTGAGTCACAGCTGGGCACCTCAAGGAAGTGGCAGCTGTTGAAAGATAGGCATTCCAGATGAAGAGGATGACAAGGCTGACAATGAAGGATGAACTTAGATCTTGCAGTAACATCGGGGCAATGGTGAAGATGCTCTTGCCTTTCTCAGCATCACAGGACTCCAACCCACCAAGCACCAGGCCTGGCAGAGAAATCAGCCTCTCTGGCAGCCGCCATATCTTGCCTCTCTTTCCTGAGTGCTTGTCCCTGTCACACAACTGGTTGGGGCTCAAGAGCTTCCCAGTTCTTGGGTTTACATAAGACCTTGAAAGGTTTTTCAGAGCAGAAGTAACAGCACACCTGTGGCAGCAGATAGCTATGTCAGGATTTGACAATGAGGATACCCTCCTGAGCCTCACCCTGCAGCTTCCCCGGATGGGCCACCTACACATCCCACCACACCCAAAGACTCAGAAAATCCTCCTTCGCACTGTTTAGCCCAATCTTTGCAGACAGCTGGTTCACCTGTGCCTGCTGGGGGCTCTCTTGTCTCTCTTCTTAATCCCATGTTTGCAGGTGTCAATGACATTTGTTGTTTTCTGTTGCTTTCTCTGGAGAGAAATGGACCCAAACTAGAGCACTGTTAGGGAAATATTCTGTCTCCCCAACTCTGCTTTCAGAGGACACTTGGCTGATGAGAGGGCCTGCTGCTTGACATGTTGTGTGCACAGCACGTCAGTCACAAGGGAATCAAGGTACAGCCTGCATACATGGAGACACTATTCACCCAAAAATGCCACAATCTTATCCATATGTTATGAAGGTTAGAGTTGAAAACAGAACGAATTAAATCTTTAACAACTTTTCTCACTGACTTGTAAATTGATCTAACTGAAAACCAGCTTGCCTGACATTGCTGAATCCCTACATCCAATCCCCAGTAGGACACCTGCCCCCAATTAAAAACAAAAACAAAATATAATAATAATAATAATACCTTTGTAATTTCACATGGGAAGATGAAAACCCCTATTTCATGTCCAAAGCACTGCTTCTATGTAGCTGAGAATGGCTTTGAACTTCTGAGACCCCTGCCTCTACCTCCAGTGTTGAGAGACTTCAGGCATGAGACATACCAGATTTGTGTTGCCAGGGATGGAACTCATGACTTCACCTCACACATATGATGCAAGCGCTCTACCAACTGCAGAGCCATGGTGGCTTCAGAACCCAGGAGGCTGAGCTTCTACGATACCTACTTCTTGTAGCCAAGAAGATAGCAAAGGCCCAGAGTATGAAAGATGGTCTGGGGATGGAAAAATGCCTTACAGGTTAAGAGTTCTTCCAAAGGTCCTGAGTTCAATTCCCAGCAACCACATGGTGGTTCACAACCATCTATAATGTGGTGTCCTCTTCTGTCCTGAAGGCACACATGCAGGCAGAATACTGTATAATAAATCTTTTGAAAAGGGAGAAAGACAGTCTGTCTCTCATGTAGCCCTTACCAACTGGTTCTTGAAATGTGTAGGGTGAAAATAAGCTTAAATGACTCACCTTTTTCCCCCAAGTGTCTTGAACACACAGTACAGTGAACATGGCAGGCAAGTGCCAACTCACCAAGTAAGTCTCCCTTTCTTTTTAATAGTTTATTTGATCTGGTTTGGTTAAGAGGTAGGGTTTCCCAAACAATGTAATAGGCTAACTGTGTGTAGCCCTGGCTGTCAAGGAGGGAACTCAAGGGAGCTGCCTGCCTCTGCCTCTCAAGTGCGTGGATTAAGGAAAAGGTGTGTGCTACCACTGCCTGGCAACTAAAGAGTTATACCAAATTTCCAGTCGACTATGTCTCCATGGCACATTCTGAGGTTAAACTCTCTGTTCAAACACTTCCCCCATCCATGATACTTCTTCCTCCTCTCCATTCGTTCACCCTCAGCACTCTTGTTCCCAAACCTTTAAAAATGCCTAAGCAACTGCCTGAGCACGTGCCTGTAATCCTGGCTATTCTGCAAACAGAAGTTAGAAGGCCTGAGATTTTGAGGTGAACAGAAACAACACAGATTCTGTCTCAAAGAATCAAGAGCTGGGCTGGAGAAATGGCTCAGCGGTTAAGAGCACTGCCTGCTCTTCCAAAGGACCCGGGTTAAATTCCCAGCACCCACATGGCAGCTCACAACTGTCTGTAACTCTAAGATCTGACACCCTCACACCAAGGCACATAAATTAAAAATTAAATTAAAAAAAAAAAAAAAAGGAATCAAGAGCCATGGATATGGGTTAGTGGGTAAAGACACTGCACAACCTAGAGCTCAATCCTCAAATCATGCAGAACAGAAGGGTAAAACCAACTCCAAGGTTGACCTCTGACCTCCACAGGCATGCTGTGGCATGAACACACCAGCAAAAGAAAATATTTTTAACTCAAGTTAAAAAGCACTTTTGACTAGGAACAGTATATTATACTATAACCCCAACATTCTGAGAGGTGAGAGGACTTCTCCAAGTTCAGGACAAGCCTGAGTTAAGACCCTATAAGGTAATAAATAAGGTAAAAGCCAGTAAGAGTCCAACAAAACACAGAAACTCTCTAAACCGTAGCCTGAGAACTGTTAAAAAGTTACATGGTAATGATTGCCTGTACTCTCAATATTTGGGAGATAGATACAGTAGGATCAGCTATTCCAGGCCAGCCTCTCCCACACAGTGAGTTTGAGCCCAGTCTAGCCTATGACAATCTAAAAACCAATTATCAACAAAATATCAGCCTGAAAACTTAGTCTGTGAAGTCCAGAAAGAGACAGGGTTAAGCGAAAAGTAGCTAGCTGTACAGGAATGAGAGACTGCCTGTCAGCACTCCTCCTAGTGACCACAGTGTATCTAAATGATGCAAACTATTCAGCCATAGGGGGTGTAGTGTGGGCAGAGACAGACAGGGCAAGATAGGGCTGAGTAGTTAGGAGCACTTGCTGATATCCCACTAGTTCTCAGCCTTCCTAACACTGTGACCCTTCAATACAATTCCTCATGTTGTGGTGACCCTCAACCACAAAAGCTGCTACCTCATTAACTAAAATTTTGCTACTGTTATAAATCAATGTATATATCTGTATTTTCTGATGGTCTTAAGATGACTACTGAGAAAGGACTGTTTGATCCCCAAAAGGGTTCCTAGCAGACAACAGCTGGCTTACCACTCCAGCAGCCTTAAGGAAATCCAGTATCGTCTTCTGTCCTCTGTGGGCACTTGCACACATAGCATACGAATACATACACAGACACATAAGTAAAATTAAACTTTTGAAAAAAGAGTAGGCAAACAAAAAGAGTTGCTTATCTTTTTTCTCCCCTGCCCCCTTTTAAAAAGAAAGGTTGAAGTCATATAAATGCTATGGAGTTCCACTCATTTGCAAAATGGAAAACACTGAATTCAAGCCAAGCATGGATCTCTGTAAGTTCGAGGCCAGCCTGGCCTACAAAGGGAGTCCAGGACAGCCAACACAGAGAAACCCTTTCTCAAAACAAAACAAAAAAACCCCAAACAAACAAAAAACAAAAGGGCCATACTATACACCAAGGGTAAAACAAATACTTTTATTGCACATTTATAAAATCTGCATAGTTGTATTGTGTTCTTTCCTCCCATGATTCCTCTGTGAATCTTTAAAATTTGGTTAAAACAAGAGCTCCCAATTAGAATTTTCTTAAAAATGGGCTTCTCTCTACATATACATACAGATACATGTTCTTTTCTTTATACAAATTCACATCCTTTATTTTCTAAAAGGAAAAAAAGAAAAGAGATTCAAAATTCTATTAGGCAACGGTAGCCTTAGACACAGGTTTCTGGTGATTTTCAGAATTCTGCTTAAATGATTCCTGTTAAAATGTTCTTGTGTGACTTCACAATACCACATCTGGGCTGAATGGTCCGGGATGCTTTCTTTTCTTTCACTCAGCACTGAATGTGAGGTTTTCCGGTTTACTTAAAATATAAACAGACCAAGGAAGGAGGCAGCTTTCCCATTGGCTTCGTGGTGCAGCCTTAGATTCTACCCACATATGAGAGGGCTCATGAGACCCGTGTTAGCACCCAGGCAAGGCCCCCAATAACAATCTCTAGTAGTTAAAGATTTTTAAATGTCAACTGAACTTGACAAAACAATTAGAAACTGCTCCTCCAACTCAGTTCTGATGAGTCACCCTTCTGCTGTCAGAAAGACTGGTGCCTGAAGGGTAATTTAAAAAGTGGCACGAGGCTTAGACAAACCCAAGAATTATGGGAGATCAAAAAGGCAATTCAGGTCTTCTGGGATGATTTAAAACCTTAATGCACTGGCTCCTGCCTCCTTCAGTGAAACAGCTTCATGATTCAGTACCTAAAATGTGCAACTTTATCCTTAATCCCTTAAACACACATCATGAGAGGGGTGGGGGGGTCTGAATCTTGCTCAGCCACCCAACCCTCTCTCCAGGGAAATCTGAAACAACAGACTGCTGTGTAACAGGCAGGTGACTGTAGAGCAGGCCTGTAGAGTACTGACCACGAGCAGCTTATTTCACTGTTACTGCTGAAACTCCTTGAATGGACGCCATGACAGCTGCAAACCGGCTGCAAAGATCATAGGGAGAATTTGGTCGAATAGTTGGAGGCTCCTTTAGGACGATGATTTCTGCAGAAGGATCCAGAAGCCTGGGTAGGAACTCCCCTAAGCACAGTCGAAGATTTTCTGTAGAGGGAAAATGGCTGATCACACACACAGCTCAACAGATCTTAGTGGAAAGTAAGAAGTCTGCAGCTATACAAGTGGGCCTTTCAATAAGCCAACATTCAACTCAAACAGCATGTACCCTGCTATAGCCCCTCCCACTTTAGGTGGAAAGCGATTAGGGCTGCATAGCTGAGTCTGTGTCCAACCTCTGATGTTGTGTGTGTGTGTGTGTGTGTGTGTGGGGTGTCAGGAAGAATTTGGCAGCAGTAAACGGTATCTGAATACACCAATGAAAAATCAGCTCAGAGGCAAACATTGTTACCATGACTTCACTGCAGCCTGGGTTCTAAAGACATAATGTGCAGCCATTGCTGCCAAAAAATGCTGCCAAGTTTTCCGTTCTTATGGAAACATTAATGAGTCAATCACAGAAGGACTTTTAAACATCTTCCTACCATTATCCAACGCATACAAGCATCAAATCGTATATCTTTGGATTGGATTGTAGTAAAGTGTTTGACGTTTTAAAAATGCTCTTTGGGTTGCTGATTTGTGTTTCATTATTTTTAAAAAAGTATTAAGTGAACTTTGGCTTCAATAAGATCAGAATTTCAATCTTTCTGAAATAGCCCTCAATGTACCTCTATCTTTTTATGTGACATATTTATGTGACATGGTGTGCTCAGCATTGGTATTCACTGAATTAAAATATCAATCAACTCTGTTTGGTTTTTTTGTTTTGTTTTTTCAAGACATAGTTTCTCTGTGTAGCCTTGGCTGTCCTGGACTTGCTTTGTAGACCTGGCTGGCCTTAAAACTTACAGAGATCCACCTGCCTCTGCTTCCCCCAGTGCTTGGATTATAGGTGTGCGCCACTGTACCCAGCTTCAATCAATTCTGAAAAGCCCTGCTTTTCCAATGCTCTTAAATCCTAAAGTATCTTCAGCTTTTATTTTAAAAAAAAAAAAAAAAATCCATCTTATGAGCTGCAAACTTAGTATCTTTAATAAATGATACATTTCTCTATGATTTTTTTAAAATCCATTAAGGTTTGATTTGCGCACCTATTTTAATATGCAAATATACCTGGCGTGCTTGAGGGTTCCTGGGTGAGGAGACCAATAAGATGACTCAGAGAGCAAAGTGCCTGTTGCACAAAGTGACCAGAATTCAGCACCCAGAGGCCAGGTAAAGATGGAGAGAAAGGACTACTCTACAGAACTGTCCTCTGAGTGGCTTACATGCGCTATGGCACATGCATCCCCGTGTACACCTAATATTAACAAATAAAAACAACATTTTAAAACTTGTTTGAGCCAGGCGTGGTGGCACACTCCTTTAATTCCAGCACTCAGGAGGCAGAGGCAGGTGGATCGTTGTGAGTTCGAGGGCAGCCTAGTCTACAAAGTGAGTCCAGGACAGCCAAGGCTACACAGAGAGAGATCCTGCGTCAAAAAACAAAACAAAACAAAAAAATTGTTTGACATAGTAGAGACACCTTTAATCCCAACATTCATGAGGCAGAGGTAGGCGGATCTCTGAAGAAAGAAAGAAAGAAAGAAAGAAAGAAAGAAAGAAAGAAAGAAAGAAAGAAAGAAA
>OU015749.1:104522556-104578647 GCA_907169655.1 Acomys percivali | reverse complement strand
AAAGAAAGAAAGAAAGAAAGAAAGAAAGAAAGAAAGAAAGAAAGAAAAGGGGTGGGGGGAGAAGAAGAAGAGAGGAAGAAGAGAAAGAGAGAGAAGTTGGTCTCGGTAGCACAGGCCTATACTTCCAACACTGAGGGAGGCAGAGGCAGGAGGATCTCTGTGAGTTCGAGGCCAGTCTGGTCTACAAAGTGAATCCAGGACAGCCAAGGCCACACAGAGAAACCCTGTCTTAAAAAACTGGGGGAAGTAAAGGAAAGAAGGGAAGGGGAGGGGAGGGGAAGAGAGGGGAGGGGGAGAAAGGGGAAGGGAAGGAAAGAAAAAAGGAGAGAAAGGGAGAGAGAGAGAGAGAGAAAGGGGGAGAGAGAGAGAGAGAGAGAGAGAGAGAGAGAGAGAGAGAGAGAGAGAGAGAGAGAGTGTGTGTGTGTGTGTGTGTGTGTTCTGTAGGTGAACTGAACTGCAACAAGTAGGAAAATGTAAAAGCCCTGCTTGCCAAGTAGCAAAGCTAATTTTGTTATCAAGGCTATTTCTTATCAATTATCCTCTTAAAACTTGCTACACTGGATGTGATGCTCTGTACCACACACATGATGGTGCTATTGTCTTTCAAATGCTCAAATACACTAATGTGTCCAGAGAATTAAGTAAAACTATAGATCTAAAGAAAAACAACAGAAAACAATGAAACACAGAGCAATTGCTTATTTCAAGATTTCTCAATAAATCCTGTATGCTAGACCAGGTTACTAGACTCCTTACATGAGTGGGAAATGAACACGAAGGGTTCCTATTAGCATAGTCACCTTCCAAGCCAACTGAATGCACCTACAAAATACTATCTTCAGGATTAAGTAACCATTTACTAATTTAGTGAAGTAATTATTAGTTAATAATAATCTTATATACTGAAACTTCAAACCTTGAGAAAATTTAGTTTAAGAGCCATCAGATAATCATACTCTGCATAAATAAATTTTGATTTTTGAACTATAAAAACCCAGAATTTAGTAGATGGGAAAACAATGGCAGACTAACATTCCTGCAGAGTGCTGGCTATACCTGGGGAGTAGGGGGGCCTGGGTTTAGTGCCCAGTGGTTGTAACTCCCAGGACTTGCTGTCTGACCCTGGAGTGGCTTGAGTAGCTGGCTAAGGCAAAGAGGCAAAAAGCAGTGAAGCCCAAACTCCCATGCCGTTTCCCTGGTGCAGACCCATGCATCTCACTGCAGACGTTAGGGGGTTCCGATGCTCCAAAAGGCTTCAACAACCAGTGACACTAAAGAGTTAAGATCACTGAATTTTCAGATACACAAAAGCACAGAAACTCTAAGCAGTGCTAGCAACACACCTGCAATATCCTTTCCCAGGTAAGAGCACCAATGGCTCCTCATGACCTCAATGGCATCCAGGTCGTCCTTGGAGATATCATTATTAATGATCAGGTGGATGCAAGGAATGATCAACTCATTCATCACATTAATGCCCTCTGATACAGAGTGGTCGTCATTTGTTTCAAAAAGAGAAGCAGCCTTGGCATTCAGCTCCTACAGATAAAAGACAGGGAAGGGAAGACTGAAAAAGCAGTAGTAATCTTAGTAGTAATCTAAGCCAACAGTTACACCAAAATCACCTAACTGGAAAAACAAAAACCAACCAACCAACCAACCAACCAACCAACCAACGCATTGGTTCCTGCCCCAGAGATGCTGACATAATTAGGATATAAGTGACCTGGGCCTTGGGATTTTATAACAACTCCCATGAGTATTCTAATGCAACCCAAAGTTGTGACTCAAGGGCCTAAACTTACAAGCCAAGGTCCTATTTGATATCTGTTTCTACCCAAAGACCTATTTATTAATTCTCAGTCTTTACTGGCCACTAGAACCACACACAGAAGACAGACCCAGGCTGCTCTCAGACTGGTCAGTTGTCACCAATGTGTGAAGGTGCCCCCTTCGGGACGCTGACACACACTAGAGGATGAGAGCCAGCAATGGAAAGCCTAAAGCATCCCTAGTCCGACAGCAGTGAAGGGGGTGCAGACACTCAAGGTGTCTCTATCTGGTGACTTAGAAGCCAAAGGCACAGAGCCTTTTAGTACTCCGCAGCAAAGTAGCCAGCCCTGCCACACCTGTAACTAACACAGCAATCAAAGAATTACTACAAAACAAGGATGCTGAGGGGAAGGATAAACCCACAGATGTCTGGGGAAGTGAACACACAAGGACAACCTGCAAGCTAGCCACTGCTTGACATTTTCATGAAGAACTAGCATGATGTACACTCCTGGGAAGGCTGGCCGTATTCTACCTGCCTTTCCGTATGGCTGCCCAATGAAAAAGGGCTAAGATGACAAGGTTAACAAGACTAATTCTTACATTCAGTAACCTTGTGTGAGAATGGACTATTAAGATACATCTAGTTCTGAAAAATTGTCCTCTGTTAGGCAACCCTAGAAAACATCACACTCTTCCTACATATTCACTGTGGCTCAGTATATGGTGGGCTGAAAGCAAATAGCTGACCAGAAGGTGGCTCTGTGCTTAATAAACTGTAGAGGGGCAATATGCTAAACATGTTAATGCAGGTATGTGAGAGGGCATGGTTGGCACAACATATGAAGGGTTGGAGAAGAACTATACACAGAGAAAGCAAGGGAGGGCAGAAGGAGAGATTAAGGTTTCATAAATGGTACAAACCAGAAGGCATTTTCTGCGGTACAAAGCAATCACAGACTCCTTCACACCCCTGCGGGGCCCCTTCATCAGCAGGGCGGCGTTGCTCTGGTAGGCATACACCAGATAGGACAATGCTTCCTGGTACCTTAAAAAGTGGGAGACAATCCACAGCTGAGTTCCCTTTGTCAAAATCTAGGGCTTAGTTCTCACTTTTCTGCAATGAGAATCTATTTAGCTACAATATGATGTACTGGGAAAAGCTTGGGTGCCAAAGACCACAGCCAATCTCAGCTCTTCTGCACACTGGCCAAGAAAGGAAACATCTGTGGGCCTCAATTTTTTTCCATCTCTAAAACAAAGAAAAGGACTACTAACTAGAGCCCATGACAAGCAAAATTTTACTTTCTAGTTACTAAGGGAGTCTAGCATAATCCTATCTCCTTGGTAATAAACCCATTATTACATGAAGAACAAGAATACAGTGTGATGTGTACAGCAAGATGAACCATGGGGGAGGGCGGGGTTAGGCACAGTGTGTGACAAAGGAGGGGACTCACGGCAGTGACTTCTGAGTAACCCTGGATGGGCATCAGTGTTCTGACTAACAATGCTAATAAGAGAAAAGGTCAACATACTTTCCTTTTTGAAAGAGTTCCAGGCCTGTTAGGAGGTACACAGACACCTTTCGGAACAAACTGTAATCTTCATGCCACCTCTGGAAAGGAAGGACTACCATTAATGACTTGATCTCAGTAAGCCAGTGCTTGTTTCACTCTCACTGCTGTCAGCTCAGTACAACCAAGCAGTCAGCACATCTGGTCAAGTACAAACACACATAGAACTTCTGGGTTAAAAACAAAACAAACAAACAAACAAACAAAAGACTTAAAGCTGAGCATGGAGGTGCAGGACTGTAAATCCAGCACTGGAGAGGTGGAGACGAGAGCATCAAAAAGCCCAGAGACATCCTCAGATACATGACAAATCCGAGCCCAGCCTGGACTACAGAATGTCGTGTTTATGCCACCGACCTGTCTACGTAACTTGCCGTGTTCTACTCTTTCCGCTGAGGATCAGTAAATCATTTCACTTCACCTAAGTATTAGCACTTATACACTCTCCTAACCCCAACACAACACGTCAAAGTCCTTCTACTCTGATTTATACAAGTGACATTCTGAGTACGGAAACAAGCAGGCACACATGGGGAAGAAGGGAACACAAGGCTTCTCAAGCCAAACTGTGAAACTGCGGCTTAGTAAGCACAGACAACACAACTCTGGGACAGAGTGTGAGTTAATTTAATCTATAGTTCCACACAGTTAGAAAATGATACCACTACACACTCACATAAGCACACATACCGACACAGCAACTACAACAGCACTGCCTAGTTCAAGGCTCAAAAGAGCCCTTAGGAAATTAGTGCAGACACAGTCTAACAGAAGCCTGAAAACACAAGAGCTGTGGTTCTGAGGCTAAGATAAGGTCTTTTTTCATTTACCCCCTCTCAATGAGTATCCCTGGCTGTCCTAAAACTCAGAGACCCACTGCCTCTGCCTGCTGGGTGCTGGGATTAAGGTGTGCCCCACCACACCCAGCTTTTTTTTTTCCCTTCTCTATTTCAGGTTTTAATTATTATTATGGAGCTGGTCAGTCTGGAAACATAAAATTGTTCATTTTATCTTAAATATCACTTGCCTCTAGAATTAATGTTTGGTGAGGAATTGAAAAAACAAAACCAAACAAGCCCCCAAACTGACCTTATATTCCTCCATGTTCATGTCATCTGGACCAATTTCCATCAGCTTGGCCTGAGCCACCTTCATGATGCTGATAGATCTGTGTGGGACAGAGTTCAGAAAACAATGGAGGGAGCATGGCTGCACCTCCAAATTGGAGGAATTTGCCCAATGAGACCCCATGCAGAAACAGGCCTCACATACTCTCACCTCTCATCATAGCTGAGGTTTCTATCTGCAAACTGTTCCAGAAGGGTCCGCTCTACTACCCTTTTGGGTGCTTCGTTTTGGAAAAAGTAGACAAGAACATGCTGAAGGCGAGGATCACTGTGAGAGGTGGGGGTCTCTTTGGCCAGCTGATAGAGTCTGGAGTATTCTTCATGAAACGCCTGATAGATAATTGGGGAGTGGAGAAGGGAACGCTGTGGGCATGAGCACACATACAGAAACTGACACCAGAACGCCAGAGCCGCTCTCTCTTTTTGCCTGTTTTTTCAAGAAAGGGTTTCTCTGTGTAGCCTTGGCTGTCCTGGACTTACTTTGTAGACCAGGTTGGCCTCGAACTCACAGTGAGCCACCTATTTCTGCCTCCCAAGTGCTAGGATTAAAGGCGTGCGCCACCACCCCATGACTACCTGGCATCAGAGCCTGGCATGTTAAGGAATACTGGTCTTTTTGGTTTTTTGAGACAGGGTTTCTTTGTGTAACAGTTCTGGCTGTCCTGAAACTCACTCAGTAATCCAGGCTGCCTCAAACTCACAGAGATCCACCTGCCTCTGCCTTCCAAGTGTTGGGATTAAAGGCGTGTGCTGCCACCCCTCCCCCCTAGTCCATGCCAGGGACTTCTTATTGAGAATTGCAAAATCAACTATAGAATATGTACACTGTTGGCATATCTTAACTGCCCGGAATCCTGGCACTAAAGACATCTATACTCAAAAAAACAAACTCATTTTCCTCAAGTTTTGTTTGCTTTTGCTGTAGTCTATGCTACCCAAGACCTCACTATGTAGACAAGGCTGGCCTCAAACTTGTGGCCTCCTCTTGGTTCTGCCTCCCACGTGCTAGGATTACAGGCATGAGCCATCATGCTTGGCTCTCATCAAGTTCTTAGCTTAAAAACACCAGTACTTATCTTAAATTGTTTAAAAATCCATCCATATGTAATCTCATTCAAATATCTTAAACTTCAAATACCTCAAATAGTATGACCTTCTCTCTTATTTTAAAATGAAGGTTCTGAAGTTAAAAAGGCAGTCTTCTCAGAGCACGTGACACCAATGAACATTAAGCAACCTCATCATCCCTGTAGGCTGGATGCAATGCACAGTGGCACTGCTAACTGCTGGGCTAGTGCCTGGTGAAGATGAGCCACCATCAGCTTTCTGGGGTGGTTTGCTCATCAGTTGGACAGAAAAGACAGTTTCATGTTTCACTTCAACACAGGATACTGTGTGTGCAGTAGAGTGCATATGTGTGGAGACCAGAGGGTAACCTTGTGTATTGTTCTTCAGATTCTATCCAACATACACTTTGGAGAAAAGTGGGAAGTCACAACAGTCTCTGTCCTGGAACTCACTATGTAAAGCTGTGAGTCTTGAACTCACAGAGACCTGCCTGCCTCTGCCTCCCAAATACTGAGATTGAAGGCATGTGCCACCATGCTTTGTTCACTATACTCTTTTGGAAAAAGGTCTCGTATTAGCCTCAAACTCACCAAGTAAGCGCTGGGATCACCAACATGCTCTATACCATGTCTAGTTGCGTGCATATATGTATGGGGCACTGTTCATGTGTGTCTAATACCCGCAGAAGCCAGAAGAATGTCAAACCCTCTGAAACTAAAGTGAAAGGCAGGTATGGTCCAGTGTTAGGTACTGGGAACCAAACTTGGGTTTTCTGCAAAAGCAGTGTATATTGGGACATCTTTCCAGTCTTGTGGAAAATTTTGGTTTTTTAAATGCAGGTTCTGGAGATTAAACTTCTATCCTTCTGACTGAGCAATCTCCCCCAAAACAGGCTATTTTCATACCATTTCCCACCATCTTACAGAAATATCTCTGGGTTATGAGGATTAAAATGTTATAACAAGAGTACCTTAATAAGCCCTGCTTCAGACCCATCTCGGTCAAAGGTCTGGCGTGCTTTAGCTATGGCCAGGATGACCCCTTGCATGGCAGGGCTCAGCATCACCTACCACAGAGGGCATAAAACAGAGAGAAAAGGAGACCAGACAGGTTCAAAGGAGACTGCATGAGGAGAGGTGAGAAGAATGCTGGTAAGAAGCAGAGCACGGTCTCGCTGCCAGCGCAGGCTGCAGGCCAAGCCTCCCAGCCCTACTCTAGATGCATGCGGAGCCCTGGCTTTCCTTGTGGTGGTGCCTATGACAAGCTGTCCCACCACATGTACATTGTGGTTCTGTAAGACACAAAGATGCTCAAGAACACTTCTGACAGGACACAGCTGAAGATTAAGCAACTATACGGTCAGCACTCCAACTTAGTTCTCTGATTTCCACCAAAATGAGGGCATAAAGGTATTGAATAGTTGTAAACTTTCTATAAATAAAAGTATATACCCACGGCAGAAAAAACAAAACAACAAAACAGAAACCTGAGAGAAAGGATTAATGACTATTTGTGTACAATGCAACTGACAAGGAGACAGACCATGAGTAACAGCTGCTTGCTGAACTTCAGAATTAAAAGTAAAACCAACTTTAATCCACATTTGTTTTATTTACCCAGCAAGTAGAAAAATTCTACTTGGAAGACAAAATAATGGACTACCACCAAAACCAAACTGTCTCTTGAAGGTAAACATGTTTTTGTTCATAATACCAAATGGAGCTAATCCTGTTGTCCCTAGACCATCTAGGCATTGTAGCAGTCCCTCCTAAACACAAGCTGGGTGCGCGAGCACGTGCACACATGCATGCCAACAGTGCACAGCAGGAATGGGTCACCTGTGCCCTTTCAAAAACAGCCAGTCAAAAGCAGACAGGACTGCATGTCTGTTCCTTGTTTGTTTCAGTGAAAAAATATTAGCTGTGACAGACAACCCTTTGGAAGACACCACACGGCTACCCTGCACTCTGTACCTCCTCATCATAGCCATCTGCATCAGATCTAACCAGAATCCTTCCCACACTGGGAATCTCCACTTCAGAGACCTCAGAGGCGTGTGGGGCAGCGGCCTCTGTGTCTCTGGCCTCTGGGGCCTGCTCTGACTGCTCTGCAGGGTTTGCTTCCGGGGGTTTGGGCTTCTCAGGTTCAGCTTCCTTATGCTGTGACAGCAGAATGGAGAGAAAGTAAGAACAACAATGGGGAAAACCGGAAAGAAATAAAGAGGGATGGCTAAATTCAGCAGAGACATGGACCAATAGAAATGACAGAAAGCTGGCAGTTGGTATCAAAAGCCAGACCCTTTCAAAGGAGGGTCACTCACTCAGTCTCACCTCGCTCAAGGCTGCTTCTACACCGCTCTTCTCGTAGGCACGGGCTGTGTTTGCAATAGCCTGGGCAGTCTGCTCCTTTGCAATCACAGCGTGCTCAGAGGACAAGCAGCGAACCCCGTGAGAGGAGGCTGCTGAAGACTCTGACAACAACAACAACAAAATCAGTTGTCACGTCTGATGAATACTGTTTAGAACACTCTGAATATCAGCAAGGAGAAGGGACATACATTTCAATATACAGTACCAGCACACCTCTATCACAGCCCATGACAACACCCCTAGAAACTCTGACAAGAAACAGCTACTCTGCCAGTGGTGCTGGTGGCACACGCCTTTAATTACAGCACTCAGGAGGCAGGGGCAGGTGGATCTCTGTGAGTTTGAGGACAGCGTGGTCTAAAAATCAAGTTCCAAGACAGCCAGGGCTACAGGGAGAAATCCTGTCTCAAAATTTTTTTAAAGTAAAAAGAAAAAGAAAAGGAACAGCTACTCCACAGCAAGGACCCTTGAACATCCGCTAAAATTACTGTGCTCAGCTTTTCCTAGATGTCTCCTCTCACCAACCATCTATCAGGAACATCTCCTATGGAGAAGAGTTTTCACAAAGTCTAACTTTAATCCTGTCATCATCCTGTGGGATGAGCAAAGTACTATATAAAGTATGGGCAGCCTTTCTCATATTATTTCTGCTCATCAGAAAGCAACTTCTAAAGGCATAATCATTCTACCAGACTTTGTGATAGCCACTATAAACACAACCTGCTATGGGGCTAGCAAGATGGCTCAGCGGGGAAAGGTGCTTGCCACCAACCCTGAGGATTCCTTGGAACGACATGGTGGAAGGAAAGAATTGGTTCCCAAAAGTTCTCCTCTGATCTCAACTCATGTGCTATGGCATGTTCATCCACACTCCTCCCATTAAAGAAAAATTAAAAATTAAAAACCAAAGAAACCCACTGAGAAGAGAGGCATCACCAAGCAGTTAAGTATCTAGGTAGTGCAAGGACCTGATTGGACCGGGTACACCACATTCCTTGTATACCTTGTGACGTGGAGAAATCCTGTGAGGAGGAGTTTGGGGAAGACTCCATCTGTGGGATCTTACAGGACTGCTCTTCCTCCCATTCCTCCACCTCTTGCTCAAACCTCCAATTATCTTCGTGAATGTACTTCCTGAGTTCCACAGACAGGGCCTCCACTTCTCCCGCCATTTGATCATCAGATTCGTTAGGAGCTGCCTCTGAGGGAAAACAGTTAAAATAAAGGGCCACCCAGGAAAAGGTAAACCAAAAACCCATCACAGAAGGAATGAGCACATTTCAGCTTTTCTCTTATCCCTAAATAGACATATACAATAACATGTATACTTACATACATACATAACTCTATCAAAACTGCCAGGATGAGGCTAAGAAGCACAGCACATGAGGAACCCTGCCAGGCAGCATCAGCAGCTAACAGCACTGGCTGCTCTTGCATAGGATCCAGTTCCCAGAACCAACTTGGTAGCTCATACTCTGCATGCTTCCAGTTCCAGATCTGATATCCTCTTCATGCGTGTGGTACACATACATATATGCAGCCAAATATTCATAAGCATAAAATAAAAATAAGCCCTTTAAAATCAACATCTAGTGACTGAATGACCACATGACAGAATGATGATTAAATTATGGTCAGTCACTGGAGAGAGCCAGTGTCGTAAACTTGAACATCAACAGATGTGATAGAATCCTAACATTACAGGCTGCAGAGGTGGCTCAGTGCTTGCTGCTCTTACATAAGAACCCAAATTTAGTTCTCAGGCTCATAACCACCAAACTCCAGCCCGGGATATCCTGTATCTTCTGGCCTCTGTATGTACCAGGAGTCACATACACAGAAATAAGTTTTAAAAAGAAAAAGAAAATTTTAAGTAATAATGTTATCAACTTAACTACTGTATCTAAGAGTGGTAGAAGTGGAGGCTTCTCAAAGGTCATGAGTTTAATTCTCAGCAACCAAATGGTGACTTACAACCATCTATAATGAGATCTGGTGTCCTCTTCTGGTGTGACAGCTCATATGCAGACAGAATACAGTATACATAGTAAGTAAGTAAATCTTTTAAAAATTTTAAAAAGTGGTAGGAGTCTAGGGCATGGTGGTACACAGCTATAGTCTCAGTACAGCACCAGAGAGGTGAAGGTAAGAAGACCAGGAGCCGAGAAGGCAGGACAGGATACTACCTCAAAAAGACAAAAGGATGATCACCTATTTCAATACAGCTGAGTAAGACTATCAAGGCACTGAGCTGAAGCAGATATTATATAGTGAGACCCTGCTTTAAAAAAGAGATAAAAGAAAAGAGCCACATATTTATATTTATATGAAATCCACCATCAAAAACCAAGGTAAAAATATTGGGTAAATGGTGCATAATCAAGAAACATTAAGCAATTTAATAAAAAATGACAAAAATAGTGAGGACACATTAAATGACTAAATTTTATTTCTTTTTCTAAATTTTTATTTATTTTTATTTTATATGCATTGTTGTTTAGTTGCATGTATGTCTGTGTGAGGGCAACAGATCCCCTGGAACTGGAGTTACAGACAGTTGTGAGCTGCCATGTGGGTGCTGGGAAATGAACTGGGGTCCTCTGGAAGAGCAGCCAGTGAGTGCTCTTAACTCCTGAGCCATCTCTCCAGCCCCCTAAATTTTATTTCTAATCATGCCATCAAAACCAACAAAAAGAAATCTACAACAGAACAACAAAATCCTCATTAGCTGCCACTAATTAGCCTTTCATCAATCAAGTGAAAGTCCATTTTTTTTGAAGTGGGGGTTTAGGGTCTTATGTAGCCTCGGCTGACCTAGATCCTGTTACCAGTACCTTTGGGTGCTAGGATTTTTTTTTTTTTTTGGGTGCTAGGATTACAAGCTCGTATACACCTGGTTTACAAAGTGCTGGGGATCAGACCCAGGGCTTCATTGAACACTCTATGAACAAATCTTAATCCCCAGCCCTCCATGTACACCATAGAAATGAGCAATGTAGGCAGTACCATGGACTCACAACAACAAACAGCTCGTGCCACTATTTATGGCTTTACAGCATAAATATAGGGTGGTTGTTTTCTGACTTTGACCTGTTTGGAAACCCAGGCTGGCCTCATAATCCTCCTGCCATGCCTCTTGGATGCTGAGTTTACAGGCCTGGGCCAGCACACCCACTTAAGGAAGTAATATTTATGAAAAAAAAAAAAAATAGTCTGTTAAATTCTCAATTAATAAATAGTGGGTAGAACTGCATAGAAAGTACCTCAGTGGGAGGGAGAAATGAGGAAAGGAAATAAATACATGAAATCAACACACAGAACATGTCCTGAGGAAGACATACAATCCTCACAGCATGGACTTGCTGGGGAGTGAGTTAATGGTCAAAGACAGAAGTAGGAAAAAGTAAGCCTATTTTCTCTTTTACAGTTTTTATGTTTTAAGGACATCTTATATAATAATAAATTGTAGTTTAAATGTCTTTGTTTAAAGTATGAGACTGTCCTCTGCCAGGACTAGATTTTCCCCCAAACTCTAGATTCTATTCAGCCATTTTTACCTGTATCCAGGTGGGGTAACTTGTCATTGATATACATCAAGCAGTATGCACTGACATTTCTCAGGCCCCCATAGGAATCTCTCTCAAGTTCCTCCCAGGAAGATTCAGTGACAGAGATATCATTGTATTTGAGCCAGATCTGCCGAGCTTGGTTGTATATGTATGCCCAGTAGTGTCCAGCATTGGCTTGTCCTTCGTGAACAAGAACTGCATGTAAACGATAAGGCACCTGCAAATCAGACAGGTGTGCTCTCAGACCGGGCACAGAAACGTGATGCCGTGTGTGTGTCACCACCAGCAGGTAGAAGGGAAGGGCCACACATGCACTAGAAATAGCACTCACATCAAGCATGTTGCCAGTTCAGGGTAGACAATGAAGACACAACGTCGGAAGCTATCAATCCCAGGGCTGCTACAGTGAGGGTTAAACCATCCCTTGCTGGAGGCTCTTCCGGCCTTATTTCTTCTCAGTACCTCACCATGCTCTCACTCAGGAGCAGACTGCGTTTTATTTTTGTTTGTTTATTTGTTTGTTTGTTTTTAAAGTCACAAGAGACAAGGGGTAAAGTCAAGGGCTGCATGGTCTGTTCTGCTGCATGCCACAGCCATGCTCACTGCCCTGCTGTGTTCTGAAGGCCACTTTGCCATAAGCCCTTCACAGATATGCCTCTGCAGAGCCAAGTTCGAGGCCTGTACTGAATAAAAAAGACTGAGGGCAGCAAGGAGTCCTGCTTGCTTTTGAGGTCTCCAGTCACTAGAGGACTAAAGTACGAGGACACTGCTAATGGAATGACCTTCCAGGACCCTGGAGATGGATAGCTGCTCTCCAACCAGCTTTTCCCACTGCACTGCTTCAATTAGCATTTAAGGGGAAATTTTTTTGGTTTGGTTTGGTTTGGTTTGGTTTGGGGGATGGGTTTCTCTGTGTAGCATTTGGCTGTTCTGGACTCACTTTGTAGACCAGGCTAGCCTCAAACTCATAGCAATCCTCCTGCCTCTGTCTCCCCGAGTGCCGGGATTACAGGCGTGTACCACCATGCCCAGCTGGCAGCTCTGTTTTTAGTATTTTTTTAAATTATGTGTATGCATGTGCATGTGGGTATGTACGTGTGAGTTCAAGTGCCCACAGAGGTGAAAAGCATCAAAGCTCCCTAGAACTGAAGTTGTAAGTGGTTCTGGGAACCAAACTTGGGTCCTCTGCAAAAACAGCACACTTTTAACTGCAGGGCCATCTCTCCAGCCCCTAATAGGAAGTATCTCTATTATATGAAAAAAACACAACATGGCAGCATCCAGAAAAGGATGTTTAGAAGGCACTCTGAATTGTTCAACTTGATGTAAGAGAACAGTATACTTCTGTCTTAGGGAGATACCCATGTAGGTCTTTTCTGGTAGTATTACATCTTCTGCCTATTTTCCATCACTTAATTCTACCTGACGAAGAAGAGGATCACAGTACATCTGCTCAATAGCCTGGGTGGTGCTTTCAATACAATTCTTTAAGTCTGCAAAAACAAAAAACAAAACTTCGTTAGAGTGTCTGCGTGCCAGGGCCCACCAGCCATGACTGGCCATGACAACACAAACAGCACTGCTGCTCTTCACCCACACTTTAATGACTTCTACTTCTCACAGGAGACACAAAGCAGCACATGGTGCTGAAGTGGCAAGTGCTTCAGATGATAAAGGCTTTTAATCCAATGTGATTATACTGAGGTCTTTAAAGAATTATTCTTATAAACCTGCACTGAAATTTCTTAAAGAAAGTGATTCAACTTAGGAAAAAGCCTTCCATGAGCTGAAATCAGAGTAAAAACCTGGGCACTGGCAGAAGAGGTGCTGATCTTGTCTAAGGGCCAGGATGGGAGGGAAGGCAAACAAGCACAGTGCATGGGCAGCTGCTGTTTGGGAAGCATTCATTTTGTCAAGATACTCACACCTGTCAACACTGTCCCCACACTAGGAAGCTGAGGCAGGAGGATCATGAGTTTTAGACCTTAGCTTGGGAGAAAGCTATTAAACCACCTTTCCTTTAGCAAGGCCTGGCTATGAGGCAAGCATCGTTACTATCCCTTTACCATCAACAACAATGTTCACATTTAAACAAATGAAGCAGCATGGGAGCACATGCTGATTACCCAGCATTCCAGAGCAAGAAATGGAAGATACGTAAGACTCAAGGTCAGTTCTAAGGCCCTGGCTCAAAGGGACAGGACAAGAGCAGGAGGAGAGGAGGGAGGAACATACCCTGCTCTCTCTCAGCAAAGGTTCCCATGATTGCAACTTACAGAATTTTTTTTTTGGGGGGGGGGGGGTAGCCTGGGAGGAGTAACTGTACAGGGCCAAGCCTACAAGGCAGGAGAAGCAGAGAAGTCACAGTTACCAGGCCTGACGGCACTGTGCACACAACAATGACTGAATAAATACCCAGGGTGCCTAGCCACCAAACAGCCAAATACAGGGAAAAAAGGGAGGAGCTAACAAGTTTTCTGAGCACCAACCTTGTATGTCTTGTTCAATTTCACTCCGCCACCTCTGAAGACAGGTCTTAACGAAGTTCATCTCCTCATCTGTGACTGTCCGAGGAGCTGGGGGTGCAGGCACTCTCAGGGAGGAGTGAGGAGAGGGAAATGGCCCGTTCGTTACCTCAGACTTGGGGAGAGCATCTTGAGGAGAGGAAAAGGAGCCTTCAGCATCCTGGGAGCAGTTTTCTGAACTTGAACTAGAGAAGACAAAGATGGCTCTCATATGATAATATCTAAAATGTAAGTTGGGCTGGACATGGTAGCAGAAACCAGTAATCTCATCCCTGGGGAGGCTAACACAGGTCTGCTATTTTGAGGCCACCCTGGTACAGTTAATAGCCTGTCTCAAAAAAACAAAGTTCAATTTGACCTAACTAATGCACTTGAGAAAACCAGGTGCTTTAAGAAAAGGTACAGTTGGATGTCCTCCCCTCTGTCCCAGTTTCCTGGTAAGGGAAGGCTTTCGTGGGACATGCCCATTGGGCTAGTATGCAGATATAAGTGAGTATATACCATTTGAGTCTTTCTGCTTCTGGGTTAACTCACTCATTATGATCATTTCTAGCTCAATCCATTTATCCACAAATTTCGGGAATTCCTTGTTTTTAATAGCTGAGTAATATTCCATAGTGTATATGTAACACAGTTTCTTTATCCATTCTTTTTTTTTTTTTTAAAGATTTCTTTATTTAATATCCTGCCTGCAAGCCAGAAGAGGACACCAGATCTCATTGTAGATGGTTGTGAGCCACCATGTGGTTGCTGGGAATTGAATTCATGACCTTTGGAAGAACAGTCGGTGCTCTTAACCTCTGAGCCATCTCTCCAGCCCCCTCTTTATCCATTCTTCTACTGAGGGAGAGAACCATGTGAGAATAGCAATGTAGAAGGATCCAGTGGGTCCTAGAAACCTACAAGTAGAACATTATGATAGGCAGATTTGGGCCCAGGGGTCCCGCTCAAACTAAGGCACTAGCCAAGGACAATACAGGCGGTAAAATTTAAACCCCTACCCAGATCTAGCCAATGGTCAGAACAGTCTCCACACTTGAGTGGAGAGAGGGATATGACTTTCTCATGTACTCTGGTGCCTCACATTTGACCATGTCCCCTGGAGGGGGAGACCTAGTGGCACTCAGAGGAAGGACAGCAGGTCAACGAGAAGAGACTTGATACCCTATGAGCATATACAGGGGGAGGTAATCCCTCTCAGGAACAGTCATAGGGGAGGGGAATAAGGGGAAAATGGGAGGGAGGGGAGAATGGGAGGATACAAGGGATGGGATAACCATAGAGATGTAACAAGAATAAATTAATAAAAAAAATAAAAAATAAATAAAAAATAAAAAATAAAAAAATAAAAGTGAAAAAAAAAAAAAGAAAAGAAAAGGTACAGTTAAGATGTGACTGCTAGCAATGCTGACGCTGAGGCAGGAAGATATCAATTGCAAGCCCAACATAAGCTACACAGCAAGGCCCTGTCTAAAAAGTTTATATCTATAATAAAAGCAAACTTTTTCTTATATGAATCATCTTTTTCTAACACAACTTGGTTATGAAGCTAACGTTAGTACTATTCCATTTGACCAATCACAAGCTTAGCATTTAACAAAACTTAGCTGACACAGTAGTTCATGCCTATAACCCCAGGCACCCACGAACTGAAATGGAGGTGGGGAAACACCAAATACAGTGGTTCTCAACCTTCCCAGTGCTGTGACCATTTAATAGTTAGTCCTCATGATTTGGTTAGGTGACCCCTAACCATAAAATTATTTGCAATGCTATTTCATAACTGTAATTTTGCTGTTATAAATCTTAATGCAAATACTTGTATTCTCTGATGGTCTTAGGCCATCCCTATGAAAGGGTTGTTTGACCCCTTCCCCCCAAAAGGGGCTGCAACCCGCAGGCTGAGAAATGTTGCTCAAAACAAAAGGGCCTGTAAGGAGTTTGAAGTAAGATCCTGTCTCCAAACAAAGAAACAATAACTTAAAAAAAAAAAAAAAAAAAGAGCACAAAGCACTGTGTCACTCAGATGGCACAGCACTTGCCTAGCAAGCACAGGACACTGGGTTTGATTCCCTCTACTGAACAAGCCAGGTACGACAGCAAGAACACAGGAGAAAAAAAAAAGCCAACTTATATACTAACATCCGAAAAAAGTTGCCTGATGTGAGTGCTGAACTTGAGTTAGGGTCCTCTGCAAAAGCAGTATGTGCACTTTTAATAGCTGAACTATCTCCCTATCTCAACAATTGAGTATTTTGTTTTTGGATTTTTGAGACGGGATCTCTCTATGTAGCTTTGGCTGTCCTGGAATTCACTCTGTAGGCCATGGTGGCCTCAAATGCAGACATTCGCTCTGCCTCCCGAGTGCTGTGATTAAAGGTGTGTGGCAGCACAGCCTAGCTAACAACTAAGTTTTTAACATAAGCATTTTAGTCTGTGGGGCACAAATGTGCCCTAGTATTTTTATTAGCCAAAACCCAAGTGTGGAGTGTGACCTAAGCTGAACCTGCTGGCACTCTAAGGCTATAAAGACTGCCAGTTGAATAGAAGAGTCAGAGGATTCCCACCCCACCTGTCTTCACAAGCCTGGCCAGCCCTTCCTTATGTAACTCTGCTCACAAGTAAGTAAGTTTTCCCCTTGCTGTTTCTTTACTTAGCCACGCCTCCTTCACTACAGATGAACAAGATGCCTTGGGCCTGACTGGGCTCTGAAAAAGCCCTTTCAAGGCAGTAGGCTCAGAGCAAAGCAGTCCTGAGGATTCTGATCCAGACAGTGAGAAGCCTCTGGAACAGGTGTAACCTTCGGGGAGAGAAGTGTACTGCAAGGACTCAGGAAACTGCCAGTAGGGGAGATGGCAAAACTCTTCCCTAGGCAAAGCTCCCTCCTTGAGCTATCTGGTGGTGGTGGGAGGTGCTCAGCAGGTGGGAAGGATGGGAAATGGTTCAAAGAAAAATGGAAAAACAATACAAACCATTTAAGAAATCTGCTTTATTACCTTTCCTTGGATGTGAGGTCAGAAACCGGGCAGTGCACTGAAGAAAGTGGTAATGTCATGTGCTCAGCACCTCGAGACAGACAGCTTTCAGAGGCAGGTTTTGTACTGGCAAATTCAATAACGTATTTCAACATGTCGGGGAGTGGGAATCGAGATGGGCCCGAGCCATACTTCACATACCTAAGAGACAAAGATACTGGAACACTAGTGCCCAAGTCGGCTATGCGGTGTAAGAACTGCTGACAAAACCATATCATGCAGAGTCAACAGGAAGGCTCATTTTTACGTATACTAATATCCAGCTATGATCCTAGCACTCAGGAGGCTGAGGCAGAAGGATCACCAAGAGTTTGAGACCTACCTGTGTTGCAAAGTTTAAGTGTGGGGCAACCTAGTAAAAGCCTATCTCAATATAACAACAAAATCCCACATTATTCTCAGCAGCATATAATATTTGATTACTCAATCTATAAGGTTAAAAAAAAAAAAAAAGGTTCTAACAATGAAAACTGCTACCAGCCTGATGCCTCACACCCGAATGAGACACTCTCAGACTATCCAGCTCTGTCCTGCTGTCAAGTCACAGTCAGACTTTGCTTATAAACCTAAGTTCTTTCTTAAAGGGAAATACATATTCCACACTAGAACTGAAAAAGAAGCTGGTGACCAGTTCTCCTGGTATTTTCTTTGGCCTTTCTAGACCAATTGCTTTATAACCGAGAGTGACAGAAATCCAGAAATAAAAATTAGAGCTTGTAAAAGCCATGTGGCAGTGGGCATACGCCTTTAATCTCAGCACTTGAGAGGCAGAGGCAGACAGATTTCTGTGAATTCAAAGCCTGCCCAGTCAACAGAGTGAGTTCCAGGACAGATGGAGCAACACAGAAAAATCAAAACCAAAAACCAAGACAAGAAAGAAAAAGAAATTAGACCTTAATAAAGGCCAGAGCCTAAGAAACCTGGTGTTCTTCCTTTTGCAGGATATTTCATACCCATGAATGTGACCAATGGCATAGGCCAGGTATAAATTATTCAAGATTTCTCCAGGAAGACTAAATAATATTCTCAAATAAGAGTATCTTTTAAGGTGCCCCAGGTGCATACAGAAGTATGGGATCCCAGAGAACTGTTATGAGCTGCTGTGTGGATCCTGAGAACTGAGCCTGGACTCTGCAAGAGCAGCAAATGTTCTTAACTACTGCACCATCTCTCTAGCTCCACAAGATTTTAAATTACAATTTCATGTGTGCGTGTGTGCATGTACGTGGGTACTGGAGTCCAGAAGAAGATATGGATTCCTTGAAGCCTGAGTTACAGGTGGTTGTGAGCCACAGGACATGAGTGTCAGAAACTGAACTCAGGTCCTCTGTAAGCACAGCATACACTGTTGACCTCTGAGCCATGACTCCAGCCTCTAAACTATTTCAATGATACATCACAATATGCTATTACTAGCATATACAGTACTTTAAACTCACTATGGAGATTTAGTTCAATGGATTCTAGAGTTCCCTAGAGTTTAAAGAGGATAATCAACCTAACTGGCTCACATCAGTAACTTCATTATTTGGATTTCCTTCATACAAAAGAGCACAGGCACCTTTTCTTTTTCTTTCTTTCTTTCACTCATATTTGTTTGTTTTTCAAGACAGGGTTTCTCTGTGTAGCTTGGCTGTCCTGAACTCACTTTGTAGACCAGGCTGGCCTTGAACTCACGGTAATCCACCTGCCTTGCCTCCGGAGTGCTAGGATTAAAGATGTGTGCCACCATGCCCTGCTTCATTTTTCTTTCTTAAATACAGTAGAAAGAAATGCATTTAAACTTAGAATTAAGAAAGCCAACTATTTCTGTAGCAAAAAGCACATTACAAAACAAAAATACTAGGGCTCTGGCTCTGGCTGTAGGTAGACTGTTTGCCTTGCATGCACAAAACTCTAGTTTGCTCCCAGTGCCATACAAACTAGACATGGTAATGCTCAATCCAGCACTCAGTACCTGCAGGCAGGAGGACAGGAAACCAGGGTCATCCTCAGATACATATTGGTTGAGCATACCCTGGATCTCAGAGGAGATCCCACTTCAGCAACAACAGTAGTTATTATAATTAACTAAATAAGCAGAGCATGGCAGTACACACCTGTAATTCCAGCACTTGACAGGCAGAGGCAGCAAATCATTATAACTTTAAGGCCAGCCTGGTTCACATAGCAAGTTCAGGCCAACCAAGGTTTACATTAGTGAGATCTTGTCTCAAAAATCCCCAAACCTCAGCTGGAGAGATAACTCAGAAGTTAAGAGTACTGGCTGTTCTTCCAAAGGTCCTGAGTTCAATTCCCAGCAACCACATGGTGGTTCACAGCCATCTATATGAGATCTGGTGCCCTCTTCTGACCTGCTGCACACATACAAGTTTAATACTGTATAAATAAGTATGTATTAAAAAACAACAATGAAAAAGAGGAAAATGAAAATGAGTAGAAAAAAAGGGCACTTTAACTCAGCATCAAACACACAATAGAAGGCAAACAGCAAAGGCAGCCATAGCCTTGTCTTGCAAGTCACAAATGGAGAGATGACATGTGCCTGCCCAGGGTGAGCTAGTTCAAGCCCTGGTGTGCACTTGGCTGTGCTCTTTCATTACAAGCTTATCAAACTCTATTCAATGCACACCTCAGAGAGAGCAGAACTGGGAACCTGGCACAGGAGCGGGCACTAGCCTCGACCTCTAACTCCTCTCAGGCTTGTTCCATTTTAATAGAATACTTATATAAAATCCCAGAGAAGGTTTTCCTCTAAAAAACTTATGTTTATTTATAACAACCACTTCTGAGCTCCAGCTCCTTAAAGCCAACTACTTCACATAATGCAGCATCAGTTTTGACTAAAAGGATCAGAGCAAGAGATGGGGGTGAGATGGGACAGGACGGGATAGGACGGGACGGGATGCAGTCCAGGAATATAGTATCTGCCTATCATGTACAAGGTGCCTTTCAAGCATCACCAGAGTTAAAAACAAAAACTAACAACCAACAACAACAAAATAGCAATGGTTTCAAAAATGTCTGTCTACCCTGTACAGAAAAAAACTTACACTAAATATCCTTATCATTTTAGGGAAGAAATAATAAGCATTTTGATTGTTTTTCTGAGACAAGGTCACTTATAATCCAAATTGGCTGGGAGCTCTTGTTCCTCCTGTCTCTACTTCCTAAGTATTGGGATCATAGGCATGCTCCACCATGCCCTACCCTTTTGTTTTTCTGAGACAGAATTTAAACTATAGTCAGGCTGGCCTGAGCCATACTACCTACATAGCCCAGCCTCAAACTCATTCAATCTTCTTGCCTTAGGGTCCCAAATATTGAGATTACTGGCCACGATGCCTACACTTATTATTCACACTTATAAACAGAAAGTGTGTTAATAAAATTCAAATACAAAATTGTATAAAAAAACATGAATGTTACCTGCCCCACCTCACAGTATGTTTATAAGTTCTTGGATATTTTGCCCAGAGTGTGTCACATACGTATATACATACAAGCATTTTTGTGTAGGTTTAAAAAAAATCCACCATTTATTTATGTTTAAGTGTGTTTTCCCTGCATGTTTGTTTTTACGTCTCATGTATGCAGGAATCTAGCTGTAAGCTGTCATATGGATGCTAGGAACCAAAGCCAAGTCCTCTGCAAGAACAGTAAATGCTCTTGAGTGCTGAGTCATTTTTCCACCCTTTCTAGTCTTTAAATCATATCTAGAAAGTTAAACTTTGGCCAGTGAGATGGCTTAGGGGATGGAGAAAGGTGCACGATCCGAAGGCTGCCCCTCTGAGCCTGGTTCCCAGAACCCATATGGTAGAAGGGGAGACTCAACTTTAGAGAGTATCCTCTGACCTCCACATATGTTCACACATGTACACACAGAATAAGTAAATAAATAAATGTAAACCCAAGAAGTTAAAGTTAAAACCATTTGAGTTTAAAGCCAGAGCAGGGGCTCAACAGGTAAGGCATACTCCTCTTACAGAGGATGCCAGTCTACTCCCAACACTGTGGGAGGCTCACAGTCTAACAACTCTACATCCAGGGCCTGACACTCTCTTGTGGTCTCCAGCACTCAAAGGTGCACATAATCATATAGATACAACATACACATAATTAAAAATAAAACAAGTCTTTAAGAAATCAAAAGTAGTATTTCACTAAGGAAAATACTCCCAAAGTCTTACAGATTCTTGGGTTCTTTTAAGTTCTCTAAAAATAATTGGGGCGGGGGCATGGCTCAGCAGATGGAGAAACTTGTCACACAAGCCTGGTGACCTTTAAGCCCTAGAATCCACATAAAGGTTGAAGAGAATTGATTCTGCAAGTTGTCATCTGACCATCATACGAATGCCATAGCACACGTGTTCACTCTCACACCCACAACCCACACAGAGTAAATAATGTCAAATGTTAATCCTGCATCTGGATGGAACTTGTGTCCCTTGGAGAAATTAATGACCGAGCAGTGGTCTGGGTGCTGTGGGGTGGTGGCAGGAGACTGTTAATAAATGAAGGGGAGGAAAGAAGCCACCAACAGTGAATGGATTTCCTTTGTACATTAAACCAAAGGATCTATCTAGACTATAAATACCTTGTAAGGAAATCTGGGTTATTCTGCAAAACAAGGAAAGCAGAGTCTGGTATTTACCAAGAGCTTTAGCTCACGTCCTCAGGCAGCACCACCCCATCTCAACACTTCACAAGCCCACTTCCCACAAGTAAAATGGCCAGGCACGGAGGCCACTGCAATCCTAGCCCTGGGGAGGTAAAGGCAGGAGAATAAGACGTTCAAGGTCATTGTCTTTGAGTTTGGGTACAGAAGAAACAAAGAGGACAAGTGAATGACAGCACTGCCTCTGCCTCTCATGGTTGTCTAGTCAGAGAGCAGGAGTGCAGGGAAGATAAACAGTATGCTTGAGTCCCCAAAGACCACTCACCCACAGATGATATTAGCTGGCCTTGAAGATTCCTTTGCACTTAAAATGAGGGTATTGGCTATTTTATAAAACACTAGTTATTAGTTATACAATAGACTTTTAACACAATACCTGATCTTAACATTTTTTTTGCTTTATATTTCTAAGCATAAAAATACCCACAGACTCACCTTTCCAATTTTTGCTGCAGAACCTCTATTTCCTCCTTCAACTTCCGAATACTCTCTCTCTTACTTCGAATAAGCTCTTTGCTCTTGTACATGTACCTAAACAAACAATAACCCATGGTACAAGTTATATTAGCAAATATTAGTGACAAAATCACTGAGAAGAAGACTTCCTCAAAACAGGCAGCTATGGAAAAACAACTATTAATTTTATTTATTTTGATCTTTGGCTGTAGACAGAATCTCATAGCCCATACGGACCTCTAACTCCTTCTATAAGTGAGGATGCCCTGGAATTTCTGCTCTTTCACCTTTTAGTGCTAAATTACAGGGGTAGCCACCAAACCCAGTTTAGTGCATTGTTGTGAATCAAACCCAGGGCTACAGCCCCAACCCCAAGGTCAGCAACGAGGCAAGGATGGCCACTCTCACCATTGTTCCTAATGCCTGACTAAAGGTGAAGCCAGTTAGTAAGGTAAAAAAAGAAACAAAGGTACAGAGACAGCAAAGGAAGCAGAGCGGCTCTCTAGCTGCGGACCACAGCAGAGCTGAGGATACAATAACCTAATCAACCATCTTTATTTCAATCTGCTCCAAGAGTAAAATTTCAAAAACTCGTAATATCAAAAGTATAATTTACCTAATGATGAATTTAATCATGCTATATGGGAGGGCTATACCCCAAAACTTATAAGAAACATCACTGAGAGAAATACATGAAGATATAAAAAAATGGTAGACACAGTGTTCAGAAGAAAAAAGCCACAATCTAAGATGTCATTTCTCCCCAGACTGAGTGACAGGTGTGGCACAATCCAACCAAATGAAAATCCTTCATCTGGCAGAAATTTCTATGAAATGTTCCTAAGTTTCTATGAAAATGCTAGGAGCCAAAAAGCAAAACCATTAGAGAGTATGGATTCTCTTTTATGCTAAACAAAGAAAAAGTGCCTGAAATTCCAGGAGGTGTGGGGATGGGCTCTGACATCACTTTGCTGAGACTGATCTGCTTCCTTGCTAATATTGGGTTCTGGTTCTCTCTCCCCATACCTCCCCCCCCCCCACCCCTCACAACTGGGTCCTTATTAGAAAAAGCATCCATTTTCTACATGGTGGCTAGAGAGTCAGAGATGAAGGAAGTTATGTTCCCCAATTTGGTGAAACAGAAACCTAAGTATAATTAGAAACTTAGTTGTATTCCTATGGTTTGTGTAGACACAGAGTTACCTCTAATATAAAGTGGCACCTGCTTTGCATTGTTCACTCTATTGGTTCACAGCAAGAAGTATGCTCTGAGCCCACACACACGCCTAGCTACTCAATCACAGCACTCGGGGAGATTCTCAGAAATACAAACTCAAACCCAGGCTCACAGACTTGAAATGTACTCATTATCCAGATGTCCAGGTCATCTCCACACACAAGTATGTAGCTCACAGTCATTCTACTGCTGCATTTAACATCAAAGTCAATGAGCCAAGACTCACCTATCCATATAAATAATCTGAGGAAATTCCAGTTTATTGTGAATTTTCTCTGGCTGCCCAAGAGATTGATTAAACTCAAATCTGGAGAGTTCAAAGGTCAACACTGGAGGCAGTTTAGTAAACCAACGCTATGTCCAAGGTAGAAACATGGGGAAAAGAAACATTAATGTCAGGAAATATTAGGCACATTTAAAACATCCTTCACAAAACTGCTTTTGATATGGAATTTATATTCAAGGCAAATGTATATTATATAGCATTTTACCTCACATACTAACCTTAAATTCTTAGAATCATATTTGGAGAGCATGACCAAATACTCCTCAGACACCAAATCTACTAGCTAGCCACCAAGACTGCATTCAACCATCATCCTTAGAAATAACCACCTCGGAGTACAAGAACTGACCAAACACCAAGACAAGCCAATCCCTAAATGGGCCATCAGTATTCAAGAAGTTCAGGTCTTATGGAAAACAGCCTAACAGCATGTAATTAGGGGATAACTATATCCAATAATCATCTAACAAGACAAACACTGTAAATGTATTATATACTGTTTATTTACAGCTAGCTACAGTTTAAGTTTTGTTTATGTATAAAAGGAAAAATTTAAATAATCTCAGGATGTTATGAAAGTAACCCATTTCAAAACACTGAGTAAAGCTGAGGAAAAAGCACGGCAGCAAGGAAGCTCTGCTCAGTCGTCCCATTCCCCGCCCCCCCTCAGCCCCTGACCCATCCACCACGCCCTCCCCCGCTTGCAGGCCAGAGGTTCCCAGGAGCAACTGTAAAGCATCTGTGTACCAGGGTTTAGTGGTGCTCCCTTCATCACCTTCAGAGGCCCTATTGGAACCAGGTGAAGCGACTGACTAGTTGAACCTTTTAATCTTTGTTTGCTTCTTGAGACAGGGTCTCACTCACTAAGCAGCCAGGGCTGACCTGGAACGTGCAACAATCCTCTGACTCATCAGTCTCCTGTGTCACAGAATTCAAGCATGAGCCACTTTTGCCTGGCTCCTCTGGGTTAAATCTAATTAAACAAACAAAGACTTCTGCTAGGCTTTATTTTGATAGAATCCTGTTCTTGGATACTGCATAAGGTTGCACACATAGCACCAACCCCCAGGAGCCCATTCTTTCCTGGAGATGCTGACGAGGAAGAGCTCTCGATATTCCAGCCCCTCCACAGGCCTCCAGCCTCCAATTCCACAGCCTATGTCAGGTGCCCTACTTTAATTCAAGTCACTTTCTCCTATCAGAATTCTTGAATTGGACAGCCCCAAAAGCCACAATTTTGCCTCAAGATGTGTATGAGAGGAGAGTCAGCCATATGAGGTGATGCTGATCATCATGCCACAACGCTGATCACAAATTCCTGCCTAACCGGAATGTTGAGATATTACTGTTGCATTAACCACACTTTTTCTACAATCCATCAGAAAACAAGAATCCCACAAAAATAAATGAAAATTACATTTTAAAAAAATGTAAAAGCAAAGACAGAATTTACAATTGAAAACAATAAATACTTCAATAGGGAAAATATTCTAAATGGCATACCATAGAAGTTACTCACTTTTACCCTCCAAAATTATGGAGGGAGTGTTTTCTCCCTATTCAGTACAGGTGGCCTTCAACAGAAAGAGAGACTTGACCATACTGAGCACATCAGAAGATGCATAAACCTTTCCATGAGTAACTCAGTTTTAGCAAAAGCTTTATCAAAGCATGGAGACTGACTGAGTCACATCAGCTGGTGAAAGAAGAGACAGACTCAAGCTCTGTTCAGTGTGTGGCTCCCTAACACTTGATGGACTCATTCGCCTGAAGTCCAGTCCTACTCTACTGGCTTTGTCACTGGAGAACAAATAAAAATTTACCCTTACCTCTTGTCCATACTTCACTGAATGATGGGAAGGAAGCAGTGCAATGTCACCTTCCACCATGGCCCCTTCCAAACATTCGTCTAAGTTGCGATAACCATTTACTTGGAGAGGATACTGGCCGAAGGTCTCATTGTTACAAAAGGGCTTTCCTAGGCAAAGAAGGGAGGGAGGGGTGTTAAAGCTTCACCATTTAAAGTCTACCTTTCTGGCTCCACTGAGACACCACCCTGTAGACTTCAGTAGTCTCCTGAGAACTGGTCAGAAATAGACTTAAGTCAGAAATACACATGGACCTGAGCATGAGCAATGAGCAACCACCAATGCTGAAGAAGCAAAGCCACATGACGCTCATGCCTCCTACCAAAGACCCATCAACAAAGTCCTGGCTGTGAAATGTTAAGTATGTATGTATGTTGAGATGTAAACAGTTAATTCTAGACTGGGAGAGCAAGGGGGTTATTATACGCAAATCAGGTTCTTGAAAAACTATTGAGAATTCAAGGGCACCCTGAACTAAATAGCAAGGCCCTGCCTCAAAGAATTAATAATTAAGACAAAATATCTCGGGGGGGGGGGGGGGGGGTAGAAATGGAGCCCAGAGAGGCTGAAATGACATTTGCCAAGCAGTCATACACGAGCCACACTGGAGGCTGGGGCTGAGTGGACACTACTGACTCTACATGGGCAGTCCTGGATTGCATTCTCGGAGAGAGGAGATTTCAGTATTGATTCAACTCTGAGCTCAGTGGTCCAGGTTAGCCCTCACTCCTTTGTGTAGGGATTAGATTTACTAACCCATGCAGGCACATGTGGAGGTAAGCTGACTTGAAGTATATTCCTCAATAATTTCTCCGCCTTTTTTTTTGGGGGGGGAGGGGTAGTCTCATAAAAAAATAATATAGGACTGTGCTGGCTAGTTTGATATCAACTTGACACAAGCTAGTTATCAGAAAGGAAGGAACCTTAATTGAGAAAATGCATCTATAAGATGCAGCTGTGGAGAATTTTCTTAATTAGTGATTGGTGGGGGAGAACCCTGCCCATTGTGGACGATGACATCCTTAGGCTGGTAGTACTGGCTCTATAAGAAAACAGGCTGAGTAAACCATAGGAGCAAGTCAGTAAGCAGCACCACTCCGTGGCCTCTGAGAATGGCCGAGGTGCTTATTTAAAGTGGACTTGGGCACCGGATTCTCCCAGCACCCCTCTGTCCCTACCTGTTACAGAACCCTACTAACTGGCATGCCCTTCCTTCAGATGACTTTCCCTATATAATCCAAGCATTTTGGTGACCTGATGTACTCTCTTTGGGGCCTCCAGGATGCTGTAGCTGGTACTTCCACTCTCCCTACATGGCTCAGGGTCATGTCCATTGTGGACTCCCCGAGATGCCCCTGCCTCTTGCTATGCTCTACCACATACCTACAATAAACTTTCTCCTCCACCATACCTAGGAAGTCATTTTTTTCATCCATTAACTCTACCTTTAACTAAGACAAAGACACTACACACACACACATACACACACACACACATACACACACATACACACACACACACACACACACACACGATATTTGACACTTATATGCCCATTACTGGAAAAGTTGCCTGTGGTGATTTAATGAGGAATGTGCCTTACAGGCTCAGCCATTTGATCGCTTCATCCCCAGTTCGCAGCACGGCTTATAAACAGTCTGTAGGTTTAGGGGGTATGGCCTTAGTGGAGAAGTACATCACTGGAGGTGGCCTTATGAAGTCCACTGCTTCATGCTACCTTCAGTTGCTCTGCTTCATGCTTGCAGTTAAGACTGTTCTCTCAAGCCGGGCGTGGTGGCGCATGCCTTTAATCCCAGCACTCGGGAGGCAGAGGCAGGTGGATCTCTGTGAGTTCAAGGCCAGCCTGGTCTACAAAGTGAGTCCAGGATGGCCAAGGCTACACAGAGAAACTCTGTCTCAAAAAAACAAAAAAAGAAAGAAAAAAGACTGTTCTCTCAGCTTTCTGTTCCTGCCACAAAGCCTGCTAAGTGATGCCATGACTCCTACCATGATGGACATGTACCCCTCTGGAGCAGTAGTCATAATTAAACTTCATAATCTGCTTTTGGTCATGGTGCTTTATCACAACAAAAAGTAACTAATGCAGAGTTGATACCAGAGAATCACAATCTTGATGGCCTGTTGCTATCAAGAATCTGGACCCAAAAGCCGGGCGTGGTGGTGCACGCCTATAATCCCAGCACTCGGGAGGCAGAGGCAGGTGGATCTCTGTGAGTTCGAGGCCAGCCTGGTCTACAAAGCGGGTCCAGGACAGCCAAGGCTAAACAGAAAAACCCTGTCTCGAAAAACCAAAAAAAAAAAAAAAAAAAAAGAATCTGGACCCAGGGCTGGGTGGTGGTGGCACATGCCTTTAATCCCAACACTTGGGAGGCAGAGGCAGGTGGATCTCTCTGAGTTCGAGACCAGCCTGGACTAGAGAGAATTCCAGGACAGCCAGAGTTATACAGAGAAACCCTCCTGTCTTGAAAAAAAAAAAAAAAAAAAAACCAATAACAAAACAAAACAAAACAAAACAAAAATCTGGACCCAGAAGCGTTGAATGTTGTAAGGAGAGCTTAAAGGACTGTTCTAATAGAAGCCTAAAAGACAACAGTGCTGAGAGCAACGGGGACTGTGGAGGCCCAGCACTAAGAGCAACGGGGACTGTGGAGGCCCAGCACTAAGAGCAACGGGGACTGTGGAGGCCCAGCACTAGAGGTCTCTGAGGGAAAGCAGGACTGGCAGCATGAAAAGGTCAGTCCTGTGTTATTTGGCAAAGAACCAGGGCTGCCTTCTGCCTTTGTCCTAAGAACTTGCCTGAGGCAAAATTTTAAAACAGTGGACTGATTTACTTGGCAGAGAAAATATCAAGAATGAATAACGTCAAGTTTGTAGCATGGTTATTATTGTTAATGCTTGCTATTGTTAATGCAGGTCTACCAAGAAATAAACAAGTGAGACAGAACAAAATACAAAATGTAGTTTGGAGAGAAAAAGAGCACTGTTTAATGTTACAACCAAGATCCTGCTGAAAGAAAGGCTGTAACTGTTAGGAAGTCCGTGAGGCGGCTCTGTGCTACACTAAAGAGAAGGGCTTCCTCAGGGCAGGACCACATGCAAGCAAGCTTCCAAACTGTAAACAGAGAACTCCTAGAAAGCAACAAGAATAAAAGCTTCTGCTAATGTGATGCAAGGAGGCAAGGATCTGCCCCAAGCTGGCAGCCAAAGTTGACAATGGCTGTTGTCCACGTACTGCTAGCTTAGAGACATTAGGCCCTTTACACCTGAAGCCCTAGATACCAGACATTGAGCTACAGGATCTGGGTTTTGTCTTGCTGGGCTTTGCTCTTATTTTGGTCCAGTATTTCCTCACTATGCCCCCATTCGTCCCTTTTGGTATGAGAATGTATATTCTGTGCCATTTTATGTTCAGAGTATGTAATTTGTTTTTTGATTCTATAAAGGGTTACAATTAAGAGATTGTTTCAAAGAGACTCTGGACTTTTAAATAGTGTTGAGGACTATGAAAACCTATAAAAGACTTTTGAAGTTAGACTAACTACATTTTACATTATGATATGGCCATGGGCCTAATGGGGGCCAGGGTGTGGGATGATGTAGTTTAAGTGAAAAATGCCTCCCATAGGTTCAGATATTGGAACACTTGGTCTCCAGTTGGTAGTGCTGTTCAGGAGACAGCCTTGTTAGGGGAAATATGTCACTGGGAGGCAGTCTTTGAGAGTTCACAGCCTTGCCCTGCTTCCAGTTTGCTCTGGCTGCTTTACGCTTACAGTTAAAGCTGTGATCTCTCAGCTTCCCGCCAGCTGCCCATTGCCAAGTTGTCCCCACCATTATGGATCCTAACCCTCCAGACCCATAACCTAAAATACCCTTTCTCTGTAAGTTTCCCTGGTCATGGTACTTTATCATAGCAACAAAGTAGTAGCTGATAGACATGGTACTGGACTATTACCTAATATTATCAGGGCCTGTGGGTTAGCAGTAATAATGCAGCATAAGCCAGGCGGTGGTGGCACATGTCTTTAATCCCAGCACTTGGGAGGCAAAGGCAGGCAATCTCTCTGAGTTCGAGGCCAGCTTGGTCTATGAAGCCAGTCCAGGAAAACCAGGGTGACACAGAGAAACCCGGTCTCGAACCCCACCCCACAAAAAGAATGCAGCATGAGTTCTGGGTTCAAGTTTAGTACCAAAAATCAAGACCTAATAAATGTGAGGCACAGTGGCTCCCAGCACTTGGGAGGCAGAGGCAGGTGGATCATTGCGAGTTGGAGGCCACTCTGGCCTAGAAATTGAGTTCAGGATAGCCAAAGCTACACAGAGAAACCTGTCTTGAAAAACCTAAATAAATAAATAAATCTGAAAAATAACCTCCAGTGGTGGTACATGCCTGTAATCACATGGGAGGCTGATGCAGAAGGATTGATGTAGATTTGAAGTCTTACCTTATGCTACACAGGATATTTTTGGCTAGCCTACATCATATAGGAGACCTTGTCTCAAAAAAAACAAAACAACAAAACCCAAAAACAACAACAAAAACGTGGGCTGGAGAGACGGCTCAGCTGTTAAGAGCACTGTCTGCTCTTCCAGAGGTTCTTAGTTCAATTTCCAGCAACCACATGGTGGCTCACAACCATCTATAATGAGATCTGGTGCCCTCTTCTAGTGTGCAGGCATATATTCAGGCAGAGCACTGTATATGTAATAAATAAATCTTTAAACACACACAGACACACACCACTGAAACACTGAACATTAAACATACATAAAAATAAGGCAGGCGTAGTGGTGCATGCCTTTAATCCCAGCACTCAGGAGGCAGAGGCAGGCAGATAGCTGTGAGTTCGAGGCCAGCCTGGTCTACAAAGTGACTCCAGGACAGCCAAGGATACACAGAGAAACCCTGTCTCGAAAAATCTTTAAAAATAAATAAATAAATAAATAAATGAGAAGAGCAGACAGGGGCTGTGCAGGGAATGGCAGGCCATGGCCTGACAAGCTGCTGAATTCACGGGTTTTGATATTGTTCTATTTGTACATAGTTAAAAATCCTTCAATTAAAAAATGAAAATTTTGGGGGCTGGAGAGATGGCTCAGCTGTTAAGAGCACTGTCTACTCTTCCAGAGTTCCTGAGCTCAATTCCAAGCAACTACATGGTGCTCATATCCATCTTTAATGAGACCTGGTGCCCTCTTCTGGTGTACAGGCCTATATTTAGGCAGAACGCTGTATATGTTTTAAATAAATAAATCTTTAAAAAAGAAAAAAGAAAATTTTGTGGCTAGCCAACAGTGTATCTAACTATTCAGAGTAGACAAGCGTTTCTGGCAGTTTGATTGTGTTAAATCTTAGCTTAGATGTTCCATCAGGAAAAGCAATAGGAAAAATTAAGTAGCATCACCGCCATCAACACAGATGTTACACAATTTAACATGACAGTTCTAGGATAAAGACTGTACCCAATGCACAGACCAAAAGCCTGAGGAGTCAGACCATGTGTCCATAGTCACACAGAGAAAAGCCAGAGAAAGTGTTCAGACCAGGGTTTTTGAACTTTCAAGTCTATCCTGTCTCCCTGAAAGGTCACAGCAGTGAGAACCAGTCACAGCTCAGAATCAACACACATGACAAAGACTTTACCTTCTCGAACCCCTTCTGTCAGGAAAGTACCATAGAACAGCTGCACCATGGGATTTTCAGATTTACTCCTGGGATTGCTGATATTTTAAAAGAGATAGACAATTCTGTATCAGTTGAGTTAAATATATGCTCATAAAACCCCAGCGCATTAAGAAACCACAGCACTCCATTCTCATTACCACAGAATGCCACAAGGCATCTAAGGAAGCAAGGGCATAGCTCAGCTCAGACACAGGCTGACACTGTGCTGGAGACAAAATGTGTGAACCCTGACCCTGATTAGTCTCCAGGCTGTCGGGAGTCACACTTAGTGACAAATACATGTGTATATACATTTGGGATACACAGCTATGCCTGATGACATGTATATACAAGTTAGAGAATAACACAGTGAAGAATGGACTCTCCCGGAGTTTTACAAATAAATACTTAAAAAATTTTCCCAGTAGCACAACAGAATTAGCAAATTTTCTTTTTCTAAAGTCTGTCTCACATTGTAGTTTGCTGTGTAAGTTACCAGTTACAAACTATTTCATAGTACTTAATTCTCCAACTTTAGACTTAAAACTATTTAGAAAAGCAGGTTCTTGGCAGCCACAAATGGATGATACATGTCCTTGTGGCCCTGATTTCCACCTGTGTCCATGGCTGAAGTGACTGACTCCATCCTCCATAAATGCTAAGCAGATGATGTCACAGGTGAGTGACATTAAATACAATGGTTCCATACTACACACCATGTCCATGTCTAGGATTCGTTTACCTGCTTTCAATCACATATTACAACCAAACAGTTAGTTGGGGGTCTTTCAGGAGAGAGAGAAACACACTAAGGGGACAGTCTAGAGTTCTAGAGGGGAAAGCTACACCACGAGGAACAGCTCAGTGGCCGCGAAGAGGTTTGGCAAGCAGCAGCACTTCCTGTGTGAGAAGAGTGACTTTCCCCACCATTCGCTCTCAGTGGCCACTGCGAGCCAGAAGGATGTGCAGACAAACCCTCAACACTCACTTAACATTAACAGCTAGCTGGAACGCATCCTCCAGCCAGTCCAGGAGCTTGTGTGTGAATTCACTCACATCTTGCTATAAGAGAGGCACAAATTGCAGTAAGTTAGATGCAATACTGTACTCAGGGAAATGAAGGTTTGCCTTTAAGCCCACAAATAAATACTCCATTCCTATGACATAATCTCTTTTTTAGGGGAAAAACTTGCAAAAGACACAGGAGCACGGAGCCCAGTGACTAGAGTCAAACACAGGGCTTTAGTTTCATGTGACTAAGCTGGGCCAGGAAGAAAGCAGAACTCTACAGGGCTGGCTACACCTGTGTGTGACAGAAAAACAAGCACCATCTCCAATTAGGCATTTTTTTAAAAAGGCACAAGGAACTAGAGTCTACTAAAATACTGTTGAGTACTGATGGAGAAAGGCAATTTTAGAAACTGTTTTGAGTATGTCAGCTAGCTATGTGGCCTTGTAACAAGAGAGTGGGTTTAACACTGTATGCAGAAAGAAGCTGGTATTATTGTAACAGCTCTGAGCTAGCAGCAGGTGGAAAAAGGAAAGAACTCCATAACTAAAAGAGAAAAGCTGCTGAACTCAGCTTTAGGAGGTTTGAAAAAGAGGATTTCTATCCCAGAGTGATGTTGCAGCCTGAAATCCCAGATTCAGGAGGCTGAGGTTGGAGGATCAGAAGTTCGAATATCACCTGAATTTAATACTGTGACCTGTCTCAAAATCCAAAACAAATCAAAATTTCTACCTGGGCCATCAGACAAAGGACTTGACTTTTTCTCAATCATCCTTTACTCTGGCTCACTGAATTACTTTTCAATCTCCTTTCTGCTTCAAAAGTCTATTCTTTTTCACCCCCTGATTACTAGAGACCCTTGCAATATAGCTCTAGATGTCCTGGAGCTCACTGTGTAGACCAATTTAGTTGCCAATGCAGTAACCCTCCTACCTCTGACCCTTGTATACTGGGATTAAGGCATGAGCCATAGGGCCCAGTTACGCCGCTACTCTTTCTACCACTATCTCTTCGTCCTTTAGCAGTGGCAGCCCTTTGTGTAATTCTCACTCATGCGCATGGACTGCCAGAACCCCGTGTACCTCTCATTCATACACACAAGCACACACTCGAGAGCAAGTAAAGGGCAAATGAAGGTTCTCAGTCATCCTGCCTAGCTTTGTTCGGAGCTTTTCACACAAGCAACACTTAAAATAATAGCAGCATCACATTAACAAAGGGTGACTTTAAACACTCGAGTGTGAACAAAGGCAAAGAACAAAGTTACCCAGTACCTGCTGCTCCTCTGAGGACCGGAAGGCTCCCTTCAGCAGATCCAGGGCTGCAGAAGGATCTACAAACTTTCGATTTGATCCCAACAACAGAGCAAACAAATACTGAAGCTCTTGCATAAACATGATATTTCTCTTTTCCTATAGAAAAGACAGACATATTACAAGATTTACTTGGAAAGTTTGAACAAATAGAGAAGTTATTAACCATCACTCTCTAATTCACATTTACCAAATTCTAGATCAATGAGACTGACAAAGAGGGACCAGATAAGGACAGCAAAGTGTCACTTTAGAGCACAGGCGAAGTCAGAAGCAGCCAGGGAACATGCTGAGGGGAAGATAGAATAAACGCTCTGGGGCTTTTGCAGCTGCCCATCCACCTTAAGAGGATGCAGTGTAGTAAGGTGCTGTCCAAGGACAAGAAGGATGCAATCAAAGAACATATTCAAGTTTCTAAGACAGGCCAGGGCTCTGCCTTAGCAATCTGCTCTGCATCCTTGACCTAAGCAGCCAATGGCAGAAGAAAGGGTAGCACTTGGAGAACAGGCTGAGTGTCCCGACAGGGCAGCACTGCGCCTCACTGCACCTTCTTGGGACTGTTTCCTAATTTTACTCCTGCTTAACTGTTTTATCTTTGTAAACCCTTACTTCTTATCCAAAGGAAGAGTGACTTAGCCAAGGGCTATCACCGTTCCCACATGTAATCCAGCAACACAGAAAGTTGTCTCAGTGTCAACTTACAGTGTGACTTCGGCAGCTTTCAAGGATGTTCTGCGGCAAGCTATAACTGAGAACAAGTCTTCGAAATTCAGGCAACTGAAAGAGAGACTTAAAAAAAAAAAAAATTCTCAACTACTTGTAAAACAACTAAAGATCTAACAGGGTCTCATTAGGTCATTGAGGCTGACCTTGTTCTCCCTATGTCACCAAGGCTGGCCTTCAACTCCTGATGCTGCTGTCTCAGCCTTCTGACTGCTAGGGATTACAGGCATGTGTAACTCAGGTGTAGGCTTCAGAGCCAGGCATAGTACCTCAGCATAACCCCAGGACTCAGGAAGTTGAAGCAAAAGGAGTACAGTGACTTCAAAGATATCCTGGGATACACAGTGAGTTTCAGGCCAACCATTAACTGTGACATCCTGTCTCTAAATGAATATTGTCTTTCATTTTTAGAAGTATGTACACTGTCAACCTAGCAGTTCTACTATTGTAAGAAAATGATTAGGCACAAAGAATAATAATAAAAGCATTAATTCTTTTAGGCTAAAAAAAAAAAAAAGCCTAAAAAGAGGAATGAACAGTACTAAATTAATACATAGACATAAATATTAGTAACAGAAAATTATGTCATTAAAATGATATCAGAAGCTGGGAAGGTGAGTAAGAGCACTTGCTGCTCCTGCCGAAAACTGGGGTTTGGCTCCTGGCCCCCGCACAGTACGTCTCACAATCACCTTTAACTCCAGCTACAGAACTCTACCCCCTCATTCTGGGTCCTTGGGCTCCTGTATGCACTTGGTATGGGTACATACATGTACGCAAATAGAAATGCATCTTTTAAAAAGAATGTGTAGCGATGCATTCACTTGCTACTATGCAGTAGGAAAATGAACTGACTAGAATGTGTGCACCAACACGAACAACCTTAGAAATACTCTTCCTGTGTGTGACAGAAGCAGGGCAGAGATTCAGACTATAATCTGAGGACACTAAGTTGGAAGGATTGCCTCAGGTTCAAAGACAGCCTGGACTACACAGTGAGCTTTAGGTGCTAGCCTGGGCTTCATAGCAAGACTCTATCTCAATTACAAATAAATAAAGGTTACAGAAAAGTATAATTCTATTTGTTATGTTTAAGAACATAAACCAATACCTTGTCTAAGGCTATACACATGTATGATTAGGTCTGTGGGGGCAGGAGGTAGTGACAGACAAGGCTCAACAGCACTGGGATTTTATAATATTCATTTTAAAACAAACTTGCATGTGTGTGTCCCTGTGCACATTCAGAGGCCAGAAAGAATGTCAGGTGTTTTCCATCATTTTCTACCTATTCCCCAGAGTCAAGGTCTCTCCTGGAACCTAGTGATGTTTTCTAAGCTGAGCTGGAAGCCAGCCAAGCCCATGATCTTCCAACCTCTACCCGCATGAACCTAGACTTGCAGGCATGTGCTCATGATTGTGCAGTAAGTGTACTTGAACCATTTCTCTAGCCTTCCAATAGTCATTTATCTTAGGTGTAAGCACAGCACCTCTCCCTCTCTCCCTCTCTCATGTATGCACATGCATGCGTGCAACCGTGTGTAAGTTTATTTTAAAGGGGATCATTATTTAGTCTAGGCTGGTCTCAGGCTCTTGGTCCTTCTGCTGTAGCCTCTTGAACGCTGAAACTACAGGTGTGCACCACCATGCATGGCTGTTACCCACTTGGAATCAGTCCTGTATTCTTTCATTTTGTACCCAGTAATCCGAAGGTCAGGACCAGAGTCGGGTCTTTTCAACTTAAGAATGTTTACATAAACTTTGTCAGTTGAATGTCCCTAGTTCAAAAATCTACGTCTTTAATCCCAGCACTTGGGAGGCAGAGGCAGGTGGATCGCTGTGAGTTCGAGGCCAGCCTGGTCTACAATGCAAGTCCAGGACAGGCAAGGCTACACAAAGAAACTCTGTCTTGAAAACTTTTTTTTAAAAAAGCAAAAAAATCAAAAATCTAAGACAGTAAGTTTTCAGGTTTTGAACATGGTATCCTACTGTCAACTGGTTTCTCTATACTGACAACTATTCCAAAATCCATCTGCCAAGTCACCAACCTCTCAAAAGGAAGAAGGAGGAGGAGGAGGGGGAGAATAAAGGCTGAAAGCAGTTCCTTAGGAAAACATGTATCAAGACAGATGCAGGAATGCCTTACTGGGAGTCCTAACTCTACTGTCTATACTTTTTTATGGCAAGGCCTTACAGAGCTTGGCTCATACAGAATGTACTATGAAGCCCAGGCTGGACCTGGACTTCCAGCAATCCTCGTGCCCCGGACTCAAAAGTGCTGACTACAGACTTGAGTGGACTCAAAAGTGCTGACTACAGACTTGAGCCACCTCACTTGACTTTGCTGCCCACTAGACACACTTCGGAGTTAAGTATGTGCTTACTAGGCATTGCAGAGGCAGCACACACACATCAGGTCATGTATGTGGAAGTCTGCAGGAGTCAGTTCTCTCAATGCTCACCCCTGCTCTCCAGTTTTAACCAGCCAGTTCTAGCTGTCTCATTCTCACATGGATTATTTATGGTCTACTTTTTTACTCACAAATGCTCTGCACCTAACTATATAACCCAAACCCCAGGCACCTTCACACCTCCGCTAAAACGCCTCCTTATCAGCCAAACTACCCCCAACCAACCCACAGCAGTGGAAGCCCCTTCACTCTAGCTGAGCCCTCTCTAGCTGGCACTGTTACCCTCTGTCCTAGCTGGGGGGAAGGGTTTATTCAGCTTACACTTCCACACTGCTGTTCATCACCAAAGGAAGTCAGGTCAGGAACTCAAACAGGGCAGGAACCTGGAAGCAGGAGCTGATGCAGAGGCCATCTGTCTCAAAAAAAGATTGAGAGCAGTGCAGACAATGGAGGCCTGGCTTGAGACTTTTCAACGGAAAGCAAAGACTCTATTAGCCTTTTGTGTGAAGATTCTGTAGTCCTGGTTAGCTGGGGCTAAAGAATCAGCTGTGATTAATGGGATACCAGAGCTATTAAGGTAAAGCCTTTGCTTTGCCAGAACAGCTGATGCTGGTGGACTGGAGCTGAGAATTTAGTGGTGATTAATCAAAGACCACTGGGGGTAGGCATGGTGTCTCACACCTTTTATCCCAGCACTCAGGGAGGCAGAGGCCGGCAAATTGTTGTGAGTTTGAGGCCATCCACGTCTACAAAGTTAGTCTAGGATAGCCAAGTCTACACAGAGAAACCCTGTCTCTAAAAACCAAGGGGGCGGGGGAGGAAAGAGAACACTGAGGTTTAATCTTCTGGGAAGTGTTTCTGGAGAGCATATAGAAGGTATGCTACAAAAGCAACCAAAGTTGTACCTCATGCTGGGAGCCAGACTTGGAACTGTGTAAGAGTCACCCAGGTGGTAGTGGTTTTGAAGATATGAAGGGCTCAAGCAGAGAGGCCAAGACTTGGCTTGTGAGGCCAGAAGAGCCCACTGAAGAAGGTGTACAGGCCCAGGACTGAAGGGCTCATGCAGAGGCTGAGGCTCTGCACCATCAAGTGCCGCCTGCCCAAGCTTAGAAAGCAAGCTGTGTGTGAGCAGAGGGCAGACAGCTGCAGAAGTAACTGAAGCCTTTGGAGGAGACCAGGAGGCTGAGTGGGTCCTAGACATTGGATGTTGAGTTACTCATACTGTTGGGAGTTTGGGTTTGCTTTGTTTAGACTGTGACTGTGCCCTGGTTTTTCCCTCTTGAAGTGAGATATGGAAGTGTAAACCAAATACACCCTTTACTCCCCAACTTGCTTTTTGGTCAAGGTGTTTAGTCGCAGCAATAGAAACTCTAAGACAAAGTTTATTTTATTTTGTGTGCATCGATATCTTGCCTGAATATATAATATATGGGCACACATGCTTTCCTGGTGCCCAAGAGGTCAGAAGAGGGTACTGGATTCCCTGCAACTCCATGCCTGGAGTGAGGGATGATTATAAGCCACCATTAGGGTGCTGGGAATCGAACCCAGGATCCTCTGCAAAACCAACAAGTGCTCTTAACTACTGAGCCATCTCTCCAGCCCCAGGTATTATTTCCTGATAGCCACTTCTCTCTGAAGAAATCCATCCACCTGCTTGGCTTTACTTTTGACCCTTATAGTACTCTTTTCTAAACTTGAAACGCATACAGTTAACTCCTAGTGTAGTGTCTCATACAAGGATGTAAACTTAGGCATCTTGAACTCAGCATGCCTACAGCCTTACTGGCAAATTCACGCACACACAAATTACTCCTCCTGTGTCAAACAGCACTCAGCCACCCGGTTACTCCAGCCAGGCCTTATAGTCTTCCTCACTCCTCTCTTGTAGGCATCACTTATCAAGTCCTATGGACTTCACAACCCTCCCCACAAGAGTTTTCACAGGGCTAAGGATGTGGCTCTGTGATAGAGTGCTTGCCTAGCATACACAACACCCTGGAACAGATAAATATATGTGTGTATACATATACTTACTTCAAATTTATGTATACAGCTAGCATAGTGTTGCATTCCTATAACGGTGGTGCATGCCTAAAATCCCAGCACTTGGGAGGTACAGGCCAAGGACCACAAATTTGAGGCCAGCCTGAGCTACATAATGAAAAAAAAATTTATGGCCCTCTTTCCAAGATGCCCATCTGCCATGCCTCCACTCCAGGCCACCCTGACTGTTATTCATTAACTGCTGACCCCAAACACTTAATATATTTATTTTTCAGTACCGCCCAGTTTAGACATCAGAGATTCCCAAGCCAAAATACAAAGTTAACTAAAATATAGTAATGCTATAACAAAGACAACCCAGTTTTACATAATTTTGTTTTTTGTATTTAGTGTGTGTGTCCTTACACATGTGTACAAGTGGAGAAAGGACAACAACATGCAGTTCTTTTCTCCCACCATGTGGGTCTTGATCAAACTGATGTCACTCACTGGCTTGTTGGCAAGCGCCTCTACCCACTGAACTATCTGGCTAGCCCTGTTTAACTTTTAGAAGCTACACTTCACATCTTTCATTGTAGCATATTATGGAATTATATCCAGGAGCAAATAGTTGTCTCTTAAGAACCCAATACCTGAATAACAGCACTGAACCAACACGTGTTGCCAACATTTTTCAGCCCAACTGGCCAACCGTCCACTCTCCTCCAGTTATTGGGATTGTGGTTTTCTCCCCAAACTTCACAGCGTTTTCTCTTTGAGCGTTTAGTTTCTGCGGAGTTTGCCTCATGCATTCTGTAGCATGCCAACACCACATATCAAAAAGAAAAACAAAAAATAAAACAGTTGAAGAATGATTTACTATACAGAGGATGTTGGTAATTTTGCAGATGATTCAAATGCAGGGATGACCATCCACTGGACAACCACTGGCTACATAATAGCTCTACAGTTGTAATGTAAGTGAAAAGTGAGGCCTAAACATGAATGTAAACCCTTCTATAAGACACTATTACTAATAATAGTGAACAGTGAAAATGAGTTCAGGTCAAAGCTATCCACACCTACCACGTTAAAGGCTTTCATTCAACCATGGTATCCTATCAAAGAGCTTGCTACCGAAAAGGGGAAGAGACAGTGTGCCAAAGCTAGGAGTCTCTAAACTACCTAGCACAAAATACGCTGTTCCTTTCTCTGAAAGAGAAACTCAGCAATGTAAGGAAATAAGTCCAGCAATCAAAAGGCTATGGTTGGAAAGAGAGGTCTTTGACTCACATGAGACAAGCAGCACATCAGTGTCAGTTTTAACAGCATATCCCCTGGTCACCTGAGTCAACATGATAGCCCTTAGCCTAGCGGTACTTATAAAATACCCAGGCCTGTTGTTTTTCCTTAGTAACTTGAAACAATAGAATGTTGTAGACCTCTACTCTAAGACTACAGACTGTATTAAGATCCTCCATGTCCTCAGCTTTTCAAAGTGAACTAAAAACCTAAGTGGTGGCAAACACCTAGAATCCCAGCACTCTGGAGGATGAGATACTCTGAGGCTCAAAACAAAACCAAAGAAAGGAGGAAGAGAAGCGGAAAGGGAACTTGTATCTCGATGTTATAAAGGAGCAGAATGACCCCTGAGTAGCTTTCCCAGAACACAATAAAGCAAAGCAACCATGAAGAACAAATATCACGAATTAAAGCAGCAACCTATTAAGCTCTCTGCCATCGGTCTGAATGTTAGGCGACTCCAGAAGACTCAAGGCGATGGCTGCCTGCAGGTCATCTTTGTTGTCATGAGTAAGGTCTATCACTTCTGTGAAGAAGCAGAAAAGCCATTAGTTCCTGTGCAGAAAGGACCGTACACACCCCTAGTTCTCAGCACAGTGGCTCATATGTACACGATCTTGCACTGCAGTCTTACCCCTGACAGTTCAGAAGTAAGCGACTAAAACCTCCCATGGGGCCTGGGGAGGTGGATCAGTGCATAGAGTACTTGTTGCTTAAGCATAAAGATCTGAGCTCCAATTTCAGCATCTGCGTAAAAGGACAGGCTTGGTAAGCACATGCCTATATGCTCAGCCTGGGGAGGCAGAGAAAAGTTGAGAGTCCAGACTTGCTGGCCTGGCTGCCTAGCTATCTGGTAGGTCCCAAGTTCAGTGAGCAGCCCTGTCTCAAAAAACAAGTAAGGTGGAGGGGCTGGAGAGATAGCTCTCAGCAATTAAGAGAACCCATTGTTCTTGCACAGGACCCAGCACCTACATGTGGCTCACAACCACTCATAAACTCCAGTTCCAGAGAGCCAGCACCCTCTCTTGGTCTCTAAGGTGTACCATGCAATGCACTGATGTACACACAAACAAAACACTCATATACAGAAAAATAAATAAGGTAAAGAGATAGATAAAACACCTTAAGTAATCCTCTGGCCTGCGTGCACACACATCAGCATGTACGCGCGCACGTGCATACACACAATAAATAAAGTACATTAATATTCCACAAACTCAAAAACACAATCCATACCTGTAAGTTAATAAATAGCCTTTCTCACTGTAAAACATCGGCTACGTATAAAACATCCTACAACGGACAGTCAACTGCACACACACTAATCTATAGTAAACGGAGGTCCAGCCTTGTGAAGCTGGCCTGTGACCTAGTACAAACATGCTAAAACTAGTCAAGAAGAAAAAACAGTTACAGCCAGCCTTAGCTACACGGTGAAATTAACAAGAAGGAATGAAAGAAACCATTTAAAAGCTTGAACCTAGGCCTGGCTCCCACAATGGCTCAGAGAAGGACCAGGACAGGCGAGACCTACTTGCTAAGAGCTCTCTGTTGGTAGCACTCCCTGACACTTCAGATGGCTCTGTAGCAGCGGTGTCGTGAGTGGGCTCCTTCACTCTTTGGTCAGTGAGAAGGCTGACGGCCTGCGTGATGTCACCATTACTGGCCTAAGAGGAAGAAAAAAGTAACAAATTCCAAAAGTTAAGCATTGCAGAACTGACAATAGGCAACATTTTCTGTACTACCTTGGTGACACAAGGAGTAAGCCTAAGCACAGCTCTGGGGCAGAAGCAGAGTAGGAAATCTAGCAAAGGCAGGGAGCCCGATGTACCTGGAGCAGGCTCCAGCCCTGGTGGCAGGAAAACATTCAAGCTGCTTGGATTTTCACAACATGAGAAGCAAGCCACAGCCTTGCTGTACAGCTCGGTCACATCAGGAGCCTAACTTCAGCTTTGGCACAGCGAATCACAGAAGGTGACAAGGGCATTCAGCCTGGACAGTAATGTCATGAGCAGTCACCGTATATATAGGGGTGACACACCTGTTTTGTTTTGTTTGGGGTTTTCTTTTGTTTTGTTTGGTGTTTTAAGACAGGGTTTCTCTGTGTAGCCCCAGCTATCCTCAAACTAGCTCTGTAGACTAGGCTGGTCTTGAACTCACAAAGATCTGCCTTTCTCTGCCTCCAGGTGTGCGCCGCCGCCACGACCCGGTGACATATCTGTTTGGAACTTCTTCCTAGGAAAATATTCTAAAAGGCACAATAGAACGAAGACTCAAACCTCTTATACTCATTGCTTGCTCTCAGCATTATCCACCACAGCCCATGCTTCATCTACACTGCCCACATCTGCTGGCTACTGTGAGGCTACGTGTGCTACCACTTCCTCGGGTAACATTCACAATGCATCTTTTCAAAACATAACCAACAGTGCTTAGGAATAACAATATGACAACTTAAGAGCAGACAAGCTCCCTGCTGGAGTATTTTTTGGTTTGTTGGTTGCACTCAGGATCCATACAGGGGCTATTCAATCACAAGGATGGTCCCCAGAGCTCCCGTAGGCTTCCTCCACTACACGTTCCCACCAGCTTCCTCAAGTTTCTGTGTGGAAGAACCCCTATCTGACCTGTAGGGTTTCGGTACCTATGTTTTCACTAGGGGTTAGAGTGTGAACTGACACACCTGTGATGTGGGAAACTGCTTCAGAGCCTATCGGCTAATCAGGTCTGGAAACCAACCTTTAACGCTTCATGAAGGAAGGATGGATCCTGGATACCTGTGATTTCTCGCAGCTGGTTTAACAGCATTTGGCAGCTCTGTTTTTGAGAAACAAAATCAGATACATGTCAGTCAGAAAGCATAGCTGGGTACTTCTTGGACAGGACAGGCAGGCTCAAGACTTGATTTTTCTTTCTTTTTTTCTTTTTTTTTTTTTTTTACTTTAAAGTTCTGACAAGCAGCCGGGCGGTGGTGGTGCATGCCTTTAATCCCAGCACTTGGGAGGAAGAGGCAGGCGGATCGCTGTGAGTTCGAGGCCAGCCTGGTCTACAAAGTGAGTCTAGGACAGCCAAGGCTACACAGAGAGACCCTGTCTCAAAAAACAAAAAGTTCTGACAAGCTCTATGTAGCAAGTTACTGATGGTCTGATGGTCAGACACATTATAAAATACTGAATCTATCATTCTCTCCCAGAAAATACTAGAAGCAGTTACAAGAGATATATGGTTCAACAGAAAACTACAAATACCTTCGACACTCCTAATCGGTCAGCTTTAACGTATGCTTAAGCAGCCCTGGGCTTTTCTCTCTGAGAAGAGAGCAGCAGAAGGTCACAGAAGGAGCCCAGGGAATCTGCATGGATGTGAGTATGAGCTATTTTAAGCTTTACTGTGCATGCCATTTGTGTGTGTGTGTGTGTGTGTGTGTGTGTGTGTGTGTCATTTTTCACTGACAATAAGCTTCTAACCATGTAATTAACAAATGTCTGGTACCACTAACCTGAAAAAGAAGTACTGCTGAAGTATAAGACATATAGTTCCAGAAGAATGAGCCCTGGATACTTCCATTAATCTGAACCACAGAGAGGCCTAACTAACATCCAGCTACACAGATCTACTTAAAAGCCCTTCTCAACCCTGCAGTGGTGGCGCTGGCCTTTAATCCCAGCACTTGGGAGGCAGAGGCGGATCTTTGTGAGTTCGAGGCCAGCCTGGTCTACAGAGTAAGTTCCAGGACAGCCAAGGCTACACAGAGAAACTCTGACTTGAAGGAAGAAAACAAAGAAACAAACAAAAAGCCTTCTCAGCCTTCAGTGTTCACCCTACTGTCTTGGCTGGAAGTCAGAGCCAATACAAAACTCCTCTGGACAAGTACAGCCCAACTGAAACAACTGGCTTGCCAAAAGAAGACGCAATGGCCTTTTCATAAATAGTGAAAACAAAATGATTAAAGCGTATTTCAGCGAGCAGCAACTAATTTATAACACAGCTAAGGTTGTGCCAGGAGTAAGTCCTGACTTATCACTCCAGGCTTCACCATTAAGTTCAATTAGTAATGTCTCAGAGAGACAGCCTCCATTAACTGCCAGCTGTATCCGAAACAGTATCCTATGGTCTTCAACAGCTGAGGACCCGCTGGCAACACTGAAGTATCACAACTAAAATAACTGACTGAACAGCCCTCCCCAGGCCTGGGAAAGGGATCAGAGTCTTTCTCTTGCCACAAACTCTCCAGTCAGAAGCTAGAAATGGGATCATCCCACTGAGCCAGCAGCCTTTGACAATTATGGGTCTTGACAATAGGAAATGTGAGCAGTTTTTTAAAAATAAGGCATTCATTTTCTTCCAGATGAATTCTAATTCTATTTGGTTTCACCATGTAAAAAGTATGTGAATCAGACGGGCACAGTGGTGCACGCCACACCTGTAATCTCAGCACTCAGAGGCAGAGGCAGGTGGATCTCTGAGTTTGAGGCCAGCCTACAGAGCTAGTTCCAGGACAGCCACGGCTACACAGAGAAATCCTGTCTCAAAAAAAGAAAAGAAAAAAAAAGAAAAAGAAAAAGACAAAAGACAAAACAAAAAACAAAAAGAAAAAAAAAAAAGTATGAGAATCTATGAATTTGGACCCTACAACAATTTCTGGAAAGCCAAAATCAACATACCCGAAAAGTCCTGGAAGAATAGGAGGGGAAGTGAGGAGCCTGATAATACCAAATAGGAACAATAGTGGAAATGACGGGCAGACTCAGTAACTATATCCTCATCTAGAATTCCTCTGAATGCCAATGCATAGAGACAATTAAGAGTCCCAGTAAGAGATAAATGCTAACACACACCACCTACATCTGGCCTTGTACTGTTCCTAAAGCTCTGCACGCATTACTTGATGCCGACCCTTAAAACAAACCTACTGCTGAGGTGGGTGTGCTGACCACCAGCCTGTTTGTCTCTTTAAGGACACAAAGAAACAGGCAAACACCCTCTTAATGTAAACCAATGCAAACACTTGCCCTGCATTTTGACCTTGCACCTTGCATGGTCATAAGTTTCTACTTTATCAGTTCCCAGCACCCACATGGTGGCTCACAACCACCTGTCATGAGATCTGGTGTCTTCTTGTGGTGGGCAGACACACGTGTGGGCAGAATACTGTATAAATAATAAATAAATCTTTTAAAAAAACAAAACAAAGCCAATTTGCCAGCCTTTCCACTATCAGAAGCTGACTGCTCAGCAGTACAATGTGTTCTAAACTAGCTATTATTAGGAAGCAGGAGGAGAAAGACGTGTTGGACTGACTAAAGGCTCCATCAGTTACTCACTCTGAGAGAAAAACCTGCTACCACCGCGACTACACCAGGGCCCAGTGACAGTGCAGGCCAGTGCAGCAGCTTCCTGCAGCCCAAACTCTTTCACTCAGGCTGAGGAACCCAGCTGCCCCTACTTCCAAGTGTACTTACTGGCATTCAAAAAAACTAACCATGGCTGAATACACGCTGGTACTTTTCTTTTTTAGAACAGAAAGCATTTGGTTGTAGTGTTCATGAGAACTTCACATTACAGATCATCCCTCCAGTAATAAATATTCTGTCTCACAAGATCTCAGATGCATACAGTCTGGCTTGCTTTCTAGTCATTTCTTCACACACAAGTTTTGTATGTTTTTCTTTTTTGCTTTTATGCTAAACTACAGTGCAGTCTTTTAAAACACATTTTAAACAGCCAGTACCTGCTGTGGGGAGTAACAGTGGGTAAAACTTAACTGTGATTCCTAACAATATGACAGCAGGTCTAAGCCTAGAGCTTCATCAAAACTAGACAAACATTCTACCAACCAAAGTGCATTTCCAGCCCCAAGCATTATATATTAAGTGGGTTTTTGTTTGTTTGTTGTTGTTGTTTTTTTACTTTATGTGTAGAGGTGCTCTGCCTACAGTCTGCATGCCTGAGGAGATCAGAAGGACTGGACTGTTGAGAACTGGAGTTACAGTGTAAGCTGCTATGTGGTTGCTGGGAATTGAACTTGGGTCCTCTAGAAGAGCAGCCAATGCTCTTAAGCACTGAGCCATCTCTCCTGTCCCTCAAATGTTAATTTACAAGGTCAGGTGTGATGGCTGATACCTGGCATCCTAGCATTTGGGAGGCAGAGGCAGAAGGGTTTCTACAAGTTGGAAGGCTAGCAAAGCCTGCCTCAAAAAACAAAACAGGAAGAATTACAGAAGTTTATTTTGATGACCAACCAAGGTCTGCGTGCACCCACAGGGTCCCCAACTCACACTCTGGCACCTCACAGAAGTGGATTTAAGTAGCAGTCCACTCTAACTACGCCACTCCACAGAAAGTACACTCCAGTGCAGACAAGACAAAGCTTGTGCTGTGTTCTGATGAACTCCAATGATGGCAAGCACCAACAAGTTTGCATTTCCTTGACTAAATTCATACTGTTTTCTAAGGCAGTAAAGAGAGACCCGCCCCGCCCATTTTGAGGAGGGCTGGCTGCACACCCCAGCTACACAGTGGCTTGTGAACCAACCAGACTTCACAGGATGGGTACTGCTCCCTTTCTTGTTTTGATTTATTTTTTCCTATGATATATTTTGATCATATCTTTGCCCTCCCAAGACCTTCAGACCCTTCCCACCACCTACCCAACTTCACCGCCCACCCCCTCTCAAAAAAGAAAGCAAACCTAAAACAACACCAAACAAAAAAACACCAAGCCGCAAAAAACAGCACACACACAAAAACAAACGAATACAGAGTCTGGTTTGTGTTGATCAACTACTCTGTAATGGGGCCTGCCCTGGGGTGTCATAGATATATCCAGTGACACTCCATTGGAGAAAACTAGAGTTTTCCTCTCCATGGCAGGTAGCAATAGCAAACAGCTTCCTGGCTAGGGGTGAGACTTCCTGTCCACCTCCTGTCCTCCAAACTGGGAAATGGTAGCCAATAACAAGCCAGTACCAGTAGAGCAGTAAAGGCAACTCAGTGGTAAGCAGGACTACATGAAGAGTCGGTGGCATCTCCACACTGATTCTGGAGCTATGTGCTCGGAGTCACAAAACTGTGGACACAGAATGAGGTATGAATAAGAGGGGTGGGCTAACAGGAAGTTGTGGCTTTTCTGAGAATGGACAGACCCTCTGGGAACTGGGGCAGTAACTCTTGGCCCTCTTTTTGTACTTCTTTGCTGTCTGGATACTCTCACAACGCTGAGATGTCATTTAGCATGCAGATGAAAACATAATGCATTAGAGGTTGTCTGGTGGGCACTCCGGCAATCATATTAGGGCCAACTAGTTTGGGCCAACCTACTCTGACCTACAACATCCAGTGTGCAAACGTAAGAAAGAATGCCTAGGAGATAATCCCAGCACGTGGGAAGCAGAGACAGGCGGGATCTGGCCTGGTCTACAAAGCGAGTCCAGGACAGCCACGGCTACACAGAGAAACCCTGTCTCAAAAACAAAGAAAGAAAGTCAGTCAGGATGAGTTCAGACTTAATGTAATGAAAAAGACAGTAGGCTCTACAGCAAGGAACAGATGGGGTGAAGACATCGTGTGTGCAGAAGTATGTTTGTGTTTGTATGTACATGCTACCGTACACATGCATGAAAGTAGGAGGACCAGCTGTGGGAGTTGGTGCTCTCCTTCTCCTATGTAGGTCTAGGTCCCGAGGATGAAACTCCGGTCAAGTTGTTAAGCCACCCATTCTACTGGCTCAGAAAAGGTACTTACATTTTTAAATATTTTGATTACATATTCTTTTTATGTGTTTTGGCTGTATGTATGTTTGTGCACCATGTGTACACAGTGGTCACAGAGAACAGAAGAGGGCATAAGATTCTCTGGGACTGGAGTTAAGGATGGCTATAAACAATCTTGTGAGTGCTGGGAATTGAACCTAGGTCCTTAGGAAATGCAGCTAGTATTCCTAACCAAAACATCTCTCCAGCCCTTGGGAAAGGTTTTAAGATGAATCTGGCACAGTTAACAACTGGTTCAAAATGTGGCAAGACTGGGGAAAGAAGTTATTACAGCTAAGTCACAGGGCTTCTGAGCAAACCAGTGGTGACAAGAGGGGCAGAATGCTGGAGGGGACTGCGGAGCTAGAGCACACCCTGGTCTCTCCACAGGGATTAAAGCTGTAATCAAATATTTGCAGATGGAGTCAAAAGTGGGTGTCACTGACTTCACAAAGTTATCCTCTGACCTTCACAGGTGCAGTATGGCATGCAGGACCCCCCCCTCCACACTAATAATAACAGGAAAAAATAAAGGTAGAAATCTGACCGAGGAAAGCTACTCAACATGTCCACCTTGGGCTTCCACATGCACTGAGGGCAGGGGAAATGAGGAACGAGCGCATAATGGATATAAAACTTTCTTTAGGATAATCAAAATTTAGAATCTTTAAAAAAAAGACAAGAGTCCTGTTCTGGACCACAGGGTGCCTAGAACTCCTGCCTGAGTGTTGGGATGATGGGTGTACACTACCACGGCCCAACTATTTCAAGAGTCAAGCAGCATGCCGCTGGTACCTTTAGGCAGCTTGACCGGAAGGCCAGCCCACACTGCTGTGCACTCACGTCTCACTTATCACAGCCTTCCCATACATCAAGTTTTTGCGCCTAGAAAATGAGGTCCACAGCATCCACTCTGACAGCACTGGCAGGACGTCAATGAAGAACTACCTCTCTGTCCAGCGAAAGTCTGCTCCGGCACACAGAAAAACACTGAGACCCTAGAGAAGATGGCCCCTTACAATCTCAGCAGTACCACTTAATAGCTGTGTCTCTCTGAATACTCTATTTTCTAGACATACTAGACTTGACTTCAGGGGTATGAAGCAGGCTTAATGAGTTCAGGTGTTTTCCAGCCAAATGGGCATCAACAATTTGGTTTATGAAGGCTTATGCTGTGGGAAAGATTAAGCTTTGTCACAGGTGGAAGCAGTCTTGGCGGGCTTTACCCTTGGGGCACCCCATGAATACCTTGTGACAGACTGAGTGGAGCCATCCTGGGCCTGGAATTCAGGAAGCAGACCTGGGAACCCCAACTGGGCTATTAGGCAGGTGGGGAGGAGAGAACAACAGATTCAGCCCAGGGCTTGAGTGCCTGTGGAGCAGCAGACAGGCTGGACCAGCACGCGGGCCAGAGAGACACCTAAGGACCCATCCCGAGGAACTGATACTGGAAGGTTCACTCTTTTGTCTCTTTAACCTTTTTTCCTTCTTGTGTAAGCTAGTTGGGTTGTATAATAAAGTTTAATTGTTAAGAAACAGCCAACATCTGGCACACGACGTGGGGCCCGATGGGTTCCACAGTCCCTAATGGTATGAGGGAAGATTCAGTATTCGAAGGTATAGAAATGCTGTTTCAGGGTATCAGCAAAGTTGCAACTGCTGTTGCAAAACTCTTTCCTGCATTATACTTAGAGGGAATTCTCTGTTTTTTTTATTGTCCTTTTATTACCATATTTCATGCTTAGAAAGATTAGAAGAAAGGCTAATGACATAGAAAAGCCAGAAGGGTCAGTAAGTTCTATCCTTTTGGAAAAGATTACAGACTTGACTGGACAGATAGAAAGGCTAAGGAAAGAAAATGAAGGGATGGGAAAGCGGATAAAATTTTTGGTAATTGGTAGTGATGAAGGACAAAAAATAGAGAGACCGGAAAGCCAGATAAAACCAAAAGAGTCAATAAGCTCTATCCTTTTGGAAAGAATTACTGACTTGACTGAACAAATGGGCAAAATGCAGAAAAAACTGGGAGGGCTGGAAAAGCAGAAGGCACCTTTGGTTAAAAAGGGTAAAGAAGGTCAGAAACCAGAGGCAAAGGAAGCCAGACCGACCAAAAGGTCTTTGGTAATAAATGTCCCAGTGGAGGACACCTCCACAGTCGCCCAGACACCTTCAGCTTTTCCAGTCACTGTAAGACATGTGCCCAAGCAAAATGGTGCTGAGGGTTATGACAAAATGGCCTGGCGTCCTGCATACATGATGGATTTAAAACATTTTAAGGGATCCGTCGTCAAATATGGTATGCACTATACCTTCCTTAAACAAATGTTAAACAGCTGGGCCACTCAGAACAGACTTGTTCCCCAAGATTGAAAAAAATTAGTTTCAGCGGTATTGGAAGCAGCACAGCAGTTACAGTGGTTATCATAGTGGCGAACAGAGGCTATAAAAATAGAACAAGAAAATACGACACAGAGAATAAATATTAATAGAGATCAATTGCTTGGTGAAAGACAATATACTAACATAAGAGAACAAATTCAAACTGAAGATAGAGTGATTGACCAGAGTAAGGACCAGAGACCTAAGCCTTGAGAGCTTGAGAGCTGGTAGAAGAACCTGGAAAAACAACTATTCCCTTTACTAAAGTGTTCCAAGGACCTCTGGAGCCCTTTACAAAATTTTTACAGAGATTAAGATCTGCTATAGATAAGGTGATGCCAGATTCTGACAACAAACAGGCATTAAAACTTATCACGGCTTACAAAAATACAAATACTAAATGTAAAAGGGTGCTTAGACCATTAAAAGAGGCGCTCCACTAGATGATGGGTAAAAGAGACAGTTAATATCAACTCTCAAGAGTATCAAAATAATATTGTGGGACAAGCTTTAGCCAGAAAGCCCAGATATCATAATACTTGGTGCTTCAATTGCAGTAAAATTGGTCATGTGCAAAAAAACTGTAGAGATAAAAGGCACAATAACCCAGGAGAAAACATAACTCATAGGAGAGAACAAGGAGGTTCTGGTCATGATAGTAATGAGGTACCAAGACTCCCAGGGTACTGTAGTCGCTGTGGAAAAGGGAAACACTGGTCTCAAAATTGTCAGTCTAAGAGAGATGTGCAAGGCAATATCTTGCCGACGGAAAACAACAGGAGGGGGCCATCGGCTCGGGCCCCCATAAACAATGCCAGCCAAATTCCTTTGGCCAGTCAGAAAGTGACAAACCCACAAGAAAACGGGAACTGAGTGTTAATGATCTAATACATGCTACTAAAGGCAGTGCAGCCTTGGATCTGGCTTCAAATGTGTCTCTTACTCTATCTCCCCAGGTTAAATGTTACAAATTAAATACTGGTGTTTTCGGTCCTTTGCCTTCAGACACAGTAGGAATGGTTCTGGGAAACAACTGCCTTCTCATGGTTTTATTGTGCATCCCGGTATTATAGATGGAGATTCTAAGAAGAAAATAAAAATCATAACGTGTAAAAAAAGGAGATGAAAATCGATGCCAGGGATAAAATTGCTCAACTCCTATTGTTTCCTTGCATTAAGGACAAAGCCACTCCAGTAGAAAGGACTGGTGCGTTCAAAAGCACAGGGACGCGTATGTTCTGACAAACAGTAATTAATGACCAGAGACCTAAGTTAATTATACAATTAAATGGTGTTAAAATAAAAGGCTTGGTAAACAGTGGAGCCAATGTCTCCATCATTTGCCAAAAGTCTTGGAACCAAAATTGGCCACTTAAAAAGGTTTATACAAAAATTGTTTTATTTGAGATAACTTACCAATTTTTACAATGTGTACAGTGGCCTAAGTGTGTGGGACCAGACGGACAGATAGGGAGGCTGAAACCCTATGTGGCTAACATTCCCATAAATTTATGGAAAAGAGACCTCTTACAACAATAGAGTACTCAGATTACTATTCCTACAAGTAACGAGATAAACAAAGTTAAAACTATGGGTGAATTAATATATGCTTCTGGGAAAGAGATTAATGTAAGTGATCAGGGGCGACCACACGCTATGCCCATTGTCCAACCTCAGAACTCTTCAGGTTTAAAATGTCAAAATTTATAAGAGGGGCCACTGCTGAGATACCAACCGCCTTGCCCCTAAAATGGATTTCAAACAGACCTGTATGGCAAGACAGTGGCTCTTAACAACAACAACAAAAAAAGTTACAGGCCCTTCACGGTTAAGTAAAAGAACAGCTGGAGGCTCAACACATTAAAGAATCTTCCAGTCCCTAGAATTCCCCTGTGTTTGTGGTAAAAAAAAAAAAAAAAAAAAAAATCAGGTAGATAGAAAATTTGAGGGCCAGGGTTCGCTTCAACCTAGAATTCCTTTGCCTTCCTTACTACCTAGGTCTTGGCATGTAATTACAATTGATTTAAAAGATTGTTTTTTCACCATACCTCTACATAAAAAAGACAGAAAAAGGTTTGCTTTCTCAGTACCTACTCTGAACAGTAATTCTCCAATAAAGAGATATCATTGAAAGGTACTTCCACAGGGAATGTTGAATAGCCCAACTTTATGCCAGTATTTTGTGCAACAACCTTTAAAAATAATTCGTAGACAGTTTCCTCAATCTATCATATACCATTACATGGATGATATTCTGCTAGCTGATTCTGATCCTAGTGTTGTAAAAAATATGTTTCAGAAAACACAAAAAATTCTGCCATGCTGGAGATTACAAATTGCTATGAAAAAAATACAAAGAAGAGATTCAATTATCTATTTAAGCTATAAAATAACTGAACAAAAAATTCAACCACAAAAGGTACAGATCCGTAAAGATCAACTACAAACTCTTAATAACTTTCAAAGATTATTGGGAGATATTAACTGGTTAAGGCCTACAATCGGGTTAGCTACCTATGAGTTAAGTAACTTGTTTCAAACATTACAAGGAGATTCCGATTTAAACAGTCCTAGGTGTCTAACCGCTGAGGCCAAAAAGGAGTTAATTCTGGTAGAACAAAAACTTCAAAAGACAAATGTAAATAAAATTGATCCTAAACTTGGTTACATTCTGGTTATTTTGCCTTCAAAACATTCTCCTACTGTGCTTCTTATACAAAGGAAAGACAAGATCATAAAATGGATATTCCTGACAAATAAACAAAACAAAAAATTTAAAACATACATAAAAAAATGTCTAAATTAATTACAAAAAAAAATTAAGGTTGCGCCAACTGTCAGAGATAGACCAGACAAAAATTGTAGTGCCTCTTACTAATTCTGAGATTATGTCATTATGGGTAATTAATAAAGATTGACAAAAAGCTTGTAGTAACTATTTGAGAGACATTAACAATAAATACCCCAAAAACAAACGTATACAGTTTATAAAAAAAACTAATTGGATCCTTCCAAGTATTGTAAAGAGGTCACCAATCTCAGGGGCACCCACCTTTTTCACTGATACAAATAAATCAGGTATGGCTGGTTATAAGTCTAAAAAAATGACCAAGGTGATTAAAAGTCCATTTACATCAGTCCAAAAATCAAAATTATATACAATCCTTATGGTATTGTTAGATTTTCCTAAATCTCTTAATATAATTACTGACTCTTAATATGCTGAACGAGTTGTTTTGCATATAAAAACTACTAAATTTACTCCTGATAACACAAAATTGACTACCTTATTTATAGAACTACAACAGGTCATCAAAAACAAAAATTATCCCTTATATATTACTCATATTCAATCCTATACAGGTTTACCAGGTCCATTGACACAAAAAAATAAAGAGATCGACAAATTATTGATAGATAATGTATTCAAAGCCTCAAAATTTCATAAAAAAACATCATGTCAATAATAAAAAGTTAAAAAAAAAAAGATTCTCTATCACTTGACAGCCAAAAAATAATTAATAAGTGTCCTACATGTTCCTTATATAGTCAACTACCATTACCGGCTAAAATTAACCCTAAAAGTAACAAAAAAAAATAAAAATTGACAGATAGATGTATTTCATTTTACAAAATTAAAAAAAATAAGGTATGTACATCATACCATTGATACATATTCAGGTTTTCAATGGACAACTGCCTTAAATTCTAAAAGGGCTAACTGTGTGATTACTTATTTGCAAAAATAATGACATTTATGAAAATACCTACACAAATTAAGACTGACAATGCTCCTACATATGTGTCCCTTAAAATAAAAAACTTCTTTATGTATTATAATATAAAACATGTTACTGGTATACCTCACAACCCCACAGGACAAACAGTTATAAAAAGAACTAATCGTACCTTAAAAAAAATACTTATTAAACAAAACAAACCAAAAAAAAGATAAAGACACCCAGAGACCAATTAAATAATACTTTGTTGACTCTAAATTTTCTTAATGTAAATGATAAAAGGACGTCAGCTACAAAGAGACATTGGGTGATTAAAAAAAGTTGAGACAACCAATATTCTATAAAGACTTGTCAAATATAAAATAAAAACCTACAGTAGTTTTAAGATGGGGTCATGGGTATACATATGTTTCCACAAAAAGTAAAAAAATATGGCTATCAACTAAACTTATAAAGATTAGATCTGACCACATAACAAGTAAATCGTAAGAGCTACCTGGTACTTAACAACTTAACATTGTTTCTTACAGCTTAAAAAACTAATGCCCTCTTCTGTCCTGTTGGTAAAAATACAGATAGAACCCTGTATTTGCAAAAAACAAAACAATACTAAAGACAAAACAGACAACATGGGTAATTTAACCCCCAAAACATGCCTCTGGCACCTCAAACAAGATGCCTCAACTGATGTTTCCTTAAAAAATTATATATGTACTAACATACCTGTACTAATGATTTCAAAAGTCTACTTACTTTCAAAACAAAAAACAAAACAATTATGAAAATCAAACTTCTGCCTCTGACACTCCTGCTTCTTCCAAAAATTACATACATATTAACAATAAATCGGCTAGCCAAAAAAAATCGATCCCCAAAAGACTAAACAAAAACAACTAGCTTTTCCAGCACTTGGCCAATATATTATTTTTCTAGGATACCCAAAAAAGATTTTTCTCCTAAGCAACATAAAATAATTTTAAAAACACGACATCCCCATTCCCAGTAAGTAAAACGGGTGTTTTTGATAGATTACCAATGCTCATCTTTGCCTAACGGAATTAATAACAATTAATAAAAGTTCATTTAAAATTTTCTTTCTTCTATCTTTCTTTCTCTCTTACTCTCTATCCCTTTTAATATTAAGGAAAAGGGGGGAAGGAAGGGAGGATACAGGTTTGTAGAATAAAAGGTAGATTATTGAATCTACTAACTTCAAAAATCCTACAATGGTATTGTGGATCGATGAAAATTTAAGACTTTTGATTGATGGAAATTTAAGACTTCAACTTTTGCTTCACATTGATAAGAACTTAAATTGTATATTGCCATTCATTTTTGCCTTATGTATTGTATGTTATATGTTGACAAAATATATATTGTATGTTAGAAACTTAAGTTCATTTTGTTCAATGTTTATTTAATGTATTATTCATGTACCACTAATGTCTTATAAAAACCTGTTCAGGAAGATCGAGGATAAAAGTTGGTATTTAGTTACGTAGAAATCTTACTAAATACTAACTTACTTTGTCATAGAGCAGGTTTGGATAGATTGATGATGACTACAAGAATAGATAGAGTTGGTCTTCAAACTCTTCAGAGATCCACAGAATAAGGCATTTAAGGATGAGGGCTTTCCTGACAAAGAGAGACATCCGCTCCTGGCCACATCTCCATTTGCATCATTAAAGATGGGGGCTTCAAGAGACATGGGTGACAGAATGGTCACTGGACTGAGAAACTGCTCTTATCTCTACTGCGGATGACAGGCTGACTGCCTACAATGATCAACAGTGATGCTAGAAAGTTGACTGTCCAGCTTTAAAGAGACTAGATGGACCAGACCGTCGGATTTCCTGCTTCAAAAAGCAGTTTGTTAGATGTTTTGGGCCAATAAGGCTGAAGACTGATTGCCCCAATAAAATTAGAAAATCGGGTGACTATCCAGGCGGTCTGCTCTCTCTGTCCTACGCAACTTGAAGTTGCCCGCCAGCACTTCCTTTATTAGACAGATTTTCCTTCTTGGGTCTCTGATGGGATTAAAGACTAGATAGCCACAGTGTTACTAGAAGCTTTAGTTTAAAAATTAAAAACACATTTATAGATTGATAATTGCAATTTCTCCTGAAAAAAAAGAAAAAAGGACTCTCTTTAGTAAGATAGTAAAATATGGGCCGGGCAGTGGTGGCACACGCCTTTAATCCCAGCACTTGGGAGGCAGAG
>OU015749.1:104509989-104522456 GCA_907169655.1 Acomys percivali | reverse complement strand
AAAAAAAAAAAAAAAAAAAAGATAGTAAAATACTTTCTCTCAGGTTAACAAGTATAAAAGGACTTGGTTATGTACTTGATACCTGATGATTATGTATATATGTATATGTGTGTATATAGTTCTTAATTTTTTTAAAGAAAAGAGAGATGTGTGGGAAAGATTAAGCTTTGTCACAGGTGGAAGCAGTCTTGGCGGGCTTTACCCTTGGGGCACCCCATGAATACCTTGTGACAGACTGAGTAGAACCATCCTGGGCCTGGAATTCAGGAAGCAGACCTGGGAACCCCAACTGGGCTATTGTTTTTCTAATGGACCCTCTTTTGTCCCTTTAACCTTTTTTCCTTCTTGTGTTAGCTAGTTGGGTTGTATAATAAAGTTTTTAACAATTAAAAAAACAGAGCCAACATTATGCTACAGTAGGGGAAAGGCTTTGACAGTAGAGCACTACAACTTAGAACTCAGGCCAGGCCAAATGAGCACAGTGCAGTATGTAGCTAAAAGAATCCGTTTAGGGGTGTGGAGAGATGGCTCAGAGGTTAAGAGCACTGTTCGCTCTTCCAGAGGTCCTGAGTTCAATTCCCAGCAACCACATGGTGGCTCACAACCATCTAGAATGAGATCTGGTGCCCTCTTCTGGTGTGCAGGTGTACATGCAGACAGAACACTGTATACATAATAAATAAATAAATCTTTAAAAAAAAAAAAAAAAACCAAAGAATCCGTTTAAAGCCGGGTGTGGTGGCACACGCCTTTACTCCCAGCACTCTGAGGCAGAAGCAGGTGGATCGCTGTGTGTTCGAGGCCAGCCTGGTCTATATAGTGAGTCCAGGACAGCCAAGGCTACCCAGAGAAGAAACCTTGTCTTGAAATACAAAATCTGTCTGTGAAGAGACAAGGACAAATATTTAAATATATAGTGGGAGTTTTTAGGAAATAAACTCCTAGAGAACTTTAAAACGGGGTAATAAGGGATCTTAAAGAACTAAATAACCAACAATTGCAAACCAAGCATGCCAGTCATCCACACAATGGGGATCTGTGCCAGGAGGACTGGTGTGAAGTCAAGGCTAGCTGGGAAACAGAGCACCTCTGCCCCTGCCTCAAAAACATTAGCAACAAAATTCTTCTTAAAAGCCTGATTTGGGCAGGGCAAGGAGGTGCACACCTGTAAGCCATGCACTGGGGAGGCAGGGGCAGGTGGATCTCTGTGAGTTTGAGGTGAGCCTGGTCTACAAAGTTAGTCCAGGACAGCCAAGGCTACAACAAGAAGAAAAATGACACACACACATACACACCCCAATACGTTTCTGTTGTAAAGCAAGTCTTTTTTTAACAAGCCTCACCACCAGGCACCCAGCAGATGCTGACTGAGTAAAACCACTAACCATGTACACCGCGGCTGCCCATTTAGGCTCTTCAGTTCAGGACTTGCAGCCAGACCCCACATGCACACCTCACTTTGAGAGATCTGCAGAAGCCGCACTCACCTCCTCCATCCCAGCACAGAGATCTAGGAACCAGCCGGCCTTGTCTCCTCTCAACTTGAGTTGATCCTGCTCAGGCTTGTATTTCTAAGTTTTCTACAGTAACTTTTTCTTTTGACAAGGTTTCACTGTGTAGCCCAGGATGTCCTGGAACTCACTCTGTAGATCAGGCTGGCCTTGAACTCAAGAGTTCTGGAATTAAAGGCATGCACCACCAATGCCTGGCTTGCTTTGTTTTGTTTAACACCAACTCTGTTAACACTGTTGGGCGAGTGTCTTGGTTTTTTTTTTGGTTTTTCGAGACAGGGTTTCTCTGTGTAGCCTTGACTGTCCTGGACTCACTTTGTAGTCCAGGCTGGCCTCGAACTCACAGCAATCCGCCTGCCTCTGCCTCCCGAGTGCTGGGATTAAAGGCGTGCTCCGCCAGGTGTCTTGGTTTTTGAAACAAGGTTTCACTTTGTCACCAATACCAAACTCACAGCAATCCTCCTACCTCAGCAAAGCTGTTTTAGAAAAGTTTTTTCAGTATCAATGGCACTCTGGCAAAAATAGTCACCATGTCTAAAACTCTCTGGATTTCTCTAAGGAATGTGACAAGTACCACAGTGGCACAATATTTGTGTGTGACCAGGGAAAGGGATGATGATAGGAAGTGGACAGACTATACCTATTAACTAAAAAAAGACAAAAGTTTAAGAAGTTTGTGCCTAGGGTTTAGAGTTCTGGGCCTATCTGGAGAGCTAAGCTAGCTATTAAGAGATGCGAGCCTTGTGAACTGGGAGAAAAGTGGGGGGAGAGGTTTGGGGGGGGCCACAACTCGAGGTTCTATTCACTAAAAAAAGAAAAGGAAAAAACAACAGGTGGATCTGGAAACTAAGCAAACAAGACTACAGCTGCATGGGGTTGACATGGTTTGGGAGGGTTGGTTGTTGCTGCTGTTCTGGGGATTAAGGGCTCCTAGGCATAGCAGAATCGGAATTCTATCCTTAAGCTTCTAGAAGTTTTATGTGCAAATGAGTCTCCCTGGGATGAATCAAAAGGCAGAATTTGGGCTAAGGATGCAGCTCAGGAGGTAGAATGCTGGCCTTGCAGGAAGCCTTAGGTTTAATCTCTAGCACAGTATAAACCAGATATAGTTGCCAAAACTTGAAATCCCAGCAGGATGACTGCTGTGAGTTTGAAGGCAGGCAGGTCTGGGCTAAGAGTTAACCCCTTTCTAAAACAAACTAAGCACAGCAGACTTTAAATTAGCAGGTCTAAGGTGGGCGTCCAGGTGTTGGTTCTGATTCTGATTCCACAGTATCAACACTCCATCCTGGTGTTCCGACCTATCAACAAGGGCCACTGACCAGAGATGGGCAGAGATGGGTAGTCAGGAGCTGGGAAGCAGGACTAGCCAGCTCACACATCCAATTTCCTACATGTTTAAATGCCCGGTGAGCAGAAGCTATTGATCCCCCTGGGTAATGGGAAGACAACAAAGGTTTGTGGGAGTTGGGCTAAAATGACATTGCTTAGATGAGGGTTTTTTACCTATACCCATAGTGTTCACATAACAGGTCCCATTGGGAAGCTAAACAGTACCAGGTGAGAACTGAACCCACTACATGCCAGCAGCACCCTTCTCCACAGCTATAAACAAAAACCTCTCCAGGGGCTGGAGATGGCTTAGTGGTTAAGAGTATACAGGCTGCTCTTGCAGAGCATCCACAATTCAGCTAATAACTATCTACAACTCCAATTCCAGAGGAGCTGATGCCCTCTTCCAGCCTCTGTGGTCATTCCATGCACATGGAGCAGACACCCATATAGACAAACACCTATATACATAAGATAAAAAATAAGCTACTTAAAAAAAAAAAGCTCAAGCCCGACATGGTGGGGCACTCCTATAATCCCAGCACTCTGGGAGGCAGAGGCAGGTGGATCCCAGTGAGGCCAGCTTGGTCTACAAAGTGAGTCCAGGACAGCCAAGGCTACACAGAGAAACCCTGTCTTGAAAAACCAAAATAAATAAATAAATAAGAAAACTCTCCAGGCATTGTGAAATGTCTCATGGTGGAGATTTACTTCTAAGAAACAAGAGGGATGAAAGAAAGTAGTTTTTCCGTGGAAAGAAGAGACAAGATCCAGGAATAGGGTATAAAAATCAAGAAACAGCTCTTAGACATCAGCAATCTCTGACAATTAGGAAAGATTAAATATTGAGGCATGGGACTGGTAAAGCCAACAATGACACCTGCTGCAGAGTCTGAGTACCCCAGCTCAACCCCCAGAACTCACACTCCTACCAGCTCCTACCAAGTTATCTTCAGACCTCCACATGGGTGCCCATGCCCCTCCATGCCCTCTCCCACAAAAATAAGGTTAAAAAAAACCAAAACAATAATGTTAACCTTTTAAAAGTTTAAGCCACTAGCAGAGTTTTCAAAAGGCTTTAAGAAAAAAATAGGGCCCAAGAGTGGTGGTGCACACCTATGATCCAAGTACTTGGTAAGAAAAAGGACCAGGAGTTCGGTGTCATCCCTCAGCATCCTCAACTACAGGGTAAGTTTGAGACCAGCCTGGTCTACAAAAGCGAGACCATGATAGCCAAGATAACACAGAGAAACCCTGTCTCGATAACCCAAAAACAAACAAACAAACCACAAAATAAAAGGGGGATGGGAGGGGAAAAAAGGGAACAAAGAGCTGGGCACAGTGGCACACACCTGTAATCCCCAGTACTCAGGGAGGCAGGGGTAGGTGGATCTCTATGAGTTCGAGGCCAGCCTAGACTACAGCACTAGTTCTAGGACAGCCAAGGCTACACATAAAGAGACCCTGGGGGTTGGGGGGGGGGGGATGGACCCAAAGCCAAACCAAAGCAACAACAAATAAGAAGCTGGGTGTGGTGACCTTTAATGCCAGCATGAGAAGGCAGGGATCTCAGTGAATACCAAACCAGCCTGGTCTATAACAAGTATAGCCAGGGCTATACAGTGAGACTCTGTGCCATCTCTCAAAAAAAGAAAAGGGTTGGGAGGGGCATGGTGGGGCCATTGAGGCACCAGTAAGAACAAGCAAGGCTGTGCCAACATTTGCGCGCGCGCACACATACACACACACACACACAAGGCTGGGAAGGCTGGAACCTGGGGTGTGATGGCCCAAGTTTGTAATCCCAGCAGTCAGGAAGATAGAGTTTGTGTTCCAGGCCAGCCTTGGCTATAGGGAGACTGGTATCTGTCTCTATCGTCTTGCCCCCCACCCCTGTGTATGCATGTGTCAGCTATTACTTGTTGTGTTAGCATCACTATTTTCAACTTCTTTGACTATAAGACACTATACCAAGCCTCTAACTCCAGCAGTTAGAAAACAGATGTGGGAGCATCAAGAGTTCAAGGTCATCCTCCCCTACAAAGTCCAAGGTCAGTCTGGGCTACAAGAAAACCTGTCTCAAAAAACACAAAAAGGTCATTTTGATGAAAGAGAACGCATAGAGCCACCCGATAAGAGGTTATCTGCTAACGTGCTCAAAAGACTGCACTCTCTCGTCAACAATAACTGGCTGAAAGAGCAGGACAGTTGTAGAGCCAGGTCGTGCCTTTCTAACACTCCAAAAATCACAACATAAAAGGAGCTGAGGGCAGTGGCTCATATCTCTAACCCGAGCAATGAGGGCGACTAAGGCAGGACTAGTGCCCCAAGTTCCAGGCCAGCCTTGGTTTAAAACAAAAAACAGACACCGTGAAGTGAAGGAAAATAGTCAACAAGGCACAGGACAGCTCAGGGGTGAAGTGCTTGCCTAGAGCGCATAGGCGGTGGTTTCCGAGTGAGAGAGAAGAGGACGGACGGAAGTGTGTGGCTGGGGCGTGAAACCTAGGTGCTGACGCCAAGGGTGACAGGTTCCTAAGAAGTAAACTGACTTCAAACTGATTATCCTACCCCAACAGTAAACTTTCCAGCTGGTTTTTACCTAAGTTGAGAACTAGTTAAAACACAGGAAGCTGTCCTTAACTCACCAGTCTGGGGGATTCAGGGAGATCACCGAGAGTCGGCTCAGTTTCCAGAGAACTGTATTTTTCAGTCACCTAAAATCGTGCGGAGCCTATACATACATAGTTTTGTCTGTCCTTTGTACAAATGACCAACTGGGGAAGAGAAAGCACAGCCAGCTTTAAATAGCTCCTGCGTGTGGGGGGAGGACGGCTCCTCTCAACTACATTAAACATCTTCCAAGGGAAGGCAGGATGCCTCGTGAAGTCCAAAGAAAGAACCCATCCTACATAGAGCTAATCAAGAGAAAGAAGTTATTAATACTCTCCTGAAATCTGAAAGTTATGCTCCACTTACTCCTTCACCCTAACCAGTTCCTTCAAGCATTTTCTCCTAACCAGAGCAAAAAAAAAAGGGCAAGTTATCAAGCATTCAAAGCTTATCATCTGTCAGCCTGGGGCAAAAATCTCTGGGAATACCAGTAAATGTCATCACTCTGCAGGTCGCCAGGCATCAGGCTACTGCAGCCAGCCACAGCCTGGGAGTGCCAAGCCTTCCCAAAATAGCTATGACTTTATACACAATGCTCATCAAACACCTCACACAGAAACCCACAAATAGAGAGCGCTGAAACAGGGGTCACTACTCAGACTGTGGCAGAGGTAAACGAAGATGCCACTGATTAAAAGGCATGTGGCCTGAAATGACAGAGGCCGGAACAAATTTAAATATGACTTGCTTTCCCTTAAAATAGTATCAATATGACTGTCTCTAAACCAAATCTTACCACCTGTTTTTAAGTCACTGTCCCCAAACAAGTAGACTTAAACAGGGGGGGGGGGGGGGGGGAAGGGGGAATGAATATGCACCCCAATATCCAAAAGATAGTGTTGAGTAGCTAACAATGCAATCTTCATCTGACTGCTGAAAAACTATCCACCTACTTTCATTTCGCAGCCCAAGACTTAGCTTTTTTTCTTTTTTCTTTTCTCCTACATGAATTTTAAATAGCATGCTACGTTTTAAACTCATATCCTGGGGGTGTAGTACTTGACTACCCCATGTGATAGGCCCCCAGGCTTGATTCCTTAGCAGCTTAGAATTAATTAAAATTAAAAAGACATAAAGAGTTCCTTAGGAGTATCTCATTTTTTGTATTCTAAATATTTTATAAATTTTCTCACTTGCAAACTTGGTATTTGAATTACTTGGTATAGATTTTCCATTCTGTCTTTTAAAAGTGCAGTTCTTGAGGGAATGAAGATCTGTTGCTACGTTTGTAACATTCCAAAGTAACACAAGATGACAGTCTCAAATTGCCGACCTCCCAAATGTCTTTAAAACATTATATGAGCCTTTTGATTTTCTCCAAACCAGTGTTTTTGAAGCCTCGCCATCTTAGCCCTAAAGACCCTTGTAATATTTTCAATCTTAATATTAGGAACCTAGTCGGTGTGCCTTTTAGTCACTGTGCTGTTCCTTTCCTCTCCATTAAAATCTACAGAGACCAGTGAGATAATTCGGGAAGCTGATTTGTTTCTGAAAGAAACGGACGAAGAGCGGGGCGGGAAGAGGGAGGAGTGGGGCTCCGGGTCTTTTTTGCACTTTGTTGATTAACGCCGGCTTTAAGTCAGATAACTTGAGTCCGCTTAAGCCTCTGGGAAGTCACTGCAATAAAACTGATTTGAGAGTCAAAACCAGGCACCGTGGCCGAGCTTTTGGGAAGTTTTGTAGCTGCTGGGTTGGGCCCGGCGCACACTTCGGGATGACCCCATGCCCACCATCTCACGTGCAACCCCTCCCGGTAGAGTCCCCGGTAGAGTCCCGCACCCGGTCCCGCTGGGAACCTAAGCTGGCCCATACACCCAGGCAACCTCACCCCATCGTGCGACCCCAACCTCGCAAGTCCCCTGCGGCCCCGAGGGTGCTACAGCCCTAGCCCACAGGCCCGGGCCTCCGCCAGCCCGCGCCCGCTTGGTCCGCGCCGCGCCCCTCTCGGCCGGAGCCCGGGCCCCGCTACTCTCACCCGCCGCTCACCGAACCATGGCTGTCCGCCGGCCCCGCCGCGTCGTCCTGCTGCAGCTCCGCAGTCATGGCCGTGGCACCCCTCCGCGTGTAGCCCCAATCCCGTCGTCGTCTTCGCCACGGCCACCACCGCCGCCCCCGAAGCCCGGGAGCACCGGGAGGCACCGCCCACACGTCCCGCCCCCGCCCGCGGCGCGCGCTGTAAGCCCCGCCCACGACAGCCCGCTCCCAAAACTCCGCCCCCTTCACTCTCAGCAGAGGCTCCGCCCACGGCGCTCGCTAGAGGCCCCGCCCCCACCCGCCGGCCACCACCCATCCTGCGGCTCCCGCCAGAGGCCCCGCCCACACACGCCCCAGGTCCTCCCCCGAGGCCCCGCCCACGCCGGCAGCGAGCCCCACCCCCCGTGGTCCCGCCTACACACTCTGCTCACGCCCGCAGCTTGTGCCAGAGGCCTCACCCACATGCCCGCCCCCAGTTTGCGTAGCCCGGGGCGGAGCTTCTCTGCGTGCTCCGGCCCACGTGACCGTAGCCGGGCATAGACTAACGGGTCAGCGTCGTTTTGCCAGCTGTTGCGATTTCCGCATTAGGTGCCCAGGAAGTGGGCGGCGGGGCCTCTGGGTCTACAAGACTCGTTTTTTTGGCTGAGACTCACATCTGCGTCCGGCCGGACCCCAGCTCCCTGTAGGCCTGGCGAAGCTGCTGGTTTCCTTGTGCTGACAGACTTTCCCACCAGGCCTTCTATATCCTTTTCCTGTTCTGGAGGCTGCAAGTGAGACATAGACTGAGAGGTTTCTGTAAAGACTATTGAGCGGCCAGAACATTTCACTGAGCTCAGCATGGTGTCCTTAATCCTCAACAAAGTATCCAAATGTTCCAAATTCCCGTTTTCAGGCCCTGTATATGTAAGCTGTGTTGAGCCTATCGCCCTAAACCACATCCCACTCCCCTTAATGTTTGGGAAGAGGGTTTCATTTTGGGTTGGGTTTGGATTTTTTAAGACAGAGTATCCTGTGGCTTGAACTAGCCTCAGATCCATTGAGTAGCCAAGTTGGCCTTGACCTCTTGATCCTCTGCCTCCACCTGGTCGTGTATGACAAGTCTTAACTATCACCCTCAACTTACCCAGGGTGGCTTTGAACTTACTCTTTTTTTCTTTTTGGTTTTTCAAGACAGGGTTTCTCTGGGTAGGCTTGGCTGTCCTGGACTCGCTTTGCAGACCAGCCCTGGCCTCGAACTCTTAGCAGTCCACCTGCCACTGCTTCCCAAGTGCTGGGCTTAAAGGAATGCACTACCACGCCCGGCTTGGCTTTGAACTTTCTATGCTTCTGCCTTAGCCGCCTGTGTGGCTGAGATTTGGGACCTGTGTTTACCAGGACTGTCTTTGTCAGGATTATCTGAGGAACAGAACCATTAGACTTGATCAAATTATAGCGGGACTGATTAGGTTGACTTAACATTATCAAAGGCAGGTGCTTCCTGTGTCTACACACTGAAGAGCCAAATCACAGAACTGTAGAAGTCAGTAAAAGAAGCTAGGATTCTTAAACCTGGACAGTTATAAACCATTTATATGGGTGCTGAGACACAAACTCAGCGCCTCTGCAAGAGCAGTGTATGCTTTCAAGCACTAGTCCGTCTCTCCGGCTCCCATTTTCTTCAGCGGTGTAGCCACAGTTAAGTTGCTCGTGCACCGTTAAGCAATCCCTTACTCACGTCCACGCAAGCAACCCTGATGAAGCTCAGTGGGTCACTGTGGTGCAGCAGTTGCCTCCTAATGAAAGCCTACTTTGGAGAGCAGCACCTTACAAAGTAAATAACTCAGGGGATAACCATTGAGATGTAATATGAATAAATTAATAAAATAAAATTAAAATAAAAAAAGAAAGTAAATAACTCAAAGGCTTCGGGTAGTCCTTGACACTGACCAGACTCACTGGGTCCCTCCCTCCCCAAGCATACATAAACAGTAAGGACTGCTAAGACATATTCTGTGATAGCTGCCCAGAAGAGGCTCAGACCACCAGCCAAGCTGCCTGGAAGAGACGCACTCCAACCTGTCAAGGAGACTGCAGGTTGTGCAGTATGCTTCAGGTTTCCAGCTTTACTGGGCTGTTGCTCATGCTGGGATGGGCTTTGGTGAGGCAGCTGTCTATGAGTCATTTTTGCTCTTGTAAGTGACCCTCACCCACACTCTTATAAGTTCTCCCCAAGAGAATTCATTGGTTTGCCAAGTTGGGCTTTGGAATTCTTATGGTTGTCTGGCACGGGTCTCTGGCATAAGCAGATGTTTGTTCCCATCTCCCTAGGAATAGTGTCACACAACATCACTGAGAAAAAAAAAAAGACATGAAATTAGAAAGAGAACTTGTTGGAAAAAAGGCATTCAGTGGTCAGTGGGAGTGGGATAAGAAAGGGTAACTTTGGTCAAAATACACAATATATATATTGTGTGTATATATATGTGTGTGTTTGTACATATTAGTCTCAGAGAGCTGGGGAAAGCCAGGCATAGTGGCCCATGCTTTTAATCCCAGTACTAAGGAGACAGAGACAGGTGGATTTCTTTAAATTCAAGGCCAGCCTGCTCTACAGATTGAGTTCTAGGACAGCCAGAGCTACACAGTGACACTCTGTTGTTTTCAACAAAATCTCAATTGTTCAATTTTACCAATAAAGACCCAGGAGTCAGATGCTGGGGGGAAAGCCTGCCAGCTCAGAGAGGCAGAGAAAGCACCCGTATGACTCTCCTCCTCAGCCAGCATCCCAAAAAGAAGCGCTCAAACTGAATGCCCCTCCCTTCGACTTTCTGTGCATCTCTTTATCCATTCTTCTGACTTCCTCTTAATTTCTGTGTCATTTTTTTTCCCTATGTCACTTCCTGCCAACTGGTTGCTTGCTTCACCTCTTGACTATATTTAATCTTGTTTAAAATATTCCAACAGAAAGCTCATTGATTAAAGATGTGTGCTAGGGCATCACAACTAGAAACAAGTATTTCCAGTAAGTAACACAATCTCAGGGTTTACAGTGTAATCAAATATACTGCAACACGCTGTCTCAAAAAACCAAGCCAGGTGTGGTGTTACAAGTTTATAATCCCAGCATTCAGGGAGGCAGAGGCACATGGATCTCTCTGAGTTCGAGGACAGCCTGGTCTACAAAGTGAGTCCAGGACAGCCAAAGCTATACAGAGAAACTGTCTCAAAAAGAAAGAAAGAAAGAAAGAAAGAAAGAAAGAAAGAAAGAAAGAAAAGAAAAAGAAAGATAAGATGAGATTTGGGGGAGGATGAGAATGAAAGGAGGAGGGCTGGATGTGGTTATGTATAGCTGTAATCCTTGCCCTTGAGAGACTGAGGTAGGAGAATTGCTGTGAGTTTGAGAATTGACTGGGACTCTATAGTGAGTCCAAAGCTAGCCTAGGCTACATAAACAAAAGCCTATCTCAACACAGAACAAAGGGAAAAAGAAGATACGTGCTGGAGACAGTGCTCAAAGCAGGGGCCTCTATGAACAGAGTTTTTGTTTTGTTTTGTTTTTGTTTTTCAAGACAAGGGTTTCTCTGTGTAGCCTTGCCCATCCTGGACTCGCTTTGTAGACCAGACTGACCATGAACTCACAGTAATCCACCTGCCTCTGCCTCCCAAGGGCTGGCATTAAAGGCTTGCGCCACCACCACCCAGATGAACAGAGTTTTTAATAAGGTGTGCCACTATGTTTTCCAGGCTAGCCTTCGACTCTTGATCCCACTGCCCCTGCCTCCCAGTGCTGAGATTACAGGCCTGTGCCATCAGGCCTACTGGAAACAGGTTTTTATGGGGGTGAGGATCTCAGATTGGAAAAATTCATCACATTCAGAATTGAGCACATTCCTCAGCACGCTCAGCTTGAGCTCATATAATGTGTTCAGAGGTCTGGGGTGATGGCTCAGTTGGGGAGAAGGCAGGCTGAGGACAGGGGTTAGGATTCCCTCGGCCCTCATGGTGGAAGGAGAGCATGGACCCCTGTGTACACCCTCCCTCACATCTACATAAACAAGTAGATGTAATAATAATAAAAAGTCTGCTTCTGTCACACACACACACACACACAGAGAGAGAGAGAGAGAGAGACAGAGACAGAGACAGAGAGAGAGACAGAGAGAGAGACAGAGAAGCAGACAGACAGGAAGGCCTCAGTGGAGAATTTAGTATTATAATGAGCAAGGTTTATTCTAGGACTCATAAGAAGAGTAAATCCACATGAACCAGCTATTTTTAGTTGGCTCCTTGTATCTCTAGAGGCCTTTATCTGAAATAACAACAATGAACAAATTTGAAGTCTCTAAAATAAGTGCTTTACAGGGGCAGCCAGCCTTCCCTCTCCCCATGCCATACCTACCTCAGACCCAGGGGTGTTTACTCCTACAAGTACCTGCCTAAAGGCAACCAAGGCTCAAAGATCAAGCACAGTTTGAAAAGGAAGTGAAAAAAAAAAAAAAAAAAAACAACAGAGACCAAAGTTCTGCAAAGGGCATGTGCCCTCTTTGTAGCTTTACTCAAAACACCAGGCCACAAACACAGTGTGATGAGTGGTCAGTGGTCATAGAAAGGCATCCGGGCCTCTCACTTTAGGAACCATAAAGCAGTACTTGAAAGAAAAACAGACACATAAAAGCAAGAGAGGAGTGTAAGCTAATGAGAGAGCCAGGAAACCAACAACCAGGTCTACCTACGCGAGTAACGTGTGAGAAGAGTGCTGACTATGGTGTCATCACCCACTCGGGAGGCTGAGAGGCATGAGGGTTACCAAAAGTTGGAAGCCAGTGTGGATGGGCTACATAGTAAGTATCATGTCACCCTGTGTTCTAGAGTTAAGACCCTATTTCAAAGAAGAAGAAGGAGGAGGTGGAGGAGGAGGAGGAGGAGGAGGAGGAGGAGGAGGAGGAGGAGGAGGAGAAGAAGAAGAAGAAGAAGAAGAAGAAGAAGAAGAAGAAGAAGAAG
>OU015749.1:104467375-104492157 GCA_907169655.1 Acomys percivali | reverse complement strand
GTGTGTGTGTGTGTGTGTGTGTGTGTGTGTGTGTGTGTGTGTGTGTGTAAACAGTGTCTGCACAACGGCGTGCGTAGGCATATAGACTGCAGAGGACTCTGGCTCTGTCATTCCATTCCATGCTTTCTGCCCTTGAGATAAGGTCTCTCACCAAACTCACAGCTACAGAAGAGGAGAAGATGTACTGAAACGTGAACATATTCAATCCACCAATCAACAACAGTAAAAGATCTTTTACCGGGGAGCCAACAAGATGGCTCATTGGGTAGGGGTGCTTCCCACCAAGTCTAACAACCTGAGTTCAATTCCCCAGGATCCGCTTGGTAGAAGGAGGGTTGTCTTCTGACCTCTGCATGTTCCCAACAGCACTTGTCCACCCCACCCCCACATTCAAAATAAGTAAACAAGGGACATTTTAAAAAAATCTTCAGGGCTGGAGAGATGGTTCAGTGGTTAAGGGCACTGACTGTTCTTCTAGACTGTCCTGGTTCAAATCCCAGCACCCACATGGCAGCTCACAACTGTCTGTAACTCCAAGATCTGACACTACCACATAGACATACATGTATGCAAAACACCAATGCACATAAAATAAAGGTAATTTAAAAAATCTTCTATTGAATGGTATTACACATTAATAGTCCTCATCGTCAAGACGTCTAGAAGCATCTTGTCTTAGTTACTTTGTGGACCATGCTCAGTGAAAATGTAAAAAGCATTCCTATTAATCAAAAATCAATGTTTCTCTTAATTAAAGGGGCCTAGCAGAAACAAAAGCTTTCTTTCCGCTGTATTGTTTGTAGTTGATGTTCATTAGACAATATCAGGTTCCGATTAGCTGCTTGTAACTCAAGAGCCCAGCGACTGTTCCCGAATACTGAAGATGTTACTGCCTAAGTCTGATTTAAGACAGCTATCTGGATCTCAATTATTAATGAAATTAGGGTCCCGAATGCCAGCGAGAACATTGCCTTAGGTAAAGGCTATAAAGGAAATCATATTAGCTTGGAATTTCCTCTCCTCAGGGGCTCCTCTTATATTGTATTATTCACTTAGCAGTCTCTTGTAAGAGAGATGGACTGTTGGCCATCGTCCTAGGGCAGAGCCAAATGGAGAAGCTGCTGGGGTTCGTGAAGGCATCAATCGCCAAATCTCTGTGTGGCGCTTGTATGTCTCGTGTAGTTTTGATGTTTACAAAATAGCACCGAGGTTACCACAAGGGAACAAACAGAAGGACAGGGTGGAGAGGTGCGGCTGAGTGATGCAAAACTGAGCCGCAGTGCACCCAGCAGCCTCGGCTCTTCTCTGGTACCTGCCCCAGAACAACTGGCAAGTACGATGATTCCTCTGTGGTCCTGCCTCCTGGTGGCTGCCTTAGGTAAGTCCTGTGAATGATTCTGCCTGACCCTGTGTCTTAACGGTGTCCACACTGTGCTGTCAACACCTCAGATTTGTTCCTTTTTATTCATGATCTGTTACAGGCTAGTCCTATGAAGCTTCGCAGAGATCAGTGATGTGTCTCTGGCGTCCCCCCTACCACGAAACCTGCCCCCCCCCCCCCCCCCCCCCCCCCCGCCCGCAGACTACAATCACACAGAGCCGTTCAGCATCATACACTGGGACTTTTTTACGGAGGTGAAAATTCACTCCAAAACCTTATGAATGGTGGGAAGATCTTCACTTCAAAAGAACTCCAGCTCACTGATGATATATACTAATTTGGGGGCAATCTCTTTCAGATATGTATGGATAAAACACGTTTTGGGATCCTGGATAGCCTGGGCTTTATAAAAAAGCCTTTAGCAGAGCAGAGAAAGAGCCCATGGGTTTGTCTCGGCTGTATATCATTTTGATATAACCATGTTTGAATCCAGCTTTATAAAAACCATAGAAGTGGTCAGTTTATTCTAAAAGCACGCAAAATTTGAGTAGATGATTTCTCTTAAAATGCGTTAGAGATTATATGTGTTTTAATGTACGGAGTTATACTTTTATGGTTGCATTAACTATACCGAATTGAGCTATTTTCATTAGGATGCAATTGATTAAAAAAAATACATGTATAAATCAAGAATCTATGGGTGGCCCACGCCCACACCTGTATGTGTATCTCTCTCTTTTTTCTTAAAACCCACTCTCTTATCTGTTATGTGTTTTTTCCTATACCCCAATTGTGTCTAAAGAGAGAGAAGAAAAACTATTTCTGTTGGTGATTCCTAATACACTATTTCATCTTGTCCTTATATCCTACCTCTTTGAGCTTTCCCCTAGAGCTTGGGTCTGAATTCTCAAAATTTAAAATGCAACCAGAAGCAGGATGAGATGATGAAGTTATGGGGACAAATAAAGGAATTCGGTAGCCAGAAAGCTGGAAATTCACAAAGAAAGAAAATGTTGGCAATGATTTTTCTATTTGGTAGGGAAGAAAAATAGCCACAAAAATCCTGGACACTTAACTTCAAGGATAATAAGCCTACCTTAATTCTAAGAGCAAAACAGAGGAAGTTTCATTAATGCCAAGTGGATTTCTGTGCAGAAAGTAACTATCGACATGAAACTAAGATAAAATAGGAAATGGATGTCAAAAAGAATCGGGGAGGCCGGGCATGGTGGCGCACGCCTTTAATCCCAGCACTCGGGAGGCAGAAGCAGGCGGATCGCTATGAGTTCGAGGCCAGCCTGGACTACAAAGTGAGTCCAGGACAGCCAAGGCTACACAGAGAAACCCTGTCTCGAAAAACAAAACAAACAAAAAACAAAAAAAGAGTCGGGGAACTTTTTTCTCACCAGCTTTTCCCTCTGGTGTTTTGTAGTAATACTTAATTTTGAGTGAGGCAAGAAGAATGTTTTAACAGGGTCTAATAACCTCGTGAATCATACTGAGGACGTTTGTCACAAAGACATCTGGCATTTTACAGAATTGACTTGTAAATATCAGAACTGACTTTTTTTTTTTTTTTTTGCTAGGGACGAGGCTAGTCCACTTCCAACCTCACTGCTCATTAGCCACAAGACCCATGTAAGTCAACTCATTCTTTAGGCAACTTTTGAGGGCCTTAGGTAGGCCAGGCTAGCCTTGAACTTACTGTGCAGCTGAACATTAAACTCTGATCCTCCGGCTCCCACCTCTCAAATTACAGACTATAGACGTGCACCACTTAGCCTGGTTTCTGCGGGGCCCGGCCTTCACGCATGCTAGGCAAGGACTTCAGCCACTGATCCTCATCCCAAGGCCCTGAAGTTGATCCAGAATATTCCTGAAGGTCAGATCATGGACGTGTAATCTGCAGCACTAATGTTGATATTATCAACCTGGAAGCAAAGGCTCTGAAAAGACCGCTGGCTGTTTCTGCTCAATAACAGACACTGTGAGCACCATATCTGGTTTCCTTCCAAGGGCTTACTCAGTGCTGGTCCTAGTATTTGTAGACAGCCAGGTCACTCTAAGTGTCATGCCTAAGAGGTGGTTTTCTGAATGCAGACCAGCTGTGCTTCAGCCCCAGCCTCTTCATTTGTAAGCTATGGCCCTGGGGCAGCTGTACCCTCGCTGAATCTGTAGTAATTACACCATCCTTACACACACACACACACACACACACACACACGCACGCACGCACGCACGCACGCACGCACACACGCACGCATGCACGCATGCGCACACACACATGCACATCTAAACAAACAACAACAAAACCCAAGTGAAAAAGAAATAGTGTTTTTTATTTTGCTTTTGAGCTGGGGGCTCTTTAATCTGGGCTGGCTTGGATCTCAGTATGTAGTCCAGGCTGGCCTTGGATTTGTGACACAACCCTCCTCAGATCTCTGGAGGCCTGGGATTCCAGGTATGCGCCACCATGCCTGCCTTTGTATTCTTGCTGTTCTTTCAAATCTCTTCACCTCCAAACACTTTGCAGCTCAGTCCCTAACAATTCTACTCTACAGAAACAATACAAGGGACTTAATGGAAGCTGGTTATCTCATCCAAGGAGGCAGGGTTGACCAGGAAGCTCTCCTGAGCCTACCCATAGCTTTCATCAGTGTCTGTGGAAACAGCCCTGAACTTTGAGTCATTTAGTGCTTGTGTGAATGTCACATTAGCTTTCAAGGGGGCATCATTTGCTGCTAATTAATGGTCACTTAAATCCTTAATCTCTCTCCTGTAATTGATCTTTCTCCTCTGGCAAATTTGCATTCATAGTAGAAATGCAATTTACTGTTTCCTCCCAGTTTATGCCAGAATTTGTTCTCTTTGCATCCATGAAAGCTTTCTTCCATTTGTTTTGTTTTTAATTTTTTCTCTTTTGTTCGTAGTCCTGGCTTCCAGAACTTTCTCTTTTTACCTAAGGCGTTTTGACAGATTCTAGAAAGCATGGTTCTGGCCACAGTAGACCTATGAGCTATTTCCTAGATAAGGAAGCAGAGAGAAAGCTTTGAGTCATTCTGAGCAGAGGGTAGTGGGAACATACCTTCACCCCTCAGCGTTATATTTTAGTTCCATCTCGATATCCTGTGTTGAATCCTGCCCATTTCAGGATTTCTCCAACTGAGACTTGAATTGGGAGTTCCCAAGAGAGGCTAAAAAAAGCTGCTGCCCAGAGCAAACTTTGTAGGGAGATCATGGGACCAGCCGGATTGGATGTCCCCGACCTGCCCTCCCTGGGGTACAACAGTGAGAAATGCTCCTAGGTAGAGACTCACACCGCATGTTTTGGCAATAACAATTCACAAAAACCTTAAAAACGGTGTCCCGTGCAAGCCGTCCTGCATGCCTGAGTAGCTATTTCCATGCTAAGCTTCTCCGTGGGTGAACAGTCATGGAGTTAACATGCTCATTAAGTTCACAGTTCTGATGGTAATGAAAGCAGAGCTTCCATTGCCGGCCACCAGCCTGGCGTGGAAACTCCAGCATCCAGCATCATTGTTAGCGTATTTTGTTTTTGTTTTGCTTTGTTTTTGTTTTTGGTTTGTACATACTACCCAGACATAGATAAATCATAGAAATTGCTGCTTGTGGTGCCAGGTGATGTGCCCACATTCATAAAGAAATGGCTCCCAACAGGATTGTCGCACAGGGAGAAGCGATCTCATTCTGTTTCCTGTTGGATCCCTCAGACCTTCAGGAGCTCATCAAAATAGGGCAATCCACTCGCAGGACACCGCAGATAGCTTTCATCTCGCACCATGTCAGGAGGTGTGCAATTTGCTTCAGTCCAATGACTTATCGAAGCTTCGAATCCCCCAAGGGTTGGCAAAGCCTGTGAACAAAATATCTTTTTGCAATTCAGAAAGAGCCCTCACAAATCTGTCACTTCCAATCCCTGGGGTTTGTTTCTTTCGCTTGCTCTCTCCTGCCTCGACACCAATCATGACCCCTCTAACAAATCAAGATTCCTAGACCAGAGGAAACGATTGTGTTCTGAAACCAGGGAGAATTTTTTCCAAAGCAAAGATCTCATTTTCTGACAAGCGCATGTTATTCAAAGGACAGACAATGTGAGAAAATAGATTTTTCAATGGAAACAAACAAACAAACAAAAAGCATGAATTGAACTCTCATTAATTCCATTATGTGGAAATCCATGCAGATCAATGGATTGTCAATTACACACGGGAAATCAACAGAAGAAAAATGAAAAAACAAAACAGACTCAGGGAGATGGCTCAGTGGGTAAGAGTGCTTTGTTTCAAGAACACGAGGACCTGAGTTCAAATCCCCAGCATCCATGAAAAAAGCTGGGCAGGCTGTATATGTACCTATAGCTCCTCACTGTGAGGAACAAAGGCTTGAGCATCACAAGAGCTTTGTGGTTGCTAGTCTAGCTCCATGTTCCATGAGAGATCTTATCTTGAGTGATAAGTTGGGACAGCCAGTATCCTCCATGTGGGTACATACACAAATCAACGTGGGAGTTAAGTCTGGGCTAAGAGTATAGGTGAGTTTTTTTCATTATGCCAACAGAGTGTGTTACAGGAGTAGAGACCAAATTCTGTTTCCGCGTGGCCACTGTGAAATGGAACTGTAGGTACAGTTTGCATTGCTGAAAATTAACTTAAGTTATGTTTCTTCACAATTCCATCTCTTTTGAGGGCATGTCCTAGTTTGCTTTCCTGTTGCCTGATAACCACCATGACCAAAAGCAGCTTGCTTATTTATCTTACAGAGAGTATAGTCCATTATCAAGAAAAGGCAAGCCAAGAACTCAAGAACGTAGCAGCATGAATGGAAGCAAATACCACGGAGGGACACTGCTCACTGGCTTGATCCCAGGGTCTGCATCAGTTGCCTTTCCCGTATGGCTGAGTCTTATCAGCCCATAATGGCCTGTACCCTCCCACATCAATAAATAGTCAAGACAGTCCCTCACAGACATGCTCACAAGCCAGTCTGGTGGAGGCAATTCCTCAGTGGAAGTTCACATTAATAACTGAGGTTAGCCATCCTAGGGCACTTGGGCCATGAGCTCACTTTAAGTGTCTGCTGGAGAGCCCACCAGATGGCTGTAAATTTACCCAGACTAGAGTCAGCTGACTGTCTCACAAAGAGCCGCTATGTCCCAGATAGGCTATAGCTCTCAAAGATGCTCATTATTTTCACCTTCACAGCCACCCCTTTCTTTTTCTGGGTATCCTAGGCACAGCGACACCTGCCTCATGGAACTCCTCTCTGCATCGTCTCACCAGGCAGCTCTTACAACAGTATCACAAGGAGATCAGACCAGTTCACAACTGGGCTGAAGCCACCACAGTCTACCTGGACCTCTGTGTCCATGCCGTATTGGATGTGGTAAGGATTACCTGCTTTTGCTTGTTCTTGTCCTGATTGATTGTCTTATTGAATTGATTTGACTTGAACGGAATTATTGATTGAATAATTGATTGATTGAGACAGCTCTCACGTAGCCCAGTCAGGCCTCAGATTCACTATGTGGCTAACGATCACACTGGATTTCTGGGCCCTGGGATTGCAGGTGCACACCTCCACAGCCAATTTCGTGCTGTCCTCTGTGCTTTATGCAGGAGCCTAGACAGTGTTCTATCCCTGAGACTGGTTGAACTGCTGGTGCTAGGTGGAATCTGCGTTTTTGGAGATCAAGTTGATTTACTTCTCTCTTCTATTGTTAGCGATAATGGCCTATTAAAATAGACATCCTGGTCTGGGGTCCCAGCTGTGGTTGAACATTTGCCCAGTAAGAGAGGGCATGCTTACTAGATCCACTACTTACTGTTTGAAATTTGAAAGACAAACAAAAGCCCCTCTGCGTTGGTTGTCATGAATTTATAAAGGACTTTTCTAAACTGTTTGCTAAAGATGGGAAGAAGGACTTGTTTGAGACCCTGCCTCAAAAACAAACAAACAAACAACAACAAATGTATAAAGCTTTATTTTGGCTCATGTTTTAGAGGGCTCCATTCGTTGACTAGTGGGCTTCATAGCTTTGGGGTCTTCAGCAGCACAAACCGCAGGTGCATGCCAAGCCACTCACCTCACATGGAGAAGACTAGGAATGGAATGGTCCCCTTCAGTGGCATATCCCAGTGAGGAAGAGGCCTCTTACCAGGCCCCAGCTTTTACAGGTTTAATGACCTTCCAGTACCATGGCACTGCTGACCTAGCCTTTAACATGTTATCTCAGTTGGGGCTTCCATTGCTGCGATAAAATATTATGACTGAAAGCAATTTAGAGAGGAAAGGGTTTATTTCACCTTACAACTGCCAGGTCACATCCCAACATTGAAGGGAGTCGGGGCAAAGACTCAAGCAGGGCAGGAACCTGGAGGCAGGAGCTGATGCAGACGCCATGAGGGAGTGCTGCTTGCTAGCTTGCTCCTAATAACTCCCTCAGCCTGCTTTATTTCTTTCTTTCCTTTTTAAAATTTTTCTATTTTTGAGTTTTCAAGACAGGGTTTCTCTGTGTAGCCCTGGCTATCCTGGAACTCACTCTGTAGACCAGACTGGCCTTGAACTCAGAGATCTGCCTGCTTCTGCCTCCTGAGTGCTGAGATTAAAGTCCTGCTCAGCTTGCTTTTTTATAGAACTCTGGACCACCTGTCTAGGGGTGGCCCCACCCACAGTGGGCTGGGCCCTCCCACATCAATCATCAATTAAGAAAACACCCTACAGATTTGCCTGCAAGTCAGTACATGGAGGCATATTCTGTTAAGATTTTTTCTTCTCAGATGATTCTAGTGTGTCAAGTTGGCTTAAAATTTGCCAGTACACACACTGACCTTTGGAGGACACTCAGGATATAAATCTTGGGTAGTCCTCTTTTCCATAGCCACATCCTTCCCTTCCAATGTGTTCGAGGCAGGGCATCTCTGCTGTTCATTTCTGCAGATGCCTGGTTCTTGGGCTTTCAGGAATTCTCCTTTCTCTTTGGCTCCATCTCATCATAGGAAAACCAGGAGTCCAGTTCTTGCTATTGTGTCTGGCTTTCCATGGGTTCTAGGATCCCAAGTCGGATCCTCACTCTTCTGTGATAAGTGTGTTACCTGCTGAGCTGTGTCCCCCAACCCTACTGTCAACCTTTAGTCTTCTTCAAGAACATCATAAACATGGAATCACATACACATGACCTTTGACCTTTGATACTTTTTGTTTTGTTTTGAGACAATCTCAATTTATAGGCCAGGTTGGGCTTGAAGACTTAGCAAATCCTCCTACCTCAGCTTCCCAAGTACTGAGCACATCTGGCCAGACTTTGTTCACTTCGCCCGTCGTGTCACTTCTGTAAGGTTCCCCTGCTGTGTATGTAACACAGTCCGTTTCCTTCTGTTGCTGGGTAGGATTCTAAGTCATTGTTCCTGTTTTTTTCTTACTGTTTAAAATGCTATTTCAACTGAAGTTATCTTGTGCACTTGCCAACATTATGCTGCTGTTTGTTTCTAGAATACTGTCTTTGTTTTTTGTTTTTTAGTTTTTTGAGACAGAGTTTCTCTGTGTAGCCTTGGCTGTCCTGGACTCACTTTGTAGACCAGGCTGGCCTCGAACTCACAGAGATCCATCCACTTGCCTCTGCCTCCCAGAGTGCTGGGATTAAAGGCATGTGCCACCATGCCTAGATCCCTTTCTTTTCTTTTCTTTTTTAAGCTTTATTTACTTTTATTTTATGTGTAGGAGTGGTTTGTCTTCGTGTGTGTCTGCACCACTTGCACGCCTGGTGCCTGTGGAGGCCAGAAGAGGCATCCGATCCCCCGGAACTGGACTTACAGACACTTAGGAGCCACCATGTAGGTGCTGGAAATTGAACCCAAGTCCTGTGGGAGAGCAGCCCCTGCTCTTAACCTCTGAGCCATCCCCCTAGCTCCTAAATGTCACTCTTCTCCGCTTGGCTTTCCGACAAGCCAGTGAAAGTACCAGCCTTATGGTGTTAGATAGTACTGCTTAACTCAATTCCAACAGCTATGCCTACACAAAAGGCCTAGTATCACACTCTTCTAGCAGATAACTCATTTAAGGTCTGTTTTTCTTTAAGTCTCTTTTTAATTGGATATTGAACTAGAATTTTGGAGACTTAATTTCCGTGGCTGGTGCTTTGCCCAGCTGGAAGAGATAGCACCGCTCACCCTGCAGTTATTGCTGAGTTATTATGGGCATCCTGCTCCCCAGAGTCCAGTGGTAAGCGTGACCTGACTAAAGACACAGGACATGAGAACATGATGGTGTGCACCTGTGATCTCAGCATGTGGGAGGCTGAGGCAGGGGGATTGCTGCGAGCGTCAAGCCAGCCTGGGAGACAGCAGGAAGTATGTCTCCATAAACAAATGAACGAATGACTAGCACAGAATAAGAGCTATGTCATTCAAAACCCCAGAGCAGGCGATAATGAGCTCTGAGAGGGGTTAAGGATGACTCTCAGATGTTTCTTTAGGCTTCCTGTTTTGACTTCATATTGATTAAGATAAAATAGAATCACTCAGCTTCCTTTCATAGGCTTAATTGAGGATGAATATAAAAAAGAAGTAAGGTCTTTATATTAATATTTTACCTTGGAACAGACATATCAAATTGAACTTTTAAAAATCTAACTTTTCCTGCCTTGGTAAAATCATATTATTTAGTAAAATCATTTATTGTAGGTAAGGAAACTACCTTTTCTTTTTTTTTATTAGTGTATTTATTTATTCAGTTTACATCCCAGTCATAGGTTCCTCTCCTCCCAGCCCCACCCTCCTCCCTCTTGCTCCCCTATTCCTTAGAAAAGGGGAGCCTCCCTACCCATCCACCCCAGCTCATCAAGTCACATCAGGACTGAATTCGTCCTCTTCCCCTGTGGCCTGGCAAGGCAGTCCCATCAGGGAGAAATGATGGAAAAGCAGGCAACAGAGTCCATGTCAGAGACAGCCCCTGCTCCTCACACTATTAGTTTTCTGAAGACATGTTCCCCATCCTGTGTTGTAAAGTATAATTGTTTGTTAATAGACTAGGTTACACAGATCTCATAATTATGTAGAATAAATATTCTTTTGCATGTGTATGTGTCCAGGCATGTTCATGCATGCAAATCTGTGTATAGGTGCTGGGGGCACATGTGGAAGCCAGAGGACAAAACACAGTTGGCCCTTCCTTCAACATCACTGCCATTCCTGTCTTTTAAAAATTGTATTTTTGTTCATTCATTCTGTCCCATCTCTGAAATATCACATTTGCCTTCATCAATGCATCTTAGCCCCTCTGGTGTGACTTTCCTAGTCAACAAAAATGCATACTTCTACTAGGATGGATGGTGATGGGAAAAGAGATGCTTGGCTGATTCCTTCTCTAACTTACAAGTATGCACACGCATGTGCATACATGTGTGCCTACATGAGTGTGTGTGTGCATGTGTGTGTGTGTGTGTGTGTGTTTGTGTGTGTTTGAGCTGTAATGTGCAAGTGGCTCTCCTATTAGTGGGTCCCAGGGAATAAGCTTAAGTGGTCAGGATTTGTGGCAAGCATCTTTACCCCCTGAGCCATCTCACAGTCCCCTGAGCTTTCAGTCCTCAGATGCCACCCATTTTGTCTTCTTTTTAAAATATAGTCTCTCACTGATCTGGAACTCATCAAGTAGGCTAGGCTGGCTTACCTGTGATCCCCAGGAATCCACCTGTCTCTGCCTCCTCAGCTCTTGAATTACAAGTATGAGACAGCACTTCGAGCAATTTTTTCTTTCTTTTTTTCTTTTCTTTTCTTTCTTTCTTTCTTTCTTTTTTTTTCTTTTTTCTTTCTTTTTTTTTTTTTTTGTAACATAGGCTTTATGGATTGAACTCAGGTCTTCATGTTCATAAGTGTCCTAGTTTGTACTTTTTGTGGTTGTGATAAAACACCGATCAAAGACAACTTGGGGAGGAAAGGATTTGTTTGGCTTCCAGGTTACCATCCAACATCAAGGGAAACCAAGGCAGGAACTGAAGTTTACTTCCCCTGGCTTGTTCTGTTTCTTTCTTTCTGTCTCTCTCTTTCTTCCTTTTTCTTTTCTTAAAGATTATTTATTTTTATTTTATGTGAATTTCTGTTTTTCCTGCATGGATGTCTGTGTGAGGGTGTTGGATCTCCTGGAGCTAGAGTTACAGACAGTTATAAGCTGCCATGTGGGTTCTGGGAATTGAACCCAGCTCTTCTATAAGAGCAGCCAATGCGCTTAACTGTCCTCTCTCTAGCCAATCTTTTCCTTTTCCTTCCTTCCTTTCTTCTTTCCTTCTTTCCTTCCTTTCTCTCTCCCTCTCCCTCTCTCTCTCTCTCTCTCTCTCTCTCTCTCTCTCTCTCTCTCTCTCCTTTCTTTCTGATAGTGTGTCATTACACAGCCCTAGCTGTCCTGTAACTCACTATGTGGACCTGGCTCTGCCTCCCAGTGCTAATTATAAAGGCATGCACCACCATGTCCAGCTCAATTATTTATACAGCCCAGGCCTACCTTCTCATGGATGGTGGGCTGGACACCCTCCCTTCATCAATTTGCAATAAAGAAAACACCCTCCAGACATGCCCGTAGACCAATCGAATGGAGGCATTTCCTTAGTTGGGATTTCTCATGTTTGTGTCAAGTTGACAAACACTATATGACAATGGGGCAAACACTTTACTGATTGAGCTGTCTGGCCACCACCTACCCCTTTGAGTGCTGGGGTTATAGTATGGGTCTCTACATGTCACTGGATATAGCAATTTTTCTTTCAGATATCTGGAAAGTTCTTATATTTCTAATTTGATCCTTTTATGCAGCATTACCTTGCTTTGTATTTCTCAGTATTTCAAGGAACCTGGCTTCCTCATTCCTTGCTATTGTATGCCCTTCCTTCTATTTCCTTTGTCACACATCCTCCTCTTTATCCTCATCTGCACAGCTTTCTAGTCCTTCAAATCTCAGCTTCTCAAAGAAAATTCCCTCTGCTCTCCAAGGTATCACTGATGTCTTCTTCCTTTCAATTCACCTAAATCTATGGGGGTTTTGTTGTTGTTTGTTTGTTTGTTTGTTTGATGGTTTTGAGAAAGAGTCTCAGATAGCACAGGCTATCTTCCAAATTTATAATGTAGCCAAGGCTGACCTTGAACTCCTGATGCTCTTACCTCTACCTCCCAAGTGTTAGGGTTACAGATATGTGCCACCACACCTGGCTTGACTCTGTGATTCTCCCTGGGCATAGTCATTTGGTGAATTTCCTATTTCTGTCAGGTGTGGTCAGGCACACCTGTAATACCAGCATTTGAAAGGCAGAAACTGGAAGATGAAGAATTCAAAGCCATCTTGGCTACATAGCAAGTTTGAGGGCAGCCTGGGCTGCTTGAGACCCTGCCTCAAGAAACTACAACTGCAACCAAAAAGTCACACTGCCCAATTTGTTACAAGGTTCTTGATAGAAAGATTTGGTTGCTTGTATTCTTATTTTCCACCATAAGCATCGCAATATATTTTACTTGCAAGATACTAGATCAATACTGTAAAACAGCCAGTGAGTTAAAAGACACTAATTCTAAGATTATCTGTATTGATGACCAGGTCACTCCAGAGACACTTTACAGATGTCACTATTATATTTAGGATGAGTTAGATGAAAGCAGTTGCAGCCACAGAACAGTTCTGAAGGATCTGATAAAATCACTCACAGACTTGGCTGCTCCCGCTGTGAATAGTGAACTTGTCGGACGGACTCCTCTGCCGCAGCTGTACTGCTGGCAACTTATGTCTGAATGAGGAACCCAGCCTGGCTCCCACCGCAGCACCTCGCCTGCATCCCTTTTCATGTTTTGTTGCCTCCTGTTTTGTTTATGAAAAAGCCTAAAGTCTTGTCTTCGAATTTCTGAGTATTATGAGTACCTTGGGGAAATCTGATTATAGAGATAATCTACTCAACAGTGAAGAGCTTCAATTTGTTTCTATTGAGTTTTGTCAATTCCGAATGCTGGGTACCTTTGTATTCCAGTCCATTGACTGGAGCCTCCCAGCCAGACGTTGAGGCATCTGTTTCCATAGTCTCCGGAACTAGGAAAGATAAATAAGAATGTGAGGGAATTATCCGTATATTTGCTAACCACCAATTTAGATCTAAATAGACTCCCTCTGTTAAGAAGACTAATGAATTCCAATTCTCGGAAATATCCTTTGCTTTTAACAAGCAAGATGGAAGGTATCTAAAGAAAAAAAAGAGAGGCACACTGAGGGAAGATCTGTGAATAATGGCACCAGAGAACCAATTATGTTCACCAGCTGGCATCGGGAAACTTGTTTCTATGAAAAAAAAAAAGAAGAAGAAAGAAAAAAAATTGTTTATTTTAGCCTCAAACTACTTTTTGACATTGCATTCTTTAGGACTGAATGATGGATCTTCCTAGTCACTCCATAAGATTCTAGGACCAAAAAACCCCAGCATTTGTGGTATAAAACAGCAAAGCAATTGGCAAGAAGAGAAAAATTAGTGAAAGTATCAATATGGGTGGCAACCAGAGTCAGGGGGGATCAAGTGATAACAAAAAGGAGAGAGACCCTCTTCCCAGTCATCAGGATCAGTGAGAGATGTTTATAGGGTGCTATGACAGTGACAGAGAAATCAGTAGATAATGGAGTCATTGAAACAAAGATAATAGTCCCGTGAGATCCTCAGGAGGCTCAGGAGGTAAAGGAACTTGCTTCTGAGCCTGAGGAACTGAGCTCCATCCTCAGCGCCTACACAGAAGGGGAAAACCCTCTCTTCAGCTTACCCTCTGACCTCCACACTCAAACTATGGCATGTGCATTTACCTCCCCAGACACACAGGTACACACACATAAATGTAGTTAAAAATTAAAAAAAAAAAAAAAAAACAAAAACTACTCCTGTGAAAGCACAGTTTAGGGGAATAAGGGGAAAATGGGAGGGAGGGAAGAATGGGAGGATACAAGGGATGGGATAACCATTGAGATGTAACAAGAATAAATTAATAAAATTAAAAAAAAAAAGAAAGCACAGTTAACAGCTATGCTTCCCATTAATGTAATGCATTTTGGATTAAAAAAAATATATATACACATTTATTTATTTGTAGGGATTTCTCATTGATTGTAACTAAGTCTAGCAGTACTTGGATAAGGCATAGTATATCCCGTAATCACTATGCTCATAGAAGTGAAGTGAGTGGCACCCCCTAATCTTGGGCTCTCAGTAGAAGACTTAAAAAAAAAAAAACCTTCCAGAACCCCTGCTGAGCCAATCTTGGCTGGGGGTCCCCACTGGTCCATCTACAAGCTGTTCCTTGGGGAAATATTTGTGAATTCAATCTTTTCACTTTGCATACCACTTTAAACACTGCCTCTCCCAAGCATCTATTTAAAGTCCATAAAAATCTGTAGACCCAGGGAGTTCAAAGCAGCCTTTGGTGAGCCTGGAAAACAGGGCTCCCTGTCTGCCCACTCTTTCTTCTTTCCCACTGTTCCTAGAAATGCATATTCAGTAGCAACTCACTTTCTTGACTGTAAAAAGGGGACTTTTTTTAATCTAAAAAGGTTATTGTATTTAATTCGGGCTTCGGGGGTAGCTCAGCTGGGCAGTACTTGCTTAGTGTGCATGGAGCCCTGGGTTTTTTTCCTCACCGTGGGCACGTTGGTGACTGCCTGATCAGCACTTGGGAAATGGAGCCAGAAGGAATCAAACTCAGATCTTCAGCAAGATCTCTTAACCGCTAAGCTATCTCTCCAGCTCCCTGAGTAGGTTTTGTTTGTTTGTTTAAAATTGATTTCATGTACATCGGTACTTTGCCTGCAGATATTCTGTGTGAAGGTATCAGATCCCCTGGAACTGGAGTGACAGGCAATTGTAAGCTGCCATGTGAGTACTCTGGAAGAGCAGCTGGTGTTCATGACTGCTAAGCCATCTCTCCAACATCTGATTGGGTTTTAAAGATAGGGTCTCATATACTTAAGGCTAGCCTTAAGCTACTTATAGAGCTGAAGATGGCTTTGAGTCCTGGGTCCTCCTGCATCTGGCACTGGAGTGATGGGACCACAGGAGTGGCTCTCCAAGCTCCTCTCTAACTAGGTTCTGATGAGCTTGTGGTTCCACTTTGATACATTTGTTTAGCAAGTCACCCATCTGCCTTGGATTTTCAAGTATTTTGGTATGCAGTAGTTCATGGAGTCTCTTATGAGTGTTTGTGCTTCTTTGGCATGCGTTGTAATGGCCTGAGGCCAGTGAGACGGCTCCATGGGCCAAAGCACTTGTTTCATTCCTAGAACTCGCAGTGGAAGGCAAGAACTCACTCTCTAAAGTTGTCCTCTGACTTCAACATGTGTGTCATGGTGTACACAGGCCCATACAACACACATATCACACACAATAATGCTGCTGCTGCTGCTGATGTTATATGCCTTATTTTTCTTCTCTAATTTTACTGTTTAGGCCTTTTCCCTTTTTTTTCTTCAATACTAAATTAAAATTTTGTCCACTTTGTTTACCTTTATAATTTAAAAAAATCTTTAATTTTATTTGCAGCGTACGGGGGTTTGCCTGCATATCTATCCATGCACCACATGCATGCAGTGCCCTCAGAGTCCAGAGGAAGGTGTTGGGTTCTGGAATTTGGTAGAAGAGCAACAAGTTCTCTTAACTGTTGAGTCATCTCTCCAGCCCCAAAATATTTATTTTTATTTTTATATGTGTGTGCTTGCTTGCATGTCTTTTTGTGTGCTCATATTTATGTAGGCCAGAAGAGGCCATCAGAGTCCTTGCAGCTGTAGTCACAGGCAGTTGTAAGCTGTCAGATGTGGGTGTGGAAACCAAACTCGGGTCTTCTGCAAGAGCAGCACATGCGCTTAGCTGCTGAGCCATCTCTCCAGACCCACCTGAAACTTTTAAATTTTGATAAAAATCCCACCTTTTTCATTTGTTGCTTCTGCTTCTGCTGTCATATCTAGGAAAACATCACCTACTTGAAAGCTGCAGGAGTGTGTGTGTTTTCCAGCCTTAGCGCAAACATTCAGGCTTATGAGCCTTTTGTTTTTTATTTTTTGGTTTTTTGAGACAGGGTCTCTCTGTGTAGCCCTGGCTGTCCTGAACTCGCTCTGTAGACAAGGCTGCCTTGAACTCACAGTGATCTGCCTGCCTCTGCCTCCTGAGTGCTGGGATTAAAGGCCTGCGCCACCACGCCTGGCACTTATGATCCATTTTTATAGTTAATATTTGTTAGATACTTTATGTGTGAAATAATCTTTCTCTTTTTATCCCCAAGGACATCTTATTTTTGGAATAATTTTTACTGGGTTAAATATGAAAAGTGCTGGTAAAGAAGCTCTCATTGCTGTTGTTACTGCTGCTGCTACTGCTGTTTCAAGGGATCTTTAAGAGAAAAACCAGCAGCGTGAGAGGTGACTCAATGGTTAAGAGCACTGGCTGCTTTTCCAGAGGATCTGGGTTTGAGCTCAGCACCCAAGCAGTAGCTTACAGTATATTACAATCATCTGTCTCAAAAAAACAAAAAAAAAACAAAAACTAAAACAACCCAAAAAAACCACAGTCATCTGTAATTCTAATTTCATGGAGTCCAATGACCTTTTCTGCCTTCTGTGGACACCAGACATGAACATGGTACAGAGGATATACATGAGGGTAAAATTCTCATGCACATAAAATAATTTTTTAATTAAAAAAGATCAATGAGGCCGGGCGTGGTGGCATGCGCCTTTAATTCCAGTACTCGGGAGGCAGAGGCAGGCAGATCTCTGTGAGTTCCGGGCTAGCCTGGTCTACAAAGGGAGGCCATGACAGCCAAGGCTACACAGAGAAACCCTGTCTCAAAAACCAAAACAAACAAACAAAATAATCACCAAATTTTTGCAGACATGGGAAATGACATCTGTTGTCACGAAAGTATACTTCACCTATATTGAGCTCATCAGTCTGTTTCATAAGCAGATAAATTTAAACACAAAGTAACTTAACAGAAATGGCTGCGTGTGTCAGCACAGATAGCTAGCATTGAATGATTATGAATAATATCTTGATTAGAAATAGAAGCTTGGTCTCATCTTTTCAGCTCAATATTGGCTAAGACCTACATACCATTTTTTTTTTAATAGTTTGATTAATGGCAGAGTAACTAATTAGAGTGGAAAAGAGATTAGAAAATCACTCAAAATGTTAAGTGCAGTTAGAGTGCTATTTTATCCTGGATATAGAGCAACAATCAAAGCCACAGGTGTGCACGATAACGCGGAAACCGAGACTACTTGGGTGTCAAGGAGGCTAAGTAATGTTTTTAAAAATCAGCACTGGTTGGTTGGGCTTGATTTTCCTCCCTCTTCAATTGTCAGATGGTTGAGTTTGTCTTTGATAACTGATGCACTGAGATTTCGTGGGGCGTGTTCTTTTCCTCTGCAGGATGTACAGAATCAAAAACTAAAGACAAGCTTGTGGTACCGAGAGGTAAATGACTCTTTTTACCTCTCTGCATGCTGGGTTCCTGGTCGGGATCTGCCAGGAAATGTGACTACTCTAAGGAGAAAATACCAGCCTTAGGTATAATCCCAGGTCAGCACCAGGCCTGGCTTACTAGAGACCATGCAAGGATGTAGCCACAGACTGGACTCCCTTCCCCCTAATGGAGCATGTCATGGGGCTGGTGAACTGGGTCAGGACTCAGTTATGTCAGTGCACCTAAGCTTTTTCATTTTGATGTTTCCCGTTTGGCTACTCCTAACAGGTTTGGAATGATGAGTTTTTGTCCTGGAACTCTAGCCTGTTCGATGAGATTCAAGAGATCTCTCTCCCTCTCAGTGACATCTGGGCCCCTGACATCATCATTAATGAGTTGTAAGTGTGCTGGGGCATATTTCTATGGCCTTTGTATTGATCTGCCTGCTTAGGCCAAGTGCCATTTACTTTCAGTTACTGTTGCTATGCGTTTGTTTTCTCCACTTACTGGAGTCATACTATTAGGAATATTCAGGATGGAATGGTGATGAGTTGATATCACTCAAGATACAGATTTGGAGCTGGGCATGGTGGCGCACTCCTGTAATCCCAGCACTCAGAAGACAGAAGCAGGCAGATCTCTGTGAGTTCGAGGCCAAGACTATAAACAAACAAACAAACAAACAAACAGATTTGGGGGATGGAGAGATGATTTAGTAGTATTGAGTCTGTACTGCTCTTCCAGAGGACATGGGTTCAGCCAGTACCTACATTGGGTAGCTCAAAAGCCCCTGGAACTTAGCTCTTGAGGATCTGATGTCCTCTTCTAGTCTTGGTGGGTACTTGAACTCCCATGCACATACCATCCCTATATATATATACTTTAAAATAAAATAAATATTTTTAAGAAGATACAAATTTGATTACTGGTGCTTGGAGTTACTATTTGTGCTGTAGCTACAGCAGGTGAGTTAACTGATGAGCCTTGTCATTTTTGAACATGTCCTTCAGGATGAATCATCTTACAGGAAGCATCATTTTTTTAAAAAAGATTTATTTATTTATTATTATGTATACAGTGCTCTGCCTGCATGTACCCCTGCAGGCCGGAAGAGGGCATCAGATTACATTATAGATGGTTGTGAGCCACCATATGCTTGCTGGGGATTGAACTCAGGACCTCTGGAGGAACAGTTTGTACGCTTAACCTCTGAGCCATTTCTCCAGCCTCTGGAAGCACCATTCTAAGTCTAGCTTTGGGTCTCCTGGTCACTGCCACATCGGAGTCAGTTCAGTTCTGTGTGTGTTCGAAACGACTAAGGTCTTCTTCATGACAGGTTCTCTTGTGTCTCACATAGTGTGGACCTTGAAAGGTCTCCTGACCTTCCCTATGTGTACGTGAACTCTTCTGGAACCATTAGAAACCACAAACCCATCCAGGTGGTCTCTGCATGCAGTCTGCAGACGTATGCTTTCCCCTTTGACATCCAGAATTGCAGTCTCACCTTCACCAGCATTCTGCACACAGGTAAGTAAACCACGAGCGGCACAGTCTGCTGGGAATACCTATGCTGTGTGGGCACGCATAGGTGAAATGATATTGACTTCAGGTCTATTTTATTCTATTCTTACACATAATTGATTATTTAAAAATAAACCTCAGGTGGATGTGGTAGCACATGCTTGAAATCCCAGCACAACTTTAGAGGTGGAGGCAAGAGGATAAAACAAAAACAAAAACAAAAACAAAAAACAAACAACACCACAAAACCCTTCTGCTGCAGTGGGTTTTTCTAGAGTTCTGACAAAGTACCATGTTATAACCCACCACTGCTGTCAATTTGTTGTTATACTATCAGCATTCTATCACCATTGAGAATGTTCTAGAAGTCACAGGACATGCTTCATATGCTGTGGAGAACAGGCTGCAAACTCGAAATTCATCGTTTAATAAAAGATTAGGAGCTGGGTGAGGTGGTGCACACTGTAATCCCAGCATTGTGGGACGCAGAGGCAGGTGGCTCTCTGTGAGTTCGAAGCCAGCCTGGTCTACAAAGCGAATCCAGGACAGACAAGGCTACACAGTATGACACCCCCCAAAAAAAGATTAGGAATATTTTTGTCTCCCTTCTCTACTCTTTAACTCAAATACTGGTAATACTGTGTGGAGGGGTCAGGAGTTGGAAAACTGGCTGATGCTGGTCTCCATTTCTCTCCTAGGAAGTTCAAAGTTTCTGTTTTTCTGTTTTGGTTTTTTAGTGGAAGACATAGACCTGGGCTTCCTGAGGAATAGAAAAGACATTGAGAATGATAAAAGGGTATTTATGAACGACAGTGAGTGGCAACTTCTTTCCGTATCCTCCACGTACCACATCTGGCAGAGCAGCACTGGAGACTTCGCACAGATTCAGTTTAATGTAGGTTCTCCTTCCCATTCATCACCTGTGTCTCTGTAGTCCTTGGCCTTCTCTGCTTAGCTGCAGAATCTGTCCGATTACATGTCCTCACTATCGTCTGAGAAGAGCATGTTGTGACGGCTCTGCCCATCCACCTGTGCGCCAGCATCTGAGAGCAGAGCTCACGCGCTACCAAGCTAAAACTGTAATCTGCTACAAGGGAATCAGAGAACAGTGTACAGATTCCAGAGATCTGACCCATCCCACAGCAGAAGTCTTCAAACCTTTTGGCTTACGCAAACATTATCGTTTTTAATTGGCATGAGTATAAAGCCCAAAGCAATCTACATACGATCAGCATTACAACAAATTGGGAAAAAAAACCCACAAAAAACAAAAACTGTCTCATCAACATAATTGTCTCATTTTTAATTGAGAAAATTATCAATTAATTTTAGAAACAGATGCATCTAATGATCATAATACTAAATCGAATATCTGAAGGGACGAGCCAATAGTCATCTGTACAATGCACAGAGACAACGAGTGGGGCTGGGGGTGTAGCTCAGTTGGTAGCTTACATGGATCCCTGGGATTGATCATTGGCCACATAAACCAAGTATGCTGACACACACACACACACACACACACACACACACACACACACACACACCTGTAATACCAGCACTGAGAAGGTGGAGGCCAGAAGATGAGGATTGACTTTGAGGCCAGCCTGGGCTACATGAGACCCTATTTCAAAAAAAAAAAAAAAAAAAAAAAAGAAGGAAAAGGAAAAGAAGAGGAGGGAGGGACGGAGGGAGAGAAAAACATGAGAAAGAAAAAAAAAAAAGACAGACAGATATACCGACCAACAGACTGACTGACCGACACAGATAAAGCAAGCAAGCTACTAGTAGCTTCAGGGTCAGAGAAAGCAACTGCTGACCAGGGCATGCAGTGGCCATGTTGATCTCAGTGCTCTGATGCTTTGGTGGGAGGACTCTTGGACAAACTGTTCCCAGGGAAAGTTGTCTGACTTGAGGGCCAGGAGGAAGGACAATGCTGCCCACCACCTTTCCTGCCAAGCTTCTGCTCCTCTGGCTTTTCGGGCCAACAACCTTGTCATGGTCACGGGCAGGGTCAAGCCACAGGCAGACTCACAGCATTACGATTCAACAGAGAGACCTGCTTCACTGCGCAGAGTGAAGGTGCTATTTGTGACAGGGTAGGAGGGTGGTATTCACGTCAAGGAATGAATCCTGTTGAAAAATAGAGACTGTAAACAGATCAGGAGTGCACGTGACACGGGTTTCTCCAGAAACGGGCCTTGGGGACGAGGAGGAGTTGCCTGCAGACCAGACTAAGAGCAGAATCAAAGAAGCAGAGTGGGGTTAGCTGTTCCTGAGGGCGTGAGTGGCCTCCGCTGTTTGAAAGGTGTGTGTTAACTAGAAAAACCCCTGTTAAACTCAAGCATTGGGGTTTGAGCTTCCATCATGGCTACCCCTTGGCTAGCAGCCTATCACAACACATGTTTGTGGAACAGGAGATTCTGGACTGGAGTTCTTCCTGACTCAGAATTTAACAAAATCTTCGTTGTGTGCCCACTCTGTTTTCTTTGTTTTGTGATCCTAGGACCCAAACAAGGGCCTCTCTCACACTAGGCAAGCACTCCACCACTGACCACACCCCCAGTTCTTGTCCACTCATTTTCAGTAAGAAAATGAGAGTATGGGGGGGAGAAAGCTTTTTTTTTCCCTTTTCCCAATGAGTTTCTTGGCTAAGAGTAAACACTTCATTAATTTTAAAGATATCAGCCTGCAAACATTATTAATGCAGCCCAAATAATGGAGAGCATTAAAGGGAAATGTGAGGGAATGGCATGTGCAAGGTGGAACCAGTCACCTACCAAGCACTCCACGGAGTGCTGCACACACCATTACCTACACTGCACGTAGGCAGACCGAGGCAAGAGGCAGCAGGTAGATGGGTGTGTGACTGTGTATAGCCTTGTGTTCTCTCTCTCTCTCTCTCTCTCTCTCTCTCTCTCTCTCTCTCTCTCTCTCTTCTCTCTCCTCTCTCTCCTCTTTCTCTCTCTCTCCCTCTCCCTCCTTTCCTCCCTCCATCCTTCCCTCCCTCCCTCTCTCCCTGCAATTACATGTCATCTTTTCCCCTAAATATTAGCTTCTCTTTTTGAGAGCAGCAGGGTCTGCTTGGAAGAGGAGAGAAGGTAAGCACTGCTTCGTGGGAGGTATCCCTCCACGGAGGAACCATGGTCCAATTCCTTTGGCCCTCTTCATTGCCATATTTCTCTTCATTATGAGGCTCCCATGACATGCAGTAGGCAGGGATGCAATCACGACCTGGAAGTTTTCTCTAAGGTGTCTTTGCCCTGGGGGTTAAAGTGGGTTGCCTAGCAAGGCTGGCGTCCATCGGATTCTCTAGAACTGATTCCCCAAAGAATCGTGAGTAAAATCGCAGATCATATTAACGAGACTCTGAAGTGATCCTGCAGCTTTGGAACGATTTGCATGTTCCAGAACCCTGCTAGTTTCCCTCTCTCAACTTCCACACCTCCCCTGTGGTTGCCAAGTGCCCGTGCCTGGCTTCATTGTTCTTTTATGCCATAAAGAGATTCTGAGTTTAGCATCCAAGGCATCCTGGTGGCATTCAAAAACCCCTGGCCAATGTTGTCATATTTGGAGTCCCACTCTGTACTAACAATGGGCTCACTGGTGTCCTGATAGCAAAGGACCATCTTCCTCTTAATCTAATCACCTGCTGTGTCCCAGACACATCTGGAGACAACATTCTCTTCAAAACATTCCATCATGTCATGCTCACACACACACAGCTACTATTTATCTGGCATCAAATGCTCAGAATGCCATTAGCTCCAGCGAGCACGATCATAACCACTGGTGCTGGAACACGTACTCCTTATAACAGGGCACCACTGCCACTGTAGAATCTAGCTACATTCCACATGGGAGCCCAGACAAAGCTCTTCTTCCGGCAAGGATGTTTGTGTACAGCCTGGGGCCCAATCCAACAGCTGTGGGAGAGGAGATTACTTCCAATACATATTGGAGGTGCTGGTTCCCAGAAAACAGCAGGATGGATTTCTGTATGACTTTCCAGGAGTGGGCAGAGGTAGGGAGAAAGTCGGAAGAAGTCATTTTGGATGGAAAGGACCAATCAAGATAACCCCACACTGCGTGAGGAACTTGCCAGGCAAAGAAAGCTCACACAGTACTGGGGAAATGAAAAGGGGGATTTGGGAAAGAGAGAAACCTTGCTCATTCTCTTTTTCCATCATGATTTTCACGTCTTTTCTAGGCGACGGCGATTTTTTGTTGAGGCTTCCATTGAATGCTCCAAATTTAGGATCTAAGGCATTCTGGTACTCCTTAGAAGTCCTTGATCAATAATGTGAATGTAGCTCATGCCTGACAGGATGGCCTTCCAAGGAGGAGGAGGGATGGGGGTGGGTGAGTGGGTGGGTGGCTTTGCTCAAAGAATGCAGGAATCACAAATGATCTGTTAACCCAACCCAACCCACAGTCTACATCCCCAAAGCCCTCACTCAGGCGCAAGGCTCTCACTTAAATGGCGGCAACTTTCCCATTCTTTCTGAACTGGGGGTGTTAGGAAGGACTTGGAAAGGGAGGAAAATGGGCTTCTGTATGAAGCGTGAGTCTGGGCGTCAAAATTCCAAGTATGTCATAAAAACGGTCATGCAAAATTGAGTACTGGTGGGGTCTACCATCAAGGAGGCAATTAGAGGCTAACCTTGGGGCCTATTCCATCTCCAAGGAGCTCTCCACACACATATTCTGAATTAGATTGATCTCTTTCATTAACATCAATAGGCTCCAAATACCTTTGTGTACTTATTATTACCTGGCTTTAATGGATAATGAAATTGTCGCATAATATTGCTAACACCTGAAGGGTGTCTAATGGAGAACACGGACTGAAACTAAAGTGCTTTTCCCCCCTCTTCTGTGGAATTTAAAGGCACCAGCTCCTTTAGTCCATTAGGAATGATGAGCTCTGGGCAGGGCAGGCTTATAGAGAAGAGTGTCACACTAAGCTGGTGGCACATTCCCCTCGGCAGAAACAGGAATCATTGGTTCTCATGGTGATCTATGAGAGGAGGCCCATATGAAGACTGACCCTAATGAGATGCCCCCCATTTGGGCCAACGTCACATCCCCATTCTATTGGAACTAAAAGTAGGCTTATTAACAGACTCTGATGTAGGGCAGTGAACATCTCAGGCTCAATGATTATTGCAGTTTGAGCTCTGTCACCAGGGTAAAGTACTGTGACCAAAAGCTACTTGGGGAGGAAAGGGTTTATTTGGCTCATGTTTTCAGGTTACAATCTATCATCGAAGGTCGTCAGGGTAGGAATGCAAGGCAGGAATCTAAAGCAGAAACCAAAGAGTGACAGTGCTTGCTCTCTGGCTTATTCATTCCCAGGCTCACGCTTAGCTTTCTTATACAGCCCAGGACCACCTACCTGC
>OU015749.1:104418040-104449005 GCA_907169655.1 Acomys percivali | reverse complement strand
AGAGAGAGAGAGAGAGAGAGAGAGAGAGAGAGAGAGAGAGAGAGAGAAGAGAGTGAGTTCTGAAGAAACAAAAGGGGCTGTCATGAGAGGTCTCAGCTTGTCTTAAAGATGAAGTCTGAAAGACTTTTTCCTGGATGCCGTATTATTTGAATGCTGAGAGATAGAGGGTGGACTAGACATTTGTCTAAAAAAAAGAAAATGTGATGTGCCTGTCCAGTTGCCTTCTAAACATTTGTGTTTACACCCATAGGTTATTGGTGTCATCTTCATCTTGAAAGGAAACTTTTTTTTTTCCAGCTGGTGGTAGTTTTGGTGAGAACTCATCATCAGTCAAACCACTGAGAGCAAGTGGCTCTTGCTGTGACTGGGGACCCTGTGACCAGACATAAACGAAAGAAAATAATCAAGCATCTTTACACCCTATTCAAAAGTCAGGAATATCAAGAAAGAAACAGGAAGAATATGAGACAGATGGGAGGGGCATTGGGTAGCTACTGCCTTCAATCCCTCCTGGATGTGGGAGGACAGTTCATCTCCCATGTGAGCTTTTGGTAATGCGGCTGTCTATGAGCCACCCATGTGCCTGTAAACAACTCCAATAAGCTTATTGGCTCACCAAGTGAGACTTGGGTAAAACTGTTTGTTTGGTGTGTTCGTGGAGGGTAATTAGTGAGGCAAATAGATATTTATTTATATCTCCCCTAGAAAAGGCATGCGATAGGGGAATCCGCCCACTTCCTTTGGAGGCCCAGAAGAGGCAGTCAACAGTCCTAGCTTCAATATGTCTCAATTAACAGGCCTCCCCAAGAGGGCAGAAAGAGCCCCAGAGCACAGGTAGATTTGCATGGATCTTCTACTTTTCTTCCCTTCTGATGTCATTGATTCAGTTATTCATTTCTGTAGGTCCTAGAGGCACCTGAGTGGCCAGGCCCTGTCCCCAGACTACTCTATCCCATCTGTGTCTTGAGGGGTTTCCAGTTCCTTGAGACACTGTTGGTTGGTCAAGCTCCGCCCTACAGAAGAAACAAAAGCTTAAAATCAGGCCAGAGACTCTCACCAATCCTTGAGTTTGCCCCAAGGCCAGGACGCAGAATCCCACCAGTCCCAAGCCACCCTAGAAAACTCCACCCTCCCTACTCCTACTCCCCTCACCCCCACTCCTATCCCCCCACCTACCCCTCCCCCACACTTGTGCCAAGAAACCCTATATAAGCCTGCCTCCTGCTTAGCTCTTTGCTGCTTCTCTCCTGAGCAGAGGCAGCCACCCCATTGTGTCTTTCCCAACAAATGTCTTGTGTGAAGTTTGTTGTGCTGTGTGACTTCATGGTAATCCTTGGCTCCTGACTCCCAGGATACCTTTCACCTCAGAGCTGCAACACTTCCGTTGTTGGACCCTTTCCCCACAGAGCTGTAACAGTTACAATTTCAGCCAATGGATATTGACTGAAAAGCTTCTGTGTGAAAAGCCCTCTTCTAGGTTCTGAGAATTCAACAGCCAACAGAAGAGACATGACTCCCTGCCTTGTGGGGCTTATATTTCAGAGATGAGAGACAAGTAATAAACAAGAGGAAAAAGTAAAATATACAATATCATCCACCATAGAAAAATGTTGAAGAGATTTGGGGCATAATCTAAGTAAGATGGTCCAAGAAGGTGACCTCTGAGAAGACACTGGTCTCTTGAGACATAAGCAAACTGTTGCTGTAAGAGCAAAATTAATGCCATATTTTATATGTAATGTATATTCTACAATTAATGCCGTGGCCTGTGAGAAGTTGTCCTCCGGGTGACTTCACTACTGCCTATGTTCTGGGAAAGACTATGCACTGCCATAAACTAGACCTGCCAACGCTCTCCAGAAACTCCACCGGAACGATTAGATACAATTAATGCCCCGTGATCCTCTGAGGTAAAACAACTTCCCTGGAGATTCAGCCTCCACCCTAACCTGCCTGAAGGTTGACATTCCTGAGACTCACAACCCCCGCTTATGGTTTTTTTTTTCCTTACTTCCCTGTGACCCTAACCCCTAATTACAGTTTTTCCTTATAAACCCATTACCCTCGGAGCTCCGGTATCATTCTCCTATCCTGTTGCATCAGGAAGGATTGTGATCCGAAGCTCTGAGCTCCTAATACGGGACCCTGTGTATATTGTATCAGTATCGAGTCCTGGTGGTCTTTCTGGGGAGCCGTGCAATCTGGGCGGTTATGTTCTAGTTATCTCACTCTTTTATTCCCAGGCTCTACCGTTGGCCACTGTGTGGGCTGTGTAAACTGCTCGGGAACAACCATTCTGGGTTGCTTCTAATTCTGCCAAAGTGCTTTTATCCTTTCCCTTCATTTGTTAATTCTTCTGATCCCTTTCATGTGTTAAGTCGTGTGCTACATCCTTTGCATGCATCTATTTTTTTTTAATGTTATTACACTCATTTCTTATGTGTATGTGCACCACTGGGCATATTCAGAAGCCAGAGGACCACTTGTAAGGAGTTGGGTTCCTTTTTCTCCCATCTGGGTCCCAGGGATTGAATTTATGACGCCAGCTTTGGCAGTAAGCACCTTTATCTATTGAGCCACCTGATTATCCCCTATGCATCTTATCTAATCTTTACAGCAACCTATAAGGGTAAAATTGGCTACATCCAACTCAGACACAAAAATATCAAGGTTAGACACTTCGGTATTACTAAAGACTGGATGTCTGTGTCCCTCCAACCCTGGTGGAATTCAACCCCCAGGGTAACAGCTGTAGAGATGGTACCTTTTGAAGGTGACTAGGTTACAAGGCCAGAGCTCTCTCAAGTGAGATTAGTGTCAGTCATTAAGCAAAGGGTCCTAGAGAACAGTTAACATAAATTGTGCTTTTAAAGAATCATTTCTGTCTGGTAGAGAAAGAGGATGGAGGGGTAATATATACCATTTGAGCCGAGTTACACTGTATTACCTTTACAGATTCATATTAATAAGTGTTAAGTATGCTGCTGCCACAGGTCCAAGGAAATTTGATAGATAAGCAAATTTAGCAGACAGGGCAATTATCACATTATTCAATTTGGCAGGTTTGACACAGAGGCCTAGATAGTTTAGCTGGTTTGTCCAAGATCACACAGGCATTCCACAGGCAGGCCATAAGACTGGCCTGCAGTTCACCATTCTTGTTGCTTCTGCTTAAAACCTCATTCAAGTTTATCTGTTTTTATTTTGTTTCGTTTTGCCCTTTTTGCATATAACATGTATTTACAATTTAGTAGCAAATAAGGTAGGGAGTGAAAAATAAATTTTCCTTCTATTCTATCTGTCCCATCCCCCGAGGCAACGGCCATCACAGTTTGTTGTGTCTTTTTTTTTTTCTTCTTTGTGTCTTACTTTTCCCAGTGGGAAAAAGAGAAGACAGGATCAAATCGTCTGGGCTGCTGCCCTGGCCTGACATAAGGTTATTAACCAAGCATGGACACCTGGAGCAAGTTCCTCCGTGTCTGAGAACCAAAGTCCCTCACCTATAGAAGGAGAATGGGGTCTCTAGCCAGGAGCATCAGGAGTTCACATAGAATGTTAAGGCAAGCACATCGAGAGCCCCTTAGTGTTATACAAGTGCTGGCAGCATCATTCTCTGCCTGTTTTCTTCTCTCTGGAAGAGGCTGGGACTGTCTGTGGTGTTTATGTTTCTACCAAGAGACCATTAAAGGATGGGATTGGATGTGGTGGGACTTAATTCTACAGGGAAAAGGAAATGACTCAGATTGCACCAAGTGCAATTAAAGATGGAAAGAAACTTTGTTTTGGAATCCCAGAGGGGGGCTTTGAGGTCTGTCTTTGAAATTTTCTCAGAAAATACTAATTATAATACATTAAAGCTCTATTTTTTTCCCCAGAAGCAAGGAGATGGATAAGATAGGCCCTCTAGAAATTAGATTTCAAGTATGAGAGCAATCTGAGGTAAACCAATATCTGCTCCCAGCTCCAGTTCTAAGGGTCACCAGATGGATGAGTGGTCACACCCCCACCCCCATCCTCCTCCACACAAGTAAGATAGCCTGCGTGGATCCTTCCGCCTGGGATTCATTAATTCCCTTGAGAGAAACATAAGCCATCTGATCTTCTGCCCCTAGCCCCAGCTCTAGGGTGGCCATATGGGCTAGTGACCCACTAACGCCTATCCTTCTCGGAGCTTGCTAACTTTAGTGTACATTCAGACTGACCTTCCGCCTTGGGGAGTTCTCTAGCACTGGGGGTGTTGGGTGAGACACAGGAGAAGCTGCTATCCTCAAGATAATGAAACAAATTGAGAAGGCTGGAATTTCTTCCAAAAAGAAGGCACACCCAAGAAGCTGAGTCATACTCTTACCCAAATAGGAGTGAGGCGGGAAGAACTGACACAACGAAATATGTATGGAAACTTATTCCTTTTAAGCAATTACTTAAATTTGAAACTTATATTTAAAATGAAAAGAGAAAATAAAGAAAGAACATTTTCTTTTTTTTTTTTTTTTTTCTCCTTTGGTTTGTTTTGTTTTGTTTGTTTTTGTTTTTCAAGACAGGGTTCCTCTGTGTGGCCTGGACTGTCCTGGACTTGCTTTGTAGACCAGACTGGTCTTATACTCACAGAGAGCCACCTGTCTCTGCCTCCCAAGTGCTGGGATTACAGAATATTTTCTAATCCTCCCCATGCAGCCAGTCCTACTGTAATTCTGAGGCGGGGAAGGAAGACATGAAGAGCCTAGACGTGGCCTGCTCTTTCTTCAGTGAATCTTCAGCTCCTTTGTGGCTTGTTGAAGGCTTAGCAAAGAATGTCCCCCGGGTTGTCTCCATGTGGGGCAGGGCTTGCCTTTCTCCACAGCTTCTCTCAGGCCATTGCTGCCACCACCACACTAGCCTAATGAGGGACAAAGTCCCCTTTCTTCTCTTCCACTTCATGTGGACAGGGAAGGTTGGCCACTCCTGTGTGAACACACACACTCATATATGGGAAGGGGGCAGAATTGGAGTCTCACTCTATAGTCCAAACTGACCTGGACCTTACTGTATAGCCTTGACTGATCTGGAACTCACAGCAACCCTCCTGCCTCAGGTCTCCAAGTTCTGGGATTGGAGATTGGACATACCACTCAATGTGAGTATGTGGTAAGGGCATGAGCACATATAAGAGACAGGGAGGCAAGCAGAAAGGTTTGTAATGACTGAAGTCTAAACTTGTGAGGTCTGGAGTCTGTGTTTCTTTAGATCTATCCAGTTCTTCTCAAGGTCCTGAAATAGCTCCATAGAGTCACCCCAGTGCTTCACAACTCCACAGTCCCCTTGCCTGCTGTCTTAATCTCTGTTTTGCCTGTAAAAAGTAGCAACATCAATACCCATCCATCACTTAGGGACAGTCTCAAGCCATCTTGACCTCCTGGGGTTGCTATGGCATCCAGCGGAGTTAGAAAAGCCCTCTTTATCTGCTAACAGGAGAAAACAAGCGTTCCTATCCTCCAGTGCAGTCCCACGCCATGAACGTATACCCAACACAAAAATACATGGACCTCCTTCTCCTTCTTCTTGGTTTTCCAAGACATGGTTTCTCTGTGTAGCCTTGGCTGTCCTGGACTCACTTTGTAGACCAGGCTGGCCTCGAACTCACAGAGATCTGCCTGCCTCTGCCTCCCTGAGCTCTGGGATTAAAGGTGTGTGCCACCTCCTCAAGCTTATTAACATCTTCTTCATAGAATGCAATGAGTAACTAAGACCAAGAATCTGCCACACAGTAGATGCTCAGCAAATGGTCACGTCTTGGGGTGTCTATCGCTGTGACAAAACTCCACAACCCAAAAGCAAGTTGGGGAAGGAAAGAGTTTAGTCAGCTTATACTTCCATATTGCTGTTCATCACTGAAAGAAGTCAAAACAGGAACTCAAACAGGATAGGATCATGGAGGCAGGACCTAACACAGAGGCCATGAAGGAATGCTGCTTAGTGGTTTGCGTCCCCTGGCTTGCTCTGCCTGCTCTCTTATAGAACCCAGGACCATCAGCCCGGGAATGGCACCACCCACAATGGGCTGGACCCTTCCCCCTTGATCACTAATTGAGAAAATGCCTTACAGCTGCATCTCCTGGACGCATTTCCTCAACTGAGGCTCCTTCCTCTCTGATGACTGTAGCTTGTGTCAAGTTGACACATAAAACCAGACAGTATAGGTACTTACTGTTACTAAGATGGTGCAGTGCAGACATCCCAAGGATCCAGAGCTTTGCTAGCATCAAAGTTAGTCACTCAAAGGGAGGGGGGAAATAGCCAGGAAGGGAGAGACCCTCTTCCTGTTGAGAATGTTGTTACTCCTCTCTCTTCCATACGTAGGCCGTCCTTGTCTCTTTGAGTAGAGAACTAGGACATTGTCAGACACTCCCCATCCTTCCAGTGTCTAGTCTCTCCATGAATAAACAATCCTTGAATCTTTCAGCCTCTATGTTTGATACATCTGGTCCATGGAGCTGGGATCACCTGTCTGTTCTCCTGGCCTGACACTCAGTAGGACAGAAGTGGGTCCAATGAGACTCATTATTAGCAAATGCCAGGCCTGGGGGGACAAGGAGACCAAGAGCTCCAAGGAGTCCTGACCACAAGGTGATGGAGAAAGATGAGCATCTTCAATCAACACCATAAGGACAAGCCAGACAGATGTCTCTCCTGGTCTCTCCCTGGCAGGTGGGCCCATAGTGGGGCCAGATGTTGCCATTGGCTACAGCTTTTGTAACTTTATAGATTTTAAACGGCCAGGATCTTTTGTGGTAAAAGTTTTACAGACTAGTAAAAATTTACTGTGGAAGACAGAAAACACAGCTGCAATGGAAAACGCTGGAGCCAGGAGCCTGGAGGATCTCAGCTCTATCCCAAACCAGCTGTGAGGATTAAGGCACAAGCAGGTGCCTCACTTGAGTTCTGTTTCAACCTGGGAAGTGGGTTAGAGGGTGCATGCATGCCGGCATCCCTGGATGGCTGACAACACACTCCAACATGTACATATGCGAGTCCGGCCTTCCTCCTCCATTGCTGGGAATATTGGACACAAAGAGCCAGGCTAGGCCTGTGGGTCCTGCACTCTCAGAGCTTTTCATTAGGCAGACTGGCTCCTTGCCATGTGCCATCTGAGTGTCTGCTTCCATTCCCTGGGAGGAGCCTGGCGGCCTGAAGCCGAGCTCAGGAATCAAATTAGCCAGGCCTCTGCTGTTCCCTCATCCCCACTGGCCAAGGCGAGTTCATCAAGGCCTCACGCTAATTCTTATCTTGTTTAAAGGGGGCAAAAGTGACTCCACAGTTTCATCTGAGGCAATTTACACCCCGCCACTGGCTGCAGCTCCAAGTTCCCTCTGACTGTTGTGCCATCAAATCCATTATTAGGACATTTCTTTGGGGGAAACTTGATTGCTGTTCCATCAGAGAGGCTCCGGGGCAATCTATCTCCATCTGCGGCCGTGGCCTGCTCGGCTCCCTCTAATCCTGTTATCTGAGGGACTAATTCTCTAATGCACACGCTGCATACAGTGCATCCTCTTTCGTCCTAACCCAATTGGATGCCCCAGAGGATTCCAGTACTGAACACAGAAGTGAAGGGTTAGGGCCCATGGGACAGGATCTCTGGGCTTTCTCATGGTTTGTTTTTGTTTTTGTTTTTGTTTTGTTTTGTTTTTTAATTCTTAGTGTTGAAGAGCGAACAACAGTTCTCAACCTGTGGGTGGAAACCCCCTTGGGGGTCTCATATCAGATATTTACATTACAATTCATAACAATAACAAAATTATAGTTATGAAGTAGCAGTGAAATGATTTTACGGTTGGGGGTCACCACAGCATGAAGAGCTACATAAAGGGCAGCAGTGTTAGGAAGCTTGAGAACCATTGATTGACCTAGAGTGTCACCTGTGCTATTCAGGCACCCTTCAACTGAACTGTTTTTAGCCTTCTGAATACTCTAAATATTTTTAATTTAGTTTATATTTTGGAGGGGTTTTCTTTGATTGAGCTATGATCTCATGTAGCTCAGGCTGGCCTCAGACTCCTGCTTCTGTTGCCTTCAGCTCTCTCATGCTGAATATAGGCATATAGTTTTATATATATAGTTAATTTAGGCATATATTAACTGCCACATCTAGAGGTTATGTTGATGTCATTATTGTTGTTTCAATCTTTATAATTTTGAGATAGGGTCTCGCTAAGTTGCCCAGGCTAGTCTTAAACTTTTTGCTTGCAGGTTTGTTTGTTTGTTTGTTTGTTTGTTTGTTTGTTTGTTTGAGACAGGGTCATGTGTACCACAGGTTGCTCATGAACTCACTGTATAATCGAAGCTGACTTTAAACTTCTGATCTTGCTGCTCCCCAGCACTGAGGTTACAAGTGTGCACCACCATGCCTGGTCTTGTGAAGGGCTGGGCACTGAATCTAGGCAACCTTGCTATGAACTGAGTATATGTCCCCAGCCATGCTTGAACCCTGCTCCCCTTAATTCAGCCTCACAAGCAGCTGGGGGTGTGTTTATGAGTGCTCTGTCTGCATGTATACCTGCTTGGCAGAAGAAGGTATCAGATCCCATTACAGAGGGTTGTGAGCCACCATGTAATTACTGGGAATTGAACCTGGGCCCTCTGGAAGAACAGCTGATGCTCTTAACCTCTGAGCCATCTCTCCAGCCCTATCCATCCTACTTCTTAATAGGTCCTGATGCACATACATGGTGGGCATCCCATTCTACAGGGTAGAGGACCCACTTCCCAGAGCAGGGGGATGGCAAGGGGCACTTCACACTGCACCTCCAGCTGCCTCATCTGCATCCTCTTCCTTACCTCCTCCCATCTCTCTCCCTCCTTGACCTACCCACTTCAATCTCTGTCCTATTTTCCTTCCTTGTCTCCTCTCCCATTTTCTTTCTCCCTTTATTTTTTAGTTCTCCCTCTTCTTCTCTAGCGCCCCCCCCCCCCCCCAAATATCTTCTGGTTCTTCTTTCCCTTTTCTCTCCCACTGTGATGTGGCTCCTTTCAGGACCAGGTGGCTCTCAGATACTTCCTCCTGACTTTCTGGCTTCAAATGAGCAGTGTGGCTTGGGTGTGCCCCAGAGCCCCACAGTGGAGGATCTAAGCATAGCGATTAGGCAATGAGAGAGCAGTTGTAAGCTCATTAATGGTGAAGTGGCTGCTGTAGTGACCCTAAGTCTGCTGAGGGCCCAGCCCTGGAGCCCATCAACAAGTGGCAGCATGCTGTTTGCAGGCCTCACAATGCATGTGAGTGAGAGACGAGAACCTGCAGCCATCTGCAGCAACTTTGCAGGTACAGTGGCCCCCAAGCAAAGGCTAGTGGTAACCTAGGAGTTTTAGCTGGCCTCCAGCAGGCACCTCTGAGTTTCTTTTGGTCCTCAGATTAGAAACTCAGGTGGCCCCCCTGGGCCCTCCTGTCTTGCCTTGCCTTTCTATGAACCATGGAGTCTGAGGATATTCATTCTGGGGATGTCTGGCTTGACACATTATTTATGATTTTAAAATCCCCTATTTACCAAGTGTCCTTTGGTCTGCCACTTGGTTGCACTTCCATTCTTTCAAGAGGAAATCTCTGGGTTGATTTTGCTTGTGTTTCTGAATGGTTAGTGGTGAAGCAAATGAATTTATAGAAGAGCAACGGGGAGTTCTGTGAGCTTGATGGAACCTTCTAGAACCAAATCCTGGCTAGCGTCCCTAGGAAGGGATTCTGCCAAGAAATGTCACAGTGCTGTGTGCAGAGCCTATAGCACATGCGCATGAGGAAAGGATGCAGCCTGTCCAAGGCATATGTTTATCTTTTAACTATAATTTAGGGAGCTGGGGATTTAGCTCAATTGATAGAATATTTGCCTAAAATATATGAGATCTTCGGTTTGACTCAAGATTAAATCCATCACATAAACCAGGCATGGTAGCACACGCCTGTAATCCCAGCACTTGGGGAGGCAGAGGCAGGCCGATCTCTGTGAGTTCAAGGCTAGCCTGGGAGTCAAGGACAGCCAAGGCTACACAGAGAAACCGTGTCTTGGAAAATCAATAAACAAAAATAAATAAATGATAAAAAATACATTTAAAAAGGAGAGAAAGCTATGAAATGATATATGTAGTATATTTCATTTGTTTATTTATTTTTATGTGTATGCATACAAGAGACTAAGGAGGTCAGAAGGGGCATTGGATCACCTAAAACTGGAGTGACAGACAGTTGTGAGCTGCCATTTTGGTGCTAGGAATTGAACCTGGGTCCTGTGGAAGAACATTCAGTGCCCTTAACCATCAAGCTATCTTTCTAATCTCCTATTTTTTTAAACTATATACTTTATGGAAGGAAATCACAGAAGAACATACTCTTTCTGGGGTAGGAAGCCTATGGGTGCTTGTAATTATTCTTCATAATTTTCTATGATGAAAACTACATGTACTTATTATATCTAATAAAATGTATAAAAACAACTACACATGACATTCAAAAAATTTTTTTACAAGGCTGGGGAAATGGCTTGGAAGTTAAAAGCATATATTGTTCTTGCCAAGGACTCACATTCAGTTCCTAGCACCCAGGACAGGCAGCCTACATGACCTGTATCTGAAGCTCTAGAGGATCCAATGTCCTCTTCTAGACCTGTACTCACACGCGTGCATATCCACCCACCTCTCCCACACCCATCCATATGTGCATAATTAAAAGTAAAATAAATCTTTAAAGTATATACGTTACTATTGTTGGGGGGAGTGAGGAAGAGAGGGACACACACACACACACACAGACACACACACAGACACACACACAGACACACACACACACAGACACAGAGAGAGAGAGAGACAGACAGACAGACACAGCGACAGACACAGAGACAGACAGAGACAGAGATCACCACTCTCCCATCTTAACCTCCCAAATGCTGAGGTTGCAGGTGCAGATCACAGTGTCACAGTGCCTGGTCCATTTGGTTATTGAACTTTTAATTAATTTTTTGTTTATTTGCTTGTTTCCTGAGACAGGGTCTCATGTAGCCCAAAGTGCTCTGGAACCAGCTGTGTACCTCAGAGTGGCCTGGAACCTCTGGTCCTCCTGCCTCATCCTCCCTGGGATTACAGGTGAGCACCACCAGCCCTAGTCTAAAGCATTCCCCCCCCCCCCATGTTGCTAGGGATTGGACTCAGGGTTTTGTGCATGCCAAGCAAGCACTCAGCTATGTCCTCCAACACACTATAAGAATGCAATCACAAAAGGCTACACATTTAATGATATCTGTTAAAGCCCAGGAAACCAGGTAACGTTATGTAAAAAATGCATTTAGTTTCCCTCCATTCTTGGTGGCACCTGCCTTAAGTAATTCTAGTACTTGAGGGGTGAAGTCAAGAGGATTAGGTGTTCAAAGCCATTCTCAGCTTCTTAGTGAGTTCAAGGCCATCCTGGGCTGCATAAGACCCTGGCTTAAAAAAAATCAAAATGAAATTTTAAAAGATGTTTAATTGAATGAGGATAAAGGATCAAATCTTTAGTGTGACCTCTGCTATCCTCTATGTCTGCAGAAAATGTCCAGTCACCTGCTTTGCTAGGGGCAGCATGTCACCTTGGGAAGCCAAGGTATGTCTCTTGCCCCCCACTCCCTGCTTAAGCCACCCCTGGGCCCTCCCTATGCTATACTTGTAAAGGGACAACAGTGACAGTGACAGATTCACAGTATACAGCTCACAACTGTCAGGCTGCATCTTCTCTTCACAGATCCTCTAGGGCCTCTCCCCAAAACATTTCTTGGGCAAGATGCAGCCAAGCCACCTACTTGAATGGGTGGGCTGAGCTCCCTCTCCCGACATCTGCCAGCAGACTCCCCTCCCCTCCTCCCGCCCTGAAACCTGATCCAGCTGAAAAGCTGCTTGCTAGAAAACTTGGCGTCTCCCCAACTCTGGTGGCCTGGGAGTGCCAGGCTGCAGCCTCACAAGGTGCAGACAGCAGTTGGAAAAGCAGGCTGCCTGGGACATGAGGTTGGCAGAGGGTGTGCAGGCTGGCAGTCAGGGGGACTCATCCTGAGTGGCTGCTCCGAGGCCCTCCCACGCCTGGGATGCTTGCCATGGTGCCGGGCATCCCGCAGGTGCTATTGGTGGTGTTCCTTGCCATGCGGCTAGCCCAGGGAGAAGGTAAGGAGTTTGGTGGTGAGGGAAATAGCAACCTAGGATGGGTGGGTGGGTGGGAGGAAGACCTTAGGTCTCAAAAGGCTGAAGGTAGGAGAGGCTGGAGCCACGGAAAGGCTACAGGAAAGTCAGTTATCTCACTGATAATGAGTGAGGAAGCACTCTAAGGTGTGGGGTCTAATTAGGTGAGAAGTTGAATCCAACGTGAGTCCCATGCTGAGAAGGGAGTGGAGTGGTTGTCACTCTGTAAGAACTACATAGGTAGGTGCTGGGAGACGGTCTCTTTGCCTTGCCTTTTCAGCATAACAAATGGTAGGAGCTACGGACCTGTGAGCTCATTTGGTCCACTTTTTCTTCTTCTTCTTCTTATAATCACAGTCTAGAGAGGGAGAATAATTCATTCAGGGCCGCACAGCTTTCCAGCAGCAGAGTGAGGACCAGGACCACTTTTTCTTGCATCTGCTGGTTCGGTTGCATAGGTCCCGTGGGCTTTCTCCTCCCCAGGTTCCTCCAAGGCTCACCTCCAGTGACACCAAACTTTCCTGCCCGTTCACCCAACCCTTTGCTGACTACCTCAGAAACAGGGTGTTCAGCCACAGGGGACCTGGTTCCTTCCACACAGCTGGCTTTTAGCACCTTGGGGGACAATGAGAAGGATGCCACCAAGGGGTAGGACTGGCGTGAAGGCCAGGAACAGGATGTTCTGCTCTGCAAGCTGTCACTGGGAGAAGCAGGGCAGAGATGTGCATGTGGTCAGTGCTTTGAGCTCCCTTGTCTGTCTTGCTCTACCGTCCCAGCCATGACCTTGTTCTGAGATCTGGCTGCAGTAGCTAGATCTCCAAGAGCCCCCCAAAGCCCATCACCCCCCCCCCACAAGCTTCTCAGAGTCCCAGGTACTGATGTGGAATCTGGTTTGGATCTCAGTTTCTTGGCTAGCAGTGCATACTATTTACCCTTCTGTGCCTTGGGGATTCTTGTCTGTATAATGGTCTGTCTTGCTAGCTACTCTGGCAGGCTGCTCTGAGATTGAAATGAAAGACTTGTGCAGACATTATTCCATTATTCCAGAGAAGATTCTCAAAAAAAAAAAAAAAAAGTCTCTCGAGGCTGGAGATAGAGCTCGGTTGGGTGGAGGCCTGCCTAGCACACATGCACAAAAGCCCTGTTCCAATGCCCAGCATTGCATATAAACCAGGAGTGGAGGGTTTTTTGTTGTTGTTTTGTTTTTTGCTTTTTTTTTTTTTTTTTTTTTGACAGTGTTTCCTCTGTGTAGCCTTGGCTGTCCTGGACTCACTTTGTAAACCAGGCTGGTCTCAAACTCCCAGTGATCCACCTGCCTCTGCCTCCCAAGTGCTGGAATTACAGGTGTGCACCACCACACCCAGCTCCAGGAGTGGAGGTATAACAAAGCCTTTAATCCCAGCATTTGGAAGGGGGCAGCAAAGGGATCAGAAGTTCAAGGTCATCATGGGTCACATGGCAAGTTCTAGGCAAGCCTAGGCTATGTGAGATCTCGTCTGAAAAGCAAAACAAAATACCACAAACTTAAAAATAGTCTCTTGTCTTCCATTGCTATTTGCTCACCTCTGTCCCTCCACACCGGAGGGAAGCTTATGGGGCAGGCCGATGACACACCAGAGAAGAGCCTGCAAGAATGCCTCGTCATCTGCTGACACACGTGAGGGCAGGTGATGAGGACACAGTACTGTTTAATAGTAACCAGCCTTGTTGGCCCCTGGTTTGCAAAGGACCAATCCACTTCTCAGTCCCACCTTCTTGCCATTTGGGCCCTGGCTCTCTGGGCTGAGCTGTCCACATCCACTGCATGTTGACTTTCATTTTACATAATGAAATATGGACTGTTGCACAAGGTTGCATGCCATCTCTGTGCAGGGTCCTCCATAACCTCTGTATCGTCTCAATTTTAGTATGTGTGCTGTCCACATCAGTGGGGCTTTCACATGTCACTCCTGCTCTCCTAGTTACTGCCACTGTTTTCCAGAAGGAATGCAAGGAATGCTCAAGATCCCCAGCATAGCACCATGGCTTAGAGCTAGGCTTTTAAAAAATTATGTATTGTTGTTATTATTATTAGTGTGTGTGTGTGTGTGTGTGTGTTCACACAAAGGCATGTATGTGGAGGTCAGAGGACAATTTGCAGAAGTCCTCTCCTTCCCCCACACAGATGCCGAGATTGAACTCCGGCCATGGGGCTTGGTGGCAGGTGTCTTTACTCTCTGCACCGGTTCACCTGCCCAGAGGATGAAATTCTTTAACAGAGTCTAAACTTGGGACAAAGAGAAGCAGGGCTCTGGCGTCCGCGTTACACTGTTCTCCTTCCCAGGCAGCCGGAGGGGGGCCACGCAAGCCCACAGCACCGCCTGGCCCACTCTGCTCAGGCTGTCCGATCACCTCCTGGCCAACTACAGGAAAGGGGTGCGGCCTGTGCGGGACTGGAGGAAGCCTACTACTGTCTCCATCGATGTCATCCTGTATGCCATCCTCAGCGTGGTGAGCTGCCCTGTTTGGGGGTCAGAGAAGCTATGTGAGGCCAAAGAGCCTACTGGGCAGTACAGTGGGCTTTGAGAGTCCTAGTCCTTGTGGTCTGGCACCATGGCTAGTGACAGACTGAAGTTGTATCTGCATGGCTGCCCAAACCACAAACCCAGGCCGCCTAGGTGCACCCCTTCCCAGATGTGGTCACCTGCAGGTGGCTATCCATATAGTGCACGAGGGAAACTGTGTCCCCCATATCATCTCTATACCCTTAGTGCCTTACACAGGTGAGTGGCAGGTGTCACTAAATGGCAACAGTAGACAAAATGCCAACTAATAGGTCAATTAACTAATCAATAACAAGAGTAGGGTGGGTGCACTGCTAGGCGGATGAGGCTCAGCATTGCATGGAGATTGACAAAAAGGCAATTGTAGAATTTTGACTCTCTGCCTTGCAGTGGGAATGTGGGACCTGACTTTATCACCTGCTAGGTTACATGCCCCTGCCCCATACAGGAGGGGATCACAGTGTTTAGAACACCTCTGGAGAGACTAGCTAAAGGCAGGTTGTTGTGCTGCTGCTGAAAGGCAGACTCGGAATCAGATGGGAAAAGGAGAGTAATCAGTTTCTCCATTCTGTGGTTTTGATTTCTCCTAATTTCACAGCATAGCTGTCCACATATGTAGTACATATATTATATGCATATATATTGTATAGAGAGATAAAAAAAGGTAAGGTATCTATATACATACTATTAAATATATATATGAATATGATAAACATATAGCAACAGAAACTATACACAATTTATGTCTCTAGGGTTTTGTTTTCTGTCTTATTGAGACAGTTTTACTGTATTTCCAGGCTGTTCTGAAGCTCACACAATCTACCTGTCTCAGCCCCCTGAGTTCTAGTCTATAGGCATATACCATGATGTCCTCACTATGTATCTTGGAAGTTGAAAAGAGACCATTTCATTTCTTTCTAGTTGTGTCCTCTTCACAGACCAGCTTCTCCTGGCTGGTCCAGCAGCTCAGGTCCATCCCCTTTCCCTGTCCTGCCTTCCCAGCAGATGAGACACTCAGTGTCCACAGCAGCTCCTGCTTGGGTGGTGTGTGGCTGTGGGACCACCTGCCAGCTCCCTTTCCTTTCCTAGGATGAGAAGAACCAGGTACTGACCACTTACATCTGGTACCGGCAGGTGAGCACACCAGCCTCTCACTTTCTTGGATGTCCCCTCTCAAGGAGTCAGGAAACTCAATGGCCATGGTGAAGGGAAGTGGTGAGAAGGTTCTGACGCACAGTAGGCAGACACAAGATCTAAGAGTCTAAAATGTCCCATCTTGGGGTCAGGGAAAGATTGGGGGGACATCCTCCCAGCCCCCACCCCTGGTTTCTCAGATGCTTTGGAGCATCTCCGACAAGTGCTAACTGGCTAACCCTGGAGGAAGGACAATTCTTGGCCTGAGAATTCACACCACAGTGATGTGGTTTTACTTTCATGTGAACAGCTCCAACTTCTAGAAAGTTCTTCAGTCTTCTACACTAAATTGGATGACAACCAAATTGAGCAATTGAAACAGGAAGAAGCCATCCACTTAACCCTTAGGTTGCTGCCTTGTTGCCACTTGTCCAGTTCTGACAGGTGTAGGTCACACTGATATACAGATGTTTCCGGCCTTGGCTGATTTCTGAGGAGAAAGGTAACCTGGAGAGGCCTTGTCCTAGAGGCTGTATAGACACATCAGGCATATACATGTTTCTGGAACCTGGCCATGGTCATGCCCTATCACCATCACACACTTATGGGACAGGGAGTGTAATAGAGGGATGTGTATCCCTACCAGACACCTCTATCTCTGTCTCACTGAAGGACCCCTTAATTCAGAACACATCCAGTCCCATGGCCAAGGAGACCAACAAGAATAGGCTACAGGCTTCCCCAGAAGAAGCAGCAGTGGCCTGTGCTGTTACACATGCGCAGATGATCGAGAGTTGTAGGTGTGGGGGTTGGGGGGGTCTCTCAGCAGCTAGTGAAGGGTGTAGGTCAATGCCCAGATTTCCCCCTAGAAGATGCCCACCTATTGTCTGATTTGCAGGTGACCCTCACCAAAGACAGAGGGAGCTGCCTATGACAGTGTCTGCTTCTTCCACAGTTCTGGACTGATGAGTTTCTGCAGTGGACTCCTGAGGACTTTGACAATGTCACCAAACTGTCCATCCCCACAGACAGCATCTGGGTCCCTGACATCCTCATCAATGAGTTGTGAGTCCTCTCATCAAAGCATAGGGAGCTGGGAGGCTATGGCCAGGGAAGCTGGGACCAGTGACAATTACCTCTCTGGATCAGCTTAGAATTTGTTCAAGCTCTCCTTTACCTAGTTTTCTTTTCTTTGATTATCCCCTCCCTCCCTTCCTCTGTCCCCCTTCCTTTCTCCCCCCCTTCTTCTCTCCCCCTCCCCCACCCTCTCTCTTGGATACTACAACCTTATTATACTTCTTAGTCCAGGATCCTCCATCACAGGAACAGAAGCCAGTGAGTGATGTCACACTGAGTTCTAATTACTTAATGGAGACAGCTGCGTTTTTCAGAGGGGACCAGTACAATTTTTGAACTGATGGCAGCCAATGCTCCTGGTCACAGAAGAGACTGGGAGCCAAAGAACATGTTCAAATCTCCCAAGCCACACGTGTGCCTAACAGGCCACAATTGGCACCTCCAGCGTGAAGTGGGTCCCATTAGCTTTTGTTTCCAGCAGCCCAACATGATCCCATTGCCTCCAGCCAGCTGACTTTCTCTCCATCCTGAAAGTTCATCCAGGGTCCACCAACTGGGCATCCGAGTTCAAAGACAAGGGAAATGCGTGGGGAAAATACAGCTAGAAGGGAGAAGTAGGCTGGAGGCTGTGACTCAATTGATAGGGTATGTGCCTTGCAGGCACAAAGTCTGCATTCCATGTCTAAACCCACTGTGGTTGCACATGGCCATCACCCCAGTACTTGGGAGATGGAGGCAAGATTATTAGAAGATCAAGGACATTCCTGACTACATAGAAAGGTCAAGGCCAGCCTGAAATATGTAAGACCTTTCCTCAAATAATAGGGGAACGTACCAGAGGGATTCATGCAGTATCAACTGCGCTATCCAACTCCATGGCATTTCTTAAAGAAGACCATGGAATTTGACCCACCCTTGACACCCCCCCCTTCTCCACATAGCACAGCTGGCAAGAGTTCTAGAAAATTCTTCCTGTCCTTATCTTAGCTTTTCGTTTTTTCAGTCTACCACATAGAAGGCCATGGGCTCAGCCTACCTCATGCCTTGGGGTCCAGGCTCAGTCAAGAGGATAGGCTCAATCCTTGTTGGATTTTTCAGGGCTCCTGGACTTCCTACTCATGATCTCTATTCTCTTCCCTCTGGATGGCTGCTCTCATTTTGGGGGCTTCTAGACATGGGAAGCAAAGCAAAAATCAGAGTCAGAATGGACCATATGGTTCTTCTTTCCTGTCTAACCACTGGCTATTCTAGGAGTCAGTTCTATTCTGTCTGGTGTAGGATGGGTGTGACAGCCTGGAGACAGCTTGGCTAGCTCCCTACAGCCAGTGGCTTTGAGATCCATGGATTTCTTCTCTGCCTTTGAGAGCTAGAGTTGCTAAGGGAGTTAACAAGAGAAACATCCTTTATTTTTGTAATAGCGGGTCAGAAAGCTAAGACTGATAACATTGGAAAATTAAGGCCAGACAAAATGTTTGGATTTTTCTTGCTGTCCAGACCCTCCTTGAATTCCTTTCCCTACTGGGCTACTCAAAAGATCTTTAGCCTTTCAGGGTCTGCCCACAGATTGATCTGTCCCTCTTCCCTGACCAGTGTGGACGTGGGGAAGTCTCCGAGCATCCCTTATGTGTATGTGAGTCATCAAGGCGAAGTCCAAAACTACAAACCCCTGCAGGTGGTGACCGCCTGTAGCCTTGACATCTATAACTTCCCCTTTGATGTGCAGAACTGCTCGCTGACCTTCACCAGCTGGCTGCATACCAGTGAGTATGTGGGCTTGGGGTACGTGGGGCAGAGGTTGGGGTTCTTAGGGACTTGGGGCCAGGAGCATCTCTCTGATGCATCCTCTCCTTTAATCAAGGCACCACTTATTCCCTCCCTCCCTCCCTCTCTTCCCTTCACCTGGCTCAGCTGTTTCATTTGTCTTGTTCCTTTGTGGTTCTGGGACCTTGAACACGCTAGACAAGCACCCCATTACTAAGCAATATATCATGCCATTTGTCTTTCAAACGTCTATGAGCCTCTGCTTCCTCTTCCTCCAGATGGCACCAGTATCGCTGTTCTCACTGTCCCCCAGGATTAATGAGGTGGTGTGAATGGGCTTCAAGGCACACAGCTAGGGACAGTTCTCATCCAGTATCTCAAAGAAGACCTGACAGGAAATGTGTCTCAGACCCACCCAATCCTCTTCACCCCTTGGCCAACACCCCCCCACACACACACACACTTATTTCCCCTCCTACCCTGGTCTTCCCCGTTCACCATCCTCACTGTGGTTCATGCTTCCCACTGCAGCCAGGGAGCTCTTATTAAAATGCAAATCTGATCATGTCATTTAAACCCCTCAATGGCTTCCCAGCAGTCCTGGGACCCAATCCAAATCCTTGACCTGGTCCTGCCCACAGTGTTTCACAGTAGCTTCATCGGGTGTGTGCCAGGCCAGCTGCCTTCCTCTGGAGGCCTAGAGGTCCTGGCTGATCTCTTTATCACAGGCTGTTCTCTCTCCTAGGCAGTCTGTCTCTCCTCCTTCTCCTGCTCCCAGCACCCCAACCATAGCCTGGTCAATGCATCCACTCAGCCGATTATGCCTCAGCTCTCAAGAGCTCCTGGGAGGACTTTCCATAGCCCCCTAGACTAGCAGGTTTTTTTTAAACCCTGTTTTTTCTTACTAACTTCATCACTTGCCAATGCTTGTTCAGTCCATGTCTAATTTTCTCACAGATACAATCTCGGAGGAGTGGGAACATGGTCTCTGGTTCACTATTAGACTCCAGCACAGTGTCTGGTCCTGAGAATTTTTATTGAGTGTATAAATGCCAGGTACTCAGTGGAGGGCTGGGAAAGGCATACTGCTGGAGTGCAGCAAGCTAGTCCTTTCTGTCTGACCTACTTGTTACATTAAACTTCAGTTATGGGGCCTGGAATGATGGTTCATCAGTTAGGAGCACTTGGTGCTCTTCCAGAGGACCCAAGTTCTGGTCTCATCACCGCACATGGTAGCTTACAACTGTCTCTACTCCAGCTCCATGGAATCCAGTGCCCTCTTCTGGCCTTCATAGGCACTTGACACACACAATACACAAACATACATGCAGGCAAAACATTCATACAGATATTTTAAATACAACGTAACATGATAGAGTCTTGCAGTTCCTTCTCTATGTATTTCCATCCACATGCATGTGCACACACACACATGTGCTACCTATGGAAATCACATAATGCATATACTATTCTATATGGCTACTTGATTCAACAATGAATTATTTCTTTTCTTTTCTCTTTTTCTCCTTTCTTTCTTTCTTTCTTTCTTTCTTTCTTTCTTTCTTTCTTTTTCTGTGTAGCCCTAGCTGTCCTGGAACTCACTCTGTAGACCAGGCTGGCCTCAAACTCATAGAGATTCACCTGTCTCTGCCTTCCAAGTGCACGGATGAAAGGAATGGGCTTTTAATCCCACCATGCTCAGCCCTGACCTTTTTCAAAGTTAGTGTGTATGAGGTCTTCCTCATAAATTTTAGTTGCAATAGACTCACCTAGATGTATAATTGGGTTTTTTTTTCTCCACTAATGGACATTTAGATATTTTCCTTTGTTTTTTTTTGAGAGGTGTGTGTGTGTGTGTGTGTGTGTGTGTGTGTGTGTGTGTGTGTGTGATGTATACACTGCACATGTGAATGCACATGGTGCTCATATATGTGGAGATCAGAGGTCAACCCAGGGTGCCTTCCTCAATTGTTCTCCATCTTCTCTTTTTTAAAGGGAGGATTCCTCACTTTTCCCCATCCTTGCCAATTTGACTAGGCTGGCCAGTGAGCCCCAGGGATTCCACTGTCTTCACTTCTCCAAAGCTGGGATGCCAAGTGTGCATGTCAACACCCAGACTTCTTATGTGGCTTCTGGGGATCGAACTGTGCTTGAACAGTAGACACTTTACTCACTGAGCCATTTCCTCAGCCCCTTCACTACTTAAAAAATGTTTTAACTAATTTATTTTCTGTGTATGAATGTTTTGCTTGCATGTATGTATGTGCATCCTGTGTGTTTCTGGTGTCCATGGAGAGAAAAGGACATTGGATCCTCTAGAACTGGAGTTACAGACAGCTGTGAGCTGCCATCAGCGTGTGGGGAACCAAACCCAGGTCCTCTGGAAGAGCAACAAGTGTTAACTGTTGAACGCCTTCTCTGGTGTCCACCCCCCACTGCTTTACTTTTGGGCTTTGAACTCAATACATGAGATCAAACTGGCCTCTTAACCTGTCCTGGAAATCCTCCTGGCTCTGACACCCATGTACTGAGATTACAGGCACATGCCACCAAGCATGCCTGGATATTTAGACATTTTCCAATATTTTGTTTCAGTGAGTATTGCTGTCTTTCCAGATATATATAGATAGGTGATAGAGAGATAGATAGATGATTGATAGATAGATAGATAGATAGATAGATAGATAGATAGATAGATAGACTGACAGAGGAGGAGTTCTCTCTCTCCTTTTAAAAATTCTTCAAAGATATTTCTGTGAAGGCAGAGGTAACAACATTGTGCTTTACTGATTTCCTAGATGAGAAACTCTAACAAAGAAACATAAAATGCTGTTTGGAAGGTATGTGTAAGAGAGCGCGAGAGACAGACACAGAGACAGCTTTTTTTCTTTTTCTTTTTTGTTTTTGTTTTTTAGACAGGGTATCTCTGTGTAGCCTTGGTTGTCCTGGACTTGATTTATAGACCAGGCTGGCCTTGAACTCACAGTGATCCACCTGCCTTTGCCTCCCTGAGTGCTGGGATCACAGGCATGGAGAGACAGCTTCTTTTTTGTTTTTGTTTTTGTTTTTTTTTGTTTTTTTGAGACAGGGTTTCTCTGTGTAGCCTTGGCTGTCCTGGACTCACTTTGTAGACCAGGCTGGCCTCGAACTCACATCGATCCACCAGCCTCTGCCTCCCAAGTGCTGGGATTAAAGGCGTGCGCCACCACGCCCGGCGAGAGACAGCTTTCTAACGGTTGCTTCCTGCAGTTCTCTGCACCATACCCTCACTATAGGCTCGTGCAACAGACAAAGTGTGTTCTATCACTTCTCTTTGCATAGTTGAGAAAGCCAGGCTGAACGGCAGGCCAGAGGTCTGAGGTCTAGAAATCTGACAACAAGGCTCCTTGGGTGTCGTCCACTCCATACCCAACCTTCTTCGCTTGGGATTCTAACGCCTTTTGTCTTCTCTCTCAGTCCAGGACATCAACATTTCCCTGTGGAGACCACCAGAAGAAGTGAGGTCAGACAAGAGAATCTTCATGAATCAGGGCGAGTGGGAGTTGCTGGGGGTGCTGCCTGAGTTTCAGGAGTTCAGTATGGAAACCAGCAACAGCTATGCAGAAATGAAGTTCTATGTGAGTGGGCGTGGCGGTGGATGGAGTGGTGGCCAAAGCACCTAGACCTCCACATTAGGGTAGCATAAGGAGGCAAACTGGGTAGGACATAATAGGCCTTTTGCCAGCTCCAGGTACATACACATCCCACTCAACCTGAGCAAGGAAGACAGGAACCCAACCGAAGCATCCCATGTTTATCCTCAATAGCCATAAGCCCAGTGCCAGAGGCAGAATATGGTTTTGTTATTCTTCTTCCTCGAGCAATCCAGGCTGGAAGTTCTATAGGAGAAGGGGCTGGGAATGGGCTGGTGGTTCCTGGGATCCTGTCTGCCCAGTCATCCCTCAAACTTCTATCCTGGTCCCAGGTGGTCATCCGCCGGCGGCCTTTATTCTATGCAGTCAGCCTCTTGCTGCCCAGTATCTTCCTCATGGTTGTGGACATCGTGGGCTTTTGTCTGCCCCCGGACAGTGGTGAGAGAGTCTCCTTCAAGATCACACTCCTTCTGGGGTACTCAGTTTTTCTCATCATTGTGTCAGACACACTGCCGGCGACGGCCATTGGCACCCCCCTCATCGGTAAGGCCTCTTCCCGGAGAAGAATTCACTGTGGCAAGGATCTGCCCTCCCCCCACACGTAGCATGTCTCTTTCTCTGGCTCAGGTGTGTACTTTGTGGTGTGCATGGCTCTGTTGGTGATAAGCCTCGCCGAGACCATCTTCATCGTGCGGCTGGTGCACAAGCAAGACCTACAGCGGCCAGTACCTGCCTGGCTGAGGCACCTGGTCCTAGAGAGGATGGCCTGGCTGCTCTGCCTAGGGGAGCAGCCTATGGCCCATAGGCCCCCAGCCGCCTTCCAAGCCAACAAGACTGATGACTGCTCAGGTGAGAGATCCACATAGAGTCTGGAGGCGGTGGCATGCCAGGGATGCTGGATAGGACCTGGGAACTGGATACAGGATGGAAGCAGGGAGATGCTTCAGTCAAAGAAGTCAATCAGACTGGAACCCTGCCTCCCTTTCCACTCTTACTAGATAGCCCAGGTGACCTGGAACTTGCTATGTAGACCAGGCTGGCTTTCACAGAGATCTGTTCTTTCTCTTGCAAGTGATGGAGTTAAAGGTATGCACAAGGAGGCCCAGCCAAGATTTTTTTTTTTTTTGCTTTGTTTTCAAACCCCCTCATTAGCCTAGGTGAGTAAAGAATGAGATCATGGGCTGCGAAGGGCCAGGGTAGGGGCTGGGTATGTTGGTGCATGCCTTTAATCTCAGCACTTGGGAGACACGGGCAGGTGAGTCGCTGTGAGTTTGATACCATTCTGGTTTACATAGTAAGCTTCAGACCAGTGAGAAATACATAGCGAGACCCTGTCTTAAGGGGAGAGAAAAAAAGGCAGAGTGCAACTGAGGAAGACACCCATGGTTTACTCTGGCTGCCATTAACACCCCACTCCACCTCCACAGTGTCAGGCTATCTCGCTGCCTTCCCTTTCAGACCCATTCTCTGTTCTTCCAGCCATGGGAAACCACTGCAGCCATGTTGGGGGACCCCAGGACTTGGAGAAGATTCCAAGGGGCAGAGGTAGCCCTTCCCCACCACCAAGAGAGGCCTCGCTGGCCGTGCGTGGGCTCTTGCAAGAGCTATCTTCCATCCGCCACTTCCTGGAGAAGCGGGATGAGATGCGGGAGGTGGCTCGAGATTGGCTACGAGCAGGATATGTGCTGGACAGGCTGCTGTTCCGCATCTACCTGCTGGCTGTGCTGGCCTACAGCATCACCCTGGTCACGCTCTGGTCCATTTGGCATTATTCTTGAGTGCGCACAATGTGGCAGGGAGGGGGTAACAGGGCTGGTTAGGAAAAGGATGGAGGAGTTCCCTTTAGGTTCTTCATCCTGTTTCCAACACCAATTCCCCTGAGCAAACCCAAACAGTGTCTGGACCCTTGGCCCCCTAAACTTAGCGCTGAAGACTCATTCCACCTCCCCCATTTCATTCCCAACATCCCCATCATGGTTTTAAAGCATGATATCTTAGATCAAGAGAAACCGAGTACCTTCTTACCCTCTGACTTTACTCATCAACACATAAAGTCCCTGTTTCCTTCCCGGGCCTTCCATGATTAAGGCCATTGGAATGGCTCACTTGCACAAAATTTGTTTTTCGATGGAAGAAAAGCAAATTCTCTAGCATAGGTGTCTGAGACTTCTGCATTCATTTTTACCCAGCCCCTAATGGCTCCCTCTTCAGCTCACCTGTAGCTACTCTCCTAGCATTTAGCTTCATCAGTCAGTGGGGGTAGGGGCTAATAAAATGCAATGATATCTTATTCTCAGTCTGTGACCATTTGTGTTCAGCTTTGGGGAAAGGTTGTAGGGTGGAATTGCCAGCAGTTTCAGTTGACTGCTGTTTCCTGGGCCAGGGAACCAGAGGACAATGTGATAGCCATCATGATGAAACAAAAGGAGGTGGCTCACAGTTTGAAGGTCAATGCTGACCACTTATTAAGTGAGAGGAGAGAAGGAAGGCCTTCTGAGACTCACTTGTAAGATTCTGGAAGCATCCATGTGGGCCACTGTTCTGGATTCATGGTCAACATGGGAAGCAAGGACCAAGCTTCCCCTATAAGAGACAAGCCTTCAGCACCACGGCCAGCACCCAACCCCTTGGTGCTTAGGAGATGTGGCAGAGACTGCAAGGCTTGGATTGAGGGACTCCTCTGAGAACTTTTACTAGCCAGTGCCTGGCACCCCTAACCGAAAACCAGGACTGGGAGGAAGGCAGAGCTGAGATAGCACTCTTAGATACATCTTATCCTGGCCACCAGCATGGTAGAGGGAGACTAGACAAACATCAGGCTACAGGGACAGGACCCATCAAAAGTGTTTCCGAAGATGATCAAACAGTTTCATTATGACCTAAAGTATCCCAGGGCTGCCAACAATAAGAGAGTCAGTATAAATACTCGGCGTAATACATTCTCAAACTGCCAAGCTTTGAAATTTCATTTCATAAACCATCTGGGAGGCTGAGATGAGGGCAGAACTCTGAGGCCTTGGACTTTGTCACACCTGGAAGAGTCTAAGTCTGAAGAAAGGGCTTGTTGGGTTTACCTTTTCTTAGCTGCTTCTTGTCCCTAGATCCCCATCGTATAGAAAGAACTCCTAGATTTCTAACTAGCTGCGACCTCCTCAGGTGAACTGGGATTGAAGTCTCATGGCCACCTCTACCCCAGACACACGCCCTTTTGAGATGACTTCAGGATTTCACGTTTAGTTTTATTTTGTTTGTGTGGACATAGTGTGGGACCTAGAGTTGCCTTTGGCTGAGCAAGACTGGGCAAGAGGTGGGGACAATTCTCACTGTTCAGAATAGGCCGTGCAGTTCCTCACTTGGAGCCTGGTTTTAGAGCCAAAAGCTGCCGTACCTACTAGGACTGCTGGGCATAGTCTCACATGCTATCAGAAGGCTCTCATGTCCCAGGCCACAAGGATAGAAAGATGGACAGTCAATGCACCACTGGCCATTAAGTGGGTGACTATTGACAAAGTGCTCAACCACAGAGCTAGTAAGACACTCATCAGCCTATTGATTCCCCATCTCTCCCTTCTCCCCCTTCATTTGCAATCAATGGGGCGACAGAGCCCAGCTTTGAGGCGGCCAATTAACCACCTCAGGAATGAGCTGCCACATGTAACATCTTCTGGTCCACTGGCCACATCCAATAGGAGCATTGATCCGGCACATGGGTCATGCTTACCATAGATGGGAAACTGAGGCCCAGTACTGGAGAATGTCTCCAGTGCAGCAATTTCTACTCATCAACGCTAACTTTCGATTATATGTCCTGGGAGATCATTGCTCTGTCTGGGGACACCTTCAGTCACTTCCTTCCTCCCTCCCTTTCCCCACACTCAGGCTGAGGCAGGAGGATTACTGTTAGTTCAATGTCAGCCTAGCATCCATAATGAGATCCAGGTCAGCCTGAGCTATAGTGAGACCCTGTTGAGAGAGGAGGTGAAGCTTAATAGTGCAGAGAGAGAGTTATCCAACATAGCTATATTGGAATTAATCATATAAAAGGGTACAATGACCCTAAATTCATGCTTGGGATACTGACACGAGCTTTAGGATTAAATGAAGGGAGACTTGTGGCAAGTGGCAGGAGATGTGAATAATTAATCAATCTTTGACTGGATAAAGACCTGCCAACTCCCACCCATCATTGTCTGGTGGTCCCAAGAAGTCCTTGGCTTGAGGGGTCAAGGTGGCTCTCAGGAGATACCGGCTTCTAGCCCAGAGCTGTCCTCATCTGGGGAGGGGATAGTCTTAAGGTACGAATAAGACAAATTAGGCAGACAATCCTTGAGTGATTGACATATAGACCCAGAGAAGGAAAGCGCAAGGCTCTAGGTAAAAAAGTCAGTAAAAGGTGAAGGCAGAGACCCAGCTTCTGGTTCTACTTGAGGTTAGCCTTGTAGCTCAGCACACTCCAGGTTCTAAAGGCAGGCCTGTGTTAGTCTGCATGGCCCCACTGCTTCTGATTCTGTCCAACGCAAAGGGACCGGCTTCTGGTTGCCATGTCCCCGCTGCACCACCCTCCCGTCCCCATCTCACACCCCAAGTGCTCCATGTCCTTTCCCCACCCAGTATGTCTCCCTGAAAGCTCCATCAGCGGCAACTGAGAGTGCATTGCAGCGCTGAGCCCTGGTGCTCCGCAAATCTGCAGGCGAGGCTGCCAGGAGATTGCCACTGGCTCCCAGGAGGGAAGCTGCTTTTGCTCCCGATGTTGCCCACCTGTGCTCAACAATGCTTCAAAGGCATGCCCTAGAGTGGGCACCTGGCAGCTTTCAGGAGCGCTGGAACAGGGAGGCTGAGCTTAATGGCCAGCGCAGGAGACAGCAAGTTCCCCTAGGCTAGCTCAGAGGAAAAAGTTTCCTGGTGATGGTGGGGGGGGAGGGGGTGGGGTGGGGTTGAGAGTACAGCACAGTGTTCGCCAGCCAGCTTCTCCTCCCTCCCCCTGCCTCTGAATCAATACATTCTGAATCTAATCTAATAACAGAGATTTAACGAGGGGATAATGCGCGTGGAGCCGCCAGGCGCTTTGTCTCTTCTTTCAGGAGGCAGCTGGGGCCCATTATCTGGGGACAATGTCCCATGCTAATCACTCCCTCTGCCTCGATCTGCATGTTTGGGGGAGGGGGAGTGCTGGGCAAGAAGGGGCAGCGCCTGTGACTGCTGCGCTGGAGGCAGGGAGAATAAAGTCAGATTGGTACAGCCCACCCCACACCCTTGGCCTAACACCAACTCCTCGCCCTTCTCCTCCAGCCATGGGGTGCCTGTGCCTTGACCTTTGTGGGGCTGAAGGTGCCCCACCAAGGCAAGCACACAGCTGGGAGTTGGGTGGGTTTTTTTTGGGGGGGGGAGGGAGTGTTGTCATTCCATTTTTCTAACTTAGTCCTCTATAATTTAAGCTATTCCACTGACACTTGTGATGGCTAGAGAATTCAAACTGTAGTTTTCAGGGAATAAGAATACCCCATCCTGAAATAGAAGCCTAGCTCTTCAATCTCTTCCCCACCCCACACCCTGCCCCCACCCCGGAAGTGTGGAGGTTAGACTGGAGGAAGAACTTCCTGGTGAGGCCAGTGCTAACAATGATTATTAAATCAGGAGTCTGGAAAAGAGCAAATTGCCTCTCACTTCCTTAGCAGCCTTTCCAAAAGAGACCTTTAGCTTCTGTCACTTGGGAGAGGGTGCCCAGGGGGAGGACAGGGCTGCCTCAGTTTGCTATTGGAGCTTTTAGGAGGAGGGAGTGCAGAGCTGTGCTGGGACATCCCATTGCTTTCTGAAACATGTTTACTGAGAACAATATGAGTGTGTCCTGGAGGGTCAGACCCCAAGTGGAAGATCTGTCCCCATCCCAAGTCTCTTTGTATGTCCACCTGCTCATCTGTAAAGTGGGGCTCACACGGTTCCCACATCATAGGCATTACGGGCTCTGCAATCCCCAGTGAACACATGCTCAGGGAATCTACAAGGCTCTAGTAGAGACATCCGGCATCATGCTGGTCCTTCCTGATTGGCTCAGGGCACCAGTGAGAACTGAGCCTGGTAAGTGGTGGATGGGTACCTTTGCCCTGCTTGTTCCATAGTAAGGATAGGCAGAGCCAAATCCAGCTAGGAACCTACCTTAATGCCACAGGCTAAAGCGAGCCTGCCTGTGCCATGCTGCATACAGACATCAGCGTCACTTCTGTCCCCTTGGTAGGTCTCACACGCACTCCATACTCTCAGCTTCTTAATAGAGTTCCTCCATAAAACATCAGCTTTGAGTTCCTTCTCTGACTGTGTGTGAGCCCTGCGTACACTAGGATCTCATTCTGAGCCTGGCCAGGTCTCCGAGGCAGCACTAATGTGTCCCTTTGTAATGAGCACTAACTCCACAGAAGAAAGGGCGTTGTGAGTGTGACACCTGGGACTACAGGAACTCTGGAACTCACACCCCCCAGCTATTAAAAACTCCCCCCCACTAAAGGTTCAGAAAGAAATATCCAATACCTGGCCAAGACAACCACAACCATGACTTCTAGATTTTGTCCACCAGGTGGCAGCAAAGCCCAGAAGTTTTATGGAAAGTCGGTCACAAAGTCTCTTATTGCCCCCTTCCCTGCTGTGCCTCCCAAATAAAGACCCCTATCCTTCACCAGTGGTGTCTACAACCCCCTTCTTTCAAGGCCAGGCCTGTCCTTTGGACCAGCATTCCTGAGCTGCGTCACCGTCCCCTCTGTCACTCAACTGAGCCTACACTGAGCCCTACGCTCTGAGGATCCTGTCTATGTGCTGGCAGAATCCTAGGCTTTATCCACCCATCCACAAAGTTGGATGGCTGGTAGCGCAGAATACTCTCACCAAAGCTCTCTCAGCCCAAGGCCTCGGAGGACTCTGTTTCTCTTTTCTGTCCAACTCCAGCCCATGCTACCCCAACTTGGAACCACTCCTTTACTGTCCTGGGGAAAAGAAGGGCCAGAGCAGGGTGCTGCAGAGTGGGGTGCTGGGCACAAGTAGCAGGAGCCGGTCAGTGGGTGGACAGACAGGGCAAGTGCCTGGGGGATGCTCACTCACCCTGGAACCTGACTCAGGAAAGACTGAGGAAGACAGGGCTATCCTAAGCAGGGCTTTCAGGGATCCATTCCTTTAGCTATCAGGACAACACAGACAATGTCCACAGTATGGCTACTGCCACGCCCACTAATCGTGCTTCCTTCCCCCATCTGTGTCAAATCCTCAACCTAATACACCTGCCCTGTAGCAAGTCTTTGTGAACAGAAGTTTCTTTAAAAAAAAAAAAGCCAGATCTGTGCATATTGATCGACCGATTAGAACATCCAAAACCGTGGAGACTTGGAATGTTGCAGATCACAAGCTAAAATTACCACGGGCTATCTTTAGTGCCCATTAATAGCCATTGATCACCCATGTCTGAATCGAGCCTGACATTCTTTTGACTATCGGGTAAAATGTTGGACTTAACAGACCGCGCATGAGCTTCCATTAACCAAAGCTAAGCATGCCAGGAGATGGCACAGAACCTTAGCCCTACAGCAAGGACTTCCCGGCTTTACTGTGACCCACCTACCACAGTGCAGTTGGTAAATGCACAGACTGGCATTTGTCTTGTGACTGTAACTATTTCCACAGTGGAGCATGTCATCCAGGATAACTGAATCCACATTGTTGGCCACGGCCTCTCATATTTAACTCAAAATAAGCCATCTACCTCAGCTAAAATGAGGACTGTGTCATTGTTGGGTTTATTTATTTATTTTTCTTTTTTGGATGGTGGTGGTGGTGGTGGTGTCATTTGTTTGCTGTCGACATCCTGGAGGACAGAAGTCCAAGATGGAGCCACAGGGCTCAGTGCCTCCTAGAAAGTCTAAAGGAGAATCTGCTTCCTTGCCTTTCCCAGACTTGGGCTACCTATACCAGCTGCAGGGAGTTAGCTCTTCCTGCCTTCAAAGCCAAGCTCAAAATGTCTTAGCTCAGCTTGACATTGATATCCACCTTCCTCCAACTCTCTCCCCCTCTCCCTCTCCCTCTCCCCCTCTCCCTCAGTCCTTCCTCCACCTCCTTCATGGGCTTCCCTGCATCAACAAATCTTTGGGGAAAAGATGGAGTTTTAATTATGCACATGCATATGCTTCTGCGGGGGAACATGTACATGAGTGTGCAAGTGCCGGAAGAAGTCAGAGCTGTCAGATGTCCCTGGTGGAGTTAAATGACCATCATGAGCTCCCAGGTATGTGTGCAGGGAACCCAACTCGGGTGCTCTGCAATAGCAGAAAGTGCTTTTAATCGCCGAGCCCTCTCTCCAGCCCCAACACATAATCCAGTTTTCGTGTGTGTGTGTGTGTGTGTATGAGAGAGAGAGAGAGAGAGAGAGAGAGAGAGAGAGAGAGAGAGAGAGAGAGAGAGAGAGAGAAAGCGAGCTTCCTTTCCTGGGCACCTACCTACTACTGTGCCATTATGGACTTTCCACCTGAATCTGGAAGCCTAAGTAAACTTTTTCTTCCATAAGTCAGTTTTGGTCATAGTGTTTTATCACATTAACAGAAAAGTAACTAATACAGAAATGTATTCTCTCTCTCTCTCTCTCTCTCTCTCTCTCTCTCTCTGTGTGTGTGTGTGTGTGTGT
>OU015749.1:104398947-104418030 GCA_907169655.1 Acomys percivali | reverse complement strand
TGTGTGTGTGTGTGTGTGTGTGTGTGTGTGTGTGTGTGTGTGTGTGTTCTCCTATACCCAGGTATGTGTGAACCTCAGGGTGAAGCCCAGAGATCAACCACCAGTGCTCCCCACCTTGCTTTTCAGGACATGGTCAGTCTTTGGTTTGGCTTTCCCTGATTGCGCTAAATTGGCTGCCAGCCCAGGCTTCTGCCAGACTCTGCTTCCCTAGCATCGAGATTACAAAGGTGTACAACCACACCTGGCCCCTCTCGCTCCCTCATGTGTGTATCATAGTACATACGTAGAAGTCAAAGAACAATCTATGTCAGTTCTCCCTCTACTGTGTGGGTCCTCAATATTGAGCTCAGGTCATCAGGGTCAAAGGTAAGTCCACCTACCCACTGGGCCCCCACGGTGGCTCCACAGTCCTGGCCCTTGAAGTATATATCTTCCTAATAAACTATTACTGCTTTTGCTGCAACTGTGTATCTCTGCTCAATTCCTCTTTCAGGGCGGCAAAGCCCTGGAACTCCTGTGGAGGTGCCTTCTGAACCCTGCCGCCAGCTGCTGTATATAGCACCATCTACAAGGATGGAGTGTGAAGAGATCCTTGGAATGTGCCTCCCTCCCTCAGGAGCACTCACACTACTCCCTTCCTCAGGAGGGCTTTTTGGTTACAGTGTCATTCTGGAAAGTTCCTGCCTTGCCACCAACACCTAGCTTGGGTCAGCTCCCCACTGTGGAGCCTTGAGTCCTCTCTGCTATCTGCCTGTGACCTGCTTGGCTTTCCACTGCCAATGGTCTCTCTTGCACCACCTCAGTTGCTAGCACAGTGCTAGGCGTATGGAGGCACTGGGGTTGAGTGGGGGCTGAGTATTGGCATGGCAGGGTTAAGGATGCTCTTGAGCCCTGTAATTGGGCATAAAATGCTACCATCTGGGAGAAGTGTCTTCTCCACTTCTCCGGTGGTGGTAGACTGAGGATTGGAAATGCAAGACAGACTTGGGTAATAACTTAGTCATCACTACGGGACACAGCCAGCACTTTCGAACAGCAGTGCTCTTTCTTCCAGAAGAGCCAGAACTTGACTCAAATTTTTCTAGCAGGTCATCCCTTGCTGTCGCTTTTTCTACCTCCTTTCACTTTGCAGTGTGGGGGTTTTTTAAAGCCTATTTTGACTCTCCCCATTGTAATAAGAAACTAGCAATTAACTATTATAAGGCTATTTTACAATCGCGTAGAAACCCCTTTTATCCACTTTGCCTTAAATGGTTATATCTTTTATCCCTAGTTTTCAGGAATATAAAACTTTACAGCGCTTGCTGCAAACCTTCATACTTTGCTTTACGGTTTATTGTTCCCTATACAGATATAGCTTTCACATAAATAATGCCTTCATAGGTACAGTAGTGGGCTGGGCCTGCTGGGGCTGCTGGGGCTGGTGCCATCGGTGGACTGGGTAGGGGAACATAAGGTGATTTCCACAGAGCCAATGTCCAGGTTGGCCACTATCAACCCATTTGCTGCCAATTAGGGCTGGGCCAGCAGACCTTGAAGGATGTTATGGACCCCAGGGGAGAAAGACTTATGGGGTGGGCATCTCCCCCTCTCCTTATCATGCTCCTGGTCTGAGACTTGGCTTTCAACTGTTGAGCCAAGAATGTTCTAGATACTCCCAGTCTTGTATAGGGAAAGTTTCCCCCAAAGTCACTAGAGACCAGCAATCCTAAGCTTAGGCAGAGCTAGCTCCCCATGACAGGCCAGGGACAGAGGTCAAGCCATGTGGGCGGGTGTGGTCCTTAGGTGGAGTCCCTTGAATTTGAGTTTCTATTATTCAATCTGTAGTTTTGTGTTTTCGTCATATGACAGCTGAGAACCTGTGCCCCATCCTTACTGCAGCCAGAGCTTCACAATGATTCTGACATCTCACGTGGCTGGTGGAGGCCAGAGATTTAACTGGGGCAGTTCTCTCCTGGGTTGGAGATGAAGCTCAGCTAGGAGTGTTGCTCAGCATGGATGAAGCCCTGAATCCAAGCCCCAGCACCGCATGAAACTGGGCATGGAGGCACCTGCCTGTGCTTGAGCACTCAGGAGGCAGAGGTGGGAGAGGCTCAAACTGAGTTTTCTGCACAGAGATGTCAAACTTGATGGCAGCCTAGGACTCAGGAGAACCTATCTTAAAGAAGAGGCTGGGGTTGTGGGGAGGGCTGCTACATTGTGCAGGAAGGCAGAGGCTCCTCCAGCACCTGACCTGTCAGAGACGACCCCCCCGCCAGTGGCCTTGCCAGACCTTTCCTTGCACTGCACAGTGGCCTAAGGAGTCTCTCTCTCCCAAACTTTCTTCCCTTCTTCCTTAATTCAGGTCAACCCCGCTATGCAGCCACACAGTGTGGCCCTCATTTCCTTTTATTAGACATTCCTCCTAATAAAATCCTTGCACACTTAATCCCTCTTTGACATCTGAGCTCCTGAGACCTGGAATAATGTGCATTTCACTTACAAAAGGAGAGGGGAGTGAAGGCAAGCATTGCTCACATCTCCCTCTTGTTGGTAGCTTCTAGAAAGACCCACAGCCAGGAAGATAGGCATGCAAATGTTTGTATGAAATTTCGGAAGCCAAGGTATGTGTATATATATACATACATATATCCCTAGGTATAGATTTATGAAGGCGAGTGGATGTCAATAGCTATAAATACAGTTTTAAAATGATAATCATCCGACACCTGGGAATCAATCTGTAATTAGTGGTGCTGTTCTGCGTGGGGAGAGCAATGGATGTGTAGCCACAACAGCAATTATCTTAATACACATCTTTATTTATACACGTGGTTTTACTTGATCCTCACAGCTCTTCCACGAGGGGTACAATTACTATCTCTGCGTCAGAGATGCAGAAAGGGAGACCAGGAAAAGCATCCCAGAGCGAGGCAGAAGCTTGACTTGGCTGTAGATAATTTCATCCAGATGTATAACTAGATGATGAATAAGTAGGGAAAAGAGGGGACCAGAGGGCTCAGCACACATCAGTGGATGTGGAAATGGATGTGGGACACACACACACACGGACATGGCTTCTCATCTATAACTGAGGACCCAGAAGGGAGCTGTATTAGCCACTGAATTCAGAGCATAGTAGTATTCAATCAAATTCATTTCACTGTTCAGCAGCGATAAACACCTCATCCTTTTTTTTTATTTTTGGCTGGGTTTCACTGTAACCCTGGTTGGCCTGGAACTCACAGAGCTCCAACTGATTCTCCCTCCCAATTGTTGGTTGGAAGGGAAAGCATGAGCTAGCATGCCTAACACAGCACAGTCGCGTATTCATCCTGCTGCAGGTGCAGCCAGCTTACTGTACAGGACAAAGAATTGCGCCAGGACATGTGGCAAAGGTGGCTTAATAAGAGGCAGCTTATTAAGAAAGTGAAAGAAACAGGGTGTGGTGGTGCATGCCTGTAAACCTAGCACTCGGGAGGCAGAGGTAGGTGGATCTCCGTGAGTTCAAGGTCAGCCGGGTCTATAAAGCAGGTCCAGCACAGCCAGGACTACACAGAGAAACCCTGTGTCAAAAAACCAAAACCAACCAACCAAGCAAACAAAACAAAAACCAAAAAGAAAGAGAGATAGGGAGAGACTCCCAAGAATGGGAGCAGCTATGAGCGAGGGAGGCCAGGTTCAAAGGCGCTGGGCTTCAGGTCTCTGCCCTTATTTACATAGTGCTTGCCTTTCACATGCTTGTCTGTGACTGACTTTTCCCATACAGAGCCCAGATGGGGAAGGTTCTAGTCCTCTGCCAACTGGCTTCTTTTATATGGTAACCTCTCTCCAGGCCCTACTTTCCTGCCATAGTCTATTTCCAGAAACACTAATCCTGATGCTGGAAATTAACTAACTTTAGTACTTGGCAGATGATAATATATAAGTTCTGTTCTTTTTATCTCCATTATTGTTGTTGTTTATTGATTGGCTTTTCAAAAAAAAAGACAGGGCCTCACATTGTTTCCAGGACTGACCTGGAGTTCGCTATGTAGCCTAGGCTAACCTTGAACTCATGGAAACCCTTCTGCTTCAGTCCCTAGAGTGCCGGGATTACATTTGTAAACTATAAACCACCACACCTCTCTCATAGCTTTGTACTTTCTGTGACTAGCCTTCTTTTTTGTTTTCAGAATGAGAAGCAAGGTCAAGAGAGACTTCCCAGTTGCCCAATGCAACGGTGGCATTGTCACGCTCACTCTCCCAGCCCTCTGTGACAAGAACTAATAGTGTGGCCCACACACGCCAGTCTGAATCTTTTCTTGACCGGCTGAGGGCTTCCCACTTTCCACCATGTTCCTTCCTGGTGGGAAGGCATCCTCCTGTAAGTGGTAATATGCTTCCTATGAGTTGAGCTTCATCTTTTGAGATGGATCCTGATTGGCCTAAACCAGCGGTTCTCAAAGAGTGCTCCAAGTCAAGGGCCCCAAACTCTGGGATAGCAAGATGGCTCAGGGGGTAGGGCACTTTCCCCACAACCTTAACCACCTAAGTTGAATCCTGGAACCTATAGTAGTACCTGAAAGTTGTTCTCTGACCTCTATAGACACACTGTGATATTTATGAGTCCACTCCCAACCCCTGTGCCCAGTACATCCAACACAAAATAATAAAATAAGTCTAAAAACTTCATATTCAGGGCTAAGGATGGAGAGTGTTTGTCTTGCATACTTGAAGGCCTGGGTTCAGTCCCCAGCACTCAAACCAGGTCTGGTGGCACGTGCCTGCAATCCCAGTACTTAGTAGGGAGAGGCAAGAGGACCAGGAGTTCAAAGTCATCCTTGGCCACATAGTGAGTTTGAATCTAGCCTGGAATGCCTGTAACCCTGTCTCAAAACAACAACAAAACAAAACAAAACAAAAAGGCCTAAATTCTGGCAGAGCCTGGGGACCTTGTAGTACATGAAACAACCCTGTCACAGAAAAGATGGGCATTGCAAAAGCTCACTCAGATGTAGAAGAGGAGGTTGTCAGTGCAATAGAGGGTAGGACAGTGGTCATCAGGCTGAGAGGGAGGATGGGGAGAGGTTGGACAACAGTTTCAAGGTCACGGCTAGATAAAGCAGGTACTCTGTTAACAGTGGGGTGACTATAGTTGACAGGGATGTACTACGAATTCCAAGAGAGCTTCAGGAAAAGGTTTCGAATGTTCTCAGGCAAAAATGATACATTTTTGAAGTAACAGGCATGGTAACAATGCTGATTTAATTATTTCTGCAAAGTATACACATAGCAAAAATTACACTGTATCCCATGATCTTGTACAATTACCATGTGTCAATTAAAGTAAGATAAAGCTTAAGAGAAGGTTCAAATCCACAGGGCTCTCTTCCAGTGCAGATCTGTTGAACTGGAGACCGGAGGTGGACAGAGCCTTTTAATTTGAGGGGTTTGGTTTTCCTGTTGTTGTTATTGTTGTCATTTGCTTTCCTGTTGCTAGAGATCGAATCCAGGGCCTTTCCCACGCTGGGCAAGAAACCTTCCACTGAGTCACACCCCAGCCTACAACGTGTGTTACAACAAGCCCTCGGAGCGCTCAGATTTGAACCTATTTGTCTAAGCCAATGGTGATGGGTGGTCTTGTTCTCTTCCCAGGGATTGGGTTAGACATGGTATGTGATGAGGTCACACTGTCTGTGCAAGTCAGGTGGGAGAGGAGATCCCTGTTTGTGTACCTGACACCATCAGAACAGATGACTCGGGGACTATGACAGCAAGATCTGAGGAAGCCAAAAGGTAAGCATTGTGCTGACAATGGCAGAAAAGGAAAAAAGAAAAAAAAAGCGGGGGGGGGGGGGGGGGGTTAAGGGTGGGATTGAGTCCCCTACTAAGGTAAGCTGAAGCCTTCACTCCCAGCACCTCAGTATATGACCTAACACAGAAAAAGGACATTTGCAGTTGTAATTGGTTATGCATATGTCATATTAGAACAGGGTGGAACCTAAATCCAATATGACTAGTGTCTTTGTGAGGACAAGAGAGAATTACCCAAGAAAAAGACATTGTACATTTCAGTGCTGCCTCTGTGAGCCAAGGCTATGTGTATCCTCAGAGCCGAGGGAAGGGGCGTTCCCATGTGATCAGCATCCGGAAGCCCTGTGACGTGTGTGAACAACCTGCAGCCTCTGTACACCTGGGGCCCAGCCTCTCCAGCTGTTAGTGTGTGTGGAATGGCTGGAGTGGCACAGCTGTGGCTTGGCAGTCTCCTCAGCAAGGGCAGCCTTGGTCGGAGCAGATTCAGACGAATGTGGGTAGAGACTTTCTAAGACACCAGGAGTTCTTGGGGAAGCAGGCTGTGAGGATCTGCAGGTGGGAGCTTTGTGTGTCAGTATGATTTACATTTTATGGCCACTATGATTGGCCTTTGCTCCTGTGACCCTGTGAGGCTAAAGGACAACCAGAAGACACCATCACAGTAAGAGGAGCTGTTCTAGTTCCATTTATTGTGACCTTGTGGAGGCTAAAGGACAAATCAGAAGATACCATCCCAGTAAGAGGAGCTGTTCTAGTTCCATTTATGCTGTGTGATAAAATGCCTTGACCAAAAGCAACTTTGGGGGAAACAGGGTTTATTTCAGCTCTAGGCCCAGGTTACAGTCCATCTTAAATTGGAAATCACGGTGACAGACGCTTGAAGCAGTTAGCTGTCACATTCATAGTCAAGAGCAGAGAGAAATGGGCCTGGCTCATTTCTTTCTCACTTGTTTGCTTTCTAGTATTCAGCTGGGTCTCTACTCTTCCATAGGTCAGGTCAATCTGCCTAAGGAATGGTGTTGCCCACGCTGGGCTGGGTCTTCCTACGTCAGTTAGGTTAATTAAGACACCCCTACACACAGAGACAAGCCCATAAGCCAAAGCAATATAGACTCACTTCCCAAATGACTTTAGGTTGTGTCAAGTTGACAACTAAAGCTAATCACCACAGGGCCACATTTGACTTGACCTCAAACCCAAATGTGGGGTTACTTCAGGCTCCTTCATCTTTCCAAGTTAATTGGTCATTAAATCCTATTCTACTTCGTAGCTATTTTGTCATGTCTCATTATTGCTTTGCTGTGGCTACTGTTCTCGTGGTAGCCACTATTCATTCTCCTTTTGTGTGACAGTTTTATGCCGATATGACTGGGCCATGGGGTGTTCAGATAATTGGCCAAACATTCTCCAGGGGTTTTCCCAGAGGGTGATTTAGACAAATGCTAATATGTAGATTTTTCCACTGTTGTTCTCCTGTTTTGTTTTGTTTTTTGTTTATTTTTTCTGGATCCTCTGCTAGAGGAAAAGGGAGGCCCATGAAACAAGACTAATGAGGCCCCTCCTGAGGTTCTGTAGGTAGTGTCTCAGGGAGAGGAGATTTTTTAGTGAAGCTGCCTATATATTGCACCAGAGAAGATTCTGATGATGCAGTTTTTGCAAGTGGTCACTTAATTTTTTTTTGAGATATTTGGTGATGCAGTTACCCAAGTCACTCATATTCTTGTAAGTGAACTACCTTATTTCCTGTCTGTTGCTGAGATAAAATGCTGACCAGAAACAACTTAGGGGAGGAAGGGGTTTGTTTGGATGACACTTCCAGGTCACAGTCCAGTGTTGGAGGAAGACACGAGAAGAAGTTGAAGCAGAAACCATGGAGGAACGCTGTTTGGAGGCTTGCTCTCAGTCTTATGTTCAGCTAGCTTTCTTGTGTAGCCCAGGGCTTCTTCCCTAAGGGATAGTGCTGCCCAGAGTGGGCTGAGCCCTCCAGCATCAACTAGTCATCAAGATAACTCCATACAGACTAGCCCACAGGCCGTCTGATATGGGAAATTCTTCAAGACTTGTCTCCGGTGACTCTAGGCTGTGTCCCCTTGGCAATTAAAGCTAACTGGGATTTGCTCCACTGTGGCTGTTTGCTGTTGCTTTGCTGGGCTGCTGGAATCCTGGCGAGAGAGCGTGGAATCACCCCCAAGGAACTGCCACTAAAAAGATCCACATCCCCTGTCCCTACTAACCTTGTTTTTCTCCTACCTAGGTCGGTGGGATGAAAGGGAGGTTAAAGAATTAAGGAACCCCAAATAAAGTAGACTTTAAAAAGATCAAAGCCTACATGCCTCTAAGGAACAGAACGAAGAAACTACTCTATAGTTTTACTTTTCACCTAAATTCTTGCTAAATTACTGTTCCACATTGGTATGCCAAAATATTAAAGTTAATTTTATAAAATTGTGTTTGTTTCTCAGTTTCTCTCTTTAAAAATAATTAAAATTTATTATAATTTATTCAGAGACATCCTGATTGTTATCCCCTTGCTTGTATCTTTATGTTCCCACCCTCCCTCCCTCTTCTGCCCTATTCCCCACCCCTAGACCTCTGACAGAAGGAGACCTCCTCCCTCACCATATGGACGCCACCTATCAGGTCTCATCCAGATAGCCTGCATCTCCTTCCTCTGTGTGCCCATCAGGCCTCCCAACCAAAGAGAAGTGATCAAATCAAGGGCACTAGAGTTCATGTCAAAGGCAGTCCTTGCTCCCCTCACAATCATGAAGAATGAGCTGTCCATTGGCTAGATCTGAACAGGGGGTCTAGGTTCACTGTATGCATTGTCCTTGGTTGGTACAACAGTTTGTGGAGACCCCTCTGGATCCAGATCCACTGGCCTTGATGATCTCCTGTGGGGCTCCTGAACCCTCAATGTCCCTCCATCCCCCCACTCTTCCATACCACTTCCAGCACTCCATCCAGAGTCTGGAGTCTCTCAGAGGACATCTACGTTGGGCTAATATCCACTTATAAGTGAATATATACCAGACATGTTTTTCTGGGTCTGGATTACCTCACTCAGGATGATCGTTTTTTGGTTCTATCCACTTGCCTGCAAGTCTCAAGATTACCTTGTTTTTAATAGCTGAGTAGTATTCCATTGTGTAAATGCACCACAGTTTCTTTGTCCATTATTTAGTTGAGGGACATCTAGGTTGTTTTCAGATTCTGGCTATTATGAATAAAGCTACTATGAACATAGTTGAGTAAATGTCCGTGTTGTATGGTGGAGTATTGTCTTTCAGGTATATACCCAGGAGTGGTATAGCTGGATCTTGCAGTAGCACTATTCCCAATTTTCTGAGAAAGCACCAGATTGATTTCCAAAGTGGTTGTACATGTTTGCACTTCCACCAGCAATGGAGAAGTGTGCCCCTTTCTCCATATCCTCACCAGCATGTGCTGTCACTTGAGTTTTTGATTTTAGCCATTCTGACTGGTGTAAGGTGGAATCTTAGAGTCGTTTTGATGTGCATTTCCCTGATAACTAAAGGATATTGAGTATTTCTTTAACTGTTTTTTTGGCCATTTGGTGCTCTTTGGTTAAGAATTCTCTGTTAAGCTCTGTACCCCATTTTAAAATTGGATTATTTGGTTTGGTGGTGTTTAATTTCTCGAGTTCTTTATATATTTTGGCTGTTAGCCCTTTGTTGGATGTAGGGTTGGTGAAGATATTTTCCCAGTCTGTAGGCTGTTGATTTGTTCTGTTGACAGTGTCCTTTCCCTTACAGAAGCTTTTCTATTTCATAAGGTCCCATTTATTAATTGTTGATCTTAAAGCCTGAGCTATTGTTGTACTGTTCAGGAAGTTGTCTCCTGTGCCAATGAGTTCAAAGCTCTTCCCCACTTTTTCTTCTAACAGATTTGGTGTATCTGGTTTTATGTTTAGGTCTTTAGTCCACTTGGACTTTAGTTTTGTACAGGATGATAAATATGGATTGATTTTTTTAGAGTGGACATCCAGTTAGACCAGCACCATTTATTGAAGATGCTATCTTTTGTGCATTGTATGGATTTGGCTTCTTTGTCAAAAATCAAGTGTCCATAGGTGTGTGGACTTATTTCTGGATCTTTGATTCAATTCCATTAATCAACCAGCCTATTTCTATGCCACTACCATGTCATTTTTATTACTGTTGCTTTATAGTGTAACTTGAGATCAGAGATGGAGAGTCCTCAGGAAGATCTTTTATTGTATAGGAGTTTGGTTTGCTTTTTTTGTTCGTTATATGTTTGTTTTGTTTTGAGCTATTCTGTTTTTTTTTTCCATATGAAGTTGAGAATTGATCTTTCAATGTCTGTAAATAATTGTATAGGTATTTTGATAGGGATTGCATTGAATCTCTAGATTGCTTTTGGTAAAATGGCAATTTTTACTGTGTTGATCTTTGCAGTCCATAAGCATGGGAGACCCTTCCATCTTCTGATGTTGTCTTCAATTTCTTTCTTCAGAGACTTGAAGTTTTTTCATACAAATCTTTCACTTGCTTGGTTAGAGTTAACCAAGATACTTTATATTGTTTGTGGCTATTTGAAGGTGTAGTTTCCCTAATTTCTTTCTCAGCCCATTTGTCATTTGTATACAGGAAGGCTACTGATTTTTTTTAAAATTAATGTTGTGTCTTGCTACTGTGCTGAAAGTGTTTACCAGTGATAAGAGTTCTCTGGTGAAATTTTGGGAGTCACTTATGTACATTATCATATTGTCTGAGAATAGTGATATTTTGAATTTCTTTTTTCTGATGTGGATCCTCTTGATCTCTTTTTGTTGTCTTATTGCTCTAGCTACAACTTCAAGTTCTATATTGAAGAGATATGGAGAGAGTTGGCAACCTTGTCTAGTCTCTGATTTTAGTAGAATTTCTTTGAGTTTTTCTCCATTTAATTTGATGTTGGCTATTGGTCTGCTGTATATAGCCTTTATTATGCCTAGGTATATGCCTTGTATCCCTGATCTCTCCAGGACTTTACACATGAATGGATTTTTTTGGATCTTGTCAAATGCTTTTTACAGCATCTAAGGAGATGATCATATTTTTTTTCTTTCAGTTTGTTTATATTGTAGATTACATCGATGGATTTCCATATATTGAACCATCCCTGCATGCCTGGGATGAAGCCTACTTGGTCATGGTGAATTATATCTTTGATGTGTTCTTGGATTTGGTTTGTGAATATTTTATTGAGTATTTTTACATCAATGTTCATCAAATAAATTGGTCTGAAATTCTCTTTCTTTGTTGGGTCTTTGTATGGTTTAGTTATCAGGGTGACTGTGGCCTCATAGAATGAGTTTTGTAATGTTCCTTCCATTTCTATTTTGTGGAATAGTTTGAAGAGTATGGTTATTAGCTTTTCTTTGAAAGTCTGGTAGAATTCTGTGCTGAAACCATCTGGCCCTGGGCTGTTTTTGGTTGGGAGAATTTTGATGCTTGCTTCTATTTCTGCAGTATATATAGGACTATTTAATTTGTTTACCTGAGCTTGATTCAACTTTGGTAAGTGGAATCTATCAAGAAAATGGTCCATTTCCCTTAGATTATCAAATTTTGTGGCATACAGATTTTTGAAGTAAGACCTAATGATTCTTGGGATTTTTCTCAGTGACTGTTGTTATGTCTCCCTTTTCATTTCTAATTTTGTTGATTTGGATAGTGTCTCTCTGCCTTTTAATTAGTTTGGCTAAGGGTTTGTCTATCTTGTTGATTTTCTCTAAGAATCAGCTCTGTGTTTCGTTGACTCAATTGTTCTTTGTTTCAATTCATTGATTTCAGCCCTGAGTCTGGTCCAGCTATCTACTCCTCTTGGGTGTGTCTGCTTCTTTTTTTCCTAGGGCTTCCAGATGTGTTATTAAGTTGCTTGTATGAGATGCTTCCAGTCTCTTTATGAAGGCACTTAGTACTCTGAATTTAGTGCTTTTAGCACTGCTTTCATTGTGGCCTATACATTTGGGTATGTTGCACCTTCATTTTCATAGAATTTTAGGAAGTCCCTTATTTATTTATTTGTTTATCTCTGACTGAGTTATCATTGAGTATAGAGTTGTTCAGTTTCCATGTGTGTGTAGACTTTTTGTTATTTCTGTTGTTGTAGAGGTCCATGGTGGTCTGATAGGTTACAAGGTACTATTTCAATCCTCTTGTATCTGTTGAGGCCTGCTTTGTGATCTACTATATGGTTAATTTTGGAGAAGATTCCATGAGGTGCTGAGAAGAAGGCATAATCTTTTGTGTTTGGATAAAAGGTTCTGTAGATATGTTAGGTCGATTTGATTCATGTCATTTACTAGTATGTATTTCTCAGTTTAGCTTCTGTTTCATTTACCTATCCTTTGGTGAAAGTGAGGTATTTACATCTCCCACTACTAATGTGTGGGAATCAATGTGTAGTTTAAGCTTTATTAATATTCCTTTTACAAATGTGAGTGCCCTTGTATTTGAGGCATAGATGTCCAGAATTGTGATGTCATCTTGGTTGAGTTTTCCTTTGATGAGTATGAAAGTCTATTTTACTAGATATTAGAATGGCTACTCCAGCTTGCTTCTTGTGTCTATTTGCTTCGAAGATGTTCTTCTAGCCCTTTGTTCTCAGGTAATGTCTATCTTTGTGACTGAGGTGTGTTTCTTGTATGTAGCAGAATGTTGGGTCCTATTTACACATTCAATCTGTTAGTCTGTGTCTTTTTATTAGAGAGTTGACACCATTGCTGTTGAGAGAGATTAATGACCAGTGCTTTTATTTTGATGTTGGTTACAGTAGTATATTTGTGTGCTTGTCTAACTTGTTTTGCTAAAGTGAAGTTATCTGTTTCCTATCTTTTCCTGGGTGTAGTTAGCCACTATGTGTTGAATTTTTCCTTCTAGTGTTTTCTATAGGACTGGACTTGTGGATAGGCACTGTTTAAATTTGTTTTTGTCATGGAATATCTTGTTTTCTCCATCTATAGTTATTAAAAGTTTACTGGTCCAGTTAGTCTGGACTGGCATCTGTGGCCTCTTAGGGTTTGTAAGACATCTGCCCAGGCCCTCCTGGCTTTTATGGTCTCTGCTGAAAAGTTGAGTGTGATTCTGACAGGTTTGCTATTGTATGTTATTTGGCCTTTTCCCCTCACTGCTTTTAATATTTTTCTTTGTTCTATACATTTAGTGTTTTGATTATTATGTGGTGGGAGGATTTTTTTTCTGATCTACTCTATTTGGTGTTCTGTAGGCCTCTTGTATGTTTATATGCATATATTTCTTAAAGTTGGGGAAATTTTCTTCTATAATTTTGTTAAAAATATTTTCTGAGCCTTGGAGTTGGGTGTCTTCTTTTTCCTCAATTCTTATTATCCTTAGGTTTCATCTTTTCATGATTTTTTTTTTTTTTTTTGATTTCTTGGATGTTTTGTGTCAGGAGTTTTTTAGATTTAGTATTTTCTTTGTTGGTTGCATCAAATTCTTCCATTGTATCTTCTACACCTGAGATTCTTTCCTCCATCTTTTGTAGTCTGTTGGTGATGCTTACCTCTGCAGTTTTTTTCCATTTCCTCTCATAGGCCTCTGTCATGGCCTATCTAAGGGCCTCAGTCTATTTGGTTGTATCTTCCTGTATTTGTTTACAAATTTTATTCATTTCCTCCATTATCATCTTCACAGGTAAAGAGTTGAGGTCATTTTCTTGTTTCAGTTGTGCTAGCATTTCCAGGGCTGATTGCCTTGAGATAACTGGATTCTGGAGATGCCGTATTATTTTGGCTTTTGGCTGTTTGTGTTTTTATGCTGGCCTCTAGCCATCTTGCTCTCTGTGGCATTGGGTGGTAGTTTACTCTACTGGCTATTGAAAGTGGCTCAAAGGCGAGTGGCTCTAGGTTGAGACCCCTCACTTTCAGGGATCACGGAACTCTTCAGGTGGATCAGGTAGGTGATCTGAAATCAGATCTGCCTGTGTTCCACACCATGGTGCCTCTTCTCAGCAAGGAGACACAGAGACTCAGACACTGGTATTTTGTAGCCCACAAAGTGCAGGTGCTTCACATTCACCAGGCATGTGTCTAGACTGTGGAACCTGCACCAGTGCCTGCTGGACCCGAGAGCTGTCGACTGGCCAGGTACCTGAGGTCAGATCCACTTGTGTTCCAGACTGTGGAGTGTCCTCTGGGTTAGAAAATCCAGACACTGGTGTTTTCTAGTCTCAAGTTCAGTCTGATACCCAGAGCACATGTGTGGCATGCATGCAGTTGAGTGGCTAGACTATGGAGACTGCACACATGCTGCCAGGGACCCAGGTGCTTTTCTGTGGATTAGCCAGGTGGCTCACGGCTGGACCCACCCATGCTCTAGACAGTGTAGACCCTCTCATCTGGGAATCACCAGCACAGGTGTTTTGTAATTCTCAGTTTGGTCCTTAAGTTGCTGTGCAGCCACTGCTGTCCTGCTGATTAGACACAATGTGTGATTGGCTCTGCCATCTTGGATGCCCCCCTCAATTTCTCTCTTAACCTGGCTATCACAAAAATAATTGAGACTCTTTAATACTACATCATCATCATCATCATCATCATCATCATCATCATCATCTCAACACAATAACTGAGAAGTCGTTACTCTGTTCTTAACCCTCGTAGGCTAATCTGGTGTCCTCCCAGTGTACATTCCAGAGAGACTTGTACTTTGTAGCTTTCCCTGTGTTCCCAGCTCTCTCTCATGATGTCTCCTGGACCTCTGCTGGTGGCTCCATCCCCTATTTTCTCCTTTAACTCCTCTTCCCCTGCCAGCCCTATTCCGTCCCCTGCTCAGCAATTGGCTGCAAGCTGCTTTATTGGCATATCAGAGACAATTGGGGAGCAGTGTTTACACAACATTGAGACAGGAGATCTCAGAACAAGGGTTACAACCAGATATGGGGGAGGGGTACAGAAATCAGCAGTTGAATTACATAATAACTTTATGCCTATAATAACACCTCACCCATGTTCCTGTAAGTAACCCCAATAAGATCACTTATTCCGTTTCTCTGATCTGTCATCAGTGTCTTATCTGGGATAAATAATGTCAGTTCACATCTTCCCAGGAAAACTCACAGGATACCCACCATAATATATATGGGCCTCATGCAGTCAAGTTGAAGGTCTGAACAAAGCAAAAGACTAACCATTGCTTTCATAAGACAATTCCTCCAGTTTGAACACTGTGAATTAGGACCTGTTTTCTTTTTGGCCTTTGAATTTAAACAAGAAACATTAGCTCCTCCTTGAGCTGGCCAGTCTTCAGACCGACCCTTACTATCAGTGCTCCTGGGTCTCAGGCCTTCAGGGTTCGACAAGAACTGCATCCCAGCATCTCCTGGTCACTGCTTGCAGATCTTGGGACTTTATTTTTCTGGGTCTTTCTATCCATCTCACCCCTATTCATTGGGTTCTAGTTCTCTGGATACTTCCAACTCACCTGGACTACTGCAGCAGCTTCTAGAAGGATCTCCCTGCCTTGCTGCAGCAGGCTTCTTCAGTTTGCCTCTGGGGTAATCTTGCCAGAACATGCTCTGAACATGTCTCTGTGTCTCTACAGTCTATCTGACTGTAGTGACTTCCTATTCAACACTGCATCATCTACAACTCCTCGCCTCTCCCCTACTTCTCCGTGTTTCTCTTCTTGCTTCTTTGCTCATGTGCATAAACTCCAGCATCATTGGAAAAGCAATAACCCTTCAAAAAGGCCCGGCTACCTCCTGCCTCCAGGACTCTGCAAGCCATTGTTCCCACTCTGGAAGCCTGGGCATCACATCTGGTTTTGATGGCTTGACTCAGAGCTTGCTACTAATGAACCTTTGCTCCCATTCTATGTGGAGTTAAGGAATGTGTATGGCTGGGTGACAAGTCCATGTGAATGTACTGGCCAACATGCTCCAAGATGACCACGCATTTAACGATCCCCCAGGGAGAGGCCTCTGGCAAGAGCAGTGCAGAGGTCATGTGCTGGCCTGGTGTCTAGGCAAGGATGTGTACTTACTTGTCCAAGCAGAAGCAGATTTATGAACATCTAGGCTCCATGGTGCTTGCTTTATTCCAACAAATTCCTTCTAAGGACCCAGAAAATAATGTGTGCTGGGATTTTTTTTTGATACCCTTTATAATGTATTCTAATATATTCTCCCTCTCCCTCTCCCTCTCCCTCTCCCTCTCCCTCTCCCTCTCTCTCTCTCTCTCTCTCTCTCTCTCTCTCTCTCTCATCTTTCTCTTCTTGAGCTTTTGATTCTCCTGTCTCCAACTCCCAAGTGTGGGATTACAGACTTGTGCTGGTTTCTGCAGTATTGGAAATCAGTCAGTCCTAGGGCTTCATGTATACTACGCACTGTGTAGCCCAGGCTGGCCTCAAGCTCTCAGCAGTCCTCTTACCTCAGCCTTCTGAGTGCTCGGATCACAGGAGTAAGCTACCCACACTTCATTCGCCCTTATTTTATAGACAAGAAAATGGTCCCAATGGAGTTAAGTAGCTTCCTCATGTTCACCCAGGTGGAAGCTGAGGGACTAGGTCATCTGATCTTAGTTCTCAGTGCTCTCAACTATAGGGTCACAGGCCATTCCCTAGTCACCCTCTGCTCTCACTGCGGTCTTCTCACTATTGCATTTCCTGCCAAATGAACACAGGCAACCATGGCTACGTGATTGGCAGGTATGCGATTGGGAGGGTGTAAGCAAGCCCTGGCAGCTCCAGTTTGGGGCAGGGGTCAGCATGGGAAGCAGTAGAGAGGAGAGGTCAAGGGTATACAAATCCTACCTTGCTTTCTGACTTTGTGATCTTGCCCGAGTTACTGAATCCTTAAATGCCTTAAATGCCATCCTTACAGCAGATCTGAAGACATACCCAGATCCTTGTCAGCAGTAATGGCTATGATGAGCATCCTCTCTCTGTCCCCTCTTCCACCTGGCGTCAGGACAGTGCTGAGGTAGGGCTGGCCTTGCATTCTTAGAGCAGCCACACCAAGAGAGGGCAACTGTCTGGACTGGGCCCAGCTGAGGGCTACAGTACCTGCTTTCACTTCTTGACACTGAAGCTGTATAGGATTTGGGTCTGGTAAGGCCTCTGTGGCCATCCCCCTGCCTCCAGGCCGTCCTGGTAATATGGCACCCTGAAGAGCAGTGGCAGCACGTGGCTTCACAGAGCTTATGGTGCTGAAAGCTAGCTCAGGTTTCTATTTTGGGATCTAGAAAGGTCACAGTCAACCCTTCCTTGTGGGAATGGCAGGAGAGACTTGTGGCAGCAGCTGGGATTCCCAGCCTCCTGGGTCCCACTAACCAGGAGACAGGAACCTCAGACCCATCAAGTACAGGGCTGACACAGACTTCCTGCTGAGGCCCATTGGGCCACTCTGTACAGAATCCCCGGTGAGCTAAATGCAAGGAGAAATATAGAGTCTCTCAGCTCATTCTTGGCACTTTCTGTCTCACCCTTTGCCTATCGTCACACCAATAGCTCAGCTAATTACTAAATATAGTGGCAATTAAAAGCTGTCCTTCACTGGAGCATCTCCAGTGGGTTGGGCAGGGCACTGTTGGCTTCAGAGGCCTAAACCTCCACCCCACCTCAATGCCAGTGTTGGAAATGATCTTGCAAAACACCCTGTGAAAGCTTCAGGCATTAGCTGCTGCAATCAATGCTTGCCTAGCATGCAGGGAGCCCCTGGGGCTTGATCTGTGGTGCTGCATAAACCCGGCACAGCAGTTCACGTCTGTAACCCCAGCACACAGGAGATGGAGGCAGAAGAACCAGGAATCCTACGTCATCCTAGGCTGCACAGCAAGTTCAGGTTCAAGGACAGTATAGGGTATAAGAGATCCTGTCTCAAAAAGGAGGAGGAGGAGGAGGAGGAGGAAGAGGAGGAGGCGGCGGCACAGTAGCAGCAGCCATATGGCCAGTGAGCCATGTCTGTGGTCCAAGCCTCTATCCTCAGACCTTCTCTCTCATCATACCAGAGCTCAGAGCATTCATCCCTTGCTTTACTCCATTTACCACAAGTTTGGTGCTTTACAGGAGACTCTGCCCCACCTATGCTATTGCCGGGTCAACCAATTTCAAGGTATTGACTGTGATCTTACAGAAGGAAGCCAGCTTTTGGGGGAGGGATCAGATTTTTTTTTTTTTGAGGGATCAGATTTAGGGTCATAAATTCCCATTTTAATTCTCCCACTCAACTCAGAGCTCTGACCTTGGACAGTGGTCCTCAAAGCATCCTCCTCCACACTTAGGAATTTGTTGAACACCACTTCTCAGGCTCTACCTGAGACCTACAGACTCTAGAACGCAAACAGGGCCCTGCAGGCCACATCTTTGGGTAGACGCTCTTTCTTTCAGAGAAGAGGGGGAAATATGCTTTGCAGGGTTTTGCTTAGGAGACTATGGTATATAACAGTGCCTAGCTCCTCACTTCATCCACATGCATACAGTGCCGGTGGAGGCCATAAGAGGGCGCTAGACTGGAGTTACAGCCCATCCTGAGTCCAGGTCCTCCATAAGAACAGCAAGTGATTTTTAACTGCTGAGTCATGGCTCCAGCCCGTTTGTGACTATTTGAAACAATCATAAAATAGCTACTTTTTATTATCTACTTGATTCAGGCACTGTACTGTGCAGATGGTCAAAACACTGATTGTTTACTTAATCCTCACCAAACACTGAAGAAGGAAGCTATTCACATTTGCTGTTGTTTGTTTCAGAGACAAGGTCTCATGTATAGCAGGCTGGCCTCAAACTTGCTATGCAGATAAACGGGACCCTAAACTTCTGATCCTCCTGCCTCTGCTGCCTGAGTGCTGATCATGGGCACACACTGCCATGCCTGTGGCATGGGCACTGGGAATTGAACACAGGGCCTCATGTGTGCCAGGCAAGCATTGTACTATGTGGGCCACATACCCAGTCCCTTTTCTCTGGTGAAACAAATGGGGGCCGAGTGAGGTCATGTAACATGTGCAAGACACACTGAAAAGAACAGGTCTAGAATATTCTGCTCAGTTCTCTTTAATTCCAAAGCTATTTCCACAGTATTACCCAGCTACCATGGTTCCTCCTATACATACACTCACTAATTTGTTAACACATAGTTTTGGACACCTACTTTGTACTAGGACCTGAGCTATCAGCTAAAGCTAACTTGTTCTTCTGCTTTAATACAAGCCACCATTTTGTTCTTTGTTGGGGCTGGGAACTGATTCCAGGCCCTGGTATATGTTGAGCAAGTGCTCATCCACTGAAAGCTGTGTCTCCAGCCCTAAGGCCAGTTTTCCTT
>OU015749.1:104378392-104398937 GCA_907169655.1 Acomys percivali | reverse complement strand
CTCTCTCTCTCTCTCTCTCTCTCTCTCTCTCTCTCTCTCTCTCTCTCATATGTGTGTGTGTGTGTGTGTGTGTGTGAGAGAGAGAGAGAGAGACAGAGACAGAGACAGAGACAGACAGAGAGAGACAGAGAGAGACAGAGAGGAGGGGGAGAGGGAGAGAGAGAGAGAGAGAGAGAGAGAGAGAGAGAGAGAGAGAGAGAGAGAGAGAGAGAGAGAGCGCAACTCTTCAGGCATCAATTTTCTCTCTATGAGGTAGTTCCAGGATGGAACTTAACTTGTCAGCTTTGGCCACAAGCGCCTTCACCAGCTGAGGCATTTTGTCAGCCTCAGCTATTTCTTATCCTGTTACAAAAAGAAAAGATGGTATTTTCCCAATCCTCTCTATTACTTGAGAAATTGAAATTGAACCTAATAAGAAACCATGACAGGCCTGAACCAAGATGCTGCTGCTTCTTCTCCTCCTCCTCCTCCTTCTTTTTTGTCTGTTCCCCTTTGTATCTTCCTCCATTAGTTGAGAAAAGATTGTCTAGTTTTGACTAGCCTGGGCCATCAGAAGGGCATTGAGGAGACACCCCTTGGTATTAGAAGATAGTGGCGTTATCAATCCTTCCCTTTCTCCATACACATAACCCCACCTCCACCCAGCCCCTGACACACATACCTTTTTCTGAGATTACCAAGGACTTACAACAGGGGGCATCTCTATTGACCTGGTCATTTTATTAACAGCAGTGGGATACAGGCCTGAGACACATCCTGTTGCTCCCACTTTGTTCCCACTCCGGTCCCACTTTGTTCCCACTCCGGTCCCACTCTGATCCCACTCTGGTCCACCTTCCTTAACAGTAGGTTTCTTTGAGCAGCTATTTAAACCTTTGGAATGTGAGGCTTTCAGGGTGAGTGTACATCACTGGCTGTGCTAAGGTGCAGGGAGTGACTTATTTGCATAAAGAGAAATTCCTGGTGTTTGCTGAATGTGACTTTATAAGGAGAGAGGAAGTTTAACTTGCCTGTGACTTTGTGACCTCTTCTGATGTGGGCAAAGGTGGGGGGGCACAGGAGTATGTTTGCCGTTTCCTGGGACATGCAGGCAGGGGAGGGAGTGTTCCTCACTCCTGTGGAGATGAGATTTTCCGGGTTGGACAAGACTAGAGCTCCCTCCAGTTCCATAGGGACCCAGCCCCACAGAGGCCAACATGGGCATCTGGTGCAGCCTGAAGGTTTCTCAGAGACCTCCACTCAGGTGAAAAGGAGATTCTTGGCTGCACCACAGAAAAGAATTTCAGGACCAGTCAATATGAAACAGGGTTGGAGTTTATTGGGAAGAAAGTGTAACAAGTTTAAGCACATAGTCAGGGGAGGGGAGTAACAGAGTGAAAGCATTGGGGGGGGGGGCACTCAGGGAAAGAATGGGGAATATCCGTGTGTGGGTGTGGGAGTCTTAAAAGAGTGCCCACTAGCCGCCTTTATGGTGGCTCTTGGATACACTCAAGGAGCTGCCTCAGAACATGACGGAAGACACAGGTGGTCCTGTGTGCACTGGGTGAGACTACAGCCGATAATGTAAAACCTAGCTTTCAAGATGTTTTTACTATCAAGTTTATTCATATTTGTGAGACTTCCAGGAAATATCTGGGAAAGGAGTAGGCATACGCAAAGTAGGCATGATTCATTGCTATTTTAATATTCTTAGTTGAAAGTATCTCCGTATAAAAGAAACACTGTTTCTAGTCCAGCAACCTTCACTAGAGATGTGGCGAATTATGCTGCTCTCTTGGTTCTGTGCTGGTGATGGGTGGATGTCAACTAGACTCTTTCTCCTTGTCCGCATCTCCACAATTATCCCATCTTTCTAGCCTGCCTCAGTCTGGTGACACGGACATGCCATAGCTTTGCCTCTTTACCCTACCATCTGATTCAAACCACAGTTTCAGATTCCTTCCCTCTGGCACCACCCACTTAAGGGTGAAGACTAGTCTTCTGTAAGCTCCAGCCATCCTAGTCACTAGGGTGACTGCCACAACTCAAGAGGGGGCAGGCAATGTGGCAGAGGGGACAACCCAACAGATCAGTTTCCCTTCGTGGAACAAAGAACAACAGAAAGAAGCTGTGTTGGCGACTTTTCTCATGGCTGCAACCAAATGCCAGAGCAACTTAAGAGAGGAAGGGCTTACTTTGGCTCAGAGTTTGAGGGGAAGTTCATCACGGCAGGGAAGGCATGATGGAGGAAAGAGCTCACAACCGTGGCTTCTTGCTCACGTGCAGGTGGAACAGGAGGCACACAGGAGACAGGAAGCCAGGCTGTGCTATAGCCTAACAGTGCACCCTACAAATGTCCAATTTCAGGCCAGGCGTGGTGGCACATGCCTTTAATCCCAGCAGTCAGGAGGCAGAGGCAGGAGGATTGCTGTGAGTTCAAGGGTAGCCTGCTCAACAAAGCAAGTCCAGGACAGCCAAGGTTCACAGAGAAACCCTGTCTCAAAAAACAAACAAATAAACAAACAAAAAGTCCAATTCCTCCATGAAGGACTCATCTCTAAAGAGTCCAGAACCTTTAAAAGAGGCCACAGCTGGGGTCAGTTGTTCAAACCCATGAAGGGGGGAAATCAAGTATGATGGTGCATGACTAATCCTAGCATTCAAGAGGCAAAGGCAGACAGGTCTCGGAATTCCAGGCCAGTGAGGGCTACACAGTGAGACCTTGCCAGAAGAAGAAGAAGAAGAGGAGGAGGAGGAGGAGGAGGAGGAGGAGGACAATGAAGATGAAGATGAGGAGGAGAAAAGCCCCATGGGAGGCATTTTACATCCAAACCATAACAGAATCCTCAAACATGTCACTGCTGTGAAGAAAACAGGTTGGCCCAATCATGCTACAATTTTGTAGGCTTTGGTATCAGTCTCAGAAGCTATGCGGGGAGCCATGTTTGAGCCACCACTTCCACACCTGCCCTCTACTGGGATGGGGCACTACATTGCCAGATGGCCCATCAGTGGCATAAAGATTTTGAGTAGACCCCTAAGCAAAGTCTAACAGGTTCTTCTGCACAAAGCACAAAGAACAGTGGTTTTGGCAGTGTGCTGGTTAATTGGAACTGTCAACCTGACAACCTAGGGTCAACTGGGAAGAGAGTCATAATGAGGAAATATCTAGATCAGGTTGGCTTTGGAATGTTTCTATGGGAGGTTTTCTTGACTGTTAATTTATGTAGGAAGATTCATCCCAATGTAGGTGGCACCATTCCCTAGGCATGGGGCCCTGAACAGTATAAAAGAGAGAAAGCTTGTTGGAAGCAAACAAGCAGGCAGCATGCATGTGTTCATTTCTCTTGGCTCTTGACTATAGATGCACAAATTCCTGCCTTGAGTTCCCCAGAATGAGGGGCTGTAACAGAATTGTGAGCTAAAAGAAGCCCTTTCTCCCTCAGGTAACTTATCAGGAAATTTTATCACAACATCAGAAATGAAAGCAGAACAAGCCATGATCCTGTTACACACCTATAATCCCAGCGCTTGGTAGGCAGAGACAGAAAGATTAGAAGTCACCTTTGGCTATACGCAGATCTTGAGGCCAACCTTGCCTAAGTGAGACTGGCAAACCAAAAACAAAATTCTCTGACATGGGTTGCTCTTCTTGGACTGGAAGAGGTAGTAGACAGCCTTTCATGTCAGTATCTGTAGGGTATGACTTCTGTAGAAGAGAAGGAAGGGGTTTCGGCCCATCTCAGAGGCTTTCATGGTTCTGGTCACTGATACACAGGGACCACAGGTGATATCAAAGCCACCTGCACCAAAACATTAGCTGGAAAAGAGACTGAGGTTAGAGTAGGCCCATGGCCTCATTCTGCCACACCAGCACCAGGTTCACACCACCATCAGCCTGGTCCTTGGAATAAGTTCAGTGTATACCCTTATAAGTTCATTTACCCTCCAAAGCAGTTTACTCCTGGTTTGATAGCTACCGATTCCTGCCTCAATCTTTTATGTTGCAACAGTTGCAAACACCTCATAATACTGTAGCCACTGGGAGCCCCTGTCATGGGATGGTGATAGGTTTGTAGGAATCACTCACTGCCTCCTGGCTATGCCCAGAGGCTAGGAACTAAGTTATGCATTCCCACCCACTTCCAGCACAGTCACTTCTAGCAATGTGAAGGCCGTGGCCCCAAAGAGGCTTGGGTACTTGGGCTGGTAATGAACACAGCTAGGAGACTTTGGGAAAAAAAAAAAAAAAGGCAAAGGATTAGGAAGGATACAGGCAGGGCAGGATGACATACTACAAAATGCAGCTGTTGCAGTATTAGACAAGGGGGTCAGAGAAGGCCTACTTGAGAAGATGGCGTTTGGGAATAGACACTGCAGAAAACATAGCAAGGGTGAGCACTAAGGCAGTTCGTCTCCATTTCCATCTGGGCCCCACACCTAGCTAAGATTCAGTATTTGTTTTTGTTTTTTGTTTTTTCAAGACAGGGTTTCTCTGTGTAGCCTTGGCTGTCCTGGACTCACTTTGTAGACCAGGCTGTCCTTGAACTCACAGTGATCCACCTGCCTCTGCTTCCTGAGTGCTGGGATTAAAGGCGTGTGCTACCACGTCTGACTCAGTATTGTTAACTAGCACAATAAGTGGATGAGCCATGATGGTGCACTCGCGCTCGCTTTCTGTCTCTGTCTCTCTCTCTCTCTGTCTGTGTGTCTGTATGTTCGTGTGTCCATGTACGCATAAAGAGGCCAGATGACAGCTTCAGGTGTCATTCCTCTGGTGCCATCTACCTACCTTGTGTTTTGAGGCAAGGTCTCACTGGCCTACTGCTCCATGAGAAGGCTAGGATAACTGGCCAACAAGCCCTAGGGATCCGTCCACCTCGTCAGCACCGGGGTTACAAGCACACCGTGCCATGATGTGCCTTCAGACCTGGCTCTTTAGACTCAGGTACTGGAGGTCAAACTCAAATCCTCATGCTTGTGGCAAGTACTTTACTGGCTCCCTGTGCCCTTCCACCTCCTAGGAAGGAAGCCAGGCTCCTATTCCTAGCCCCAAAGTCCAGATGGAATGCTGTGGTCCCTGACGCATGCCAACCAGAAGGTCCAATTGCAGGCCTCCCAGAGCTTGACCGCAGGGAGCCAGAAGAGAAATTACATACTGAGTCCTACAGCATCCTGGTAAAGAAAACAGTCCCAAGTGTTGGAGACTTGCAAACTTGCTGGGTGCGTGTGGGCTGCCTCAGGAGCAACAAATGAGCCTGTGCAGATGGTGCTGAGATAAACGGCACCATCTTTTTACTGTAGCAGTACAATTGTAAATTTCTAGAGACATTTATTAGGTGGCGTCTCCCTTCTGCGGGACTCTGCCCGGGCTGGCGCACAGAGCTGCTGCGAGCAAGGTGGAGAGTGGAAACTCAGCTCTAATGGCATAGTGGGCATCCGGAGCTCTCCCATCCCTCTCCTCCTGTTCTCGCTTCTGACAATTTATAGTTTAGTTTGATGTGAATAGCTGTATTCTCTCCAGTAATATGTATTCTCTGTAAGTATCCCCTGCTGTGGCGGATCCTAAGAGAACTCCATCAAATAATTATCTTCCCTTTTTTATTTATTCTCTGTCTTTTCACTTGGTCTGCACCACTATAATATATTCCCATGGTCTCTTCTGAGTAGAAAGCCGTGTGTGTGTGTGTGTGTGTGTGTGTGTGTGTGTGTGTGTGTGTGTGTTGGTAAAGTTTATTTATATACAGTATTAACTCTACACTCTCTGGTCATTTGTCTCAGCATTTACCCAATTTGACAGAGCTCCGAGCCTAGGAGCGTTTCCTCCACCTCTCCACAGAACAGGGAGGAGAGCGTGGGTCTTGGATGTCACTGGCTTGGCCACAGGCACCAGTGGCAGGGGCTCACCAGCTCAGGAGCTTCTGCCAGGCTTTTTCACCATGAGCCTGACCTTGGGAAAGCAGCCCCCACCCTAGAGCCTTGGTGAACATCACTAAGGCTCCCTTCCCATAGAGCATCTCCATCTCCCTTAATCTGATTCCAGAATCTAGAGAAACTGATGGTCCTCAGTAGGAGACTCCAGGACCAGGATCTAGGTTTTGTACTCTTCAGGCTCAGTGCCCTACCTGATCTAGTGTCCTCTGGTCCTTTTGCAGCCTGTGGCATCTCTAGCTAGACTGATTCTGTCCCATGAACAGGTGATATTTCTTCTGCCTTCTTGATTTTGCCCAAAGCCTTTGGCACAGGCTGGGTGTTCAGCTCATATCAAATTGCAAGAAGTTATAATCTGAACTCACTTCCAGGGAGGCAGGATCTGTTTAGGGTCTTCTTCCTAGCTCCCCTACATTCATAGTAAGTTGTATATTTAATACATAGCTCCATCGTTTCTGTGAAATTCTCTCTAGTCAGAAGGCAGGATTCTGAAGTATCTTATCATTTCATGACCTCTCCAAGGTTCCACTGCCCCCTTTACCCCCGGAGTATAACCATGGGCCCTGTGTTTTTTCTTTCTTTCTTTCTTTCTTTCTTTCTTTCTTTCTTTCTTTCTTTTTCTTTCTGTGTGCGTCTTTTTTTTTGGTTTTTGGTTTTTTTGAGACAGGGTTTCTCTGTGTAGCCTTGGCTGTCCTGGACTCACTTTGTAGACCAGGCTGGCCTCGAACTCACATTAATCCACCTGCTTCTACCTCCTGAGTGCTGGGATTAAAGGTGTGTGCCACCACACCAGGCCCCTGTGTTCTTTCTTACTCCTATTTTATCTTCTGCATACCTAGGTGGGTGGTGCAACCAGAGAGAAGGAACCACAAAGTGTTCCAGAAAAAAGAACACATTTGATGTCAGGACACCAGGAGTCTAGTCTAGTCTGACACTGTCCTTCTGAGAATTATGAGACTTTTTTCTTCTTATGCTCCTTGTGTATACAATGTAAAGAAAACTGGCCAGGCATAGGAGCACACACCTTTAATCCCAGCAGTTGGGAAGCAGAGGCAGATGCATCTCAATGAATTTAAGGCCAACGTGGTGTACATCCTGAGTTCCAGGCCAGCCAGGGATACATAAAAGCAATAGTGGTGATGGTGGTGGTGGTGGTTGTAGTGGTGATGATGATGGTGATATGATGATGACAGAACAACTTACAAGATTTCAAAAACTAAAGACTTAAAGGTCAGTCAGTTCTGTCCCCTGGATGGGGAGGCCTGGTGGCACTCAGAAGGAGGATAACAGGCTACCAAGAAGAGAGTTGATACCCTATGAGCATATACAGGGGGAGGAAATCCCCCTCAGGAACAGTCATAGGGGAGGGGAATAAGGGGAAAATAGGAGGGAGGGAAGAATGGGAGGATACAAGGGATGGGATAACCATTGAGATGTAATATGAATAAATTAATAAAATATATTTTTTAAAAACGGTCAGTCAGTTCTACCGGCCAGATGCACTGTTGATGTGGTAACAAGTGGAACCCTGGGGCTTGCTGGGCAGCCAGATCTCTGAGCTCCAGACCAATGAGAGGCCCTGTCTCACAAAACAGAGTGGGTATCACCTGAGGAGGGACACTTAAGGCTGACCTCCGGCTTACACACACACACACACACACACACACACACACACACACACACAGAGAGATAGATAGATAGAGAGAGAGAGAGAGAGAGAGAGAGAGAGAGAGAGAGAGAGAGGGGGAGAGAGGGAGGGAGGGAGGGACGGACAGAGAGAGAGAGAGAGAAAGAGAGAGAGAGAAAGAGGAAAAGAAATTTAAGCAATATGTACATTAGGAAAAGGAAAAGAGGACAGGGTCCTGTGACCTCCAGGTTTGTTTTTGGGTAGTGACATGATCTTTAGGGTTAGATGAAGAACTGGGGAAGAAGGCAAGGAGCACATGTGACTGAGTCCTTCTGGTCCAAGTGTGGTTAACCATCGTCTCTAGCCCGTTTCTGAAAGGTGATCTGAAGAACTGCTGTTGAGTATATGAGCTGCTTCCCAAGAGACAGCGGCTGCCCACTTCGGGGCACAGCCTAGCTACCCTGATTATTGTCTCCAGCTGGGGGTAGCTTGTCCTAAGAGGCTCTGATGAGCCTGGCATCCAGAGTGACTGCAGGGGTAGGACGAGGACTAGAGACCTGCCTGGAACAGAACATTGCAAAAGCTGACAGTAACATGTCCCGGTGACTCTTTGTGCTTTCAGCGCTGACAGGGAAAGAGACAGGCAAGGTGTCACTGGCTGCTAGGTAGACATTCCTTGAGTGACTAACAGGCTACATGCCTAGGTAAACAGGTGACTGGAAGTGAAGCAGACAGATGCAAGATGAAGGCAGCTGCCAGCTCCATCTTGCTTTAGGCGATGTTGATGGCCCAAGTGAGAAGCCAATGTTCCTTAGCAAAAGCAAGCTCTAAATGCTGTGTTAGATTCATCAGGACTGGAGGGACTGTGGGGAACCTATGGTCCTGCTTCCTCTTCTTTTTCCCCATAGACAAGGATGGCATTAGGGTTGGGCTTAGTCTTAGGGTTTGAAAAAAAATCTCTAAAGTCTCAGTTGAGACAGAATAGAAAGATCAGGAAAAAAGAAGGGGACATGGGAAGGAAAGAGACCTCTCATTGTCTCACTGCAGAGTCTGGCTGAAGTATTTTTTAAAATAACTTTTCTTCTTCTTCTTCTTCTTCTTCTTCTTCTTCTTCTTCTTCTTCTTCTTCTTCTTCTTCTTCTTCTTATTATTATTATTATTATTATTATTATTATTATTATTATTTTATATACATTGGATCCCCTAGAACAAGAGTTACAGATAGTTGTGAGCTGCCATGTGGGTGCTGGGAATTGAACCTGAGTCCTCTGGAAGAGCAGCCAGTGGTCTTAGCCGCTGAGCTATCTCTCCAACCCAAGCCCCCACCCCCACCCCTCTCTCCTGTTTATTTATTTATTTTGGTTGATTGAAACCTTTATTGTGCTGAGAGTCGAGGATTTCCACAACCTTAAAAAAAAATATGGTATGGAAATTGTCAACTTAGAGACAATATCCCTTTTATAGAGATGTTTAAGAAAACAACAACAACAGTGGACCATGCTTATGGCCTAAGTGTATATGGCCAAGTATGGCCTTTCTCCTTTCCTAGTTGTAAATTTCCTAAAATTCTCACAAGGAACTCTATTGACAGAGAAAGACATGTCCTCACCCTTCAGTGCAAACACAAAGATTGATCCATGATTTTAGTTTATCAGAGCGTGAGCCTATCCAAGATACCTCAGAACAACCCTGTCATCCCATTTACCAAAAAGAGGTGAGGGTGGGTTGTTTGCTCGTGTGGTGGTCGAATGAGATGCACACATTTGAACTCTTGCTCCTTGGTTGGTGGTGGCCCTGCGTAAAGAGGTTATAGGACCTGCAGGAGGGAGAAGCCTTGCTGGAGGAAGTTCACCACTAGGGAAGGACCTTGAGAGTTTTTATAGCCGTGCTCCACTTCTGGTTTGTCCTCTACTTCATGTTTCCTGTTGAAGACTGAACTCCTCGCTTCATGTTTTAGCTACCTGCAAAGATGTCTCTCCCCACCATTATGGAGCCCTCCCTCTGGAACCAAAAATAAACGTTTCTTCTGTAAGCTGATTCTCTAAGTGGTATTTTATCACACACAAAAAAGTAACTAGTACACTTAGCAACCCTCTGGCATGTGACTTCAGAAGCCACCAGAACCATATGTATGGCTCTTGCTAAGACACTTAAGTGTCACTGCCTGGAGAAACCGACACCCACACTTGGCACAGATACCTTTTTCCTGAGCATTCCTCTTCCTTAGTGCTCATGCTTAAATCAACATCAAAATCTCTTCTTAAACCCCAACTCAGCTTCATGCTGACCCCAAGTTCTTTGCAGCACACCCAAGAAGCCTAGCTTTATCTGAGTAGTGGTTCTGAGAAGAATTTCTTGGGCTTCTATTCCTCTAGCTCCTACCCTTTTGAGGAGGACAAGCTTCTGTCATCATGAGGTCCCAGGGACAGGGCATACAGACAAAGCACCTGGTAGCATCCTTTTGGGTTCACAGCAATGGCTGAGCACACAGACTTGAGGTGAGCCCAGGCCAGCAGCAGTGAAGCCAGAGGTTGGGAGGAGGGGAGGGAGAGAGGGTCTGGGTGTGGGGTGAGGTGGGTTCTTCCTTTCCTGCCTAGCAGAATTCTGCTTTTCTATTCTGTCTAAACTGCCCAGAGGATCTGTCACCTCCAGTGCCTGCTTGGCATGTTGGGTAGGGACGGGCACTTCCCTTCTCAGTCACGTTTGGAGGGAGCTTTTTCATGTCCACTTTGCTCCTTGTTTTGTATGGCTGCTGAAAACGGACAGGAGGGGTTGCAGGGTTGGCTCAGAGGTTAAGAACACTGGCTGTTCTTCCAAAGATCCTGAGTTCAATTCCCAACAACCACATGGTGGCTCCCAAACATCTATAGTGCAATCTGGTGCCCTCTTCTGGCCTGCAGGCATACCAACAGGCAGAACACTGTATAAATAATAAATAAATCCTTAAAAAAAAAAAAAAAAAAAAACAACTGGACAGGAGATTCTTTACCTCTACCTAACCTTAGCAACAGTGCCTTAAAGGAGCGATAAACCTGTTTTTTACGGTCCCAAGTGTGGGATTGGAATGGTCTTGTGAGAGAACAGGTGATGTTAACCCACTAGAAGACCAACCACCTCGTGTGGGAGCTTAATTGTTGCCAGCTGAAAAGATCCGTGAACAGACTCTGGGAGGAGCTATATAAGTGAGCCGAAAACTGGAGGCGGGGCTTTTTGGAGACTTGGGATAGTTTCTACTGTTCATGGCTGCACTTCGAGTCGCTCCTAGAGAGAATTGCTCGAGGGACGGCTTCAGGGCTCTGGTTCTGCTGAGGTTCTGGGTTCTGGTTACTCCAGGTTCCAGCAGAACCTGCTGATTACGCCAGGAGAATCGTTCCTCGGAACTGATATCCTTACGGTTTGTGTTCCTTAATCCTCATTTCCTATTGTTTTGGTTAGTAGGGTTATAAGTGACATACGCTCAGTTAATAAGTTGTAATAAAATATATTGGCTAAGAAAATTGAGTCTACAGTGCCACTTTCCTCAGGGAAGAGTTCCTCCCTGCATTTCAGACTCTGTGTATGTGTACCGAACTTCTTAGCATCAAATCTTCCCTTTTGGGAGGGGGACTTCGAGACAGGGGGTCTCTCTATAATGTAGACCCAGCAGTCCTGGAACTTGTCATGTAGTTTAGGTTAGCCTTGGACTCATAGAGATCTGCCTGCTTCTGGCTCATAAACACTGAGATTGGAAGCATGCATGCACCATCACGCCAAGCTATGTGAATGGTTCTGAGGGCTTTCTCTTATAAATCCAACTGCTGGGCTTCCAGGCCCTACCTAGGACCTCTTGTCTTTATATGCAGCGATGATGCTAAGCACACCTTAAGCTACACAAATGGGGCTTCATTCTAGCATTTGGGAAGGAGCCATGTGACCACACATTTCAGGATCTCACTTTGCTGGGTCAGACCCTTCTATATGCCTCTGGCAGCTCCCTGATTTTAGGGAACGTACTGCCTTCCCTTCCGTACACTTCTCCCTTGGCTGGCTTCCCCAGATCAGCTTTCTTCACAGCTTCTGTACTTATGTGGAGATTCTCTGTTTCTAATATCCACACACTCCCTCCTTTCAACCAGCCCCACTCATCCCTTTCTGCACGCAGGCAAGTTTAGCCCAGGCCTCCTCTATCTCTGAACGCTGCTCTTGTTTTGTGCTGGGGTTTGAACCTGGGGCCTCACCAATGTCAGGCAAAGGCTCTACCACTCAACTTCATACCCAGCCAGGGTATGAAAAGACATTTCTGAACCAGGCCTGATGACATGGGCTTGTATAAGAGGATTATAAACACAGGCCTACTTGGATTACAGAGCAAGTTTAAGGCCAATATGGGCAACTCAGCCCCCGTTTCAAAATAAAACTTTATAGGACAGTGTGTGTGTGTGTGTGTATATGTGTGTGTGTGTGTGTGTGTTAATTTAGCTCAGTAGAAGAATGCTTGCCAAGAAAGCATGGAACCCTAGATTTAATCCCTGGTACTGGGAGGAGAAACAGAAGAAGGAAGAAGAGGAGGAGGAGGAAAAGCATTTTAAGTTCTCCAAGGCAGAAGGTTGAAGCTGCCTTGTACAGGAAAGGCACATGGAGATTAGCAACTGTTCAGGAGAGCCACACCCAGCTCTGGCTGACTTCAGGAGCCCCCTTTTCTGCTGCTGACCACTTCCTTCCGTGTCTCCAGGGTGAGCAGGATGTGTTTTAAACTCTAAAACTGACTTAGGAAGAAAGACATTTGCCCCGGTTCTCCCCTCTCTGGCAGCAGTGAGCTCTGCTCTCCCAGGGACCCTTGGAGACGCCTGGAAAGTTCAGTAGCAGCTGCGCAACATTTAGACCTTATACAAAGCAAGGTTACAATGTGATCTTCTCTAGTTAATAACCTTGACTTATGGAATAATAGCAGCGATGGGTCTGTTCTTTTCCTGTAAGGGATTCTGGCTGGTGAGTGAGCACAGAAGCCTCTTCCAGGAGCCCATGTCTTCATGGCCCATAATGCAGGGTTAGAGAGGTCCAGAAGCCCATGCTGATGAGCAAACCTCCTCTCACCCCATCTCCTATGTGTGTCCTAGCTTAATAAACCGCCCCGACCTGAGTCACATAACACACCTTTTCTGACTCTGCTTCTTGGATCAGAGACACAAATAGAAGAGGCCACAGTCCTGATGCCTCTACGCTCTCTCCAGGAGTGTTCCTGGCAAGGGTTAACTGTGTGTATAAAATTGATTGCGATTTTAGTAATTCGGTATAATCACAGTCTACCAGCAGGTTGCTTTTCCAGCAGGAGGGTTTGGAATTATTTTCTGGAGTTTGCAATATAGAACTTAAATTAAGCCTCAGAAGTCAGGGGAGCTCGGCAGCATCCCTAATGCGGTGCTAAATTCTCAGCAGCACAGGCTCTGTGTTAAAGCCTTCGCTGGCAATTAGGTTCATTAACTATCACAATACCTTATTTATTACTCTCCGTGCCATATGGTTTCCCAGCTAAAGAATGGCGCCCGTTCTCCTCCAGACCATTTGGCATCATAAAAATGTTAACAAATAATATTATGGCTCTCGGGGGCACAAGGCCTTGCTGGGTTCTGGGTCTTAGCGGCAGGAGAGAATATGAAAACATTTTTCTTCTATGGTGAAATAAAAACTTCCTTGAGACAGAAGTATTCAGAGAGAATCTCGCTGCATAACGTAAACCACAGTTTTATTTACTCTCATAATGGTTATGTCGATATTTGCATCAGCTGGGACTTTTACTCATCTTCCACTCTTTTTGGGTTGTTTTCCTTTCTAGCCTGCCTTCCCTATTGCTTCTTGACTTCCATGGTGTAAGACCAACTGCAGGCAGACCTACCACAAGGCTTGTGGAGTGAGCTGCTGAGGAGCCAATAGCTGTTCTGGGGTTGGTTGCAGTTAGCCACTGCATCCGTCAGCTTTCCATCACTCTAACAAAGTACCTGAGACCATCAGATTATAGAGAGAAAAGGGAAAATGAGCTCAGAGCATTAGAAATTCCTGTTGCTGTTAGGATGCGATGATGTAGCGCATTGTGGTGGGAGCACCTGGCCCAGCAAAAGTAACCGGTAAGCAAAGGAGAGGATGAACCAGGAGCTCAGAACTCAAACAAACTTCTACGATATGCCAATGACAACCTGTTTTTCTCCCCTGAGGTCTCAAAGGTTCTCCCATCCATCAACAGCACCATTTGGGGGTCAGTCCTTTAATACAGGGACTTCTGAAGGACACGTAAAATTTGCGCTTTGGCAGCTACCTAGCCTTAGTTGTGTGCTCTGTTCATCCTATCTCAGAGTTTTGTTCCTTGCTCCTTCCTTTGCTAGTGTGTCCATGAAGACAGAAAGTGGCGCATGAGCCCAGTGGTGTGTCCATGAAGACAGGACGTGGCACATGGGCCCACTAGTGTGTCCATGAAGACAGGAAATGACACATGAGCCCATGTTGCTCTATCTTGACCAGGTGTGCTCAGCCACCCAGGCTGGCAGCCTCCACTGTGGAGGAGAGAAAAGGCATGAAAAAAAAAAAATGAGGAAAAGGCATCAGGAGGGTGGGGAAGATTGATCTCAAATCACCCACCTGAGAAATCCACCCAAAGAGGACAAAGCACTGCCCTCTCCCCATCCCCAGATGTAGGAGTGACAGGCATTTGTCTTAGAGCTGCAGTGAGTGAATACACAGGTCCTGGCACTGTGAGCTTTAGCAGCTCCCGCTGTGGTCTGAATATGAACTGCCTTCTCTAGGCTTCCATAGCCTCATGGGGTTAAGCATCTGGTCCCACTGTTTGGGGAGGAAGTGAGTAGTTGGGAGAGTGGGCCTTGAGGATTATCACCTCAGCCCACTTCCAGGCAAGCTTTGGCCCCTGACATTGGACACAGCACAACCAGCTTCCTCACACTTCTGCTGCCTCGGCCTGGAGCTGCGCCTGCACTGTGCCTTCCTAGCCTGGCGAAACATACCCAAGCAGGGAGCCCAGAGAAACCTTTCCTCCTTTAAGCTGCTTCTTGCCCCGTGTCTTGCTATAACAGAAACAACACGGTAACTAATGCGGCCCACTCGCTGGCCACTTACAGCCTTCCTCTAACGTGCGAAGTCTGTGTGGACAGAATTCCCACGCTGGTTCCAGAAAATGCTTTATGACTTCTCTTTCCTCAAATGACCTCTTTGGCTGGGAAACCCTCTTTGGAAAGCAATATAATATAGTGGTCAACATTATAACAAGGCAAGAGCCCCCAGTTTTGAGTTGCATAGCTTGTCTACGGCTGGGTGCTTCTATCTGTAAAATGAAAACAATGGTGACAACACCTATTCATTTGCTTTCATTTTTGTTTGTTTTTTGAGACAGGGTTTCTCTGTGTAGCCTTGGCTGTCCTGGACTCACTTTGTAGACCAGGCTGGCCTCGAACTCACAGAGATCCATCCACTTGCCTCTGCCTCCCAGAGTGCTGGGATTAAAGGTGTGCGTCGCCATGCCTGGCTAACAACACCTATTGTCATATGGTCCCAAAGACTAAATGAATTAGACTCTCTTGGGACCCAGGCCAGTAGCTAGCACAAAGCAAGTTCTGTACAGGGAGAGCTGTGATGACAAAGGTCCTATTGGACCCCCTCTTTCTTTAGTCCCAAAGTCTCTTTTCATCTCTGCTATCATTGAGATTTAGGAAGTCATTAAAGACCCATGTGCTAAGAGCTTGATCCCTAGCCATTGATGCTATTGCAAAGTTGTGCCATTTTTAAGATGCGGGGCCTAGTGGAAGGAAGCCGGGTCAGTTAGATATGTCCTTGAAAAGGACATTGGGATCCTGGCTCTATTCACTATTTTGCTTCCAGGCTGTCATGAGGTGATCAACCTGCCCTCCCACGTGCTCCCTCTGTGATGTACTCTCTCATAACAGGCCTGGAAAGTGGCCATGGACTTGTTAGAACTAAGCCAACGCAAACCTCATTTTTAAGTTGACTATATCAGGTGTTTCTTACTATAGTGAAAAACTGCCCAGCACAGTTGCTTTGGGGACACTTAGAAGACTGGACTGATCCTAACTCCCTGGTTCCACCATTGTATCCCAAGTCTGGTCCTGATGCTGAGCTGTACATGCCGGGTGACATTCATTTCATCCCCACGTCATTGCCTCCCTGTGCCATGTATCCCGAGCTCCCAAACTCCCCTGAATGTACTACCTGATCCAAAACTGGTGACACAGAATGATGGAGACCTGCTAAGAATCAGAGTCAAAACACCAAACTGGATGACACCTTGGAGGCGATCCGAGGTGATGCAGCCATAGCCAACCATCTATGAAAGCATGGAAGGGAATTCCCAGTCAAAGCCCCTCACCCCACCCCATCCCTCCAACCCCCTGCCCCCCACCCTCCATCCCCCTACCCCCACCACCTCCCCCCCTCCAGCCCTACTCAGGAGAGTGATGGAAGGAACAGAATGCTACAGAGAAAATCCTAAGCTGAATCTTACAAACGTCAATTGAGGCAAAGCTAGAAAGGCTCAGCTTGGAACAGAGCTGGCCCAGGCCTATTACTGGCTCCAGGGTCCTTAGAAAAAAAGAACAGATTTGGGCAGAAGAATGCCTGTCCCTAAGCTGGCCTGGTGACACAGGCCCAAGAGGCCAGCTACTGGGAAGGCAGAGGAAGGAGGATAGAAAATGCTGGCCTGGACTAAGCCTGGCAACATAGTGAAAGCCTTTCCCCCAAACAATACAAGCTGATTAAAGAACATTTTTTAACCCAGTCCTTCCCAAAAGCATGTATCACAGCATGAGAAGTAGGGATGGACTGTCCCCACCATCATCCCAGAGGCTCCTCCAGACCCCTGCCTTCTTTTGAAGCTGCTTCTCCCTTCCTGCTCTTTTCCTCCCATGATTCCAGCTGACTACTGTGTTTCTTCTGTTTTCCCCAAGAGGGGGAAATCTTTTAGAAAGATTACAGGCACACATCGCCATACCTGGCTTTGCCTGCTTTACTTTCACTGGGCGGTACCCTTAATTTGTTTTAAAGGTTTGTTTCATGTGAATGAATTGTCTGTGCATTGCCTATGTGCCATGCTGTGATAGCCAGAAAAGGATGTTCAATCGCCTAGAATCTGAGTTACCCACAGTGAGCCACATGGGTGCTCTAGAAGAGCAGAAAGTGCTCTTAACCACTGAGATATCCCTTTGGTAGACTAAGCTTTGCTTGTTTGTTTGTTTTTGAAACAGTGTCCTGCTATTTAGTCCTAGCCTGAAATTCATAGCAATCTGCCTGCCTCTGCTTCCTGAATGCTGGGACTAAAGGTGTATACCACCATGCCCACCTGACTAGGCTATTTTTCAACTTAGGGCTTTGTTTGTTTTGTTTATGTGTTTTGTGTGTGTGTGCGCATGTGCGTGCACATGCTGGGGCATGTATGCATAGGTATGTACGTATGGATTTGTACACGTCCTTGCTTTTGCAGGCGCATGCGGAGTTTAGAAGAAGACATCAGGTGTTTCCTTCCACCATTTTCTGCCTTGTTCCTTTGAGACAGTGTCTTACTGAACCGAGAGCTTCACGGAGGCTTTTCAGCTAAGCTGCCTGGCCTCCACATTCATGCAATGTGGCATCACAGGTGTGCACAGCGATTCTGGGCTTTTCACCTCGGTGCTGAGGATCCGATTGTGGGTCCTCATGGCTACTCAGCAAGTGTCCTTTCCTACTGATCCATCTCCATGGCCCCGTTTTTCGTTTTCTAAGGAACCTCCGTGTTGATTTCTATGGTTGCTGCGCCAGTCTACCCTCTCCCTCTGCAGCGGTCCAGGCTTTTCTTTCCTCACACCCTTACTGGCATTGGCTGTCATTGCATTCATTGATGACGCAGCAGAGATTATTAAACAATGCACATAAGAAGCTCAAAACATCATCCCACCATGTGCAGTAAATAACTGCTGGCTCTAACATGATCATGTATGTAGCTCTAACATGATCATGAATGATGAGCCAGCCCACATCATCTATTATACATGTATACTTGCTATACATTATCACTCTTGGCTTTCACAACAGCCCATGAGGTAGACATTCCCTTCTCTTTGTTAGAGAAAATGGGAGTAGATGAGTTAGTTAACACTGAGTCCATGTTCACTCTAACATCCGGTATATGCTTCTTCCGCTTTCTGAAAGGACAAGCATAGAGAGCCCAACATTTCACTTCCTAGGACCGGTAAGAGTGATGAAATACTACGACAGATGGTTCCATTCTGGGAGTCCCACTGCCCCCAAATGTCACCCTAGCCCTACACCCACAATATTTGGGAAGGAGAGTACCAGACCACTGAGCCATGGGGACAGGGTCTCACCAGGCCACTGCCCTCCAGGCTGGCAGAAGGATGGGTAGCTTGCTGGCATGGGAAAAGTAATCAGGAGTGAGTACATCCAAAGCTGTGACCCTGAGGAAAAGATGCCCAGGATCAGGAGATCGTTTCCAGGAACACTGCATAGAGACCAGAGAGAAGTAGGGGGATTTTTAATCTCACGCAGCTGCTGGAAATTAATTTAATTGTGCTGGCGCTGGCTCTTCTCCCTTCCAATCCATTTCACCCAGAGCCTGATGGAGTGCTGTGCCTGACAGGCAGCTCAGTGTGCCATGCTGCCCTGGGTCCACAGCTCCACACCAGACTTCGTCCCCATGGCTGCTGCCAGAGCTGATGGAAAAAAGATGTCATGAGGCATGAGTGCATGTGTGTATGCCTGCAAACCCGTGTGTGTGTGTGTGTGTGTGTGTGTGTGTGTGTGTGTGTGCACGCGCGTGTACATGAACATTAGGCCAGAGGTCAAACTCAGGTGTCTTTCTTAGGAGATGTCCACCTTTGTTTTTTGAGGCAGAGTCGCTCACTGATCTGGAACTTGCTGACTGAACAAGACTGGCTAGTCAGTGAGACCAGAGACCCTCCTGTCTCTCTCTCCTCCCCTGTATTGTGGTAACAAACCCATGTAACCATGAGCTTTCAGTTGTGTGGGTTCTGGGTTCTGGGGTTCGAACCTGGATCGGCACGCTTGCAGAGCAAACATTTTTATTGACCAGGCAACCACGCCAGTTCTTCTTCTTCTCAATCTAGACGTTTCTCCTCCTGAGGTGGGTCCAGGGTGAGAGAATGTGAAGAATTTCACAACAGCGAAGAATGTAAACTACATAACAGGGAGCACAGCCATAAATCGTCTTTTAGAAGCATGATCTAACCCTGTATCTTGAGCTGACCTGAACTTAGTTTGTAACCCATGCCCGCCTCTGTCTCAGGACCTTCTGCCTCAGCCTCTCAAATGCTACGATGATAGGTATGTAACCACCTTCACCTCTAAACCCCGAGGCCCGGCTTCATCTTCCTTAACTGTTAAGGACAGAAGAGGTATTCATGGGGCCTTTTGCTCCCTGCACCTGTGCCAGGAGTTCTTAACCCGCCTCACCCTGAGCAGCCTGCACCCAGGCTCACTCACTGTCACAGAAGTAGGCAGACACTAGTCTCAAAACAGCTGTCAGGCAGGCACAAAGACCACACTGGTGCTCAGACATTCCACTCAGGGACACAGTGATCCAAGGAGACATGGCCATATGTAGGTGGCGACGTTGCAACCCACCCATGGGAGGTTTTGACTTAACTCCGAATAAACACCTGGATTGTGGTAGTTTTCAAAACTCCCAGGTGATTCTGCAGTGGTCCCCAAGACTGAGAGTCATGGATGGAGGGGAGCCTGCTTGACCGCCTGTGGTCCGGCTCAGTTCTCTGTGATGGCCACTAGAGGTCAGCAGGGCTTGGCAGAAAGGCGACAGGTGTCCTTGCGGAAAAACTGGAGCGGACCATACAGCCAACCACTCCTTGTCTGGCCTCCCGGCAGGAGCGGTTCGGGCATCCCGCTCTGGGCAGAGGGGAGCTGGGAATACCGCGAGGGGGCGAAGGTGGCCTGCTGGCAGGATTAAGGCCTGTGAGCTACGGAAAGTCAAACTCACTTGAAAGACTTTAAAACTTTCCCCCATTAAAACCTCACCTGACCTCTTGCACCACACCAGATTTGTAAGACCTGGTTATCCCAGGACTGTGCATAGGGGGTAGTGAATCTGCATACAAAAGGCTGGGGTGGGAGTGGGGCACGGGGGCGGGGGAAAGGGAGGGGTTCGCGGGGGGGGGGGGCAAAAAATAGAAAGGAGAAAGGTTGCCCATAGGAAGAGCCAGCGTTTGCGCGTCAAAGGCTGTTGGTCTGGACTCACTGCTGTTTTTGCTGGAGGAGAATAGCACAGAAAGTTCCTTTACCCTGCCTCAGAGGTGACGCTTCCGATCCAGGTTCAGATGAGCTGGGAGATCAGGCCAGGGCTGAGTCTTGGCTCACCAAGAATAACCAGAGCAGGGGAAAAAGAGGCCTCTCCATCAGGCAGCTTAGGAGACAGAAAAGGAAAGTCCCTGACTTCAGAACTAAGACCTGGGGAGACCCCCCTGCTCATTCCTGCCCCTCCCTCCCAAGGATGATGTCTGAATGGCTGGCTGGCTGCTGAGTAATGTATGCACTGGTCAACTGCCTTTCTGTGGGGGCCCTGGGTCCCTAAACTCCAAGACTGCTTCGTTGTAGAACGGGTTATTGTACAGAAAACAGTGATCAAAACAAAACGTTTGATGTTGTCAATCGTGTTTCAAATCTAATTTGCATATTTAAAAACAACCTAAAGAAAACATTTCTAGATCTTTCACTATCTAGTCCCCCAAATCCCCATTCTCCCCGCCCGGAGATAGGGTTTCTCTGTGTAGCCTTGACTGTCCTGGACTCGCTTTTGTAGACCAGGTTGGCCTTGAACTCACAGCAATCCGCCTGCCTCCCAAGTGCTGGGATTAATCTGAAAATATTTGAGGGAAATTTGTTAAAGTTTTCCTGAGTTTCTTTCTTTTTAATCACAGAACAGTAGAAATCTCATAAACTCGTGTGTGTGTGTGTGTGTGTGTGTGTGTGTGTGTGTGTGTGTGTGTG
>OU015749.1:104365588-104378382 GCA_907169655.1 Acomys percivali | reverse complement strand
TGTGTGTGTGTGTGTGTGTGTGTGTGTGTGTGTGTGTGTGTGTGTGTAGAGAGAGAGAGAGAGAGTATAGTGCTGAGATTACAGGTAGTTGTAAGCTGCCACGTGGGTGCTGGGAACTGACCTTGGGTCCTCTGGAAGAGCAATTCATGCTCTCACCCACTCTCCAGCCGCCGAGTTGAAGAAGGGGCACATGAGGAACATGGGCATGCTTTGGCAAGCTGGAAAGGGTGGGTGAGCATATCCTGTTCCTAAACCTTCCCAACCTCCAACCCCCACTGTCTCTTGCACAGGGTCCTCAACAGAACCAGGAAGGAATGCATCTACCTGCTGTCAGCTTTCCTGCCTAATTCCCAAAGCAGATATGAGGCTCACATTTTTATATTTATTTTACCTTTTTTTCTTAATTTATTCAGATTACATCTCCATTGTTATCCCATCATGTATATCCTCCCGTTCCTCCCTCCCTCCAGCTTTCACCCTATTCCACTCCCCTAAGTCTATGACCGAGGGGGCCTCCTCCCCCACAATATGGTCAGAGGCTATCAAGCCTCATCTTGGAGGCCTGCTGATTCTTTCTTTGAGTGCCACCAGGCCTCCCCACCAAAGGGAAGTGGTCAAATATGGGGTACCAGAGTTCATGTCACAGTCAGTCCCCACTCTCCACGTAACTGTGGAGAGTGTCCTGTCTGTTGGCTAGAACAGAGTAGGGTTTGATGTTTGTTGTATTGTCCTTGGTTAGTGCCATAGTTTGAGCACACTCCCCTGGGCCCCGATCCACCCGTCACCATGTTCTTGTAGGTTCCTAGGACCCTCTGTAGCCTTCTATTTCCCCATTCTCCTATATCTTTTATTACTTTTTTGGGCAGGGTTTCACTATGCAGTCCTGGTTGGCCTGGAACTGTACGTAGAGATCTGCACGCTTCTGCTTCCAGAGTAATAGGATAAAAGGGATAAAAGGAGAGTGCCGCCAAGCCCGGCTACTGCCTTTTGAAAAACAACAACAACAACAACAACAAAACAAAAAACACACAGCATGTTTGAGAGTGAGTCCAAAGAGCCTGGATTGTGAAGGATGATACTCTCCCGAAACAGTAACTTCAGATCAAGCTAAGGACACACCCCGGACAATTTTATACATGCTTTGTGGGTTCTGTCCTATTGCAGATCACACTAGGTGTGGTGGTTTAAATTGGAAATGTCCCGCCATAAGCACATGCGATTGAACACTGGGACCCCGCTGGTGTATTGTTTGGGAGTCGTGGAACTTTTAGGGAAGTGGACACTTGTGGGAGGAAGAGCATCCTGAGGGAGGATTTTCAGAGATTTTTTAAAAATCTCTTCCCATTTCGCTGTCACTCACTGTTTCCTTCATGTGGGTGGAAATGTGATCTCTGAGCTCCCTGCTCCTGCCACTTGCTGCCACGCCTCCCTACCACGAGGGGTCCTCACCTTCTCTCCGGTGTGTTGCTTTTGGCCAAGGTACCATCAATACAAGGGGTTCCTGACTTCACAGGATCACCCTAGAGGCTTCATAGCCTTTGTTCCATGCAACCATTCTCTTTTATTAAGTGAAGGGGCGGGGGGTGTTTCTCTGCGTGCTTCTTTGTAACAAACACAAAATAACAGAACCCTCGTGAGAGGAAGTGGCCACAGCCACGTGGGGGCAGAGGCAGGCAGATCTTTGTGAGTGTTAAGGCCAGCTTGGTTCACTTCATCAGACCCCTTTTAGCTTTGTTTGTTAAGTGTGTGACCTTGAGCTTATTTCTCCTTTGGAGATTGATGTGATAGTGTTTAGACTGAGCTGATGTAATATACCAACAAAAAGTGCATGGCTTTACGCACTGATACAATTTAGAAGTTGGGAAGTTGGAGACTGCCATGCCGGTGTGTGTAAGTGACGCTGGGAATTAAAACCAAGAATCACGCACTTGCTAGGCAAGAATTTTACCACCAAGCTATTGCTTCTACTCCTGCCCTTACTTCTTTCTGTTTTTTTGTTTGTTTGTTTGGTTTGGTTTGGTTTGGTTTTCTGTTTGGGGGTGTTTTTTCCCCTGTCTCAAGACCTAACCTTGAATTAATCATCCTCCTGCTTCAGCCACCTACTGCTGAGACTTTAAATCCTCACCACTAGATCTGGATTTTGGGGCTTCTGTCATGGGTGCTAATCCCACCCACGGAAGCTCTACCTTCATCACCTTCCAATGGACGCACCTAGGTGACTGGGTTTCAGCCTTATCAATTCTGTGGATTACAAACATTTGCTTTATAGCAAACGCCCTCTTTAACATGTATGTCCAGTAGCTGCCTAACCTTCCAGCATCTACCTCACACGCGCAAGGCCCTGGTGAGATCCCTAACGCTGTATAAAACAGACATGGTGAGTATGCTTGTAACCCCAGTGCTGGGGCGCGAGAGGCAGGGGAATCAGAAGCTTAGGGTGGTGCTTGGCTGCATAGAAAGTTCAGTACCAGCCTGGGCTGCAGGAACCAGGGGAAGAGGAAGGAAGAGGGAGGAAGGAAGAAAGGGAGGAAGGAAGGAAGGGAGGAAGGAAGGAAGGAAGAAGGAAGGAAGGAAGTTAGGAAGGAAGGAAGGAAGGAAAGAAAGAGCAGAGTCAGAGACTGGTTGCTGCGTGGTTGGAGAAGCTGCTCCTGAACCAACACACACATAAACTTTCCTTCCAGGATGAAGACTGGAACTCCCTGGGGACACCAGAACCAAAATGTCAGGCTGACTTTGACTTCATTGTCAAGATCACACAAAGCAGGCAGAAAAGTTCAACACAAGGGAAGAAAGGAAATAAATAGCTGGCGACTGAGACAAAACGTGAGGCGGTGGAGTAGCACCCCCAAAGACTGTGACTGTGTGTGTGACGCCTTCAAGCCAGTTACAACAACCCTGACCCTGGCAGCTTGGCCCAAATGCCCCAGGTAGATGAGGAAGCCTCGCGGCACTTGAGAACCTGGTTTCATCTCTTGAATGATGGGTAGGAACCACACTGTCACAGGAAGAGGTAAACAAGTGAGTTCAAAGGTTGACTCACACTTTGCTGGATTGTAAAGTGAGTACTGCGGGCCATTGGTGGAGATGACTCCCTACCTCTTTCTGTGCAGGTAAAGTGGGGTACCACCCTAGAATGCCCTAGTGAAAGGGTGGGTTAGGATTGTAACCCTATGCCTAAGGCTGACTGTACACCTGACTACTCCTTTGGCCCCTGATGGTGACCAGGGTTTGTGTAGGGGTTGTTCCAATTTTTGAGACAAATTATGAAGAGCAGGAACCCAAAGAACGGTGGAGAGCTATGGTGACTTGAATGAGAACTGTCCCCCGCAGAGGCCGGCGTGTTCGAACACTTGGTCACAGTTGGAGCGCTGTTTGGGGAGGTTGTGGGATTTTAGAAGTGGAGACCTCCCGGAAGCAGCACATCACCAGAGCTGGGGTTCTCAACCGTCCTAACCCTGCGACCCTTTAATACGGTTCCTCATGTTGTGGCAACCCACCCACTAACTTATTTCTGTGCGACTTCATAACTGTATTTTTGCTACTGTTATGAATTGTAATGCAGTATCTGATAGGCGGATATGAGACCCCCTGTGAAAGGGTTGTTTGACCCCCAAAGGGGTCACAACCCACAGCTTCAGAACCACTGATTTGGAGTCTCCCATGCTTTGAGCTCTTTCTTTTTGCTTCCTGTGTGTGGCTGAAAATAGCATCAGCCAGCTTTCTCTTTCTGCCACCATGATTTCCCTGTCATTATGGCATCGCTGCCAAAATGGATTCTGTCCCTCTAAAACTGTAAGCCAGAATAAACCCTTTTATTTTTTAAGTTGATTTTTGTGTGGTTATTTTATCACAGTAATGGAAAGGCAACTAATATAGTAGGTTACCAGAGTCCTGGTCAGATGAAATTCCATGGTACATCTATGTGGATTTTCTAGGAGCTGTTCTGATGTTGTCTGCCCATGTGAATGTCTACTTTGATCTGAATATGTATGTGTGGGGTTATATACACAAGGACCTGTCCCTTCCTTTCTTCCTTCCTTCCTCCCTCCCTCCTTCCTTCCTTCCCTCTCTCTAACTACATACCCCACCCTCCTCCTCATCATCATCGTTAAGGTGGCTTCCTGCTATGGGAAGTCTGACAGGCTGCAGATAACCTCAGCGTCTTTGTAGTTTTGAGTCTCAGCCTCCTCCTCCCACCTACTCATCCAAGTGTTCACTAGGACTTCTGATGAGGCTGTGAGCTGGGCGCAGTGACCCTTGAGTATGACAATGAAGAAGAACTATTTCAAGTTTACACAAAAGAGTGGCCCAGGTACAAAGCACAACCTGTCCAGAGTCAGGGAAGCATGACAGTGCTAGCATGTTTAGGGTGCCAAGAGTGAGGGCTGGAGATGAAGCCAACTTGTAAAGGTTTTTGTTTGTTTGTTTTTTTAAAGATTTAAGCCAGGTGGTGGTGGTGCACGCCTTTAATCCCAGCACTCGGGAGGCAGAGGCAGGCGGATCGCTGTGAGTTCGAGGCCAGCCTGGTCTACACAGTGAGTCTAGGACAGCCAAGGCTACACAGAGAGACTCTGTCTCGAAAAACCAAAAAAAAAAAAAAATTTATTTATTTTATTTATTGCATATGAGTGCTTTATCTACAGAAGAGGGTATCCGATTGCATTATAGATGGTTGTGAGCCACCATGTGGTTGCTGGGAATTGAACTCAGGACCTCTGGAAGAGCAGGCAGTGCTCTTATCACTGAGCTATCTCTCCAGCCCCCAACTTGTAAAGGTTTTAAAGGCCATGCTAAGTGGCTCACCATAGCCAGAAGTGTTCTGGGAGGTTTTACTTTTGCTTTTTAAGGTTTTTATCTTATGTGGACACATGTATACCACCAGTGTCAGGTCTCCATGGAGGCTACAAGAGGGCATTAGTTCTCCTGAAATTGAGGTTACAAACAATTGTGAACTGCCATGACGATGCTGGGAATTGAACCCTGGTGGATCAGCCAGTGCTATTAACTGCTGAGCTTACATTCCAGCCCCCCATCCCCTCCCCGGAAGACTTTTGAGAAAGATTGAAATATCTGTTCTTATTCCAGCAGCTATTTGCAGGAGAGCCTGTCAAGAGGTGGGCAGAAGCAAGACAGCAAAGCGGGCCACACCTTTCCCCAGCCAAGTGCTTCTTTGACAGGATTCAGGCTGTTTCTAGACAAAGAAGTTATCTGATGATAACCAACCTGGGGTACTTGTGACCTGCTCTCAAAAAAGCGAGAACAAAAAACAAACAAACAAACAAAGGGGATGCTTTCTGAGTTCTGCACTCTGCCCACCCTGCTGCCTCGTCCTGGTCGTGATCCTTGGTCCTGACAACAAACCTCTAAGCAGCAGGTCCACTCTCAATCTCTCCAAGGGAAGGGACAGCCACCGAGAGCCAGCAATTCTGTGCTCATTTGTTAAGATTCTCAACACATAAATATAAGAAGGCTGGCTGGTGGTGTTGTGACAGGCCTGGGTCCGCTTCTTAGCTTTTCCACTTTGGGCCTCAGTGAAGTGGACTTAACTTCAGAAGCCTCGGGTTTCCTCCTGTAAAACGTTAAGTGAGAATCTGAGCTGGGACAGCACTGAGAACAGGGCTGCACAGACACCGGACACTGTCACTCGGGTCGCCCTCTCCTTGAAGGGCCCTGGCACACCCTTAGAGAGCAGGGACACAAGGATGCTTGAGGCTGAGATGGCCAGTGGGAGGACAGTTCGCTGCCTTCTCTGGCTGTTCATTATTTGGGCCTGGATCCCACACTCTCAAAAACATGTTGCCTATTTGTGTAAGCTTTCCTGGAAGGAGAGAGGAAAGAACAAATAAAGCAAACTTCTCCGTTTTCTTATTTCTTCGAGCAACTGCCTACTGTGTGCTAAGTATCGCTCTAATGCAGCTGGGTGCCCTACATAACCCACAGTCTGGGCCTCTGCTCTCAGAAAACATAGGTTACATGGAAGGGAGATCTGAGCAGGCTCTAGGGAAGCTAGCCAGGAAGTGAGCAAACAGTCAAATAAAGCAAGGGAAACAATCTCTGCTTGGAAACCGGCAGGGCAGAGGGATGCCTGGGATAAGGGCAGCAGAAGGCGTGCTCCGAGGACAGCTGCATCTCTCCGAGGATGCCCTATTTGGGCTGAAAGCTTGAGGCGATGGGGCCGTGGAAACAGGAGTACACAGCGCTGTGAGCTGAAAGGAGGTCTTCGCATCTGCAGAACAAGGGCAAAGGCCCCGAGGCAGGAGTTGGAGAGCTGTAGTCCTGTGAGCTTGGGGTCAGCTGTGTGCCAACCGGGGCTTGATTCTGGCAGAGGCAGGAATAGGCGTGTTTCTCGAGCTGCTGTATACTAAGCCTGCATTCAAGCCTTCATCCTCACTCCTTCACATCTTATTTGGGTCACTGCTTAAGTCTTCTGCAAGTACGCTGACATGCCCTCATCTTGTAGTCCTTCCTCTGACCTGGCCATAACTTCCCCACTGGTATTTCCTTTTGTTTCTTTAACCACAGAACGTTGTCGGCAGAGGCATCTTGCCATTTCCGGCCCACACTGAAGCCCTCACTTCAGCTGGCTCTAACCCTCTTTCCAGTTTCGATGTTCCTGTGGTGAGGATTCCTCAGTACCTGGGTGCAGGTCAAAGTCATGATACTGTGTCCTTGCTTTAAAAATACCCACGCCACACCTGAGCATCTGAAGCCCCAGGCTTAACTTCAGTGAATCTGATACAGTTCACAGATTATTACAGAATCGCATAATTACAGCAGAGTTAGGGATAGAGCCAGCCAAACATGCTGTGGTATCCCAACTTGAGGGGGAAATACCTTGTTCAAAGGTAGACTGTGACTTAAGAGATAGGCCAAAGGGTACCTCTAAAGAATAAAGCAGAGAGTTTAAAAAAAGTTAAAGATACATATGAGAGGTGGAAGCAAGAAGGTTGCTGTGAGTTTGAGGTCAGTTTGGGCTACCCATTGAGTTCCAGGCCAAGCTTAACCTCAGTGGCAGGAATGTGTCTCAAAGCAGACAAAAAGCCCTAAAGAAAAGGAAGCAACCTCCACAAAAGTCAGACATTTTCCAGGATGTTTTCCATTTTATTTTATTTTTGTGGTTCTGTGGATGACCCCAGGACCTTGTGAATGCTAGCAAAACACTACCACTGAGCTAGTGCACATGCCCAGGCCTTTAAGATTTACCTACTTACTCATTTTTTTCATCTTTTCTACCATACATGCCATGGTGCAAGCGTGGAGGTTAGAGGACAACCTGCTGAGGCAATCAGTTCTGTCTTTTCATTTTTGGAGCCTGGGATTCAAATTCATGTCTAGGCACAGCAGCAAGCACCTTTATCCACTGAGCCATCTCACCAGTCCAGCTACTTTTAACTTAATTTTAAAGCAGGGTCTTATTAGTTGAGTTTGGCTTTGAACTTGTAACCTTGCTCCCTCAGCCTCCAGAGTAGCTCCAGTTGGTTTTATGCCAGAAGAAGTTGAATCCCAGAGACATCTAGTGACTTGCCAGAGTTTACCTAGGAAACATTTGATAGAGCCAGCTGTGACACCAGATCTCCTGAATAGAAATCCAATGTTCCTGACATTGTATTATGTTCATTCTGTGCCTAATGGGACAGAAAAAAAAAAAGGCATTCCAAAACATCTAAAGATATTGAGACTTGGGGAAAAACCCTCACTAGCCCTCCATCATCATTTTCTTTTCCTTGTCATTCATTAACGGTAAACTCAATAGAAGAAAGCCTCTTTTCGGAAACAGTCAATAGTAAGTCTTCCTTAGGAAATAAGTCATCAGTGTACAACCAGCTACCAGGATAACTTATTTGAATGTGTCTCCAGAAATAAAGTCTCCAGGCAGGGTGTGGTGGCTCACACCTTTAGACCCAGCACTCAGGAGACAGAGGCAGGCAGATCACCATGAGTTCAAGTCCAGCTTGGTCTACAAAGTGAGTCCTAGACAGCCAAGTCTACAGAGAGAAACCCTGTCTCAAGAAACAAAAGCAAACAAAAACAAAGTCTCCTTTAAGGATGGAGCTTTGCAAAAGTGGGTCTCCATAAACTGGAACCATCTACACCTTTCAGTAGACTATAGTCAATTTATAGTTTTCCCTGTTTTTCATTACATTTCTCTCCCAGGTAATATTTTTGGCATCTTATTTTTAGATACGGGTGAGGGGGTGGAAGAAGATTATTTTAAAAAGCTGAAATCTAACATATATATCACTGGAGCCATATATATAATATTAACATATATGCAATTTGAAATGATTCTTTTGTGCAGGCTGTATACCATAGCTTTAAAAAGAGAGCGATCTGGGTGTGGTGGCGCATGCCTTTGATCCCAGAACTCAAGAGGCAGAGGCAGGCAGATCTCTGTGTGTTTGAGGCCAGCCTGGTCTACAAAGTGAGTCCAGGACAGCCAGGGTTACACACAAAGAGATCCTGTCTTCAAAACAAAACAAAACAAAAACAAACAAACAAAAAACCAACCAAAAAAAAAAAAATATTTAAAAAGGAGGCTGGCCAGGCTATGCAGCACACCTGTGGAACTAATGGTGACATTCCATTTTCATTTAAAAGGATCATCCTGGCTCCTGCATGGATACAGGGGGTGCCCAGCAAGGAGTCAGGTTTGGGTCTCTAACAGCCCTAGGCTAACTTCCGGCATTGTCTTTTACCATCTTGGCCAAGCTCCTTCTTGGAGGTTCTGCAGAAGCTATAGTGTACCTGTTACTTTTCTTGTTTTGTGACAAAATACCTACAAACGCAACTTCAGGGAGGCTGTGTTTAATTTGGCCCATGATTTTTAAATTTTATTCGATGTTTATTTTATGTGCATTGGTCTTCCGCCTTGCCTGCATGTCTGTGTGAGGATTTCAGATCCCCTGGGACTGGAGTTACAGACAGTTGTGAGCTGCCATGTGGGTGCTGGGAACTGAACCCGGCCCCTCTGGGCGAGCAGTCAGTGCTTTCAACAGCTGAGTTGCTCTATCCGGCCTTATTTGCCTTGTGATTTTAGAGAATGCAGTCAGAGGGTGTGTGGCAGGAATGGCAACTCCAGCTAGGGTAACAGGAGCAAAGGCAGCTCGTCCCACTGTCCCTGAAGACAGGAGACAGAGAGACATGAATGCCAGCATTCTGCTTTCTTTTTTTTTACTCTATCCAGGATCCCAGGCCTGGAATAGTGCTGTTCCCCATTCAGGCTGGGTCATCCCTCCTCAGAATCCAAAGGTGTATCTCGTAGGTGATTCTAAGTCCTGACAAGTTGACAATGAAATCCAAGAAACTGAAGCTTGGGCTTGAAAAAAATCTGCCAAGCTTTCTGTAGCTCTTGAGCAGCAGATCTGAGTCTGAGGCCATGAGTGTGATTCCTTATGATGTATGACACTGTGCTTCTCCGTGGGCCTGTCTGCGTTGCTAACTGCTAAACGCACACGTTTCATCAAATGTGCCTGCCAGAATCCCGAGTACCACGTTAACCGGGAGAGCTGGCTTAGCAGCTGAGAGTTCATGCTGCTCTATCATGAGGAATAGAGTTCAGGGCCTAGTGCCCACCTTGGGCAGCTCACAAATACCTGTGACTCCAGCTCCATAGGATCTCGTGTCTTCTGGGCATCTGTTGACATACACTCACACAGACATACATATACACAGAAATAATTATTGTTTAAAAAATAAAATATATCCACCTTAAATGAATATGCTAAAATGGCTGTCACTGGGTATGTGCTTGTATATACACATACATACACATACCTACATCAAATAATATAAATATAGAACAGAGAATAGGAATTCTCCCAAAGTAAATGATTTCTTTTACATGGTCACACTGAGAACACTGACGGCCATCAGTGCAGGGTTATTGGTCACAGGAGATCTTCAGCCTCCCTCCTCCCAGCTCCACGTGTTTGTGAGCTCATTATCTGGTCACCCAGTTTCATGACCCTCAGTGATGGCTAGCTCAGTTGTCACCTGGATAAACTCTGTGAGCGAGATAGGCCTTTGAGCATGCCTGAGGAAGGTTCTATTAGCTAGGTTAACTGAAGTGAGAAGACCCGCCCACCATAGGCAGCATGAGCCTTAGGCAGGGGATGCTGGACTGTATGGAGCAGAGAAAGGGAGCTGAGCACCAGCATTCATGTGCTCTGAGTCCTGACTATGGATGCAATGTGACGAGCTGCTTCAAGCTCTAGGCTGCTTGACTTTCTCACCGCGATGGAGTATGCTCAGAATAAACTCTCCCTTCAGAGTATTTTATCACAGCAACAGAAAAAGAAATTAGGACATGCTCAGAGCTAGCTTTGAACACCAAACTGTTCCATGGGCCCTGACCAAAGGCTTCCAAAAGGTTCACATTGTTTACCAGGAAAGCAATTCCAGAAGTCTTCCAAGAATAGCTGAATGCCTTCTGTGACATTCTCTTGACAGCCCTAGACTGGCTCTGGTCCCCTGTCCTGGCTGAGCAGCCTTGTGACTTTGGGAACAGTGTAGCACATCTCTACTTCCCCTTCCTCCCTATTAAAGTGATCAGGTTGAACTGGGAAGATTTGAAGTCCCTTTCTGCTATAAAAATGCACCAGGAGGACTGGAGAGGTGGCTCAGTGAGTAAAGTGCTTGCAATGCAGGCATGAGGGCCTGCGTCTGGATCCCCAGGATCTACATACAAAGACTAGGCAGTGAACATCTACAGCCTCATCACTGGGAGGATGGTGTATAGACACATGAGTGGATTCCTGTAGCTTGCTCACCAGTCATTCTAGCGGAATTGGTGAGCCCCAAGATCAGAGAGAGATCCTGTCTCAAAATAAAATGAGGTAGAGAAGCAATTAAAAAAAGCAACCAACTCTGGTTTATACATACATGTGTACACACACACACACACACACACACACACACACACACATTGAGGTGAGGAGTTAGTTCATGGTTTTTGTTTTCTTTTGTTTTGTTTTTGAGATAGGTTTCTCTGTGTAGCTTTGGCTGTCCTAGACTCCCTCTGTAGATCAGACTGATCTTGAACTCACAGAGATCTGCTGGCCTCTGCCTACTGTGAGTTAATTGTTTTTTCTTTTGTTTTTTTGAGACAGGGTTTCTCTGTGTAACAGCCCTAGCTGTCCTGGACTCTGTAGACCAGGCTGGCCTCAAACTCACAGCGATTGGCCTGCCTCTGCCTCCCGAGTGCTGGGATCAAAGGCGTGCACCACCACCGCCCGGCTTTGTGTTAATTCCTCACAGCACCTGTGCTCATCCCTCCACATCCCTGTAATGTCACATCAGGTCATGGACGTCATCTCCAGGGTCTGTCACTCTAGAAGTGATCCCTTGTGAAGCTGCTGTTCAACTGTACTTCTCCAGTGCCCTTGTGGGGTTGACTGGGAAACCCTTCTCATCACCACCCGCAGGAGATTGTAAATGAACTCTGGTCTTAGCAAAAGCCTTTTACCACCCACACTTCTGCTTGAGGGCAACCAGGCAAGGCTCCCAGTGTCCAATTCTGAAGGAAGAGAACCTCTTACCTACTTAGGATGGCCTGGCTGTAGATCTGAAAGGTCCAATGGATTTTAAGTCATCTTCATCCCACCTTTTTTCCTTCTACTAAGAGAGGCTCAAATGCCTCTGCTGAGAGCAGTACAAGATAAATCAGAAGGGGAGAAGGAGGGGCTGGGAAGCTGACTCAGTGATAAAGTGCTTGATGTGCAACCTGAGGACATGAGTTCGAATCTCCTGCACTCAAGTAAAAGGAAGATGTGGTGGCATACACCTATAACCTCAGCTCTGTGGGTACAGAGAGTTTGGCTGACCAGTAAGCCTACCCTAAAGGGCAAGCTCTAGGTTGAGTGACAGATTGTCTCAAGAGAAGAGGACACCTGGAGTTGACCTCTGGCTTCTACAGGTGTATGCATAAGTGAGCATACCCACACGTGTTGCGTACCACATTCATGACATGCATACTGTGGTGGTTTGAATGAGAATAGTCCCCGTAGTCTCATGTATTTGAATGCCTGGACCCTAGTTGGTGGAACTGTTTTGGAAGGATTAGGTGTGACCTTGTTGGAGAAGGTGAGCCACTAGGAATGAGCTAAAGACTGAGCCAGGCCCAGGCTTTCTGCCTCCAGTTTGTAGGTCTGATGTAAGTTCTTAACTACTGCTCTGGCACCATGCCTGCCTGCTGCCATGCTCCCCAATTAAATGCTCTCTTTTATAAGCTGCCTCAGTCATGGTGTCTCTTCACAGTAATACAGAAGTCCCCAAGACACACATGAATCAAAAAAAAAAAAAAAAAAAAAAAAAAAAAAAAAAAAAAAAAAAAAAAAGAAAGAAAGAAAGAAAAGAAAAATAAAGGGGCTGTAGTCGCTGAATCTGCAGGTGCAGGCTGCCTGCTGGCTGTGTGTTATTGGGAAGGTTACTTTGCCTCTCTGGCTCAGCTTCTTCCTCTGCGAAGAGACCCCCCACCTTGAGGGACTATTTGCTGGTGACTCATGATGAAGGCCGGGGCTCAATACAATGTCAACTGTGGTTATTAGCACATGCACACTGTTCAATAAATGTCACGGGCAAAAATAAATGACAGGCATGCCTAAAGTATTTTTAAGCCTATCATATTTGTAGCCATTCCACGTAAACTCCAGGATCCTTTTGGCAGAGTTCTCTCCAGGAGACTGTGGAGAGGAGCTGAACAAGCAGGATGAGACCAGAAAGCTAGGCTGTGTGAGTTACAATGTCTCCCTCGCCCCAGCCCCCCACCTCCTGCCTTTCCTGTTTCCAGCCTTTGT
>OU015749.1:104343180-104365578 GCA_907169655.1 Acomys percivali | reverse complement strand
CGGAACTTGGGCTCCTCGCCTAACTGCATTTGCGTGAGGTTTCTGCTACTGATGGTCTCTTTTACTGCTCTAACGTTTCCTTTAACTATCTGTCAGAAGTTGGAAGGTTAGCTGGTGGGGTCTTTTTCTGAAGCCACCGTTCCCTTTATCCCATTTAGTGTCAGGGTTTTCTTTAAACCCCCCCCCCCCAAGATAGGGTTTCACTATGTAGCCCTGGCTGTCCTGGAACTCGCTCTGTAGACCACGCTGGCCTTGAACCCAGAGATCCGCCTGCCTCTGCTTCCCAAGTGCTGGCATTAAAGGTGTGCGCCACTATTTTTTTTTTTTTTATCTCCTTGAGCACAGGACTTAGCTCCAAATCACCTTTCCCAGTGTTCCTTTTCTCCTCAAATTGTACATTTTTATATTTTTCTTTGTACAGTTTGCTCCTTTTCGTTATACATCTGCGTAAGAGTGATTATTGCCGGGCAGTGGTGGCGCACGCCTTTAATCCCAGCACTCGGGAGGCAGAGGCTGGTGGATCGCTGTGAGTTCGAAGCCAGCCTGGTCTACAAAGTGAGTCCAGGACAGCTCAGGCTAACACAGAGAGACCCTGTCTCAAAACAAAACAAAACACAATAACAACAACAACAACAACGAGTGATTACTAATAACCACATGACAGCGTCAATATGAAGCTGTCTTGAAATCTCTGCCAAAGCCATTAATCCAAAAATTTTCAACTTAGCCTCAGGCAGACTTTTAAGACAAAGGCGGCACCACCACCACGACCACCACCACCACCACCACCACCACCACCACTGATGAAACATCACAGGAATGGTTTCTAGGCTACTTCCTAATATTCTTCACCTCTGAAACCTCCTGAGCTGTTATAATTTGCATCACTCTCAACAACACTGTCTTTCATGCACCTACTAGAATGGCCTACTAAACCTTGCTTAAAGCACTCAGCTGCTTTTCTAATCCTAAATGCCAAAGTCTTCCATAGACTTCCAAATAAAAGCATGGTCGGGCCTATCACAGCAATACTGTAGTCCCTGAAATCAACTTCTGCCTTAACCACTGTACTATTGCTGTGAAGAGACACCATGACTATACAACTCTTACAAAAGAAAACATTTAATTGAAGGTTTGCTTACAATTTCAGAAGTTTAGTCCAGCATCACCATGGCCAGGGCATGCTGGCACACATGGTGCTGCAGCAGTTGCTGAGACCTGCATCCTGATCCACAGGCCAAGAGAGAGACACTGAGTCAGGCACAGGCTCCTGAAACCTCAAAGCCCAACCCCAGTGACACACTTCCTCCAACAAGGTCACACCCAATCCTTCTAATTCTTTCAAATAGTGTCACGCCCTGGTAACTCATCATTCAAGAATATGAGCCTATGGGGGCAGTTCTTAGTCAAACCACCACGGCCATTGTCCCAGCGAGTTTGAGCTGCTCAGCTCAGCATTCTGCTAATAAATATATGACAAAGAGAAGAAATTCTGGCTGAAAATTATTTCTGAATATTGATTGGCCCAAAGATCTCTTTTCCTCCTTTCCCAACATAGCCGGCTTAACACCTTGTGAATATGAACACTGGAAAACCTTGAAAAAAATTTTTTTAAAGTTAAAAAATATTTTTTGAGCAACATCTCTCTATGTAGCCCTGGTTGTCCTGGAACTATGTAGACCAAACTAGACTTGAACTCACAGAGAACTGCCTGCCACTGACACCCACATGTTGGTTTTAGCAGGATTTCTTTCCCAACCACACCCAGCACTGATTTAACTTTTATTATTATGTTTTAAATCATGTGTATCTTTGTGTATGTGCACATAAGTGCAGTTACCCTCAGAGTTCAGGAAAGGGGGTTGGATCCTTGGAGCTGGAATCGTAGGAGTCTGTGAACCACTTGCCATGGGTACTGGTACTTGAATTGTTCTGCAAGAACAGTATACACTCTTGACATCCAAGCCATTTCTCTGTAGCTTCTGGACATATTTGTTTGTTTCTAAAGATAATCTCTTGTAGTCCAGGCTAGCCTTGAACACCCAATCTTCCTGATTCTGTCTTCCCAGTGATGGGAACTACAGGTGTGTTCCCTCAAACTCTGTGCTTCTCCATCTGCCCAGCACACACCTCGAATCGCGGGCTAATGGGATGAGCTTCTTTGCTAGCTAGGCTAAGGGAACGCTCGCAAGCTTGCTTCCCTGCCAACTGGGCACGGTGGGCAGATGGGAGCCAGCAGCTTCGCTGCGGACCCCCTAGTCCTGTGAGCATAACGCTAAAGGTTAATAATAATCACAACAGGCAGCTCACCGCTGCGTCCCTGTCTAGCTGAGCAGTTTACAACTTAAACTCATGGCAGAGGGAGAAATTGGCTCAATCACTTGGAGTAATGGTACATGAAGAGCCAGTTGGGCATGACCACTACTTAACTCAGGGAGACGGGGCTGCTGCATTTACCATCGGTACACACTAATAAACACGGAGTGCTGCTACAAGGTGAACATTAACACTACCCCCTGCCCACCTGGCCTTGCTTTCCGTTTGCCAGCTTGCCTTGCTCTTTACAAAATAAAGGGGACCAGACTAGGGAGAACAGAGCCACAGACCACTGCACCTAACCACAAGTGAAATCTAAGAATTAACAGCCACTTAAAAAAAAATCAGGGTCTTATGTAGCCCTGCTGGACTGGAACTTACATTAAGCTGAGGGTAACCTTAGACTTCTGATCCTCCTGTCTCTACCTCCCAAATACTGAGTCTATAGGTAAGCCCCATTTATACAATGTCAGGGATGAGACCCAGGGCTTCAGGCGTGCCAGGCAAACACTACCAGCTCAGCTACATCTCCAGCCTCCTCCTACTTCATTCATGTGAGTGTGCCTAATTGTATGTATGTGCACCACGTACACAGTCCTCAGAGGTCAGAAGAGGCTTCAGATCCCCTGGTACTGGAGTTACAGATGTGTGTGAGCCACTATGTGAACCTAGGTCCTCTGGAAGAGCAGTTAAGTGCTCTTAACCACGGAGCCATTCTCCAGCCCCAACTTCATTCGTTAGATGAGATGTAAGGAGGACAATGTGGCATATGTCAATACTGTCAGTACTTAGTAGGAGGATCAGTGCAAGTTCAGGGCCAGCCTTGACTTCACAGTGAGTATCAAGTCAGCCAGGGATTACATAGCAAGATCCTGTCTCCTCAAAACAAACAAACTAACAAACACAACCAAGCAACAAACTAAAACAAAAACAAGAGAGAAAGAAGGATTTAAAGTTTGTCAGTTCCAAGAGCTCATCTTAAAACTCTCCTACCAGAATATTAGACAGGGGGAAGTGGAGAGGTTGCCTGACGTCATTGCTAATAATATCTAACATTTCACTTCTTTCAGTGCCGGGCTGGATTCCAGCCCCTCGCCTGTCTAGGCAAGTGCTTCCCCACTGAGCCACCTCCCAAGCCCTTTTTGTTTTTGAAATGAGGCAGCACTAAGTAGTCCAGGGTGCTTTTAAACCCCTCTACTCCTGCTATCTTGACATGGGGCTATATAGACACCCAATACCTGGATGACATTTAGATCTTCGTGCCTTCTCCCAGTGACTTTAGTGAGGCGGACTCCGTGATGGCCCACGGGTTTTCAGGTGAGGATCTTGCAGTGCAGGGCTCACTCAAATCCTGTGTTGGTAGTCACAGTATTGAGTCCCTCAGATCCGAACGGAACCTAAGGATTCTGATTCCTCTCACCCTCCTGGCTCTGCTTCCAAAAACGCCTGTGCCGCGGGGGTCAGGTCATAGGTGGGAAAAAGGCAATGGAAGGCTCTAAGCAGAAGTTTTGTTTTGTTTTGCTTTGTTTTTAAATGGGCCAGTTCTACATATAGTCGTGATCTGTCCTCACATATGTCTACCCAACTTGACAGCTAGCCTCTGGGGCTGGGAGAGGAGGTACTACATTGAACAGGACCCGAGGCCTGGCCTTCTGGAAACTCCCAGGGGAGGGGGTGGTCAGATCACACACCAGTTAGTTAGATACGAGGCATATGGCTATAAGTGTCATGATCAATGTCCAAACACTGCCCAGGGAACTCACAGAGGAGGGAGAGATGGATTCTGAAGGGGTGGGGGGGAGGGGTGTGTGGGGAAAATTACTCAGAGATCTAGCGATGGCTTTCGAAAGGGGGACAGAGTACCAAGAGTCTGGCTGGAGCCCACAGCAGCCTCTGTTCTGTTCTGGGTCCTTGTCTCAAAAAAGCAAAAAGGAAAAAATTTGGGGAGAAAGCTTCACTGAGTAGAGACCAGGCTGGCCTTGAACTTGCAGAGATCACCTGCCTCTGCCTGCAGAGTTCTGGGATTAAAGGTATGCTGGACTACTGCAGGCTACACACACACACACACACACACACACACAAACACACACACAAACACACACACACACACAGAAAGATACGATGTGGAAGTAGAAGTCAGAGGACAACTTGTGAAAGTCAGTTCTCTTCTACCGTGTGGGGCCTGGAGATGGAAGGTGGGTTGTCAGTCTTGACGGCAAGTGCCTTTGCCTGCTGAGCCATCTCCTTGGTCCCTGACAATTTCTGTCTCTAGAGGAACTTTAGAAACTCGCACGAAACGTGTGGCTGGAGGCAGAGCTTTCGTGTATTCTACTGGCTTGCCTTTTCTCCCTGGGTCAGGGTAATGAAGGTGTGTGCTAAAGATCTATCCCTGTCATCTTCGGAGGCAGTTTCGTCATGGTGTGAGTATGCATATACAGGCTAAGACAGCGCTAAAGACACTACCAGGTGATTACAGTTTCACAAACACTATCTTATCGGAACACTGGCACACATGTGGCCCATTATTGACCAAAACATAGTTACAATGTGCCTAAGCATATTCTGCTTTAAGGACCCTCAGGAGGTCACACTTTGTTTTGCAATCAGACTGTGGTAACCGTAAGTGCAGCCAGTAGTAGGGGAATAAAGCGGTTTTCATACATTTCCTTATTGTTAAGAAAGAAATGTTTAATAACTTAACAGAAGGTGTCCCCAGTGGCACCTACAAGACCTTACACTCTTCCAGGCTTTGTCCATAGCTATGGCTTTCTCTCTGTAAAATAGGTGTCTTGCTTCCTCCCCTCCCCTCTCCTCAATGTCCCTTCCTCTCTACTCCCTTCCCTTCCCCTCCCCCCACCTCCTGTGTTTAGAGCTTTTTTTTGGGGAAACAGTCTCAGTATGTAACCTTGGATGGCATAGAATTGGCCAAGCAGCCAGGCTGGCCTCAAACTTATAGATCCTCTGCCTCCTGAATGTTTGGATAAAAAGCATGTGTCACCATGTCTGTGTGTCTGTCTTTCTTTTGAGACAGGATCTCACTATGTAACTCTAGCTGGCCTGAAACTTGTTTGTAGACCAGGCTAGCCTCAAACTCACAGATACCTGTCTCTGCCTCCAAGTGCTGGGATTAAAGGTCTGTTGCCACCACACCTAGCTCTGCTATATTTTTAAAGATTCATTTTTACTTTAAATTATGTACATATGTGTGTGCAGGTATGTGGGTATGTACATGTAAGTGTGGGTGCCTGAAGAGGTAGGAAGAGAGCACTGGATCTCCTGGAGGTACAGTTACAGGCAGCCTGTAATTTCAAAATGGGTATTTGGAATGGAGAATTCTGGGCCTCTGCAAGAGCGCAACCATGCTTTCTTTAAAAAAATTATTCATCTTTAATGTTTTGCCTGCATGTGTGTCTGTATACCATGTGTGTGCCTGATGCCTATAGAAGCTGAAGAATAAGATGCTGGATCCTCTGGGACTGGAGTTACAGGCAGTTGCAAGCTGCCATGTGAATGCTGGGAACCAAACCCAGGCGTTCTGGGGGACCAGCCAGTGCTCTTACCCACGGAAGCATCTCTCCAGCCCCCAAAGCAACCTTGGAATCTAAGGAGGAAGTAAACAGCTGCGGAGTGAAAGCTGAACACCTAAAGAGTGTGACACGCTTCCCTTCTTCCCTGGCTCCCAACAAAGAAACATAAAGTTTTGTTTGTTTTAAAGGCCCCATTTCCCCAAGGAAAATTTGGGGGTTAGTTTTCAGCATGGTGCCTGGGGACTGAGTGGTGGGACTCTCATTACCTATAATGGGAGCCACGCCAATTCCCTCCATGCATGCTACATGGGAAATGAACCCCTTGATAGCTACAAAATTTTCGTTTTTGAAATTGAGGCTGTCTTTCTCAGTGCAAAGCAGATTTCTAGAAACACCCAAAGCTATCTGGTGTGGCCTGTGGCCTGTATGAGTTTGTGTGTAAGGCAGAAAATGCATGTGTGCGTGTGTGTGTGTGTGTGTAGCCCTCCTCCAAACAGCAACATTAAAACGTTGTACCCTATAGCTGATTGAAGTAGTTGCTGTATCTCACCCCAAAGCTTTGTTAGGAACCCTATAAACCTGGCACACAGTTTGTGACACCCAGTGAAATGCTGTACTTTCCCATAATAACCTGAGCCCTGCTGCCTGTCATTAAGGGACCTCTCTTATTAAACATCTCTTTTTTAAATGGCTGCCATCATCTGGTCCCAGTGTACATTAAATCCCATTATAATTATAAACACACTTCACCATAACATCCCGTTCAGATCTCATCCACACTGCCTTCCCCCTCAGGGCATCTTTGCACGAGTAACAACTCAGATTTGCTATTTGACTTGACAACATTAGGTCCCAACACCATTTGCAACATGCTGGGCAGAGAAAGACGGAAGGAAACCCTGTCTTGTCCTCAGTCACAAAGATCTTGGGGTCACAATGACCTCAAGGCTTCTGGAGCTAAAAAAAAAAAACCCTCCTTTATTCCTGCTGGGAAAGTTGTTCTGTGGTCAGGTGTATTGGTCCCTGGAGGTTATACAGTAAGACCTTGTCTCAACCAACCAATAGAGCATACAGGTCACCTTGCTCTTTGTATTTTTTTTGGGAGGGGGGGTTGTCTGTTTGTTTTTGAAGGTATGTCTCACAGAGTTGTGCCACTTAAGTCACTTATGGAGTAAAGAATGGGCACGCACACCACACTTAAGTGTGTGCAGTGCTGGGGATTCAAACCCAGGACTTGACGGTTGCTAATCAGGGACTTAATGTATTAAACTGCATCCCCAGCCCAAAGACTTGAGACTTCCCACTCACATGCAGGTAAGAGTGAAACTCCCTTTCAATATAGCCTGAGACTCAGGGGAAGGCAGGCAAGCGCAGGGAGCCTTATGGGATAGCCAAAGAACCACTCTGATTGGTATGCTGCTTCCTAGCCTTGTCCTCAGCAGAGAAAGGAAAGGGGAATTAAGAGCCCACAGGTTATTTCTTTGCCTCCTGTGGGCAGCAGCCGGGTCATCTAGGCACGAAGGGCTCAAGGGCTCGAGCTGCACACTTACAGGGTGTGATTCAAAGCATCATGTTGGGTGGGAACGGTCTGTGAGCCCCACCTTTCTTATCTACCCAAACGAGGCTGGTCACAGAATGCCAATGGGCTGTCATTGAAGGATTAACTAAAACTAGACAGGGTACGTGTTAAGGTTCACAGGGGAGGCTCTGAATCAATTCTTACACCCACCATCTCCTTCCTATCTGTTTCCCTCAGACTGGATAAGCTCTTCCACTAGCTGACTTTGGAGAGGGTCCATGGCTGGGAGGTACACACGAAGAAGAGGAGATGATGAAGGAAAGAGGGCATCTGCAGTAGAATTTTGCCCAAGGCTTAGCTCATCTTGTCTCTCTGCTTCTAGCGTGACTAAGACTTCTAGCGTGACTCTTGGATTTTGTCAGCAAACCTTAAATCAAGGCTCTGTATTTTGTTTTGTTTTGTTTTTGAGAGACGGTCTCACTTAGGTGCCTGGGGCTGGCCTTGAACTCTGTCTCTACAGTGCTGGGATAAAAGGCAAGCACCACCAAGCTCTGTGGTTTTTGCCTTTTTAGGAGCTCACTTTCCAGTTTCCCTTACTGGAGAAAAGAAAAAAAAAACACAACCCAAATGAGAGAGAGAGAGAGAGAGAGAGAGAGAGAGAGAGAGAGAGAGAGACAGAGAGAGAGAATGAATATGAATATATCTCAACTGGGAGTCTCATCCTCTTCCAGGATCCAAGGACACATCTCTGGCTATAAATGGTGCTGGTTTGGGAGTCCGGACTACTGTTGCTTTATCTGGGCCCAATAAACCTTATCAAACTGCTGTGCGGCCAGCCTTCATCGCTAAGTGGAAATGCTCTGGAGCCCAAAGCTGGCACTCAGCCCACAGTCTCGCCTGTCTTCTCCCTTTCTGTTACCCTTCCCCACCTCTTAAATCCAGGTATTATCCTCTTTTTAACACGTACTAACAAGGGCTGGGCTCTTTAATGGGCAGAGTTTATGAAGCAGGGGAGATTTTCATAGACTGAATATGGTGGGGGGTAGGGTGGGGGTGGGGTGGGGTGGGGGTGGGGAGGCCAGAGACAGGCAGAATTGTTCTTTCTTTTCCATTGTGTCCGCAGATCCCCTTTCCCTGATTTGAGGATTAATGGGAGAATAGGACCAGAAGTTAATTGTGTGCCTCTCCGGTGACTGCTTGAGAGAGGCAGGTAGGTGGATGTAGATAGCAAGCGCACTTTAGGCAGGTAATCATAGCAAGCGCACTTTAGGCAGGTAATCAACAAGTGCAATGTAGCTGGGCTTCGTGGCGAATGCCTTTAATTCCAGCACTGGGGAGGCAGAGGCAGGCGGATCGCTGTGAGTTCGAGGCCAGCCTGGTCTATAAAGTGAGTCCAGGACATCCAATGCTACGCAGAGAAACCCTGTCTTGAAAAAACAAATCATCATCATCAACAACAAAACAAAGACAAAAACAATGTTTCCATTCACCTGCCTAGGCATCCGCCTACCGCTGGAGTCTTTCCTGTTCCCGTATACTCATCCACTCTTGCTTTCTTCATATGGCAGTTTCTTCTTAACTTTCCTCAAATCCCCTTTGTCTTACAGAGGGTTGGCCTTTATATATGGTTGCTTTTCGTTGCATGCCAACTGACTACAGGGGTGTTGCCCATTAGAGAGAGGGTAACTCAGCTGCTGCTTTCTCCCTTCAATTCCCTGTGCTCCCTTCTGCTAACTTCTCTGTCACCTGCTAGGGTGAAATGCCTTGACATTATGACCACCACGCTAGCAGCCCGGTGTAGACCCTGTGTAAGCTCTGCCACCTGGTCTTCGTGGGGTCTTGTCTTCATTCACCGCCCACCTCCTGTACCTCTTACATCAAGATGCAATTTTATGAGTCCTGTGGGCCATCCGTGGCCCTTGATTGGTAAATCAAGGACCCAGCGCCCGGAACCACTAAGACTTCACGACTTGAGGGTGGGGACTGTGTAGGTGACTTTTCTGAGACCCCTGGGTGGCGCTCCGCTCCTTCACCACACCCCCAACATCAACGCATTGGGGCTTTTGCCTGAGGCCACAGCTCAGAGAAGGACCTTCCATTCCCAACCCCCTGCCAGGCTCTGTGCGAAAAGGGAAAAGACAGGGCTTTCCCGCAACTGGAGGAAGGACTTACTTTCTTTGGTCTTGCTGCCCTATGGTTTGTCCCAACGATGCCCTTTAAAGTGGGCTAGCGGCACAGGGGAAAGTATGCTAGAGCGGCCCTGCGCTCCTTCAAGCTTCCTGTCCCTCGGGAAGGCTGAGCGCAGGATCTTCAGAACTTTACATCCAGGTTCCTGGGGCTGGGAATGGTGTGTGTGTGTGTGTGTGTCTCCCAGAGATTGAGAGTGAGTAAGTTTTGCTTCTCAGGCCTTAGTCATTCAGCTTGCAAATATTCAGAGAGCAAAAACAAGGTGCCTCCGCCCCCCTTCGCCCCAAACCAGATCACTACTGGCCCGGCTGGATTTGACTGGCAAGCAGGAGAGGCCTGGTTTGGGACTGAGGAAACGATCCATTTAAAACCAATGTTTAGGGCAAAGTAGGATGCAATCCGAGTCCCGAGGAAAAGTGAAAGGCTAGGTGCCACACACTGAACTGCTGCAAATAATAGAAACCGGACAAAACTCCGCTACTGAGCATTGGAGTTGGGGGAGTTGGGGGCGCGGGATATATACTACATGGTCAGTGGAAATGAAAAACCTGGGGCTAAAGTGGGGACTACTCCCTCTCACCCCTTTGGTCCCTTGAGGGTTGCCAGGTACCCTGTGGCTCCTCTTCCTAGCAACCTTTTGCCCTCTCCACCTAGTCACAAGCAGTAGCCGCTGGCGCCGGGGCAGCAGCTAGATGTCAGGAGAAGCCCGGAGCGCCGAGCGCTGGGAAGGGAGGGGAGCGCCCGGGAAGGGAGGGCTAGACTAGGAGCGCGCACGGACTCTGCCAGGGCGGGGGTGGGGCGGGGTGGGCGGGCCGAGGCCGGCCAGGGGGAGGGGAGGGGGCAGCTGTGGGCAGGGAGCCGGGCTCGGCCGCCAGCACTAAAGATGGAGAGGCGCCGGGGCCTCGCAGGGGAGGGGGCTTGGCGTTGACGTGGGACGCGGCGGAGGCGCCGCAGCCGGTGGTGATTTGCTAACCTAGCGGCAGAGAGGAGTTAAGGGTGATGAGAGCGGGTACTGCGAACTGCCGGGCGATGCCGCCGCTGCCGCCGTGAGATCCGGAGCAACAGTTCCCCAGCAACACCCCTTCCCCGATCCAGGCACACCCCTCACCCCCCAGGCACGCACACCCACCCTAAGCTCCTGGCTCTGCAAGCGGTGAGTGTGTGTGTGTTGGGAACCCGGGAAGGACACGCACCGCCCAGCGATCGCCTCCCGCCAGGGCGCCTTGGGGCGGGGGAGGTTTAGGCGGGTGGTGCTAGCTTTAGCCACTCGGCCCCTGGGCTCGTGCGGTGCTCTCCGGTTGCTGCTACTGCAGCGGACGCCGGTGCCGGTTGAGGGTCAGCTAGAAAGCGGAGACGAGGTTGTCAGCTTGGGCGCAGCTGCCTCACCAACCTTCCTCCTCAGGGCACGGTCCGGGTGAGAGGTGGCAGGCCGGGCGGTCGACTAGGGTTGCGGGCGCGTGTGGTCGGAGACGGGTGGCTTTGTACAGGCAACGGCTGGCGAAGGAGCAGAGAGCTTGTCTGTGGGTGCTCATATGTATGCGGACTGGAGCGCTTGGCGTGAGATAGGATTGTATCTTATTTATTTGTGTTTATTCGCTGGACCGCTGGGGAGCTAGAACCGGAGGCACCGAGGAGTGGACCTTGGGGGGCGGATGGGAGGGGACTGGTACCGGCTTGGGGTTTTGTTTTCTTTAGAGAAAATGTGGTGGGAGCTTTTCTCCTTTTTTCTTGGACTTGATGCACCCTTTTTAAAGGAGAGAGCGAAGCTTCGGAGAGACTCCGGCGCTCCGAGTCCTCCTTGGCTCTCGGTGGGAGCCGCCGTTGCACCGGAGCTCCTGGTGCGCTCCTGACCCCGCACGGTGGGTTCTCGGGCTCTGCACCTGATTTGTTCGGGATGCCTTTCCCACCCTGGCGCGCCAGCTGTAAGCTTGCCCAGCCCCTCGCACGCTCCCGCACGCGCTCGAAATGCGCACGATCCTGCCAGTCTGCGGACCCACCAGAATGCACAGACGCGCTCGGCAGCGACCAGCTCGCCTCCTCCCCGCCACGCTCCCAGCACGTAGGCAGCTGGTGCGGGAGGTCGGGGAACCTGCTGGTGGCTTCTCGGGGATCCCGATCCTGGGTGGGAGACGGAGGACGCGGAGATTTCTTCTCACTGGCCTCCCACCACTCGCCTCAGGGTTTTTGTGCTTCCCTCTTCTCCAGCGTGTTGCGCCGCCCGGCCGGCCTAGCTGCGGCGTCCACCCCGCTTGGACCTTCGCTTTTCCCGGTCTCTTTCGCTTTCCCTCTTTTCTTAGCTGGTTCCCTTTCTAACAGGCACCTGACTTCCGGGGAAAAGTTGCTTTCCCAAGTTTGCCAAAGTCCTTTGCAAGTCTCGGCGGGGGTCTCTGGGAATGAGGGGGGTGTGTTGCGCGATCGTTCCTTACGAGCTCTGGCGGGTTAGCGCAGTCTTTTGCCCAGAGCCGCCCGACTGGTCGCTGTACCAGTTGGATCGCGGGGTGCAGGAGCCGCTGGTTAGGGAGAGGGCACCTTGATTTGACTCAAGAACCAAAAGGCTCCTTTAGGGGAAGGTATTCGGGCAGCGAACCTTTTTTTTTTTTTTTTTTTTTTTTAATTTTGGCTTCTACCTCTTAGTTCTCTGAAACTCTGCTCTCTTCTGAAAGCACACCATGTTCATGAAGCTTGTGATGAATGGATGTCTCACCCTGGTTGATACCCTACCGTTTCCAGTTTGGGGTGGACAGCCAGTTCTGTTAACCCTTTCTGCATGAGTTTTGTGCCTAAGAGTCCTTAAAGACTCTTGTTGATGGTGAAGGCAAGCTCTAAGAAGAGTGGGTGAGAAGCCTAATTCTCTTCACCTTCTCCCCAGGCCGCTGGTTGGCTGTATGAGATTTTGGCCACAGCTAGTCAGGCTGGGACATGAGCCCGTTAGGTCTTTCTGTCCGTGCCTCAATGGCTGTTCAGAATCGGGAGCCGGTCATCCAGAACACGCTCTAGGAGAGGCCTTTGTGTTCCACCCTTGTCTTCCCCTCCTTCTGGACCTAACTCACACTAGAGGTGCTGTGCCAATGTCACTTATAGAGCCATGTTTCAGTGTCAGCTTTTCTCCTGGTCGCTGGGCTTGCCAACACATGGGAGGCATCCAGTCTGGAGTGAACCCTCAAGGCTGCTGGAAATATCCCCTCCTATAGGGTCTCTCTGCTTTTTCATTTTAGAGCGTTCTGTCCGATGGGTGCTTGTGGAAGGAGGGAAAAGAAGAGGCTTTGGCAGCTTGTGTAATTGTATGTAGGCCTGTTAACACTCTTCGGCTAGTGTGCGTGCACACACACCACACACCTTGGACATATGCAGTAACTTTGAGGAACTTGTAGGTAGAAATTACTTAAGCTAGAATGTGAGGTGTGTGTGTGTGTGTGTGTGTGTGTGTGTGTGTGTGCGCGCGCCAGTGCTGTTTGTCACAGCTTAAGAATGGGTCGGCTAACCCTTTGCAGCCCTGACTACATAGTGCAAGGACAGAAGCCTTAGAAGTCACTGGATGACGGAGAGAAAGCAAGTCTAATAGAGGACAGCCTTGTTGCTTGCAGATATGAGGCCACCATCATGTTTAGTAGCCCTGGCTAGATTAAAGTTGTCTCCTAAGGCCCTCTCAGTGAGGCAGAGCTAGAAAAACTTTGAAGATGAGGGTTTGCCTCTAGGGGGTCGACAGTAAAGCTGAATGCTTATGTTGACTAAAGGAAGGGGTTAATTTTAAGTAAGTTTGTGAACCTCGTAGTAGACACTGGTGTAACACGGGAAAGCGCTATTCTCAGGCTTAAAGAATGCCCTGGATTGACTGTAATTTGCATTTCCCTTCATCCAACTGACGCTACAGCACAGTGGCACAAGCTTATGGAGAAGCACAACTTTCTTTTTTATTCTCAGCACCCTGGGCTTGTTGGAAACGGCTGCTTATAGACTTTTTAGGAAGCCCGGGCCCTTTCCATTAAGCCCCCAAGAGCCTCTTGCTGGAGAGGGAGCATACTGTAGTGTTTGACTCCTTATTTTTAGGGACACTGAGGACGTTTGCACTTACTCATCCCTTTCCTCTTTCTTCTATTCTCTCCTCCAGTCCCCTCTGCTGACTCAGAAGCCTACCCTGCCCCACCTCGCAGAACAGAGAAGGAAAGGAAAGCCCCATGCCTGAGCCCAGGGGAGCATCATGGATCTGACAAAGATGGGTATGATCCAGCTGCAGAACCCTAGCCACCCTACGGGGCTGCTGTGCAAGGCCAATCAGATGCGACTGGCCGGGACTCTGTGCGATGTGGTCATCATGGTGGACAGCCAGGAGTTCCATGCCCACCGGACGGTGCTCGCCTGCACCAGCAAGATGTTTGAGATTCTCTTCCACCGAAACAGCCAGCACTATACTCTGGACTTCCTCTCGCCAAAGACCTTCCAGCAGATCCTGGAGTATGCCTACACGGCCACACTGCAAGCCAAGGCGGAGGACCTGGATGACCTGCTGTACGCAGCGGAGATTCTGGAGATTGAGTACCTGGAGGAGCAGTGCCTGAAGATCCTGGAGACCATCCAGGCGTCTGATGACAATGACACAGAGGCCACCATGGCCGATGGTGGCGGCGAAGAAGAAGAGGACCGCAAGGCTCGATACCTCAAGAACATCTTCATCTCGAAGCATTCCAGCGAGGAGAGTGGGTATGCCAGTGTGGCTGGACAGAGCCTCCCTGGGCCCATGGTGGACCAGAGCCCTTCAGTCTCCACTTCTTTTGGTCTTTCGGCCATGAGTCCTACCAAGGCAGCAGTGGACAGTTTGATGACGATAGGACAGACTCTTCTGCAAGGAACTCTTCAGCCGCCTACAGGGCCTGAGGAGCCCACGCTGGCCGGGGCTGGGCGGCACCCTGGGGTGGCCGAGGTGAAGACAGAGATGATGCAGGTGGATGAAGTCCCTGGCCAGGACAGCCCCGGGGCAGCTGAGTCCAGCATCTCAGGAGGGATGGGGGACAAGCTTGAAGAAAGGAGCAAAGAAGGACCTGGGACGCCGACGAGAGGCAGTGTCATCACCAGTGCCAGGGAGCTGCATTATGGGAGAGAGGAGAGTGGTGAGCGGCTCTCACCTCCCGTTGAAGCTGGCCAGGGACCCCCTGGGCGACAGGAGCCCCTGGCACCGCCAGTGGAGAAGCATTTGGGCATTTACTCAGTGTTGCCCAACCACAAAGCTGACGCTGTGTTGAGCATGCCGTCTTCAGTGGCTTCCGGTCTCCATGTACAACCTGCCCTGGCCGTCTCCATGGACTTCAGCACCTATGGGGGCCTGCTGCCTCAGGGCTTCATCCAGAGGGAGCTGTTCAGCAAGCTGGGGGAGCTGGCCGTGGGCATGAAAGCCGAGAGCCGTCCCCTGGGCGAGCAGTGCAGCGTGTGTGGGGTCGATCTGCCAGACAACGAGGCTGTGGAGCAGCACAGGTAAGCCCCTGGTCCAGCCCTTGAAGCCATCCCAGGCTTCTGGTCCTCACAGCCTATGCTGAATCTGGGGACCTGACTCCTTGATGCTCCTTGAAAAACAAAAACCAAACCCAACCATTCTTTCTAATGTCGAGGAATAGGAGGGCACAGCTATGTTCAGAGCATGGTGAGGAGAAATGGCAACTAGCCACAGCGCCAGGGGAGTCATGGGCCCAGCTTCTAGGCTCTTCTTTCTGTTTTGGATTTCTACCTGGCTTTCCTGTGGTTTGGTCTACGCTTTTGTTTTGCCTGGAGTGACTGGTTAATAATAAAGTCGCGCGAGAAGCGAGAAAAGGGGCAGGAAGTGGGGTTCAGCCTGAGGGTCTCCTGTGGCCAGGATCGAGCCATGTTATCAGACTTGAGCTTTTCCTACCCCCACTGACCATAGTTTGTGCAATGGCAGGCCGGTGTCTGCAGCCTAGGAGAGTAGCACAGGTTGGATAATGTTTAAGTCCTACACATACCCTTAGGTCCCAAATGTCTATTCTGGCAGACACATTGCACGACAGAGAAGGCTTTAGTTAAACTCAGAGAGAAGGATGCACGGAAGAGTTTTGGTTTTACAGCCTGTATATTCTCTTCTTATCTCATCTCTGATCATAAGGGCTAGCCTTGGTTACCCTCTGGCTTCTGGTTTGATCTCTGTAACCGCCCCCTCCCCAACTCATCTTTTGAGTTCTTGTGACTTGCTTGGTTCAGGACCCAGTTCTTTACCTGGCATTGCATATTTGTTACAATAGCCCCAAGAAATAAGTAGTGTTTCTTTTACTAGATGCGGAGACTGAATCCTACCAAAGCAGAAACATTCAAACTTAAGACTTAACCTCTCTTGCATTGTGGTTCTTTGTAGCCATCCAGTGAAGAAGAGGATCCTTCCTGCAGAACAGGTGGGGGAGCACTGGCCAGCGCTCATCAGAGAGGGTGTCAACAGTGGCCTTGCCTTTTCTGTTTGCCAGAATCTATAAGCCCATCACCCCTCACCCTTGGGTCTGATGAGTTGTGCCCACAAACCCGGTTTTCTGTCGTTACGGATGCTAACCTTCTTCACAACTTCCGCCGCTGGCTGTTTTGCTGATCTTGGGTGGATTTTCCACTTTTGCCCCCGCTCTTCCCCCTCCTCCATCCCTGTTGCCCATTTAGGTAGGGGGCCTGGAGTGGGTGGGAAACCGATATAATCATTTCTAGCCACAGCTTGCTCCGAAGCTTGCCTGATCAGCTGCGTTGAGCTGTACCTTATGGAAAGCGGTACTCAGCTAAAAAGGTAGCCCCCCCTGCCCCCCCCAGCCCAGTGAGCACAGAGACTGCGGATATTGCTTTCTTGGTACTTGGTCTGCTCAGAATTAGTCTCATGAAATTGTGCTTGACTTTGCTCACACTTTCCTTAAGAGGAAACCCCCTCCAATACTTGACCAGTCGCCTATCATCTTCTGTCTCCTCCGGATGTGAACCTGCTGTGAAAAGTGGGGTATGGTGGAAAGTCACTTTTTAGGGTCACTTTTGGGGTGGGGGCGTGAGGTGAGAGAGACAGCTCAGTTGGTAAAGTGCTTGCTATGCAAGCACGAGGCCTTCCGTTTGGATCCCTAGCACGTATGTAAAAACCCGTGCGCACCAGCAGAAAACCAAGCTCAGCAAAATGCGGCTGTGATACTAGCCCTGGCGAGGTGGATTCCTGTAGGTCGCAGGCCTAGCCAAACCACACACTACAGGCTCACCAAGATTTCTGGCTTCTATAAGCACACACATGTACACACAAATAAAATGCCTTTTTTTCCAAAAAAAATTTTTTTTTTTTACTTATTTATTTGCTTGAGACAAGGTCTTACTGTGTAGCCCTAGCTAGCTAGGGACTGGCTATGTAGACTAGGCGAGCCTTGAACTTACAAAGACCCACCTGTTTTTGCCTTTCCAGTGCTGGGACTATCTGGTTATACTATCTTCAGAGCCCTCCTTACAGAACCAAGGGTTTTCAGTGAGTCTTTCTACTCAAGAGGGGGGAAAAAAAGATGATGTAACTGTGTCGAGAGTTCTGGGTTCTTGTGTGAAGGGACCAAAGTGGAAAGAAAGGACAGTTGGCTGAGCTGTATCTCAAAGCGACAGGATGGGGAGACCAGCCATGTATAGGGTTGAGCATCTGTGGTTGTTCTCTGAGCTTTCTGAGCTCGGTTTTAGAATTGATGCTGATTGAAGTGACATCCAAAGTCACTGCGTCTGTGGCCACCATGTAGTCCACATGATGGTGAAGAACTTGCCTGTCTGTCATCTGCAATGGTCTAGCCTCGTTTCTACATCTTACCATAGGCTCTGAGCTCTAATGTGTGGGGTTCCATGTTTTCCTGTCTGTTGGTGCCTGTGTGAGGTGTTGTAGACTATTGTCCCTATCCTCATAAGCGTGTAACAATGAGGCTTGGTTCTGGAGTCTTTGGTGCCACCCCGTGGGCTACTGAAAGGGAAAGTGTGCTTTTGAGTGAGGGTAGAAATGACTCCTTCACCCTGAGCAGCTAGATCTGGTGCCAGACCCCCTTCTATGCTAAGCCATGAGGTCTGAGGAGATCAAGAAGCAGAGAAGATACTCCTGCGTGTGTGCATGCGTGCAGTCCTGGCTGCCCCTGGATAGACAGATGCACTTTGAGGGGGGCTCTTCCTCTCCTCTCTCCAGGCACCAGGATTAATGCACCACTTCCCTGTTTCCCGCTGTTCTCTGTGCATCGCCCCCGTCCCACCTATCAGCGATCTGAGAAATGTTCAGTGGAAGAAAAATCATCACGGCGACCGGTGCAAACAGAAAGGCAAGATAGAGCGAATCAGATGCCAGGAAGCCGTGGAATTGCCCAGGATCTGGACAGGGATGACTGTGATAGGGTACAGGCCGCAAGGTTCAGTTTATTTTAAGGCAGCAGGTTAGAGTGTTGCTACAGACGAAGCATCTGGCATTTGTTTCTTGCTTCGGGGAAGAAGGAAGGGCAGAGTGTAGAGAAGCAAGTCGGGAAGGGGGTTGTTGGTCATTGAGTTGCGTGCCTAGGTTTCCCCATAACTTGATCCCAACCTGGGGTGGTATGGGGAGGAGAGCACCTCATGGCTGCACAGAGAGTGGTAATGAAAACTTAGTGGGATTGTGTGTCATGATCCCTGGACCAAACGGCAGGGCATCAGTGAGATACGGGAAGGAAGGATGGGTGGATGGATGGAAAGACCAGATAAAACACCACTTGGATAAACCAGATGGGCTTACTTAATGGACAGAACCTGAAGGGAACTAGCCGGTAAGAAGACACGATCAATCAGCAGCCTCTAATTTCTGGATCCCTGGGTCTTTTTCAGTAGGTCCCCAATATAAGGACAGGTCTGGAGAGGGTGTCAGGCTTCCTGTCTTTTTTTTTTTTTCCTCTGAAAAATTGGAGCAGTTCTGCCTGTGGGTTGGTCTGGATATGGTCTAGGATCCAGCTCACCTGGGTCAGATGCTCCTGACCGTTCCCAGCCTTATACGTGAGCAGCAGAATGGGCTCGTGTGGACATGTGGCCCTTGTTTATGGCTGTGTCTGCCGGACTCCCAAGGCAACAGTTACTGCACTTCTGGCCCCTTAGTGCTGTAGAGTCAGAGCGAAGCCTGGATCTTCTGTAGGAGCCTCTGCTGGATCAAATACCAAGCTGCCCTCGGGTCTTGGCTTGCACCCTGACCCTATCTGTGTAGAACCCTTTCCAGAAGCTTCGTGGGGCCAGCTTTGAGGCCACATGAGCCATGTTGCTGGAATGTCAGAGCTCTGTTTGCTCAGCTTGGCCTCTCTCACACAGCACATACTCTGTTTTCAGTGAGGGACCATGCAGAGGTCTGATGGCCGTTAACAATTTGTTTTGAGACAAGATCTAGTGTACTCCAGTTAGCTTTGAACTCATGATGTAGCTGAGGAGGATCTTCTTTGAACATCTGATCCTCCTGCTTCTGCCTCCTGAATGCTGGGAATCACAGGTGTGTACCACCATGCTCAGTTACGGGTGATGCTGAGGATCAGATCCAAGGCTTTGTGTATGCTAGGAAAGCACTCCAGCACCCGAATACATGTACTACCAAGCTTCCCGCCCCCTCCAGCCCAGAGTGGCCTTGAACTCCTGGTGGTCCTCTGGCCACAGTGCCCCAAGTGCTGAGATCTTAATTCTGAGCTACCCTGCCTGACTTCTAGGCACCTCTGAGGTCACACCGAGTTCTGTTTGGAACAAGGTAAGCTGTGAAGTTATGAGAGCCACAGCAAGCCACATTAACAACGCCCACCGTCCACGGCAAAGCACATTGACAGACTCCCCTCACCCTTCTGAAGGGGGAGGTGAACGGCTGACAGTCCTAGCTCTGTGATTACGCAAAGTCGGAGAAGCTCTGAAAGCAAAAAGGTTTTGTGTAAGTTTGCAGCAAACTCATTTAGCGGCAAAAGCTGATGTGAGGCTATATTTATCCTGCTTTATTTTGAATATTCATATGTTTTGCTGCAAAAATATTAATGTGTTTGATTACAGAGTGCTGCCCTAGATGCCACCGGAGCTGTTAAACACAGGTCCCAGTGAGCCCAACATCTGCACAGGGCTGATTTCTGAAGCACCCAGGGGTTTTGATAAGGGATCATGGGCCAGTATCAAGCCCCCAACCCCCCCCCCCCCAATTTAGAGTTAAAGAAAAGATTAGAAGCAAGTAAGTGACTTGCTGATGGTCACACAGCTATAAATGGTTAGGGTCAGGCCTTTTGCTTCATGAGCTGTCGACACACTACAGCAGGCCTTATAAGAACATGGACAGTGCTGTTCTGGCTCCACTCCACCTGAGCCAGTCTTTAGGTACCAGCCACCATCCCTAAACTGCCAGGGTTGGAGGCTTCAGCCATCTTCCCTGACGTCAGTTCTAAAGGTCAGGTGTACCCGGGCTCTGCTTAGTGTAGCTATTTACAGCTACTATGTCATTCACAGATTTGCTCTACTCCTATTCAAACCCATTTCTGTTTCCAGGAAGTATCCTTTTGGGGTGATGAATGATTCTGTCCCTAACCTCCTGGGCTCCTGGAAACCTGGTCTTTTTTAGAGGTCTGTGGCTGTGAACGGAGGACAGTTTGCCAGGATGTGACTAGAATTTTGGAGGCTGAGGTGTTGAGTTATCTGGGTTGTAGTCCCCATTCCATCCCCAACTTTCTTTTCTGACTTTGATGAGTGCTTTCTGGGCTGTTGGTTAATTGCATTTTATTCTGTGGTTTTGGCATTGTGGGATCAGACAGCCAATGGTAGGGATCAGTTTGATTTTCTTCTGTCTGCACGGACTTGTGGTTCTTATTTTATTATGGTTTTTTTTTTTTTTTTTGAGACAAGAGTCTCACTATATAACCCTGGCTGTCTTGGGATTTACTGTGTAGACCAGGCTGGCCTTGAACTCACAAGAGACTTGCTTACCTTTGTCTCCCCAACTTTGGGATTAAAGGCATGCACACCATGCCCAGCTTGCATTGGCTTGGGCTTTTTAACTTAACTTTTAAAGCCTGCCCAAGGCTACTGAGCCATATGAGATTTAGAATGAACTTTTGAAACTTTCGTAGACCTGCATGTTCCGCTTTTGATATCTTGCTAGTTTGGAAGAAGAGCATTTCCAGTCACTACATGTATGTGCGTGCGTGTGTATTCTCATGTGTGCATTCTCATGTGTGCATGCATGTGATGACTTTAAAACACATACAATTGAGAAGTCAAGTATAAGACTTAAGAGTCTTGCTAAATGAAGGTAAAGAGATGAAAAGAAGGCTCTTGAATGTTCCACGATGGCCAAAAGTTCTCTGTGCTGTCTGAGGTCAAAGCGGTGACTCTTCCATAGTTATTTGGCTAGCGAGAGAGTGTGTCACAGTGTCCACTACCACCTCCAACCCCGTGTTTTTATACATAGTGTGCTCGTGTTGATTCTGTCACAAGGCTGACTTCATCGCTTACCAGCTGTGTGGCTGGGGTTGTGGTAGTTAACCTCTCCGGGCTGCCTGTTCATTCATAAAATGGAAATAATAACAGGACCTACTCAGGGGGTCACTATAAGGAGCAACTTGTAAATATTTTGCCACGCATGGAAACGCACAATGAACGTGCTCTGTAGGTGTGTTTGCCATGCGGTAGCCACTGGTGTTGTGCAGAAGGACCAGCCCGCAGTTCAGGCTCATGGTGCCGTGTCCTTTCTACCGCTGCTTCCCTAGAGACCTTGGTCTCTAGTAGGGTCCATCCATGCCTTCCGCACTGTAAAACTGCTGTCGTGGTGAATGTGTGTTGGAGCGAGTTGGGTTGGTCACCAACCATGTGCACCTCTTTCAAGTGGACTGATGCATTCTGGTGTCCCAGGTACACTTTGTTCCATTGACCCAATTTAGCTGGGCAGTGCTGCAGAGCACAGATGTGGTGTCCACGGGGCTTGACATGGTGGAGGGTTCTAGGGAGCACACTCACTACCTTACTGCGGCCGGTCTTGGGCTGGGCTCACATGAGTGCTAGGTGCCGAGCGTGCTCCCTAGGGATCCTTCCCACAGTGGTTCAGGGACAGTACTCCATGCTTGCCACATGTTAGCTTTGCTTAGCTCCTAGCTGGCCTGCAAGGGGGTGGGGTGTTAGTCTCATATTCCCGATGGCTTGGGAAAGCCAAGTGGTTAGAGGATTTGCCCATGGTGAGCAGGAAAGGATGCCAGGGCTGGTGCTTTAGTCTTCTGATTTCATCGCTCCTGGTCACTTCAGAGGCCAGTCAACTGCGCACACACATGGCACAGCGGACAAGTGTTTAGGGGCCCAGACCACAAAGATCCAGGAAACCTGGTGTCACATCTTACTGACAGAGCAACCGGCCTCTAGAGATAGAACCCTGTTATGCTGACTGGAAAACAGAAAAGCAGAGAAAGGGAGAGAAAAAGAAACGCGCTTTCAAAAATAAAAATTCCGAGTTGTTAATTCCATGCCAGCATAATCAGAAATTCCCCTTTCTACTGTTTCCCCTTAAAAGCCCCTGTGTCCTTATTATGCTAGCTCAGTCTGAAAAAACTATGCTTCGGTTTTGCCTATGCGAGGCTTAACATTGCAGCTGTGGGGAGGGGCTCCAGCCCTTTTTTTTGTTGGTATGGAAACTTTGGCTAAAATTCCCCGCTCCCCCCCCCCATATCCTGGTTTGAGTCTCCGTTCTGAGCTCACTTTCCACCCTGACCCTGAGACCCAATTTTCTTGAGTGTGCACAGGTTGTGTTCAGCATTACAACAGGAAGGATCCAAGTTAGGTACGAGAAGGAACGTCCTGGGGCAGCACAGCATTGCTGAGGAAATTACTAAAAGACCCGGTCACAGACATTTTGATGAAGGG
>OU015749.1:104308756-104324079 GCA_907169655.1 Acomys percivali | reverse complement strand
TTCTTTCTTTCTTTCTTTCTTTCTTTCTTTCTTTCTTTCTTTCTTTCCTCCCCCACCCCTCTTTATTTTGAGGCAGGGTTGGTTTTTAGTTTTTGTGTTTCCCCTTTAGCCCTCGCTGTCCTGAACTCACTCTGTAGACCTGGCTGGCCTCGAACTTAAAGATCCACCTGCCTCTGCCCCCACCCCACCCCCACCCCAACTAAATAAGTATCCTTGGATAAATTAGAAAAGAAATTTAGCCTAGTTTGCAAGGCTACAAGAGAGGCTCAGGAGAGTTTAAGTTTGGCCCCCTTGTGAGAAGGCTTTTGGGGGCTTTCATTCCCTTCCTGGGATAGAACACACCTACTCTACAGCCTGTTGCAAATTTAGCCTGAGATTTTTATGAGTTTCGGAGCAGAATAAACTTTCCCCTCTCTTGCTCTTTCCCCTTTCTGTTTGATTTCCACTTAAACGAAAATGTAAAAAACTCCAAAGGAAATGCAAGGCAAACAACAGCCAAACTCCCTCTGCCCAAAGAAGTTAGACTAGTGAGATGAAAATTGTAGCATTGTTCCCCTCATTGCCACCAGCCTCCTCACCTCCAAGGAGCAGGGAGCAGCCAGCAGCCCCATTCTGGACTTCTGGAGGCTTAATGGCCAGCATGTGTAGGTATGGGGCTCACCATATATATAGTACCAGGCGTGTGGGCGCACTGGTGGGGAATCTGAAAAAACATCATTTGGCATTTCTCGGTTTATTTTAGTCTTACAACCTTTAACGCCAGACACATAGCTGCGTTCCCACTTAATGTAACTATACATTGATTGCTTTTAATTAGTGTTGGATCTTTCTTGGTGTTTCACAGCTTGGGATATATAAAAAGTCTGACTTAAATTAAAAGAAGAAGAAAAAAGAGGCAGCTAACTCTTTGGCAGTCTCTTGAGTCTTAACAGAAGCCAGCACCGGAGTGTGCAGAGCCCTAACCTCCTTACCTCTTCTTGTCTTGAGTTGTGTGGGCAGTGGAGCAAGGGCAGAGGGCAGAGGGCATTTCCTCTTCAGAACTTAATTAAGCACCTGTATTGAAAAGGAGGAGGGGAAGAGCCCCATCTTCACAGCATAGCCTATTGATGATCCGTCATGCCAGAGAAATGGGGTCCTGGCCAGAAGAAGGGCGTGGGGACCTACTCTCTCAACACTTAGGGGCTGCTATGGCTCATTTGTGGTTTCTGAGGCGGGATTCTCCATGTTTGCTTGCAAGCCTCTGTGGCCCTGGCGAATTCTACAGTAAATATTTCAGACATCCCCAGCCCCGCTTCCCTCTCCCTGCAGTAAATTACATATTAAAGTAACCTGGTAACTGAGCACTGGTTGCTGTGAGATAAGGGCTGGGAAATCAATATGTTTGCCATGTGGCTGCTTGTTTATGACACCTGCCTCTGGAACAGTTGAGCAATGTTCTGTTTGTTAAGGCTGCATTTCAGAAGCCGGCATCCTCCTAAAACACCCGAGATCTTAACGGGGAGAGAGAGAGAGGTGCTGCACAGATATCGATTTTAGTTTTTCCAAGAGTGGAATGACGCTTGGAAACAGTGCTCACAGCCCATGAACCCTCCCTTCCCCCTTCTGCATCATCAATACAAGGTGGGGGGGTGGATCCTGTCTCCCGTGTATGTGTGTGTAAAGGCTATTTGTATATAAGCATTTTATAATGATACAATGTGGTCAGTTAGCAGAAGGCGTACAGTGGGAGTACAGGTGTTGCTTTGATTTCTCTTTTCCACTTCTCTTACCTCCAATCCCCTGGTCTTCCCTGTTTTAAAAAAGAAAATTGCAGCCCCGGTGGTGATGGTATTGCCAAGGCCAAGGCTAGTGGATCTCTGAGTTCAGTGCCATCCTGGTCTACAGAGTGAGCTCAAGGAGAGCCAGGGCTACACAGAGAAACTCGGTCTCAAAAAAAAAAAAAGAAAAACAAACAAACAAACAAACAAAAGCAACAAGTGAACAGGACTGTTGGGCATACCAACCTGTTGCTGGTTTTTTTCTTTTCCTTCCTTTCTCCTCTTCCTCCTCCTTCTCCCCCTCCTCCTCCCCCTCCCCTCCCCTTCCCCTCCTACCTCCCCCTCCCCCTTCCCCTCCTTCCCTCCTCCTCCTCCTCTTCTTCTTTCTCTTCCCCCACCCCTTCTCTCTCTCTCTGAGTCAGGGTCTCATGGAGGCCATACTGGTCTCAAATTCAATATGTATACGATGGATGGACTTGAACTCCCGATCCTCCTGCTTCTACTCACCCAACGCTTAGATTATAGGGTGCACCACCATGTCTAATTTATGTGGTGCTGGGGATTGAACCCTCATGAATTCTAGACAAACATCCCACTTTAACTCAGCCAAATTCCAAGTCCCCTCTCCATTGCTCCCCCACTTTCTCCTCCATTCCTCCCCGACCCCCAACCCCCAGCATTGAGACAGGATCTCACCATGTTGTAATCCTGGTTGTCCTGGAACTCACTATGTAGTCCATACTGGCCTCAAACTCACAGAGATCCTCCTGCCTCTACCTTTAGAGTACTGTGATTAAAGGCGTACCCTTCCTGCCACACCCAGCTCTGGTGGGTTTTAACAGCGATAAGAAAGACGAGGTTTGTGACCAAACCTACTGATGGGAAATGCGGTTTTTTGTTTGTTTGTTTGCTTGCTTGCTTGGTTTTTGAAATAAAGTCTTGCTGTATGGCTATGGCTAGCCTGGAAGTTGTGTAGTCTAGGCTGGCCCTAAACACCTCAATTTTACTGTAATCCTCCTGCCTCAACCTTCTTAAATCCGAGATTACAAGAGTGAGCTACCATGCCCCCACCAGGCAAGGCTTCTTAAAGCCATTGAATAAGGAAACACTTCAAGTGAGCAAAAAATTAGTGTGAGTGTGTATGCATGGGTGTGCATGTGCTGGAAGGTAAGGGTGCCTGAGGCTGGCACCTTAGGAGAGAGAAAGATGGCAGCCTGGGTCCTCGCCACTTTGCCCTCCATTTTGTAAAAGAGGAGCATCATTATACCGCGCCGTCTTCATCACAGTGACTCAGTAGAAACAAATGTGTTTGAACTTAGTGCTCAGGAGTCCTGGATGCCAGGCATAAAACCCGTGTTGTGTTGGCATGCCTGGGTGTGTCTGCAGCACACACCCCACGGTGTTCTGTATCTTCTAAGGAGCATGCAGCTTTCTGTGTTTTGTCGCTCTAATGAACACACAGCCCTCTCGGCGTTGCTTTGCCAAAAGGTGAGTAAAAAGCTTAAAAGGGAACGTGACCTCCTCACAGAGCACCCTAGAGGCAGCAGCAGCTCAGGCAGATGCCCTGGGTATGCAGTCTTGTGGACAGGGGACACGATCTTCTAATGACACTGATGTATTCTGAGGTCTCATGGTTGTGTTGGTGTGTTTCTAAATCCAGATTGGCAGGCTCTCCTTAATCAATAGTGGCAAAATGTCTCTTTTCTTTCTACTTTTCATGTGCCGGTAAATGGCTTATCCAATCATCTCTGCTTACCCCAGAGTCCAAGATGACACTTAAAATAGGATGGAGGTGACTTAAGGTAGGAGAGCTTGGTGGCTTGAGCAGCAAGCAGCCGGGGCTGCACAGCTGGGGAGCCAGGAATTAAAGGAAACTCCTTTCCCCTCACTGTTGCTCACATCCCTGGTCCTTTGTAAGATAATAGGCATGGCAATTGACTTATTTTGAGACTACTAGCATCTACTTAATATTTTGTCTCTGTTTTGTAGATTTTGCCTAACTGGATGACAAAGGTGTTTAAAGTAAGGTGGGCTGAACAAGGGTCGCACACTCCATCTCAGGGCACTGTAGTCCTACAGTGATGTGGGAGTGTTGGGGTGTCGGCAAGCTGGCCCTTTTCTTCATGAATTTACTCAGGAAATGCTGGAAACAGGTGGAGCCCAGTGCGGATCCTGTTCTTTAGGTGTTTGGGGGAGATTGGGAATTCCTGAGAACCGAGAGTACGTTCTTTCTCTGTTGGGGGGGGCGGGGGCGGGGTGGGGGTCGAACCCAGGGCTTCAGGCATCCAATGCAAACACCTTTTTTGTGTTTGATGTATCCAATGCATACATCCCAAGCCCACACTGACCTTTCTGATGGACCCTTTTATGAGATGTGACACACTGTGCTTCGTGGAATTATTAACATTTCATGAACCCGGGATAATGGTCAACTCAGAGGGAGGCCAGATGATGCCACACTCATTGTTCTCAGAAGGGCTGCCTTGGGAGCCTAGACAGAGCCAGGAGGGTGGGCCACCCCAGAGTCCCTTTTAATGATATACTCACACATGGGTCTGCATTTCAGGGATGCGGGGGACACCACCAACAAGAAACACTATGAATTGGGGTGTTTTTGTGGTGACGGTGGTAGTGCTGCTGGTGGTTTGGGTCTTGGATTATCTCCTGTGCTGGGATTTGGAACACTTGGCTATGACCTAGCCCTCCCTACCTCCTCCTGCTCACCCATGATACTTTGTTGGCAAGTCTAAGATTGACTGGTTCATCTGTTTAACCAAATTTATTTTAGAGGTGTGACAGAAATCTGTGTGCTTGCTTGAACGGAGCAACACCGAGCTACACGATTCCAAACTTTGGAGTCAAGATGGGGTTTCAGCCAAGAGCTTGGCTACTGTTGAAACTGCATCCTGTACCATCTTTCAAGTCTCTTAACATCAGACTCTGCTTGAATGAGTCTTGCCCCCTCCCCCCATGAGAAGGGCACGATACTGCCTAATTGGTGAGGTCACATATGCATGGGCTGGGTGGATAGCTCATCGATGATCAAGAGCACTTATTACTACCTAGAGCAGTTCCTAGCACCCACACCAGGCAGCTTACAATTGCCTGCAGCTCTAGTTTCATGAGATCCAATGCCCTCTGGCCTCCACAGGCACCAGGACCACATGTGCTACATTAAAAACTCATGCAAGAGCACGTGTGTTGCGAGCACATATACAAATAAGTAAACAAACGTCAAAAAAAAAAAGTGTGTGTGTATATTCCTCACTGTTACTGTAGTACATGGTGTTAGTTTTCCAAATCTTATCCTGACAGTAGAAATTCTGAATTTATTTCTTTGTATTTTTCATGCTGTGGCACAAGTGGAGATATATCTATTTATTTGTTTCTTCGGATATATATTGTGTGCTTGTGTGTGAATATGTATATGTATTCTGCTAATGAAGAAGGAATTGCTGATGCCCCTGGAAGGGAGGAACAAGGTAAGGCTTTCCCTCATGTAAAAGCTTTTTCTTCATGAACCGGGTGATGCTCTACTAACCAGAAGTCCCTACCCACAGCCTCAGCATTGAAGGCCGCTAGCTGTCTGGTGGGATGGTCCTCCTCTGAGTTCTAGCATTGGTAGTGAATTCAAAGCAAAGGCTAGGACTGTCCCACTCACCAGCCTCTAAGACAAGACCCCTGCTACTCCACCCTGTGGACTCTTGTGGCTTTTCTTTTCAAAGGAAAAGAAAAATCCTTAAACCCTACTTGGAGGAGGCGTTTTTTTTTTTTCCCCCTCCTTGGCTGGAAGGCACCTGGGGAGCCGGTGGCAGCTTTGGGTTGTTTTGGTCTTGAAGCTGCTATTCCTAATGTGTGCTTGGCTTTTTTATGCGCGGACTGTTGCCCTCCAGCTCCTGGGCAAATTCCTCACTCCTGGGTTTTCAGGAGAAAGGTTTGTCATTCGTCATCACCCTTCTCATCCATCACAGCAACCAGGAGGCACTGCCTACGCCAGTGGGTAGGTGAGGGAAAAGGTTATATGTAGTTTTTCTTTCTTCCACATACAGCTCTGTCCCACCAGTCTCTGCCCCCCCCCACAGGGCCCCCCTTTTCTTACGGAGGAGTGCACAGGCCTGCGTTTAGTGGATCCTTGTGGTGTGTGTAGGCAGAGGGCGTGTGTTTTGCTGATAGCCCTGGTTGGTCTTGTCATCCCCGTGGTGTGGTTGAGTAAGAGGTAAACAGCCATTTAATTATTTATTGGGTGCCTGGAGGATTTTATAGGCGGGAAAGCTTTAGGGCAATTGAAGGAAAAAAGGGCCGGGCCTGGAGCTTCTTGTGTGGCTCCCTCTTTGAGATGGACACTTTCAAAAAATAGATTCATCTTTTAAAAAATGATTTGTGTGCAAATTTCTGTATATGCACAGGCATATGGGCGCCTACAGAAGCCAGAACATGGTGTCAGATCTCCTGGAGCTCAAGTTACAGGGAAAAACTGTCTGACATGAGTGCTGGGGGGAACTCAGGTCCTTTGCAAGAGCAGCAGGCACTCTTAACCCCTAAGCCAGCTCTTCAGTTCAGGCTTGGTGCTTTTCACTCATGTTGGCATGCCAGGCACCTATCGCTCCTTCCTTGTTGACCAATCCCACCCATAGTAGGCATTCTGCCTGCTGTTGGGTCTTGCTTTTTCCCATGGCTGGAGTTATTAAAAGTATGTGTGACATGCTGAAACCAGAGGTCGTCAGATGGCACTTTATTGCATTGATCATTATTTTTACTCTGAAGCAGAGCACTGTTGTTATTGATGGTTAGAGGCTGGGGCTAAGAGGCCTGGAAGTCATTGAGAGCCTACTCCCATATTGTGGGAGGCAGGGATGAGAGTGGAGATGCTGCGGAGTGGAGGCTCAGCTAGGGACAGTTTACCTAATGGGGGTAAGAGGAGTGAGGAATGCTTTGAGAGTAGATGTTGCCAGACTTGGCCATTGCCTGAACAATCTGCCAAATTGCTTTCTCTTTAAAAAAAAAAAAGAAAAGAAAAGAAAAGAAAAAAAGAAAGGAAAGGAAAAAAAATTCCTTTTTTTAGTCTAGGGCTAAAGACGTTTGGGTGGCTGCTTTCTTCATGTTGGGCACAAGAGGCTTAACCTGCAAGTGTGTTTTGGTGACCACATGTGACAGCTGGTGCAGCCTTTCTTCTCTTTGCTTTCTCTAAACCTTCCAGGGAGTGAGGCCCCTATCTCTTGGGGGGATTAACTCCTTGTGGCTCCAGGGTCGTTGGTACTCCCCCACCCGCATGCATCTGTATCTAACCCTCCCTGCAAACAGGATGTTTTCTCTGCCTCTTATCAGATGGCAAGGGGGAGATGCGTGCTGGAGATAGAGGTAACGATTAACTCATCTTGAATTCCTTTCACGAGCTGAGGCCCCAGACCAACTTAACCACTGAGCACAGGGAGGTTTTGACGGGAACAAACCAGATTGGGCCCTCTGTCTTGAAAGGAGGTGTAGGGGCCTGGCGATGGGGTTGCCTGCTCAGGCAGGAGCCTATCCCCCCCACCCCACCCGAACCCCCAGCTCAGCAAAGTCAAAGAGAAATTGACAAGCTATTCTTTCCTGTATGGGGGCTAAATAATCGAATTTGTGGCTTAACCACTCTGGTTTCTTTATTTTTCTCAAACCGCCCCCCCCCCCCCCCCCGGCTTCTTCTTAAAACTACCATTAGGGCTAAAGGGTCCGATTTGTGCTTGTTTTTGAAGAGGCAGAAGGAAAGAGATGGGAACCCATTTAGGTACCTGCGCAGCATTTTTAAAGTGCTGCATTTGGGGTGCATAGAAGTTTAAATTTGTTTGTTTTATTCCAGGGTGAGCATTTGCAGAAAACCTGTGCAACTAACTACATTCTGTTTTCCAATCTCCTGGAAGTTCCTACTTGGGAGGCAGAAAGGACAGGAGCAGAACCAGGGACTGGTCTGACATTTTTTTTTTTTTTTTTAAACAAGTAGACACCAAGCGTGTGTGAGCCTGCAGACATGGGCTGCTAGGCTGGGAAGGACCCACATACCTGGAGAAACATGTCAGCTCTCACGTCTGGTCCCCAGGATTTAAGCAGTTCTTATTCCTTGGGGTCAAGCCATTTCTACCCCATCACCACTCCCTGGGAGAGAAAGGTGGTTCAGAGCTGCTGGCCCTTGGCACTGAGTTCTGTGCATACTCCCTTCCGTTGAATGTCAGTGCATTCTTCAGTTATGGCTGAAGCCACAGACAAAGGTGTGCCTCTGCTCATCTGGACCTCACACTGGTCTCAATCATGCTGAATGACAAGAAAACATCACAAGAGAGTTTGTTATTGCAGGCTCCCCTGAGATCAAGGCTGGCTACCGCTCTGGCTCTGAAAGGCACACTTCCGGCCTGTAGCCTATTTGCAGGGCAGGGTAGCGTTCTAACCCAGATTGTAGCCATCTACCTGCACAGGGAAGAAACATTTGGAAAAAAAAAAAAAGCTAAGACGTGTTGGTGAATTTGGCACCTGCAAGGTGAACATAGCAGCGTGGGTAGAAGGTTCCTTCTGTTTATCAGCCTTAGCTTAATCTTGCTATCTGAATGTATTTTAGATACTTAAAAGCATGTGAGGTAAGACTGGCCGGTTAGCCCAAAACTCGCTGAGTTAATTCTCTGAGGTTGAAACCTTGGGTGGGGCTGTACTTTGGGTGGAGGTTGTTTGAAAAAAAAAGGGGGGGGGGGGTAGTGTGGGAAGTCTGTCAGTTTCAATTAAGGCTGAGATCTGGCTTGGCTCTGGACTCCTTGTTTGTTTATAAACTGTGCTTAGGTGAGTTTTTCCCCCCACTCTCCCTCCCTTGCCATCTCTCTTCCTCCCCTTATCCTAACAGTCTCCTAGGTAAACTTAGAAGGAAGACAAATACTTCTCCAACTGTCACCGAGGGTGCCATAAAAGAGACATTTGGACAGTGGTTCTTCAGGGACTCTTGCCTTTGCTCAGTGCTAACACAAAGGGATCGGGGTAGCCCCATCACCAGGGGGGAAGACGGTTTTTCTTCATTTAGCTTTTAATTGCTTTCTTTCACTTTTATGTATAAAAGATTGTCCATTTAATTAACTCAAGAATGCAATTTCAAAACCACTAATGCTTTACACATGATAGCTTTTAAAATAAAAGTAGCGTTCTAATATTGCATAATGTTTTCCTCTTCCAATGCTGCCCACCCCCACCCCAACCCTCCACCCCCCAGACTCCACCCCTCCTGCCTGTATTAACCTTTAACTGTGCAGGACTGCTAGAAGAAAATGCTGCTCCTTCCCGGGATGTCTTCCCACCTTCTCCTTTGCTGAGCTGAATCTCTGGCGGCGCCTGCCCGTTCTGAAGTGCTTTGTCACGTCTGTGAGTGTGTGTGTGTGTGTGTGTGTGTGTGTGTGTGTGTGGGTACTTTGTATCTATCTTCCAGGTGGCCCATTCCACATTGCAATTTGTCATCTTTGGGGTTCACTCTGACTCCTATTCCTCCTCCTGCCTTTTAAGAAACATCACTGTTCTGAAATGTCTATGGAAAAATTAAAAATGAAAACGCCAATGTATTTCTTGTTTCTTAGAAGAAGATGGTAAATTGACACGTGGGGTGTCTCCGATTCCACCCACTCCTCATTAAAGTAAAAAAAAAAAAGTTCTGCATTTTTATTTATTTGTCCGTGTACATGTGGGTAGGTAAGTGCACATGCTATATCGCCACCGTGGAAGCCCAAGGATCAAAATTTCAGGTTGTTGGGCTTGGTGGCTTGGCTGCAGGTGTCTTTACCTCCGGAGCCATCTCATCTTGGCCAGCTCTCTTCTCCTCTTTTCTGATGGGTAAGAGGTCAGGTTCTTTCTTATCTCTCATTAGTCCCTTATCACTTCAAAAACTGTTGTGAATGTCTCAAGCCCTAGGCATTTAAAAAAAAAAAAACCACAAATTTTCATTAGTTTTTAGTCATTGTCCTTGTAAGTTCTACCTGGAACCTCTTCTTCTCTCCTTCTTTCCTTCCTTCTTTTCTCCTCCTTGTCCCCTTTTTAGGCAAGATTTCACTCTGTGGCCCAGTCTGGCCTGGAACTTATATAGACCAGAGTCTGCAAACCTTCCTTCCCAGAATCCTCCCCTCCTCACCCCCCCACCCCGCCCCGCTCCCTGACCGCCAAGTGCAAGGATCACAGGTGGGTGCCACCGTGCCTACCTCCTCTGATCTTAACAGTTTTGAGCTTTGTCATGAAGCTTAGCCCAGTCCTCCTACCTCTGCCCTCAGTTAACTGTTGCATCTTGCAGCCAGATGTGGAAGGCTAAGGGTGCAGAAGGGATGGACTCTTGGACTTGTTGTCGTGATCCCAGGTCCTGAAGTGTCCACTGCGGCCTTTTTTTTTTTTTTTTTAATGAGATATAAACCAGTAGAGTCTCTGAGAGGTCATGCTCCCTGTCTTCCAGGGTTCAGGTGGGATCCTGTCAGCTGATGGGGGCAAGCGCCGGCTAGGGCACTCACCGAACACAACGAACCCACCCTTGTCTCCAGCAGCTGCTGTTTGCCTCGATGACACCAAGTGAAGAACCTCCTAGACCTAAAGACGCACTGTGAACCCTTTTGTATCTAGGGCTGGGTTAATTCTTGAAGTCTCAGGCAGACCCTGTTTTCCTGTGTTCTGTTCCCCCTGACTGCAGAGAGTGGGAGCCGCTTTGCCAAGATCCCCTTTTCCTTTATGATGCCTTTTCTCTAAAGAGCATTGCATTTCCAGCCAACCAGCGTGGTCCTCTTGCTGTGTTTCCGCAAGAAGACCAGTTGGGCAGCTAGTAGCTGTTACTACACAGTTATTTTTTTTCCCCACCAGGGTACGTGCCTTGCAAACACTGCCTTGCCCTGAACTAGGAGGTGTGGATGCACATGTGCCTTGGGAGAGTCCTGTGCTCTGGATCTTTTTGCTGTAGTGGGAGAAAGGACCCTGGACAAATGTTCTCTGATGGTGGAATAGGACTATGTTTGGGGTAAGGTGGGGTGATGGTGGCTAGAGGCGACCTACCCTTAACAGCATATTTTTGTTGTTGTCGTCCATTCTTGTGGGGAGTGGGGCTTTCAAATTAACCTAGGGTGAATACAGTGAGAGCTTTGAACTGCTGGCTCCATGGGTTCCCATAGTGAGATCTCCTTCTACCTTGCATGCTTGTTTTTTACTGCTGTTGCTGGTTTGTCCTTAGCAAATGATCGTTGCAAAAAAAAAAGGGGGGGGGCGGTGGTTGTTGTCTGTGACAGAGAGGCTGATGGGAACCATGCGGCTTGGTCATTCATCAGTTCCTGGGTTTATTCGTTGAACTATTTAAGCCTGGATATGTAAGGCAGCAGCCCCAGATGGACTCTTTGGTGCCAGCTTTAGCTCTGAGACCCCAGGCTTTGACAGAGAGGACACAGAGAGCGGCTGAATGTGCAATACCTTCCCTGCCGTTAGCAAGCTATTCCTGAGACTTGTGGCTTGGGACATAGAACACCCACCATCTCCAACTTCTTAGGCGTCTTTCTTCTTCTTTTTTTCAAGTACAATGTGGATATGTAAGCTAACATCTCTGGCTGCTGTGGTGGCTACGGTATCTGATTTTTATAGAATTGATGGCCCTACACTTATCCACAAGGTCTCTGTCTTGCTCTGTGCCCTTTTATTTTGGAGGGAGTTCACTTAACTATCGTGGTGACATTTGGCCCTCCTCCTGAGATACATAAGCCATCAGGACATGGCCAGCGGGGTTTGATGGCTCCAGCGGGGGTACATGGCAGAGGTGGCTCCTTTCTAACTTAGATCTTGGGAGGCAGCTACCTACAGCCCCTGAGCTGAACGATGAGGCATATGGCTTCATTAGGTCTCTAGGACAGGCCTTGACACCCTGGTGTGACAAATGAGAAACTTCATTTCTACTGGTGAGAAGTTCAAAGTGGTCAGATATTTAGCTTACGCTTTGAAGCTGGTATCTGGGATTGAGACTTGGGTTTTTCTGATTGCTTCGTCTGTTCATGAAATGCTTGCTTGTATTCTCTCTGTTGGTGTTGAGATGGGCAGACTGAAGTCCAAAGCAGAGCTGTCTTTATCATCAAATTGTGATTCTTTCCCCTTGTTGGTGGCAGTGGGGTGCAGACTAGATACAGCTTACTGCCACTAAGTAGCAGCCCAAGGCACCCTTTTTAGAAATCTCTGTTAATCCGGATTCTTAACTTTTCCTGCAGAAAAAAAAAGAAATCACAGAATGAATCGGAACTGGAGTTTATTAAGAACACATTTTAAGGGCTAGAGAGAGAGGGCTCAGTGGTTAAGAGCACTGACTGCTCTTCCAGAGGTCCTGAGTTCAATTCCCAGCCACCACATGGTGGCTCACAACCATCTGTAATGTGATCTGATGCCCTCTTCTGGTCTGCAGAGGTACAATCAGGCAGGGTATTGTATACATAATAAATAAATAAATCTTAAAACACACACACACACACACATTTTAAGAGAGACTTAGGTATGGAGAGGTCCATTTAAATGTTTTAGTAGCAGCAATGGCTTCTTTTGAAATTACATTGTTTTTGAGGACTCTCCACCCCTCACCTTTGGAAGTGAGATTGTAAAATGGTCTCTGAGGCACACTGGTTAAGATTACAGTGGCCAGGGTAAAACCATAGTCACAGAGCTGTGTGAAGGAGGCCAGACATGCCTTTTACTGTAAGTGAATTTCATATTATTGTTTGTCAAAATTCCCAGAAAATGCCAAATTTATAGCTGGGCATGGAGAAAAGCCATACTTGATTACTGGGCCTGAAACATGTCTATTACTATTTTAAAATTTGCATTTGGAATATCACCATATAAAAGCGATGCTGGGAGATGGAGATGACCTAGCCCTTGAGAACACTTACTGCTCTAGCAGGTGACTGCAGTTCAGCTCCTAGCCCTTACACTGGGTAGCTCACAACTGCCTATAACTTCCATCTTCAAGGGATCTGGCACCCTCTCCTGGCTTCTACAGGCATCTACACACACACACACACACACACACACACACACACACACACACACACTCTCACTCACTGTTGGGGGGAGACCCCCCACTCCACAAACAAACAAACAAATAAATACATAAATAAGAGCCTGGTGAGATGGCTCAGTGGTTGATAGCACTTCAGTTCCCAGTAGCCACATAATGGCTCACAGCTGTCTGCAACCACAATTCCAAAGAATCTGACATCTTCTGGCTTTCATGGGCACTAGATGTGTTCATGATATATAGGCCTATACCTGTACAGGCAAAACACTCATGCACATAAAAATATATAGTAATAATAATAATAACAATAATAACAACAATAACAATAATAATAGAATCTTGTCTTAGGTAGACAACCTTCACAGCAAATTTTGTTAATTGTGCTCAAATCCTTCACTCTTAGCTAGGAAGATATTTTTACCAGACTCTGAGCTATTTCTTTTTCCTTGTCCCCTTAACTCCTCATCTTTGTATCCTTTTTCACTTAGCTTCATCAGTGGGCCTGTCCCACTACTGGTGTGGGAGGACAACAGACATCGTCCTAACCCATGACCAGCTTAATTTAGCACTTTGAAGGATGGGCTCAGGTAGAGGAAGTAGAAGAGATTGAGCGACTCCGCATCCTTGGCATGCCTGTTTTCTCCTTCAGTAGAGTTCCTTGGTCCTGCCAGTAGATTCCCATCTAGTGTGACAGGCATCCAAAGAACCTTGTTCTTTGACTCACAGGTTTCTTTTGCTTGGTGAAAAATGGCTTTCTAGAAGTCATGGCTGTCCTGCGGTGAGGTCGGACTCTTGTGCTTTGAGGTGTGACACCATTGGCTTAGCCAGGTCTTTGGCTAGGTCAGATATGTCTGTGTCTCTCTGGCATATCTCTGAGTCTCTGACCCAGCCCCATCCCTCATGACTAGTGACACTCATTTAGAGAGACTGTGGGCTTGGGGATTATGGCGTTGCCTGAGGCCAGGGTTGGGGAGCACAGGCATACCCAGATGGTTTGCATAGTTTGTCCGTGGCCCTGATTAGGAATGTGTTCCCTCAGGATGGATTATGGCCTAGAAGTGAGCCTGAGATGAACATCCTCCCTCGCCCAAGACTGTTTCACATTGGAATAGCATGGGCATGGTTTGAGAGAACAGCTTAGGAGTAGGGGAGAGAGTGAGGGCATAGTAGGTGGGCGGGGGGAGGCATAAGGACTGGCTTCTGAGACACAGCTATCCAAGGCCTGTGTCTGCCACTGGTTTTAGCAGAAAACAGGCCTCACAAAGATGGTGCACTGTGAGCTGGGCTGCTCCTCTCGGGGAGTGGCGGTGGTGCTCAGGCAGTGTGATGTGCTGGAGAAGGAGGAGGAGAAGGGGGGGGGGGGGGAATGAATATGTAATTGCGTAAGGGCCATACATAAACACTTTAAAAAAAAAAAGATCATTTCAGGGAGGTGGACTCTCAGAAAACAGGGTCACGATGAGTGTGGGGGAATTATGGAGGGTATGTGTAAATGCAGGAGAGGTACTTTGGGCTCTTCGTAGGGACCTCTTAATGCCATGGAAAACTAGACTCTCTCTGGCTGGCTTTTTTTTTTCTCCTTTTTTTCTTTTCCTCTGAGAAGGAATCAGGCTTTCTCAGTGATTCTGAGGTACAAGGTGGGTTATAGAATGGTCCTGTGGGACAACCTGCACACATACCCCAAAACACGAGGAGCTTCCACGGTTTTCATCTCACCTGGATATCATTCTCTCTTACAGGGGATTCAGGGAATATTCTGGAGCTGGCAGGGTCTGGGCCAGCAAACTTTTCGAGCTTTTGTACAAGTCTCATTGAAAAGAGTGTATAGAGATGCCGCGGCTGCGGTGTTGATTTCGCTGACACAGATCCTAAGCAAGGAGAGAGGGAGAGGCCACAGGCATGGGAAGGGGCGGCAGCCTTTCTTTTTTTCTTCTTGATACCTTCATGTCTTGATGCTCCAGTGTGCCAAGGAGAGGGGAGATGCAAACAATTCCAATTGCCTCCAGGACGCAGCATCTAATCTAAACATGATTAAGCTGATTTGATTTTATAGATTGGAATTTCTAAGTGATAGAAACGGATGAGGTTAATGTGAAATATTTACTTAATAAAAAGCCTCATTACCTGATGCTGAAGGGTACGGGGATAGAGATTCTTGGTAACATGTTTGATCTTTTGGAAATGAAGTTGGATTCAAGTTTTCTTGGTAAAAACTGAATTCTGTGATCTTGTTTTTACACATGCTGTGCTTAAATATTAACACCAATTGAGCAAATTGCCTTTTAACTGCCTTTATTTGCTTTCATTAACAGTATAATTTAAAAGCTCAAGAATTTGCATGGAACCTGTTGTGCATGTTATGTGGGGGGGGGAACTATTCATAAATTAATTAATTGTGAGAACATTTTCTTTTAAGGGAGGTCACCAGACACTAGGCCAGTTTCTGAAAAGCAGTGACGTGTGTTTTGCTATTTTGTGGAGACATCATGTACTTTTGGCTTAGAGATCTGGGGTATGAGTGGTGTGTGTGTGTGTGTGTGTGTGTGTGT
>OU015749.1:104258961-104308746 GCA_907169655.1 Acomys percivali | reverse complement strand
GGAGACACATTCTTCCTCCCCCACCCCGACCCCTACAGAGATCCTAGACCCTCTTCAAGAAAGAATTTCTTGTTTTCATCCGTCAGATGTGTGTTATTTTGGGGGGAAGGCTCATGCCAGAAATACTTCTGTAGTATAACCCTTCTTATTTGGAGGCTACTCGCCATCTCTTGTCTTTGGGTTCCCCACCATCTCTTATCAGGCACGTCTCTTACCCAGTTGATTCCCCACCATTTCTATCAGCTATGTGCCTTAGCCATTGGTAAGTCACTAAGTTGCTAGGCAGATCAGTCATCCATCCTTTTCTCCTGTTCTCTCTTCTTCAGAAGCCAACACTGCAGGTATTTGGCCATGAGTTAGTTGTGGGAAGGAGGAAGGAATAGTACCAGGCAAGAGAGGATCCTAGAGTGGTTGTTCTCAGCGCCGATGCCTGACCCCACCTAAGAACCCTGTCATCATGATCACTTGCCAAAGGTGAGTGAGTTCAACAGTTCATCTTGGATACCTACCATGTATTTTGCCTGGAGTTTGGCCATGGGGACGCGAGAGTCAAGAGTCTTCAATTCTGTCAAGCTGTTGTTTGGTTTGGACCTTAGAAAAATTGTTCATGAAGAAAGGGGAGGTTAATTACAGACATTCTGCAAATGGTCCTTGTCATTCATTTTTGCCACCCGTTTTGTCCTTTCTTTCTTCGTGGCACAGCTATTCCCAAAGTTGACTCTATGGCAGATACAAAGGTAGCCATGGTGGCTAGATAGATACACAGTTTGTCTTGAGCTGAAGCTTGGCTTTCATTCTTCTGTCTATGTGTGAATCCGTCCGTTCATTCATTTAGCCAGCCATTAGCAAAAAAACAAAAACAAAAACAAAAACAAAAAACTGCAATTAATAGTAGCTAGATTAAACAGATTTCACATACATGGGAATAGTAGACTCTTATTTTCTCCTTGTTAGAAAGCTGAATTATTAATTAATCGTATGAACAAGTATGGAGATTAAAATCACTGTTACACGTATGTGTGTGAATGTACATGACATCTGTATATGAGTGTGGGTGCACATGGATTCCTGTCCATGTGTGGGTGCCACAGAAGCCAAGCAGCAGTCAGAGGGCAGCCTGTGGAAATCCACCATGAGTTGTGGGGATTGAAATCAGGTCATCAAAATTTGGTGACAAGCCCTTTTATTATCCACCGAGACATCTGCCTGCTCCTCTTTGCTTTTCAGACAGACTTTTGGGTACTCCAGGATGGCCTCACTATGTACCCAAAGCTCGCCTTGAGTTCCGAATTCCTTCTTTTACCTCCTGAGTGCTAGGATGACAGAGATGTGTGCCACCATGCCCAGCTAGTACTATTTTTATCTCCTATAGTATATGTTCAGAAAAATACGTCACATTTTCATTCTATTCACAAGTAAGTAAATTTAAAATTACCTGGATTCTGGGAGCAGAGTGTCTCTGATGCCTGTCTACCATAAATCAAGGGGCCCAGGAGTGCTTTTTGGAAGACAGAATAATGGGCAAGGATTGGAGGGTGTATATCCCCAGCACTCAGAAAAAAAGATAAGTTCAAAGCTAGCATGGGCTACTAAGCCAGCCTTGACTACTCATAAGGCCTGTCTCTAACCGGAAACATCAGAGGTAGACACGTTATTTTGGGTTACACAGCATGAAAGGAAAGCCATCTGGTTGGCTAGAGATAGGGTGTTTTGGGGTACTTGGATAATCGTCTTTGATTTTCAAATTAAAAAGTTACTTGTTTGTTTATTTATCTATAGAAGTGATTTCATTCTTAGCTCAGGCTGCCTTCAAACTCAGGACTCATCTTCTTTGAGGTCCAAGTGCTGGAGTTCCAGACCTGAGACACCACACCTAGTTTTGGCTTAGTTTTTAGTAGACCTGTTGGTTGTCTGGACCATCTTTTACATTTCTTGTAGTTCCCTTATGTGGTCGACCCACAGATCCTTGGTGGTGGGGCTGACTGTGGCTCTGTGGTGGGAGCCTGAAGTGATCTCAGCCACAGTGCTGTTGAGTTTGCTTTGGTTCTTATCAGAGTTCTTTCTAGAGACAGAGCATACTTTCTAATATGTGGGGCAGAGGTTGGGGCAGAAATCAATGTGTCCCTGGGACATTCCAGGCCAGAGATCTCTTTCATCAAGGTTCTGTAGATGTCTCTGTGCAGACTGGACAGGCTCTCGGGACCCAGAAACACAGCTTTCAGGGGTAGTGATTCCCCCTTTTGATCCCCCTTTCTTTTGTTTGGTGGGAGGTAGGGAAGCAGGTTGTGTGGGAAGAACTTCTGCGTTGCTCAGCTTTTTCACACCCCTTTGACTCTTCTTCCCCCACCTGAGCTCTGACGCTTTTATTCCCACCCCTGGGAAACCCCCTCTCTTGTGGTGAACAGAGCCATTACTTTTATACACGGAAGAGGGAGAGGGTAGTAGGGACAGTGGGCATGTCCTCAAACAGTTAAAAGTGTTTGGGGTCTGTTGCCTCTCTAGAGGTCAAAGGTGAGGCAGACTTTTTTTTTGTTGGTGGCACCCCTCCCCTTTTAAACTCCCTTTCCTTGTTATCTCAACCCCCAAATGTCAGCTTTGAAGTCTATTGTTGGGACTTCAAGAGGACTCTTAGCACATAGGCAGGTGTTGGTTTTACTGAGAAGGCGGAGAGTTCCACATTCTTGGGGCAAAGGGATGGAGCCACCACGTTTCCACCCCATGAGCAAAGGTCCCACTGCTGTGTGGCTCTCCCTAGGTGTGCTTGCAGAGGACCTCTGTTCCTGGTAGGTCTGGATAGTGGGTGGCACTGGGGTCCCTTCTTCCTTTCTGAGTCTGTCCAAAGGGATTTGCCTTCAAGCTGCTGAGCAGCTGAAGGGAGGTCGTCTAACAACCATGTATTAAGAATTCATTAATCAAAGACACTTCGATGGCCCCTTTACAGAAACACAACTGCTTTGGCTGTCCTCTGCTGACAGCCCGATAATTTATCTTTCCCAGAGGAAGGGAGGGGAGCAGGACAGAGAAACTCTCGAGGGGTCCTACTCACAGAAGCGATCCTCATGCTAATTTCTGGCCTGTACTTGTGGGTTCACAAGTTGATTTTAGGGATCTGCACTCCAGCCTCACATGTACCACCAAAGCAGTGTGCAGCCAGCCACATCCCTCCCTGCCCCCCCCCCAACATCCCAACACAGTAGGGGATCACGCCCAATCTAATACTCCCTGCACAATAGATGGGCTGGCTATGCTTTCTTTTATTTGCAAGGAGGTGCTCACCTCTGTTTCCTAGCCCTATGATGTGCTGAAATTCGGATGACCATATGGGTGCATGTGTGTTTCTAATAGACACTTGGGGGTCAGGGGAGGAGTGATGGGGATAGTGAGACCTAGGAACCATTGATTTGAAATGTACAGCATTCCTTTTCTACTTTATAAAGGTGCTCACATGCAGAGTATCATCTGGCTGGCTGTCACCCTTGGTGGCTATATGTACATTTGATCACTTCCCAGAGCCACCAGATTAGATGGCAGAACACTGCATTGGCTGCTTCTTCTGCTTCCTCCTCCTCCTGCTGTGCTGCCGCTGCTGCCTCCTCCTTCTCCCTCTTCTTATGGTCTCTAAAGGGGAGTAGCTCTGAGTTCACTTTGTTGAACTCACCAAATATTTACCAGATCCCCACTAGATACGCTTGGCGGCTTTGTTGGGAATCATGCCGGTGAGGTATACTTTGTTTCCTAGTTAGTTCTTTGGGGCCTAGAACTATTACACAATCAGCTATCATAAAAGATGTAATTTAGGAAAGTCAGTGTGTGTGTGTGTGTGTGTGTTGGGGGGGGGGAGGCTGCAGGAAGGACATGTGACCCTTCCCATCTGGCCAGAGTGCCCAAGGAGCATTTCTTTAATCCTGCCTGTGTGTACTAGTAGAGTTATGAAAATCTAAAAACTTGGTTCCCAGGTTCCCAAGGATGTAATAATCTAGCACTGAGGGTAGACATGGAGATGTAGGAACACAGGACAGGAGAATCCAGGAGGAAATGAAGGAAGAGTGGTGTATGGAGGCTCAGAATGGAAACGGCCTTGTCTGTGCGGGGAGGTGCTGTAGATAGGGATGTATTGGAATGATAAGCTTGTGTCCTCACTGTGGCCTGAGCGGTGGAGGGAGGGAAGGAGAAGCAGGGACTGGAGGTGAGGTTGGATGTTGCCTGAAGGTCCTTCTTGCCCAGCAGAGGGGCCTGCACTTCATTTTGTAAGTTTTGAGAAGATACTGGAAGGGTTCAGTCAAGGAAGTAAACTAAGAGAAAGACTGTCCTAACGGGATACGCTCTGAGAGCTGAATGGGGAGGCTGAGTATGTGGTGCTCTAAGGGGCTCACTGGGAAGCCAGTTGTTTGCTTTGGGTGGACTCAGTGATGGCGTTGTGAAGGAGATGAGGATGGGGGTCAGAAGGTTGATGGATGCAGCGGGTTGTGGGGAGTGGGCGGAGAGACTTACGAGCTGCTAGGTGGAGAACTGGAGGGAGAGAAGAATGGGGATGTTCAGGGCAGGAACACTCTGGGTTTTGATTTTGGACATAGTATTTAAAGATGTCTTAGAAAAACCTTACATGGAGGCAGCCTGTGTACTTACAGCAATCTTGAAGAGGTGGTGTGTGTGTGTGTGTGTGTGTGTGTGTGTGTGTGTGTGTGTGTGTGATGTATGTGTGTTCATATGTATGTGTTCCTGTGTGTGTGTGTGTTGTTCGTGTGTGTGTTCGTGTGTGTGGTGTGTGTATGTACGCATTCATGTGAGTATGTGTTCATGTGTGTGTGGTGTGTATTTGTTGTTCCTCTGTGTGTGTTCATTTGTATGGTGCGTGTATGTTCATGTGTGTGTGCGTGTGCATGTGATGTGTGTGTTTGTTGTTCCTGTGTGTGTGTGTTCATGTATGTGGTATATGTATATTCGTGTGTGTGTGTTTTCATTTCTCAATTGCTCTTCACTTTATTCTGTCACTGAATCTGGAGCTCATCAGTTCAGCCCGCCTGGCTGGGCTTTCTTGGCCTCTGCAGCTACTGGGTTAGCGGAGTGTGCCAGCACACCTGACATTTTATATGGGTCCTGAGAATCTGCATTCAACCCTCAAGCGTGCACCACAAGCACTTTGCCGACTGAGCTATCTGCCCAGACTGAGGAAAGATATTTTGACAATCAGAAGACGTCAGCCTACAAATTCAGTTGTATTCACTGACTTCAGATGATATTTTCAAGTGACTACGATCAGAAGTATCTTAATTCCACAGCAGAAAGCGGTCTTTTGGAGTTGCTTGAATCACGAGAAGTGTTTTCATCAAAGCCCTTTATTCATGGGTGTGCTGACATCTGGGGAGCAGAGATAGATATTTTTCTTAGGTCTGGACTCCTGAGCCATGAGCTCTTCCTTCGATCCTAATTAATCCTTTGTAGCTAGTGACTGATGAAATCACGGCTCTATGAAATTTTAATCCTTGGCTGTATGCAAGCAAACTGACTTTATCACAGGACTCCAGGTGTGTGTCAGAAATTAGTGTGTGGAATCGATTGCATATTTGATTGCCTTTTAAAATCCACTGGATCTGGAGAAAACAAGCCAGAATGTCAGAAAGGTTGTTTCTATTTCCATGGCCTTGCCTAATAGTCAAATGGACATTGTGTAATCTTGACCGGTGAGAGATTACGCAGTTAGCTGTACTACCGTACCTGAGGAAGCCGTACACCCGGGGGAGACAAGGAGTTAGAGCCTAGGCCCTGGCATCATTTACTTCTGACTCTCTCTCTCTCCCCTTTGCTGGGAGACCAGATGGAAGAGTGAGTCTGGAGTGAGGGATTTAAAAAAAAAAAAAAAAAGAATAATGCTCCTGATGCAAGATGGGGCCCTGGTCTGTGATGAGATCACATGCTCTGGCTTTCACACTGTCTCGAAGTGGTAAGCTCTGGACAGGAGTAACAAGAATTAGCCGTACGCGCTGTCCACCTGGTAGCTTAGAGTTTGGATGGAAGAGTTCAGGTTGGCCCTTTTTGACACAGCATTTAGGGGCAGTTGTACAGGTGTGTAGGCTTGTGCCTCCATGGGTTGCTCTGTACCACGCCATCCCCCTGTGGTCACTCTGGAATTGCCCTTTGAATGTCTCACCAAGGACTTCCTGCTGGGTCTCCTCTAGTTGGGCAGGTGCTGTACCAGCCCTCTCCTTTCCATGCTAGAAAGATAACTGATAGACGGGGGGTTTTTATGCAGTGTGGGATTCCTGACATTTGGAGTTAGAAACCTTGGTGACAGACTCCTGGTCCCTCCTAGACATGTGGAAGGCTTCTGCTTTAGGGGGTTCAAAGTGGTGGGAGGTGAGTAGCTGTCCTTGAGTACTGTAGATCACAGTCCTTGTACAAGGGCTTTAAAAGCCAGATTTCAGCCAGATCTGAGTACAGCTGATAGACAGACATTCAGGATGGTTACATGCCGTTCTTGTTATCACACAGCTAGGAGGCAGTGGGGCTGGGGGTCTTGATTTAGGGGGCCCTTGCTTTCTCCACCCCTGCGGAATGTTCATCCTCTTCTAGTAACCCAATGTGAGGGTAATTCTCACAGGTGGGCTTTGCTCACTGTGGGGAGAGACTTTTCTTTGCAGGATTCCTCAGAAGCAGATTGCAGTTTTCTAACAAACAGGAAGGGCAGAGTCCAGCGGGCCCTGTGAAAGACAGTGGAGGGGGATGTGCTAGGTGGTCTCTCAGGACCTTCTCAAGAGGGAAGTACGTAAGGAGAGAAGTGAACCATTCCATCTGATCGTGTAAAAAGGGGGCTACCTGGGGCTAGGGAGCATCTGCTGGTACTTCCCCAGAGATCCAGGAGTCTGTTAGACCCACACCAGGCTCTTTGGAGTGCATATAGACCCCTAAGGCAGAGTTACTGGTCCAGATGGGGAGGGACCAGGAACAGAGCAGAAGGCCTGGGGCCATTTGGGTTCAAGACTAGCTTAGACCAGATTTCTCTAGCTCTCCCTTCACCCCTTTCCCAACCCCCCTCCCTGCTTCCTCCCACACTGTAAGGCCATTCATCATCTTGATGTTAACACATTCTATACCTCATCTTTGGAAGTTGCAGCCTCTTAGCATCTCTCCATCACTGCACTGGTACCTGAGAGTTTCCCTTCTAACTCATCCAATGTCCTTCCGGTTTCTCCCCATGGTGCTGGGTTTTGGGGTCTTCACTATTCCTTCTCTGCATATCTTTGGGCTCTTTCTTCTAAACTTGATCAAGCTGTAAGGTGTCAGTACCATATTCAGAATTGAGCCAGGATCCACTGAGGGTCTGGAGGGCTTTTGACAGAGGATTGTAGTCTGTAGCAGTTCTGTCTCAGGTGACGTGCTTTGAGCAAAACAGAAAAGATGTACAAGGTCCCTGTGGTTTTTTGTTTTGTTTTGTTTTGGTTTGGTTTTTTGCAGCATTCTCTTTAAATCTTCTACCCCTCTCCTGGGAAGACACATAGCATTAGCCTTTCTATGATAATGCCTCCTTTGGCAAAGCCTTGTTGGGCAAACAAGCTCCATGGTTGAATGCTTGGAAAGAACACAGAAGCATCTATCTGCCCAGTTACAGCCTTGTGAAATACTTACCTTCCTTTATAGAAGAGGAAACTGAGGCACAGGCAGGGGAAGCCATTCCTACCCAGTCGCACAGCCTTGGTGTCCTAGAGTGAGGCTTCGAAAGCAGCAGTGTCTGACTCCAGATCCCAAAGCATTCCCACAGCATCACACGATAGCATTACACACATGTGTACACGTTTTGACCTTCCTCCCAAGACAGGTATTTCCAACACAACCTTTACTCCTGCTGGCAGCTCTTCATTTCAGACTGTCAGGATGGAGTCTCTGAGGTGTGAAGTGTCATGACATCATTTAGGGTAAATTTTGCTATGGGGTACTGGCTGTCCTCTAGGATGATTCCTAAGCCTCAAGTCCACAGATTTCACAGAGACCGAAATGGCTGCATTCTTCATAGACACTGGGCTTGCCTGTTCCAAAAATGGTGATTTCTATAGCAACCATTTATTCTAGCAGATGTGTGCCTGGTATGGTTGGCAAGAAGGGTGGGATCAAAAATGGAAACGGCCTTTTATTCTTCACTTCCTGAACGCGTGCCCTGTATATGAGGCAAACAGGAGGGGGAACATGGCATCCTTTGAGCCCTGTATAACGTGTAGGGCCCAGCACAAAGGGATCTGTTGCTTAAGGCTGGCTTCTGTCTGCAGCTTAAGCTGGGCTGTGTTTGGTGGTGGAACTTTTCTTTGGCAGGCATTCCTGTTGGTTCCAGTTCAATGAATGTCTGTCACTTCAGTTTCTGCAAAATGTAGACATTTATCATAAAGTGGTTAATAAATGTGGAGAGCACAGTAGTTACAGATCACAAAGTCTACCGTACTGTGCATTAGCCAGGCTCTTTGGCTGAAGGTTGTAGATTGGATTATATGCATGCGTATACCCAGCTAAAGCCAAATAAAAGATCTTGTTGTTATAAAACAAGAGTTTCTTGGGGCCCAAGGGCAAGGAAACAGGCCTCCTTTGAAAGGTGAGAGAACAGAGTTACCATCTCGCTGTTGGAAACAGTTCTTTATAGCCCCCCCCACCTCAGTCTATGCATCCAGCTTAATTTTCCATCTTTTTGCAGAGTGACTCTAAAAATGGCCTCCCTAGGACTCGCAGGTGGACAGATGACAAGGTTAGGTTCTGCTGTCCATGTCTCTGGAACCGCAGATTCTAGGAAGGCATTCCATCTTACGTAGCTGGGCTAATTGTACACACTCACCCACCAAGGCTTTGCAGTGAGGACCATGGGCGCGGTCTGCTCAGACTCACACAACAACGCTGCATGGCACGGCTTATCAACAGACGTGTGCTTCTCACCATGCTAGTGCTTGGATTTCTGAGATCGGAGTGCTGAAGGATTCCTACAGAGCATGCTGTTCCCGGCTTGTCTTCCCCTTGTCCTCACCTGGTAGAAAAAGTCAGAGAGGACTCTCCTGGTTTCCTGAGGTCTCCTTCTTTTCTTTTTGAGATAGGATCTTTCTGTGTAGCCCTGGCTCACCTGTGACTGAGATTATAGGCATACACCACCATACTAGGCTTGGGGAGTGGATGTGAGGGTTGTCTCTCTCTTTTTTTTTAATAAGGACACTAATGTTAAGGGATTAGGACCTTATCCTTATGACCTTGTTTAACCTTAATTGCCTCCTTATAGGTAAGTCACATCCAGTGGTATTTGAGGTTAGGCTTCCAATATGCTAAATTTAAGGATACACAGTGTAGTCCATAGCCGTTCCATGGTTAAATATGGCTGCTGGGATCCTTCCTCCCTTGCTTTTTGTGGATTAGAAGGGGAACCTACCACAAACATAGAGGATGGGTGTGCTTCAAGAAAATGCTGCCTGCTGGTCTTGACTACCTTCTATTTCTTTTACTTTTTTTTTATTTTATTTTTTATATTCTGTAGCCCTCACTAGCCAGATATTCACAGTGTAGTACAGCTAGCTTTGTACTTGAAGCAAGCCTCCTGCCTCAGCCTCAGGAAGTGTGGTGGTAAAGGGCTGAACCTTTGTGGGGCTCAGTGGGGCCTGCGAAGCCTTTGGGAAGGAGCTAAGTGTGGCTGTGGGACGTAGGGAGTGCTAACATTGTAGCTATGTGTCCCTATGCATGGCTTCCACCTCCTCTTTGATTGCACTGCATTTGAAAGTAGTAGCTATGTTGTGCATGTATATATGTATATGTACATGCATATATAATGCATACATCAACATACAGTGTATACATCTATATACATTCATGTATTTGCACATGTGTATACATATCTATTTGTATATATATTTGCAAAAAAATATAGGACTTTCTAGAAAGAGGTTGCTTATGAATGGCTTTCCATCCCGTCTCATATTGAAACCAGCTGACCTGTTTTAACATAAAGTTTGAAATTGAGTAAAGTACATGCTTTTCACCATCATGAGTCCTCCATCTTTCTTGCTGAGAAACACCTCAATTTGCAGTTCTGTAGTCTGTAAGTGCTGTGTGATAGAAGATTCCTCACAATGGCCTTAAGATAGGGGTTTTAATGAAATAGAGAGAGAGAGAGTGAGCAAGACAGGAGCTAGGGACCCCAGACTGCTGTCACCAATGGCCAAGTGGAAATGTGGGCACCAGGCCGTTCCAGGGAGCCTCCTGCAGCATACGCTCCCGTGCCAGTGGGATACGTGCTGTGACAGAGACCAGATGATGAATATATTTTTAAACTTGGAAGCCATGAACCACTTATTATTTCTGAATTAGGAATCAAAACATATGAATAATCTCAACAGGGGTTCAGCAGATGCATTCTGCCTTTAAGGTCACTTTGCTCTGGGGAGATGACTGGGGATGATGGGGAGCCAAGTCCAGCCCGTTCTTCTTGTGACTCCTAAGGCACTGTGTGGTGTTTGTTCAGTTAACCAGTCCCTTTGAGTGTGATGCAAGGTTATACTGTAAGAGTGATGCCCCAGGGTCAGGGGAACACTTGGTAGCAAAGCAGCCATCTTTATTTTTTAATATGCCAGTGTTACTGGGTGTTGTGAGAGGAAGGGTCTGGTGGCTGTGGTAACTGAAAAGGCAGTGGCCTGAAGCCGTGGGTTTTGATGCATCACACATACACATCTCTTGCCTTGCCTTTCCCTTTGCCTCCATCTGCATCTCTTCCCCCACACCCCTGCCAAACAAGGTCCGGAACTGAGGTGCTCTGGAATTCCACCCTTGCTAAACTCTGGGATTAAGACCAGTCATTTAGGAAGGAGATGGAGGAAGGGAAGAGCCCCCTCCTCAGAGTTAACCCTTTGGCCCTGTAGCTGCCAGAGTCTCCACCATTCAGGCCCTGACAGATCAGCATTCTCTCTGACAGGGCCTTGAAACCTGAGCTTCACGCACCAGGAGACAGTTAAGCCCAGCCTAGCTGATGACAATCTCCCTGGTCATAATGACTGCGCAGGGAGCACCTGTTCCAGCCTCTTGCCTGCTCCACAGCCTCCTGCCTGCTCCACCCCCCCTTACCCACCTATTCTCCTTGCCGCTCAGACACAGGTATTGAATAACCAGATGCAGAACGCTACACGAGGCACTGCATAAGAGGGTCATAGGTGGCAGGAGGCTTTTTGGAACCTCAGGGGCTTGGATTGTAGCTAGAGAGCCATGTGTGGACTCAGCTTGCTCTCTGAAGGGAGAGCGCCAAAGGTGGGCACTTCCTGGGCCTGGCCTTTTCTTCTGAGATGGGTGACTCCCAGACTCCTCGTTTTCCCTAGCTCCCTGTTTTCCAACAGACTCAAATGATGACAGTGTGGTGACGCCTACCATTTTGAGAAGCGATGCAAACAAATGCTCGAAGAGGTAACAGATAGCCCGTTTTCCTCCACCCCAACCCATTTCGTTTTTATGAAATTATTAAATTATTTCAGAACTACAGAAATGTTTCAGGAAAAACCCGGCATGCTCCCACATTCCCTCTGCCAATTCGATACATGCTCATACTAAGCCAGTTTGTTCACTGACTTCCTTCTTGGTTTCTCAGAGCCATGAGATAGCCATTTCCAGTAGGAGGTAAGCTGTGTTTGGACGTTTCTATTTCAACTTTACAGGTTAGGAGGCCTATGGTTTCTCCTTAGGGCGGAACCTGGCCTAGCAGGAGGGACAGGAGTGTGCTGAATGTAAGGGAGGTTGCTTTGAAGAACTAGCTTCAGACATGAATCCAGGAAGGAAACCGCCTCACGAAAAGATCTGTTCTCTCAAGAAGTGGCAACAGAGGGAACTAGAGAGGCAAAGCAGACTTTTCTGAGAAGGGGGTGGGGAAGCGCCCACCAGCCTCCAGGAGACTCGCATTTGGTACTCCCATCTTTTGTAACAGATGCATCTTTATTGTACCAGGGGAGGACCTGAGAGCCCTGGACATCCAGTCTTGTGCCCGCTCGCCCGCTGAGCACGGGCTCCTAGATGCACGGCTTGGAATGAGGTACCCACGGAGACCGCCTTGTTGCGGGTCCTCCCAGCTCTGAACCTCTCATTACAGTCTAGTACCTTTACCTAGGAACGGCTATGGCTTCCATCTAAGATACCTCTGCCGGAGGCAGGGGCAGGAGGAATCTGTCGAGTTGGAGACCTGCCTGGTCTTCAGAGTGAGTTCCAGAACAGCCAGGGCTACAAAGAGAAATCCTCTTCCAAAAACAAAACAAAACAAAACAAAACACCAAAGAAAATCTTCCTGTCGCTGTGACCATCAGAGATTTAACAGCCACAGCCCTGAGCTACCCCCATGGCCGTGGGCCTCAACAGAGACCATAAGGGAATGAAGAACTTCAGAGCCGCAGCCGGTACAGCCGCCACCTCACCAAACACATCAAGTTCGTGGGGGGCACATGATGGGGGCGGTGCTGATGAACCAAGGAGCTGGTCAAGGTGTCCAGGGACAAGCGGGTGCTCAAGTTCATCCAGAAAAGGATGGGCATGCATGTCCATGCCAAGAGGAAGCAGGAGGAAATAAGCAATGTGCTGGCAGCTATGAGGCACTCATTGCCAAGAAGGACTGGTGGCCCTGTCCCCTCCTCAATAAACATTTGTGCTGGGCGCGGGTTGGGGAGAGGCAACCACAAAACAGGAGTTTGAGAATCGACTTCTCTGGGTTTCATTGTTCGTGGACTTGTTCCAGGAAGTGTGGTGGAAAAGGGCTGAACCTTCTTGGGGCTCAGTGGGGCCTGGGAAGCCTTTGGGGAGGGAGCTGAGTGTGGCTGTGGGAAGTAGGGTAGCATTATCCTCATCTGGGGGTGGGGTCAGGGACCTGAGCTGCTGTGGCGGGCTGGATGAGAGCCTGGCTTAAGTGGTCAAACATGACACCTGTTGAGAGAGAGGCTCTCTTTGTGTCCTTAAGTGCAGTGAGGGCCCCAGGTAGGGTGACTACTTGTGGTCTAAAGACCCAGTGAGCAAACAGGGGTTCTCCGCCTTTTCATTCTCAACTTCCCCGAGAGCATCCTGGAAACCATGAGGAGAAGTTCTTAGTGTTTTCAGGTACAGCCGCCTCTGCTTGTCTCTGCTTGTCTCTGCTTGTCTTTCCCACCAGTTAGGAGTCGCTTAAGGCTGGGATCTGATTTTTATTTTTCCTTCCTCAAGCAGAGACTTGGGAAATGTGACTCCTCTACCCTTGTCCTGTGATCCAAGGTTAGCTTTCTCTAACTCCTCTACCTGCAGAGGGCTAGATCTAGTCCCTTGAGTCACAGAGCCTGGTGCTAGTGGTGTGTCTTCCTCTCAGGATGAAGGCAGGAGTGGTGTGATCATTGACGCCTCGTTTCTGTACCCTGCCTCTTCACAGCAGCCCACAGATGAAAACCAAGGTGACCTGCTGAGCCACTGGGTAGAATCCCGTGGGATACATGTGTAAAACTCCCTGCCTGCTTGGATGGGCTGTAATCTGAATCCTTGAGGGTGGAAACAGATACCTGTATTAAATAAGCTTCCTAGATGATTGTTACGTGAAAGTAGAGGATCACTGCCTCTCTTTGATTCCCCCAAATACGCCCACTCTCATAAACACAAACATACGTACACCCATGAAATGGTTCTCTTTGATCAAAGATGTTGCTCAGTAGAACGTTTGCCTCCTAGGTGTAAGGCCCTGTTTAGGCTTTTGTTTGTTTGTTTGTGTGTGTGTGTTTTGTTTGTTTGTTTTTTGTTTGGTTTTGTCTTTTGAGACAGGGTTTCTCTTTGTAGTCCTGGCTGTCCTGGAACTCACTCTGTAGACCAGGCTGGCCTTGAACTCAGAGATCTACCTGCCTCTGCCTCCTGAGTGCTGGGATTAACGATGTGTGCCACCAACCGCCCAGCACTAAAGAAAACATGAAAACACACACACACACACACACACACACACACACACACACACCTTTTACTATTTAGGATGCTTTGCTGTCCAGGTGTTTGTAGGTAAATGGGGGTGGGTAGGGGGCGGGGCGGCAGTGCAGTGCTCCAGACTAAATATGCCAAGAGCCAGAGTAGGGAAAGCTGGAAGAGGGTCTCAGAATGGGGTTTTATAGGGCTGCACAGGTGGCTGAGGGCTCAGGGATGGGCTCACTCTGACATGGATGAGGCCAGAAACTTCCACCTACTTAAGCAGCCCACAGACCTTAGCAATCAAGGAGTGGAGCTTGAGGAAAGGTTATGGTGTTACTCTTGTGTTTGGGAGCATACGGGTAAGCATATTAGAGTAGACTTGCAGAGGTGGCAGTGTCCCCGCAAAACGAGTATCCGGTTACTCTCTAATTACCGACATTGCAGGTTCTAGACTCACAGGAAGACAAACCTCTGTGGGCATCCATCAGGGAGTTTCTAGATTAGCTCATCCTGATGGGAGACTCACTCTAACTGAAAGTGCTCCCATACATGAATTGGGGTCCCAGACTGAGTGAAAAGGAAAAGCTGAGCCCAACATCAGCATTCACGTTCCTTTGCTTCCCAGCTGCGGCCTGCTACTCCAAATTCCTGCTGCCGTGGCTGCCCTGCCGTGATGGGCTGCATCTGTAAACTGGGAGCCAAGTTAAATTGCTTCTGTTAGGTTATTTGTTCTAGCGACAGGGAAACTAAGTTACTCCAGTGGGGCGTGGGGGTCTGGGCCTGAGAAAGAGAATCTTCCTCCTTCCACTCACAGGCCCATGTGTGGGTGAGTTTAAGAAGACCCGGCTGTCAGTCAGTGGGAGTGGGCGTTCCTCAGCTGGAGGTCAGGAATCCCTGGATTTCAGCCTCTCTTCACTCAGATAATTGGAAAATCATTTTCTGGGAACTTGCCATCTTCTTTTGTCATTGTCCCATTGGACTGCTGGGGTAAGGCTTGAGAAGCCACAAGAATTGCCTTAGGAGAGCTTGGGGTCTCTAGATGGAGGTGATGGGGAGGGCAGACCCAGAATATGCCCTAGCTCCCTCCCCCACCCCACACACCTCTTCGGGAGAACCTCTCCTAGCCTGAGGCATAAGCCTGGGCAACTTGGCTGGTGGTTAGCTTTACCAGTGGGCTTCCAACAAAGTGGCTCCTGCAGTGGCCATGTGAAAGGGGAAGGGGGTGGGCCACAGTTGTGGAGAGCAGGTGCCATCCATGTGGGCACAATGGTGCGGGAGGGTAATTACTGATCTGCAGCCCAGGTTGGACTTAAGTGTGTGCACATGTCTGCCTCATGCCTGCAGAGGTCAGAAGAAGAGGGTCAGAGCATGTGGAACTGGAGTCAACAGACAACTGCAAGCCATCCTGTGGGTGCTGGGAAATGAACTCTGGTCCTATTGAAGATCAGCTAGTATCCTTAACCCACTGAGCCACCTCCCTAGCCCCTTTTGTGATCTTTGTAAGTGAAGCGCAGGTTCTCAAAGACGAAGCTATGTGGAGGCTTGATTCTGGCCAGGGAGAGCCTAGGCTGGTTTAGACAGGGTGTGAGTTAGTCCAGTCAGCTTACCTTTCTCTGAAGTGGTCATGTGCCGGTAACCTGCTTGCCCTTCCTGTGTGCCATTGACTCTTCATAGATTCTATTCTTGGGTCCACTGGAGAAGCCTGGGGTGGAGGTAGGAAGCTGACTCCAAATGGGGAGCGTACACAGTGTCTTCAGTCTCTAGAGCAAGAAGTGACAGTGGGAAGCTGGCTTCAGTGTGGGAGCAGGCCAGGCCTCTGCATGTTACCTAGATGTCTGGATCCTTGGTGACACGGGAGAGCCCTTTGTTCTAACCGTGGTCTGGATGGGTGGTGTTCGTAGCCCAGGGCCCGCTCAGCCCCCAGTATCGTTCTGGCCTTTACTTCCTATAGCTATTTTCCTCTCATTTTCTTCATTTGGAAAATAATCAGCAAAATCCTTATTTCCATAAGCATTTTTTTTCCTGGCTGTAAAAAGCTGAATCCTAAACCCATTATTATAGCTGTTCATGCTATTTTAATCTACTCTGTTTAGAGGTGAGAGGGTAGCAGTGAATCTGCAATTACCGAGTACATTTGATCCATGGCACAGCCACCGGAGCCGGGGGAGAACCCTCCCGCGTAGGGTGGTGCCATGCGTGGCAAATCACTTTCAAATTTACTAAAAATACGCCCCTCTGCAGCCATGTAGATATCATAATTTTCCTCCCCAAGCCTTCTTGAAATTTCCGTTCGCTTCCCGCCTGACGCTGGCTCTCAGCACACACTCCTTGGCTCACCCGCCGGTTTCCTTTAGTTCTTTCACTTGGCCTTCATGCCCACACACTGCCTGGTCTCTGTTGCCCTCCACACCATGCCTGTTACTCCCCCCCCCCCCCCGCCCACTTTCATCTCCTGCTCAGAGATGCTTTCTATCCTGCTACCCAGCACGGTAGTGGAAACCATTTTTGGTTTGCCACGGTCAAGAAGGAGAATACTTAGAATTTTAAATCTCCTAGCTATTTCACATTTAAACAAGCTGGCAAGCTGGACTGGTGCCGAGCCTCCTACATACAGTAATTGTTGCATCCCTAGGCTCCCTTTTCTATCTCTGTTCCTATTTCATTCATTTTTCTATTTGCAGCCAGTGCAGAATATGGGCTGCTCCCCCGCCCTAGCTCCGGCATCCCGCTTTCTAGCCAGTGACCTTGGCTTCCTTGAGCGCCGCACTGTAAATGAAATGTGGCATTGCCACATGGATCTTGATAAAGTATATCAGTGCATGAATTGATTTTCATATTGATTTCCTTGGGCCAGCAAGGTGTGTATATGTGGAAACCTAGCATCTTGTAATGACAGTCTTAGAGAGTGGGCAGGATGCCTGACGAGGGGCCAGGCTTTGTTTTCCTTTTCACCTAGGAAAACTTTGTGCTTGTTAGCTCTAGAGAGAGGCCCTTGCACTCTCTGGGTTCATTCTTGGAGGGAGAAAAGAGCCAAGGTTTTAAAGCTATATTATAGATTGACCCAAGAGAGGAAATCGAAATCTCTCAATCTCAATCTGTCTCTCTGTCTCTGTCTCTGTCTCTGTCTGTCTGTGTCTCTGTCTGTGTGTCTGTCTGTGTGTGTCTGTCTGTCTGTCTGTCTGTCTGTCTGTCTCTCTCTCTCTCTCTCTCTCTCTGTCTGTCTCTCTCTCTCTCTCTGTTTCTCTCTCCTCGGTCCAGGCTTTGGGAGAATATAATCCCAGTGCTTCCAGCTGCTTTGTTGCTAGAGAGACCTGGGGAAGCATCAGGGTAAATTTTGAAGGCTGTGTGCACACAGCTGTGGAGGGTCTGGGCTGGGGAGATGGTGCTTGCATCTTCCCCTTGGCCATTTCCTCGTTCCCCTTTTCAGGCTAGTTGAGATGCAGCACTTGTGAATTTAGGACTGATGCTCTGCCCTGAGGGGATGTGTATAATTCATGATGTGTCAACATTGATGACTGGGTGTGTATTGGAATGTGTGCTTGCAGCTACACGCACACACAGGCCTGTGTGCGTGTGTGAAGTTTTAAGGATGTGAATGTGACGATGGTGTCGTCTCCCCCCCACCTCACTCCTTACAGTGACTTTTATTAGTAAGCAACAGACAACCAAAAGAACAGTGTCAAGACATGATCAAAGCTTTATTTTCCCTCCTCCGTCATCACTTTCCCAGGTCTTTCTCTCAACAGCTTCTGTATAGACACTATCAGCAATGGATCAGCTGATAGTTGATGAGATTAAGTAAACACAGCTTCATGAGATCCTGTGTGCATGTCTGTGCTTATGTAAAGAGAATAAGACTGTTGAAATAGTTGTGGTGAGTCATTGCATTTTCTAGCTAACTAGAAAGGCCCAACTAGAAAACCTCTTCAGTTCTGAGCTCTGCTGAAGTGCCTTGCAGCATGGAGTAGCATATCTCCTGCTTTGGTAAGTACCAGAAGGAGAAGTCACTGAGTGCTCTGACATCCCATGAGCCTGTAGCACCAGGGGACTCATATCTTGGTCCCCAATAACTGTACAATGGCACTGGAAAGCATAGAACTGGGTTGGATTAATACAGTCAGTAGTGCTCAGGCAGGGACAGTTTTATGCTCAAGGGTGCATTAAATAAAATCTGGAGACGGCTTTGGTTGCCTCAGTATATGTAGGAGAGTTGTTGCTGGTATATACTGGGTAGGGCTGGGACTATTTCTCAACTCACAGTTTCCATGCTCCTTTGCCCCACCTACTACAAACTTGTCTAAATGACAGCAGTGCTGGGGTGGAGAATCCTTGCTCTGAGGCAGGGCTTTCCATATTTTTGTTTGTTTTTGTTCAAAAGTTTGTATTAAACTCTTACATGTAAAAATCATTTTCCCCATAGGCCTAGTTTTTTTCTTGAGTCAGGTGTTAGAAATGATCTGACACAATCAAAGTTTCTAATTTACTGGGATTTATTATTGTTCTAGAGAACAAACAATGATGCCTGCCAGTGTGCAGATCAGCAGGCCTGTCCCCAGATGTCCCACCCTGTGAATGCCCAAATTCATTGACTCATGGAGGCCTATTCAAAGCCACAAGGATCACATGAGCTTGAAGTTGGACTTTGAGAGGCCATGGTCTCACAAGGGGGCACAGTGCACCCTTGTTTTCTTTGCAACTTAAGCCAAATATTCATAAACTTCTGATAGGACTTAGCAGAGATGCCAGCCAGGCTCATGGGACTGACGGTGCATCAGAGGCAGTTTGTCAGTGTGTGTATAACATCTTCAGTGTATGTAGACATGGGCATTGCTTCTTGACTTGCCCAGTGTGAGTCCTTGACAAATGGTTTGATCTTGGTGAGACATGTTGGTGTGAGCACCAAGGCAGAGATTCTCTGTGTTCTGTTTCTTGGAAGATACTATTGGAAGTCGATGATTCCCTTATGATCAGTTTATTTAAGTAGAATCTTATCAGGTGAGGCAGGGGTTAGGAAACAGGAAGGACCTCCTTTATTGGGATACAGGGAAAACTAATTGGAAATGCAGCTTCAGTGTGGAATGTTCTAGAACCATTGCATATTTTACTAGCCTTCACTTCTGCCCTCTGGCTTGCTGGAAAAGAGAACTTAAATGAAGTCCGTGTCTGTCTGTCTGTGCTTCCGGTGAACACAGGTAATGTAGTTAAGAGACAGGGTGTCCCGTTTTTGATTGCCCGTGCCAACCACCTGTCATGGTGACCTCTGAAAGGGTCTCATTGTCTCACACACACTGAAAAGGGAAAGAAAATGGCCTCGGTAAGATTGGTTTTCCAAATCTCTTTCAAAGGGCAGAGTCGTGCTGTGGAAGTCAACTTTGTCTCCCCTGCTGTATTTTCTCTCATCTTGCCTTCTGGTGTCTTCGAGCAGGAGCAAAAGGGAGAGAAGGCTGTTGGTGGATTCCGGGTGATGAGGCTCTGGCCTGGCTTGGCAGCCTGCTGGCTATGTGACCCTGTGCAAATTTCTCACCCTCTCTTGAGTCTGAGAGAGGTGACCGAATACTGTCTAGACCCTCTGCAGGCCTGCTTTCTTGACTAAAGTATAGAAAAGCACTGTAACGTGCCCAGAGCTGTGCATGTGTTTGGTGGGGTCAATACCAGGGTGAAAAACAGGTTTTGAATACATCCTAAATATTGTTCCTGCGAAGCGAGAGCTTCTCTTTTGCCACTTCTTGTTATCATTATCACTCATCTGGGGTCACCTAACATGCTGTCAGCTAGATGGCATGCTTAGTAGAATTGGAGGTGTACTTGGGGTCTCCCTTAGTATGCTGTAGGTCCTGGGTGGATGTGTCTCCTATCCTTTCTCTCGATGGAGGAGTATTTATAGCTGGGTACAAGTACAGTCAGAAGGCTCTTATAAAACGCTGTTGTTACTGCAGTACAAAGTTAGAAGTGCTTGAGGTTTCGGCTTCTTGGCTCTTCCACGCAGCCATGAATATTTTATGGGAAAGGAAATACTTAGTGTCTGACTCTTTTTATAGTGCAGCTACTCACGGGGCTGGGAACCTTCCAGATCTTGCCAAAATCAAAATCACTGCCTGTCCACCCGCCCCTCTACTTCCTCTTCAGAATCCACCGGAGCCCCACATCACTGAAGTGTCTCTGAATCTCTTAGTGAGTGGCCCCATTTGTAAAACATGTGGGGGTGGAGCTTGCAGTCCTAATAACTGCCCTGTGCAGGAGGGGAGGGGTGGGCTACCCCTCAGTCCTACCCAGTCCTTCTAGCCCTGGGCTACTGGTCAGTACCAGGTGGGCTTGCAGGCAGAGCGCCGAGTACTTCTAGGTGCCCACCAGCATTTTCTGCCAGAATCTTCTCTGCTCAAGAAGAGGTGGCTCAGAATCACCAAAGTCCATTCTGATCTTAGTAAAAATTACCAGATTAACTTGGATATGATGGTGTCCCTCTACAATCCCAGCACTTGGGAGGCTGAGGCAAGACACTCTCAAGTTTCAGATTGTCTCAAAAAGCAAAACTAAACCACACACACACAACAACAACAACAACAATAACAGATTAAGTTTAAAGTGTTGCAGGCCCCAAGGGGCTTGACCTTTCATGGTTAAAGGTTAAAGGTGGATAAAATACCCTTCCTTGGCCTTCTTTTTGTTCTAGTCAGTGACCCCCACAGAAATGCAGGAAAAATGGGGCCTTTGTGGTTTCTGCTGTGGCTGGCTTGGTGAGGACTCAGTGAAGAGGAAAACAGGTCTCCTGGCAGGTGACCACAGTGGGAGTTCTTCTCTGCTGGCCTCAGCAGAGCCCCTCCAGGAGCAGGTGCTCATCTGGCTTGGACTCACGTCCTTAGACACCTGTTATGATTACAGTTGCCCCAGACCAGGTGGCAGGTCAGATCACAGCATCCAAGAGCACTCTGTCTCAGGTAACTGGCCCAGTGGGACTTCTCAGAGGGGGACCCAGATACTAAATGTCTCCTATGGAAGTAAACTAAGTGGCCTCATTATTTTTACCAGCACCCTAGACCCCCAAGTTGAACCATGGCTTCTGATAAAGGCCAGGGATACAACTGGTTGCCTCTTGTGCCAGCTCAAGACATAAATCTTTGAAAGAGGTATTTTATTTTTGGTGATGTGCTAGATCCCTCGGAAGCTATGGTTACAGGTGGTTTGGACTGCCCAATGTGGGTGCTAGGAACCGAATTCTGGCCCTCTGGGGGAGTGTTATGTCCTCAATTACCACAGAGCCTCCCAGGGCAGATTCTCTTTGCAAGAACAAGTGGGGGAAAATGTTTAAGTATAGTCTGAAGTTCAGTTTCACTCTTTATCAGCTGGGCTCCGGGAGCTCAGGCCTGCACAGCGTCTGCCTCCTGGCCTGCCCTTGGCGCTCACCTTGGCTTCTGGGCAGGCATGGTTCTGCACACCCTCAGTGCTTATGCTACTATGAATTAGGTGACTGTGAATATGAGCTCTTAATTCTTCATGGTGCTCCCCCCAACCTTTTACCTCTTAATCTTCAAATGCAGCAGTAGCAAAAGGTAAGGTGGGGGAATAGAAGGCTTCCGGGACTGTGGGTTTAGAGCCTTCCATCCCTAATGGTGTGAAGGCCATGGAGCAGGAGCCTCCCACCAGCCGTGTTTATTTTTCTTATTTCATGCCTAGGGCCACCCTTAGAGTTGACATATTTAGCATATTAATAGCTAGTGTCCATGTAACTACTATCTTGATGGGTGTGATAGATTGACTGAAAAGTCTAAACTGGGGCTTAGCTCAATTGGTAGGTACAGGAAGTTGGGGGTTTATTCCCTGGGACCGCTTAACCCAGACGTTGCGACTTACGCTTGCAGTCCCGCTTGCAGTCCCAGCACCTGGGAAAGTAGAGTCACGAAGTTCACGATAACCCTTGGCTACATAGAGATTTTGAGGCCAGCCTGGGCCTTGGGAAAGAAAAGGGAAGTGGAGAGTACACGGGAGATGAAGAGGCTGGTGCAAGGCTCTTTGCGCTTCTCAGCCTCACTGAACAGGAACTTGGTGGCTGCTTGTTGGGTACACAGAAGTGACACAAAGAGGCTGTTGAGATGGCAATTAAGTATTTATATGATGAGACTGGAGGGTTTCCAGGCGTCTAAATCCTCCCAGCTTGTGTGTGGAGAGAGGCTGGAGGCTTCCAACAAAGTAAATACGTGTGAGTTAGATTGTGTCTCTGGGAAAAGGAGGTGCGCTTCCCTGCCCACTCTGTTACTTTGGTTCTCACTGATCTTGACTATGTCCTCCTCCTTGGCCAGAGGGCACAGGGTGGGTTCTGCAGAGCAGACAGTAAGCTATAACATTGGAGGACAGTGTTCTGAGTCCCTGCTGGGGTTGCCATCCTGGCTCCAGCGGACAGGCAAGAATGAGGGGTTGAGGTGCTTCTTGGCTGTCTGAGTTCATCATCTTGTTCTGGTTCCTCTCTGCACTGGTGAGAGGTAGAAAGAAGACCACTTAGACAAACACGGTTCTTCTTCAGGTGGGCTCGCGAAGAGGGTAGCGAGCGAGGTGTGGTCTGTTGAGCGCGAAGTGAGGATGGTGAAGGGACCAGGATAAAAGGATGCATGGCAGCTGCTGGCTGTCACTGTGCCTGGGACATGTGCTCCTAAGGAGGAGAGAAAACCAGTGGTGTGGGAGGGCAGGAGGTGGCTCCTAGAGCCAGGTATGGCTTTTAACTGTGGGGGTGTGGAACAGACCATGTGACTAAGGAGTGGGCAGGGCTTGCTATTTCAGTCTTCTGGGTAGGCTTTAGAATTTTGCAGCAGAGGCCAAGGAAGGATGTAAGAGCCGAAAGAAGGATGGATAGAGGTTTGGAGGTGGGTGTGACCCCAGATGGCAATAATCTTTACATATGAAAAACAGGCTATTTTTTGCATAAGCTGCTTGGAGCTTCCACGCAAAACTTCTGGCACTGTTTATGCAGCCTTAAGCCTTGTACCTTCTTTTCTTGGCACCTCTCCCTGTGGCATTATCAGTGCCCTGGGTTTTGTTTTGTTTTGTTTTGTTTGTTGTTGTTCTTTTAAGTATTTGATATACAATGTCTTAACATTCCCTACTTGACTGTAGACTCTTTGCAGGCGTAGCCAGTATAATATGTTCCTTTGAAGGTCTTCACTGTGACTGGCCATGTGCTTTGTATTATTAGACAGTAAGCTTGAACTAATGGTAAGACTTAACTTGCTCTTTTCCTCTCAGGAGAGCTGCTGTTCACTTCTCCTCAACTATTCCGGGCCAGTTTTAAGGCAGGCGCCAGCCTCTTCCTGTTCTAGAAGTGATTCTGTGAGGGTTTATAACATGTACACTGTTAAAACATGGGTAGGCGTATAGAGATGGAGCAGTTGCTACAACATGGAAGACCACACTCCAAACACCAGTGGAGAACCTTCTAGGCTGACATTTAGAAAAATAAAAACTGGTGTGTGTGTGTGTGTGTGTGTGTGTGTGTGTGTGTGTGTGTGGTGTGTGTGTGTGTATGTATACTTACGTACGTACACATGCACTTTGGTTCTCACACATGTGCAAGTATCTGAAGAAGCCAGAAGAGGGTATCCGAGTCCTCTGGAGCTGGAGTTACAGATTGTTGTAAGCTGCCTGATGGGCGCCGGGGGTGAAACCCAGTCCTCTGGAGGAACAACAAACGCTCTTAACCACTGAACTGCCTCTCCACCTTGAGGGCTGGCATTCTCAATTCATGCTCTTCTGCTACTGACTGGTCAAGATAACTCCCCAGCTCTGGAAAAGAAGGGATGGCTTCTAATTCTCTGGCACGTCTTGGTTTCCTCTTTCCCCCGTTACTGCTTTTATTGTGCTTCCTTCATGGCTGTGCCTTTGTGAGCGTTGCTAGTTTGTTCAGGTGCTTGCTTCAGCTTTCTTTGGAAATGGGAAAACCTAATTTTACTATAATAGTTCCTTAATGGTCCTCTAAATGGAACCTGCTTATTTCATCTGCTCCCCCACTTTTCAGATATTAAACAACTATCACCAAGAGTTTTCCTTCTTTCCCCTCAGAGAGCAGCAGTTTGCTCGTGCAGATGGTAAGAGGCAGTGTGTTTGTGTGTGTGTGTGTGTGTGTGTGTGTGTGTGTGAGAGTGTGTGTGTCAGGGGCTGATGCTCACTTGTCCACGTGTGTGTGTGTGGGGGGGGGGTAAGGGTTCTGGGGATGATGCCCTTTTCTGTAACTTTTTTTTTTTTTTTGACTTGTTAGGCTCCAATCACAGAAAAGACTGAGCATGCTGGCAAGTGGCCAAGCACAGAGTGAGTGGCAGGAAGGGCCTGTCACTTCAATATTCTCAAAAGAAATCCAGCTTTCCATGAATGGGAGGCTGTGGAGGAGGTTGGAGAAGCAAATTCCTGGCTTGTCTCCAAGGCCAGATGTTCTGTAGTGCCATATGTCATGATAGGAAGACTAGCACTGAAGCTTGGAGAGAGTGTCAGACCCATGCTCTGAACTACCAGTCTTTCCATACCTCTTTTTTTTTTTTTCCTGCTTTCCAGGACCATGTCTCTCTCGTACAGCATTGTGGTTTGAACCATTTATACCAGTCTCCAGTGCTCATATCTGTTGGAGTTGGTTTGAGTCTGGGGTGCTGCCCCTTAGCCAAGAGTGATGCTCTGCTACCGGCAGCGCCTGCTGGATCCTGGTATACTCTCAGACCAGTATTGAGCCCACCTGAGTCTTGTGGCCATTGGATATGCCACCCAAAATGGGGTGTGAGTCTTGTTTTCAGTAGTGTCTTCATTTCTCCTCCAAAGCTCAAGTCCTTCCTCTCTTCTATTCTTCCTTCCTTCCTTCCTTCTGTGTGGTATATCCGTGTGTGTGTGTGTGTGTGTGTGTGTGTGTGTGTGTGTGTGTGTGTAGGCCTGGAAAATATCAAACGTCTTCTCCCTGTGTTTTGAGATAGATAGGTTCTCTCACTGAACCTGGAACACACTGTTCAGTTAGGCCGGATGGCCAGTGAGCTGCTAGGATACTCCTGTCTGAGGCTCTGTAGGTTCTTGAGAGAAAGGAGACTCAGAGTAATCTTGCTTCCCACAGTACTGAATTGGTGGCCAGTTTACCTGCTAAAGAGGCAAAGTAACAGGGCACAGGCCCTTCTACGCCATATTGCTGATGTCTGTGCTCTGTGGCGGTGGTGGCATGCTTAATTGAATGGAGGTAACAAGCAGACGCAACTGTTCTTTGGGTTTCCTGTCATGGTAATTTACAATCTGTGGAGCCAGGGTCCTTCAGAAATAGAAGCCGCTTGGTCCAGTCTCTTTCCTCTTTCACCCTCTTAGGAGCATCTCGCGTTGCCATTTTGTTCTGGACTGCTGACCTAATGACTATCTTTGGAAATACCGTCATTCTCAATTTAGGATTTGGGCACTTCATCTCTTTCTCTGCTTCTGTGGTCCCTGCCCACACCAAGCCTTCTGCTCCCAGCTAACTCCATTGTTCCAAGAAAGGTTTTGGCGGCTCTTCAGCGGCTGTAGCAGTAGGAGCAAGTCCCCATCCGGTTTGCCAGGATTCTGCCTAATTCAGACCAGCTTATTACCTCCACTCTGCCTTTTCCATGAGACCACTTGTGATGAGTCAGGCCAAACGCATGGATGCTTGCCTCTCTTAATCCTAATACCAGCCTCAGACACGGTGTTTTCCATTCTTAACACTACCTGGGTGGATAGAGTTATTCCATCTAAAAGTATCTCAAGAGGAAAACAACAACAACAACAACAAAAATAAAAACCAAAACACCAAAAAAACAAGCTCAGCTTTGTCCTGTCCTCACGCCATTTTCAGCTACAGCACCACAATTTCTCTGTTCCTCTTTTATACCTCCATAGCATTTTGGACATATTTGGATTTTTTTTTTTTTTGACACATTGACACATCACCACTTCCTCCTTTTTGGATCCCATCTGTCATTTTCTCCTGTTCTGAGTCTTCCCCCCCCCCCAGGTCTGAGTCTTGGGGCTATATTATGGGCTGGCCAGGGAACAAGGATGTCTCCCTGTCCTGCAGTCCAACTCTACACGTGTTCTACCACTGCACTTGCTCCCTGCAGCCTCCTTCAACAGCCTAGTGAAGTAGCATTGATTGTCATTACTGCCCCTGTTGACAAGTGAGCAGCAAACTGCGAATCCCAGTCCACTGTAGACCTGGGATTTGAACGTAGAGCTAGCACCAGAGTTTGGCTTCTTAAGCTCTCTGCACTGTACTAATCCTACAAGGCTCTCTCACCCGATGACCTGCACTGCTGCAGGCAAGCTGATTTTGTTCTGTGTTTCAGTTTTTCTTCTTGGCAAAACAGAAGTAAAATTAATCTGTGTCTCATAGAGTTGTTCCGAGGGCGGAATGGGAAGAAACAGAATAGAACCGTTGTCAGTACCTAGCTGTGTGTCGTTCAAGTTTCTCTTAGTTTCTCCTTACTGGCATCATCTGATTAAATATTATCATTTGCACTTAAAAAAAAAAAACCACCTGTTGTGTGTCTCTGGGCCTCTTTTGTGGGTAGAACAAATCAGGATTTTGCACGAGGGGGGCAAGTTTTCTTCAACAGAGCTTCACCTTCTCGCGTCACCTTAGGACCCAGGACCGTGCTGTGCGCCTGGCTAGTGTCCAGAAAAACACTTCGTGAATGAAACGCAAAGGCTCTGCTGGGCCTCCTAGAGGTCTTCGAAGGCACACGTGCATGTGCTGTTGTCTTTGTGGCAGATGTTGACCACAAGCTTGCCTTTGCCGGTATCCAACCTTGGCAGGCTCTTTACGGTGGCCAGAGGCTGGGGACACAGCGTGGCAGCGTTGGATGGAAGCTGCAGTCCGCAGCCCTCTTGTTGCCTGTGAACTTTTTCCTCCCACCCCCTTCCCGGTAGCTCTGTGCCCTGCCAAGCCTGTGCACAAGCCTTGAAATGACAAAGTACCCTTTAGTTAATTGCACAACGGATTGCCTAGAGTTAAAAGTTCTGATTTATATGACCATAGCTCTAACTGCTCAATAACACAGGCCTGTAATCTACTTTCATTTCAAACAGAACGGTGATTTATAGGGCAGCATGCCGCTTTAGCTCAGAAATGAGGTGTTCAACATATGCTCTGTTGACATAAATTTGGAATTTATCGCTGTTGTCAAAACTGCCTGTTGGACAAAGGTGGGTATTAAGGCAATAAATGGCTCAGAATAGTTTTCTGTCACATTTCCTAACCATTGTATTCAGTCTATTTGAGGGAAAAATATATACTTAAAAGTAATCAAATGTCCAAAATCCATGCATCTTGTTTTGAATGGAGAGAAGAGAGAAGATGCAGGGGTGGTGGGGGTGGAGGGGGACCCAGAGGCGTGGGGAGGAGCAGATGGGGGATGGTGAAGGCGGCATTCTGGGAAGTTATGGTCCATTTAAGAGATTCTACTTTGCCCCCTCTTCCCATCCCCATTAGGAGGTAGGCTTTCCTTTCTCATTTACAAAAAGGGGGGAAGAAAAATGAAAGCTCATTAAATAAAAATAGTGAAGGACATTTTTATGGGTGGGCTTAAAGCCAGCCATGTCAGTGAGGAGTTAGTGAGTGGGCTGGGAGGGGGGCAGGCAGGGATTTTGTTTATGGGGAAATAAAGCCACCAGCTGGGCTTGGGTTCTTTGCTAGGTTGATGAGTGGTGAGCGCAGCCTTTCTCCCAAATGCCCTCTCTAAGCTTGAAGTTCCTGTGGACTTGGTGGATATTTGATTGGCTGGCTGATAGCAGTAAGGAGCTGGTGGGCACTGTACCCCAACACCCACCAGCTACTCAGCCATCCCCCCAACAGCATATCTTTTCAGTAGCTGTTATTCCTGTGCCTTTTGTTGGACTTGAGAATTCAGATATAAACAAGGTAAATCTGTCTTTTGGGGTTGCCCATCTAGAAGGAGAGACAGAGAAGCAAGGAAGCAGAGATTCCCCAGGGCCTCTCGTGACACACAGGCCAAGGCAGGGGATATGGTTTTAGGAAGGGAGGCACCAGGGAGGGAGATGCTGGCTCAGATGGCCCTTTGAGGACACCAGGTCCTCCCTGGAGGGAAATGGGGTCTTGGGAATTATTCTACAAAGATAGGACTTTTTTAGTTAGTTTATTGAGACAAAATCTTACTGTATATCCCTGGCTGGCCTGGAACTTAATATGCAAACCAGGCTGGCTTTGAACTCACAGAAAGCCACCTTTACCTCTAGAATACTAGGATTAAAGTCATGCGTCACCATGTCCAGTGTCACTGTATTTTGTTAATGTATGATATACTGTTGACATACAGATGACTACTTGTATACACCACTGGGTTTTCTGTATTGTGTTATCATAATAATAATAATAAAAATAAATAATTATGTTTTATTATATTATATCAAATTATAATTATATAAAATAATAATAATAACAATAATAATTGCTGTGATACAGATTGAACCTAGGATCTTGTCTGCTACTGAGCCACATCTCGATCTGTCACATATAATAAAAAGCAGAGCCCCAGTCCTTGTCACCACACCATCTCAACCAGAGTACCAAGGTAGGCAATAGGCAGAGCAGGGGGACTTAGTCAAGGTTAAGAATCCCAGCACTTGGGAGGCAGAGGCAGGCGGATCTTTGTGAGTTTGAGGCCAGCCTGATCTACAAAGCAAGTCCAGAATAGCAAGGTTACACAGAGAAAACTTGTCTCAAAAAACCAAAAGAAAGAAAGAAAAAGAAAAAAAAAGGAATCTATCTCTCAGTTTCAGGATAGCAACCTGCAGTGACTTGTGGGGCAGTGTGCATCATGCTGCAGGCAGATCTAGGGAGCTGCAACTCAGACACTAGCAGTGTATTACATATGGCCTGTGAGCTTGTCAGGAGGCAGAGGAACTGGCAGTACAGTACTTCTTCTCATGAAAATGAGGCCCAGTGGGGAAGAGGGTGCGTATTTGTTGCCTGTATTTTATTTTTCCTTTTATCTCTACTCACATGCTTGGACCTTCTCAACGTTGATAAATGTGCGTACTCACTCTCATTCTCCTTCTCTGTTCCACGTGCACACACACGCGTGCGCACAGACATACATTGTCTTCATTCTCTAGCTCATTTGTGTGTGACCACACACACACACACACATACACACACACACACACACAGTCTTGTGCACACCGAGCGTGGACACCAATTGTAAACCCCCCTTTGTGTGGCTCACCCACCACCCCCTTTGCCACCAACTCCTGTCCTTTTCACACAAAGCTCCCCGTTGGGAAAACTCATAATTTTTACACCACACAGTCTTGACTGGCCATTGCTGGAATTACTGGCTCTTTGAAGTGCTTTCTGTCGGGGCATTTACAGGCTGTTTTAATTACCTGCAGCTTGCAAAGGGCCGTGCTCGGTCCCTGCCTTTGTTTGTTTGTTCTTTGCAAGGAGTCTGTGCAGAAAGGGAACCTGCTGCCTCCTTCCACAGAGAGAGAACAAGGGGACAAGAAGTTTAGGACCTGTGTACAGAGCTTTCCTAAGCCTCCTGCTTCAGGAAGCTCTGCCCCCTCGGGCAAGCTCTACTTGTGGCTTGCCCCACTACCAACTCTGTGGGTCCCCGTTTAGAATTTGCTCAGGATTTTGTTTGTTGGTTTGTTTGTTTCATTTGTACATTTTTAAGACGACTGTGCGTGCAAGCCATGATGCGAGGACTGAGTGTAGGGCCTTACACATGCTAAGCAAACGCCTCGCTGCTGGACTACACTCCCAGCCTTGTTGCATTTTCATATTTAAGCATTAAGTCTATTTTCAGACCTTCCAGCTGAGAGAGCAGGGCTGTGACGTCACACAACCTCCTGTTGACCAGATCAAAGTTGGTTACACTTGAGCCAGGATCCCGTTCCCATTTCCAGCTAAATCTCTTGAAAGAAAGGCATCATTAGCTTATTGAGTCTGGACTTACGATAGGGGGAGGGGCTTGAAATAATATATGTGAAAGTGGTATTCAATTTGAGCCATCTGGTGTTTTCTGTTTTTTTCCTCATTTGTTTTTCCATTGCCGCTTTTAAGAAGGAACTTTTCAGGGGTTGGAGAGATGGTTTAGCAGTAAAGAGCACTTGTTGATCTTGGGGAAGACACAGGTTCAGTTACCAACACCCACATGGCAGCTCTCAACCACGGGAAACTCCAGTTTCAGGAGATTCAACCGCTCTTCTCTTACATCTTTGGGCACCAAGCACACACATAACGTACATACATATGTGTAGGCAAATGCTTATACACTTCCCTCCCCACCCCCTTTGATAGGGGTTCTCTGTGTCCTTGGCTGTCCTGGAACTCACTCTGTAGCCCAGGCTGGCCTTGAACTTACAGAGGTCTGCCTGCCTCTGTCTGTCTGAGTGTGCCTTGCACACTGATGCTCATGGCAGCAGTGTTTGTAACATCCACGAGGTTGGAACAGCTGCATGTCCGTTATCTGATGAGCGGACACACAGGGTGTGGTATAGACATACCATGGCGTATTATTCACAGTAGGGAAGAATGAGGTAGCTTACACAAGTACACTATGGATGAAACTTGAGCAAGTGTGTCCTGTGGGCCAAGTGAGGTCTAAAGGGGTCTGTGTTGTATGATTGTCACACCTATGAAATGTTAAAGATAAGTGAATCTACAGAAGAAGGTAGGTTAGCTAGAGGCTAGGCTTGGGCAGAAGACAGAAGAGCCGTTATTGTTAGTGTAGGGAAATATTCTAGATTAGATAGTGGTGATGGGTACATGATTCTGTGAATGTACTAAAGGCAAACCCTCTCAACAGTACACTTGAAGAGGGCAAATTGTAGGGAGCATGGATAATACCTCAATAAAGTTCTATTTAGAAATACCCACTGACTGTGTCCCAGGCACCCTGCCAGATTCCGACAGTGCACCAGACAGCTTCTGTCTTGACAAAGCTTACAGTCTAGGTGAGATTAAGAATCGTAAAAACCCACTGTGTACCTGCAGGTTGTGTTAGACCCTGGACAGGAGACTAAGAGTGTAGCAACAGAACGTTGTTGGTATAGAAGCTACGCCCGTGGGCTGTGGCTCCAGCGCAGTCTGCCTTCTATGGGAACTGGTGCACAAGTGCAGAACAGATACAGTATGGACCTGGGTGGGGGATGGGTCAACATGTCTTTCCTGTGGGAGGTTCTGAGATGATCCTCCCAGTGGAGTGTGGCCTCTTTTCCTTGAGGTGTCTCTGTAGCTCAGGTGAGGAAGGCTAGGCAGGTTCCTGGCAGCTTGTCAGGAAGCCCCTTCAGTGTGAAATGATGTGCACTCAGCCTTTGAGACTATACAACCTGAGGTGACTTGATTGCCCTCTACTCCGTGTGTGTGTGTGTGTGTGTGTGTGTGTGTGTGTGTGTGTGTGTGTGTCTGTCTGTCTGTCTGTCTGTCTGTCTGTCTGTCTGTCTGTTTTTTTTCTTTCTCAGAACTGAGTCTTGCTGTGCAGCTCTGGCTAACATACAACTCTATGTAGACCAGGCTGACCTCAAACTTAAGAGATCCTCTGCCTCCTGATTAAAGTGGGTTTCTCCCTTCATTGTTCTAGAAGAAAAGGGGGGCACTAGGGTTTGGGGTTGTTGTTGTTGTTTGCTTTTTAAAGTAAAAATCGGTCTCAAAACTGACAAATCTCCAATCTCAAAAACTGAAAGAAAAAAAAAAATCTCTGCACCCCCTTCATTAAAATGACAATAATTTTCCCACTGTGATTTGAATGTGATTTGATGTCCATACAGATAATCTGCCCAGCTCATCTCTGGTGTTCATAACTGATGTGGAGAGCCCGGCTCTCAAACGCAGAATCCTCATAGAAAAGTAATTTAATTTTCAGTGTAGTAAAGCAGGAAGAATGAGGCAATATACATTAAAAGGGTTTTCAGAGTGGTTTAATTTTGAAGGCATCGGCTTGCAGGGGCTTTAAGAGGCCCTGTTATTTTCCTCAATGGTCCAAGTTTGCAGGCGGGTCCCTGGCTCCCAAGAAACAATTCCTGATAACCAAGAGCCAGATATCTCCCCTACTATGCAACATGGCCAGATCACCAAAATGTCTGTAGATTCTTGAAAGCTGTTTTCTTAGAAACTGGCTATTGGAATAGAAGAAAAGCCTTGTATGGGTGACAGAAAGATTTAAAAAAAAAAAAACAAGTCCTGCTCATCCTTAACTGTAGCCTCATTCCCTTATAGGGCCGTGAGGATCTGGAGAGAACACTGGATTTATTTTTGCTTCCCCTGGGCTGACACCATCTAGTATGCATCATGGTACCCTGTTTTGGGTTTGGAAAAAGCTCAGGAATGCTATAAATCTTAAAGCTTTTTACTATTCTTCTCTTCTCTCATTTTCTTTTTCTTTCTTAAAAAAAAAAAACCCACAACTTTTCTTTGTTAAAAAGAAAAACTACAAACGTGTGTATTGATTCCTGCCTTCAGATCTTAACTGCCTTGGCTGTAATACCTTGCTTACATCTGCCAGGTTTTTGTGCAGTGTTGCAATGTCTCCTTAATCCAGTGAGCATAAATAGAACATTTCAGTCATATTTGGCTACCAGCAGCTTCACAGATAAGCATGCTAAGACCTTGTTGAAAGAGACTGTATGTGTTGGTGCGCGATACCATCAGCCCACAGCCTGGAGCCCAAATGAAACACTTTTGTTCTTGGTGAAATTTGTTGATAGAGATATTTCAAATAAATGACTTGGGAGAATTCAATATTTTAAAACAAGGGGGTAGGTTATGTAACAGCCAGGAGCCTGGGGCTACCCAATGCTCAGTCCCTGAGGGTCCATCTTAGAACACTTCCTCAGGGAGACAGATCAACATGGTCCTTTCCTCAAATTTTCCCCTCTTTCCTTCAGTTTTCCTTTCTTGAAAAAGGCTTTCACTATATATAGTCTTTTCGCACTGGAGCTCCCTATGTACATCAGGTTGTCCTTGAACTCACAGAGAGCCACCTGCCTCTGCCTCCCAAATGCTGACACTAAAGGCGTGTGCTACCATCTCCCATCTTCCACTTTATTCAGTGTCTTTCTGAATCCAACTGAATCCACCAACTGCTTAGACAGGCTAGCCAGTGATCTCTAGGGATGGGCTCATCTTTTCCACCTTCCTAATACTAGGCTCACAGGTATACAAGACCATGACCCTCTTTCATGTAGGAGTTGGAGATCTGATCTGGGGGGGGGGGTCCATGTGCTTATACCACAAGCACTTTACCTACAGAACCATCTCTCTAAGCCTCTGATGCTTTCTGAAGCATAGGACTATCCCATCTACTCATTTGTCGGCCAGATTGGGGTCAATGATGTATGTACAGCTTTCATTCTGAGAACCCATAATAGGGCAGGAGAGGGGTTCTGTCTTGAGCAACAGGTACATTTATTCTTGTACTGAAGTGTGTGGGTATGTGTTCTCCATCTCCCATATTTTCTCTTCAAACTCCCCCATTTTTGGTTTGTTTCCATCGTTGAGAGAGACGCATTATGCATTTCATGGAACCCTTTGTATGTGCTGTGGACCCTTCACAAAGCTGATAGAATACAGCAGGTGTAGACTGCATCAGCCCCACCACCACCTTGCAGTTTGTGAAGCCGACTGACTAGCAAGAACCTAAGAGATCATCTTGATCTAGCCTTGCCTGGATTCAAAGACGTAAAGGCAAAGGCTGGAGAGACAAGAAGTTTGACCAATGATGCCCACTGTATGCTAGAATAATACCTGGAGTGAAAACCGTGTCTTCTGTACCCAGTAGATACATATGCCTGGTCAACACATATCTTCTATCTAGATGATTATTGAGAAAGAATAGCTCCTTTCCTTCTCCTTCCCTATAAAGACTCCAAAACAATCAAAATGGCCACTTGTTTCTCATCTCTGTGGCTTTGAGTCCCTAGCTCCTCCTACCCACCGCAGCAGGGAAAGTGTTAACCGATACTGTTAAGTTCTCGGTTGTTTTCTTAAATTGCTTCTTTGAAATCCTTGGCGTTTATTAGTATATTTACTTTATGGCATACATAAAGATCTGTATTAAAAAATAAATTGTGCTGTAAAAGCATTGGTAATGTTTATTAATATTGACTAGTCAGGGAGCCACGAACTATATTGCTGGAAGGATAATTTGTAGTAATATCAGCTATGCCTTTGAAGCTTGTCAAATGCCTGTCTAATCTTCCCATTTAAAAAAAAAAAAAAAAAAGAAGTGGGTAAAAGGACAGTTTCCCTTTTCTCTGGAGGAAATAGAAGTGACCCATTCCTAGCTGAGGCTGGAACTGTCCTTTCCCTTCCGCTGGGGCTCACCGGCCCTGCTCTCCAGCTCCAGGCGGGTGCATGGGGCTACGTGGCAGTGGCCAGGGTTGTCCCTCTGTCTTAGAGCAGCTAGAGATCACCTCAGTAGAAATTCCATGTCTGTCTGCTTGAGCCTATGCTGAAGGCGTTAAAGGTGAAGTAGGAGCCTTAACGCTTGGAGTGTCCTTGAGCCTGGAGTTCTGAGGAACATATAAACAGCGTAGTTTTGAATGATGTATATAGCACAGTGACCCTGGGAGTGACTAATGACCTGCCCAACCTGGAATATGGCACTGCTGGTGGCATTAAGAAACATTCTCTGGGGCCTGGGGGTGAGGGTGGGTGGGTGGGAGAGGTATCTAATGTCACCGTTACAAGGTAGGGAACATTCATTAAGTGTCCTCAGGCCCTGTGAAGACCTTGCTTTGGTTTAGGATAGAGGCCTGTGGTAACACTCATTATTCAGAGGTTTCTGTTCCCATAAAGACCTACGGAGACAGCTGAGCATACTGATCCACACTGTAACCCTAGTGTATGAGATGCTGAGGCAGGGGGATCGTGAGCACAAGGCCAGCCTGGGCCTCAGAGTGAGGTCAAGGTGAGTCAGGGTTGCATAGGTAGACCCAAACAAAAACAAACCAAGGAAATGCACCAAACCAGCGGAGAATTCAGGAGGCTGGACTGGATAGTAAAAGTAGCCCCCGTTTCCCTGGAACTTGGCTTTTGGGGGTGGGGGTGGGGGATCTCCTATAAGCTCATCCTTGTGCCTTTCTCAGACTACCACTGCCTGGCTGACCTTTGTCGTGTCATTTGAAATAAGGGTCTGTGAGCCTCAGAATTAGGATTTTTTTTTTTTTTTTTTTTTAAACCACAACAGCCTTCAGGAAGGTGAGAAAGCCCAAGATTAAAGTTTCTTCCCTCTCTCTGTTTAGTTCCTGTTTAGAAAGGTGAGTGAGCCCAGCCAGATGGTTTTACATCTGTGCTGGGAGCCTATTTCTTTTGAGGCTGGAAGCTGTGGCCTAGTTCATGTTGTTCCCTGAGGGAGAGATTGGCTGGGTGTCACTGTTTGTTGACACGGTCTCCCTCCAGAGAAGCCCAGCAAGTTTGCATGGGGCTGGCTTCCCATGTAAGTAGAGGACCTTCCAGAGGTTTGTTGCTCCCATGGGCTTCAGGCTTTTTTTGAGAATGCATTTAGACCTTAGTCTGGATTTCATTCACGGACACTCTTGTTTCTTTCTGAGGTTTGCCTTAGAATCACCGAGTGGACCAAATTCTCTCAACTTGACATAACCTAGAGTCCTCCGAGGGAGAAATCTCACTGAAGGATTGTCTTCTACAATGGGTTGGCTGATGTGCTTGTCTGTGATTAGCTGTCTTAACTTATATGGGGATGCGAGTGTGAGTGGCAGCATTTTTCCCTAGGCAGGAGATCCTGAGCTATCTAAGAGTAGAGAAACTGAGCTGATCACCAGCAAGCAGGTAAGCATGTGTGGTGCATCCCTCCCCCCTTCTCTCAACTGCAGATGTGACCAGATGCTGCAGCTCTTCTGTTTCTCTGGACTTTAAACCTGAAATGTTAAGCAGAAATAAACTCCTCTCTCCCCCTAATATGCCTTTTGTTGTAGTAACAAAAATGAAAGTGGCACACATGGTCATGATGTTAGAAGGCAGAAGCCCTAGCTGGGGTTTGGGGGGCATGGGCCTGTGATCCCACCTGCCCTGGAGGCTCTAGGGAGATTTTTATAGTGAGTTCAAAGCTTGTTTGGGTCACGGAGGGAGTTCAAGGCAGCCTGGTGGCCTAGGGAGATCCTGTGTCAGAATGGGGGGAAAAAAAAAAAAACCACTAAAGAGGGATGCATGCTCAAGGTTTTTAGTCCTGAGTACCACTAAAGAAACCAGCAAGGAGAGAGCAAAATGGCCGGCGCCAGGGAGCTGTCATAAGCAGATCAGCCTCTGATCAGGCACTGAGCGAATTGAAAGGATTGCCTGGACCTCGTTGGCCCGGTCTGAACGTCAGTTCAGAAGAGAGCTTGGCTAAGCAGCTGTGCATTCTTGTCCACTGGCTTTTCCTAGTTCTTAGGTCCTGATTCCCTGTACTGGTCTCCCCCCAACCCCCAAACTCATAGGTCAGGTCATTTTAGCATCCTTTCAGCAGAGTGAGGAAGTACAGCCCTTGGGCTATTGGAACTGAGAGCTTTTCTCTCAACTTTTGCTTGTGGATAAGTCCCATCTTTGCCACCTATCCCTATACAGAACATGGGAAAGAAATGAGACATGAACAGGGCAGGGCCTTGAGATCTCTCACTCCCCCAGTCCAGAAGCCAGAGCCTCTGGTCTTTTTCTCTTGGGGATTTTGAGAGCCCTCCCCTCATCTTGCTTCCTTGGTTCTTGGCGGAAGGGATGGTAGTGTCCTACTTCTGTAGAGAGCATGCATGTAGGACTCCCTTAAAGTTAGGGCCAGCTGTCTCTGGGGACTGAGGTAAGGAAGACAGGAGAGGTCACTGCTTGCTGACACTCATGCTTGTGCTGTCCTTTTCTTAGCTGGGATGACCAAGGCCTATTTTGGAGGTGTGAGGTTGGTCTGAAGCTCAACTTTTATCATTGCAGGAAATTGCCATTGGTTTTCCTTATGTGGATATCAGGAAGCACTCGTGAACGGTCTGGTTCTGGGATAGAGGCTGCCTATGTAGCTGTTGTATTCAGGATATTTCTAGGATTAGCAGAGGAGTGCTCTATACCTGCTTTACCTAGAGCTTTTTTTTTAAAAAAAAAAAATCTTTGAACAGTCCCTTTAAAATGGGCCTTATGAGCAAAGTCAAGATAGACATAGCATCTGTCATTGAACAGCTCATAGTCCAACCAAAACAGAATTGCAGATTCAGTGAGCACAGACACGGCCCCAGTGACAACCTGGCCATGGTGACCTTGTTACTGAGGGCTGCATGGGTGAGAACTGATGAGAAAAAAACAAACAAAAATCGAGTCCTTCTCTTGTGCTGCTAAAAGCTTCCTATTTTTCTTAGATCTGATTTCTCATAGTGATTCTGCTTTCCTGAGAATGTAGGTAGAAATGGCCAGGAGGTAACTTTTTAATCTTCTTGGATACAAGTGAACCACTGTTCCCTCCTTGCAAGGTGAGTTACCTGTTGGGTCACGTGCTATCTGAGATGGATTGAACCACTCTAGAACCAGATTGCTTTCAAAATGGTTGACCATCAGTGTGGCTTCCTCTCAGAGAATGCGTGTGGGAACTCCATCAAGGGAGAAAGCACAGAGTAAGAAATTAGGCCTTGTGAAAAGATAGGACCTGACTGGGGAGATGTGTTGCTCATCGAGAGGGGAGGGGCATTTTGTTCTAAATCTTTGCAGAGAGTGGAGATGGTGGGTAAAGACGACGGGTGACAGTGACCTAATGCAAAGTCGTCAGTTTGCTTTAGCTGGGATTAGTTTCTACAGGGCCTCTTCTGAAGACTGTGCCAGAGTCAGGTGATGGCCGGTTCTGTAGAGTGCACTCAATTCTCACCCACCACCTAAATGTTTTCTTGGAAGTCAGAGAAACCTCCGTTTCAGACCTTCTTCCTCTCTGTGCAAGCAATAATATTTTTTAATGAGCAAACTCAGCTATAGAGCTCCATTGGCGGCATCCTAGGCCCGCCTGTGAGGCTGCCCCCTTTCTGTTTTGAACTTTGTACTCTGTCTGCCTGTCCCTGCCAGTGAAGCATGGCCTTTGTCCTTGTCAGATGTGGACTCACTCGGGTGCCATGCTGGTCTCTGGAAATCTGTGTGGGGCACTGAGTTAGTAGGTCAGTTTCAGGGCAGTGTGCTTCCCCTGAGAATTGGGCAAGACAGAACACCAGTATCACCAAAGACTAGAAAACTCACGGTGACCAAAATAGTTCTGAGGAAAGCCTCCTGCTAAACTTGTAGATGTTTCTTTCACTGAAAGAAAGAGGGGGAAAAAAACCAGGCCTCTGGTTTAGAAAGTCTTAAAATAGAAAGATTTCTGGGTTGGTTCTAGAGTTTTGTTTGCTATATTGTAGCCTGATGGCCTGGATGTGACAGTACACCACAGTAGTCAGTGACAAACAGATCATCCCCAGGAAAATACATGTTTCTTCCAGGGGTTCCTTGGAGGCTAAGTCAAAAGGATATGGTTGAGACTTTGAATAATAAAACTTATCTCCACCTAAAATTTCAGTCAATGAGCTATATCCTTTTACATGTGAGAAAGAATCTGATGGCTGGGCATGGTGGAGCACACCTCTGATCCCAGCACTCGAGAGGCAAACAGATCTTCAAGAGCTCAAGGCTAGCCTGGTCTGTGTATCAAGTTCCAGGCCTGTCAGGCCTACAGAATGAGACCCTGTCTCAAAAAAAGTAAAATAAAAATTCAAGTGGCTATGACAGCATGGCTTGTGCAAGGTCTTTAAACCAGCCAGGACTGGGTCAGGGTGAGAGTCTGGGTAATGCGTCTGTGTTCTAGGCTTTCCTCCATGGGCCCTGCTATACATACTGTGCAGCAAACAGGCTGGGGTCCATCACCTTTCACACGGAGCCAGTCTGGTTGGCAACTGGAAGAAAAGCCACTTTCAGCAATTTCTGAGCAGAGCCACTCCTATCCAGGGAAAAGGCAATGGTGTTACTTAAGAGTGTTTGTCAGGGTGAGAGATTCCATCTGGGACCCCTTGAGGGCCGAATCGAGTGTAGGTTGATGGGAGGTGCTTCCCAGATCCGAAGGCTGACCATTCCTTAGTCGTAGGGAAAACAAGTCCACATGGGGTCTGTTCTACCATGCTCTAAGCATGGACACTTTGGAAGCTAACAAATCACAAATGAATAAGGGATGAAAATCAGCTGGTCCCCATTCGTAGCCAACTTTCAGGAAGGTGCCTGGGAAACCACTCTTGAAGAGGTTTAGCATTGTGTAGCTATCTCTTAGAAAGGCAAGTATTTATCATGCCCAGGCAAGCAAGAGACAGGAGTGTCCCACTGTGCCCTCTGTTCTGTGTGTGTGTGTGTGTGTGTGTGTGTGTGTGTGTGTGTGTGTGTGAGAGAGAGAGAGAGAGAGAGAGAGAGAGAGAGAGAGAGAGAGAGAGAGAGAGAGAGAGAGAGAGACACATGCCTGGGTACCTATTTAAAAACATACTTTGCCCCAAACACTATTCAGACATGCCCCAGTACCCTGCCATTGTGAAATATAATCATGGTAAAGAATGTTCAGTTAAAATGTTCTGTACTCTTTCTCAATGTGGATAGATCAGCCACAGCCAAGAGTGAGATAACACATGGGGGATGGGTGGGGCGCCCTACAGTGTTGTGGGAGACCGTGTGTTTATGTGTTTGTGCTTGAGAAATCATTTGTCTTTGGCAAGGGGGAAGAGGAAGGCAGCAAACAGAACAATGTGATTGAGAAAGAGTCCTGCAAAGGGAACTGTCTGTGACCTCCATCAGAAGGCTGTGTGCACATGGTGTCTGTCGGGTGCTGTCCTCCTGCTATGGTGGCCCATTGTTTGGCATGCTACAGAGGCTCCTGCCCCCCCAGGGGGATTGGCATGGTGCTGGGATTTGTAAGTTGGTAGCAGTGTGTGGTTGGGTGTCATTGTGATACTGGCACTGTCAGTCTCAGTACACACTACCACTCAGTTGTCTCTAACATGGTTAGTACCAGCTCTGCAGCCCACTGTGGTTTCACTATGCCATCATTCTGCCGAACAATTGTCCAGGTTCTCAGAGAGGACCCCCATCCCCCCCACCCCCCCACCCATGTCCCACCTGCCCCTGTCCTGTCTCTGGCTGTCACTCTCTGCCCAGCTCCTTAGTAACAGGGAAGACACAGAGATTGGGGGAGGTGTTGTAGCTGGATCCTGCATCCTCAGTGGCTGCTGGGGCTTGAGACTAGGAGTGTGGTTGGGAAGAGGGTCAGCACTGGGACCAGCTCACATAGTAGCTCAGAGCCTCTCCCCAGTCCTTAGCTGGGCCACAGGGTTCCTTGCAAATGACCAGCCCCAGGGCAAAGGGTCTGAGCAGAAACACCCCAGCAGGGAGTTAAGGAAAGAGGTAGCATTGTCTGAGAGCTTTTGACCAGTTGTTGCCATGGTGATAACATGCCACTTCATAGAACCTTAATGGTGGTAAATGAGATGACACCTGTGGAAGAACCTTGACAGGCTAAAGAACCTTGTTCTACATTGAAGTTAGCTGATGTTTTTGCAATTCGTCTGTCTGTTGGGGGTTGGAGGTTTGTCCCAGCTACTCTGAAAACATCTTCACACACAAACACACACAGAGAGAAGGGGGGGGGGCACATCCACGTCCATAGAATCGGTCGGTTCCTTCTTAGCTTTTATTTAGAAGGACACCGTCCTGACCATTGGAGGTGGAGAGAAAGACACAGTGCAACCTTCCAAGTCTAGCAGGTGGCAGGAACTTGAATGGTGCAGTGGTTGGTTGGGGAGGGTGTGAGTTAGTGCTGCCTGGAGGTAAACAAAGGCCAGAGGGCTTCATTCATGATAATGTGCTGGTTGGACAGTGAGCCCTCTGTTTGACTGTCCCAGATGCTTGAACACTTCTTCTCTGAACCCACATCTGATTTCTGAGTCTGAGTACCAGTGTTTAAAGTAATAGGAAGTGCCTTTCCCTTCTAGGAACAAAATTAGGGATGTATACAGCAGTCCATGGACATGGGGTGGGGGGTGGGGGAGGGGGGCACACAGAGACTGTCCCAGAATCAAGGGTGGGATAAGACTCTTACCTGTACTACCCCTTACCATCTTCTCCTTCCTGTACCCTTGCTGGGCATGGCTCTGAAAGCTTATAGGTGAGGTGAGGGGCGGGGACAAGGTCCCTTCTGTCCAGTTGGAGCAGCAGCAACCAGACTTTTTCTTTTCCCCTACAGGAAGCTGCACAGTGGAATGAAGACGTACGGGTGCGAGCTCTGTGGAAAACGGTTCCTGGATAGTTTGCGACTGAGAATGCATTTACTGGCTCATTCAGGTAGGCGAGGTCTCCTTCAATGGCCCCGTGTTCACTCTCAACTCAGAACTGGCCGTGGTCTGGTTGTCTTCCCTGCCAACCAGGGCTTAGGTCCACCTTGGCTTGTAAATCCTCCTTCCATGTTCCATGGAGCATAAGAGCCACCCTGAGAGTGTGCCCATCAGGGGAACCTATCCGTATGCTCTCCCCTGGGGTTCCCAGGCCATCACTGGTACCCATGCCCTGTGCGATCTACCTTCTAAAGTAGACTGCAGTTTCATTAGCAGAAACAGTTGTGGAATTAGGTTCTTGCTGTCTAATGAATCTGACTATTGGGTTCACATTACACAAGAGCCTTTAATTAAATAGATATAGAAAGGTTGGAACTCAAAGCTAGTTATAGCGTGCTGTCTTTTGCAAGTTAATTTTATCCAATTCTAGTGGGGTTGAGTATGTGGCTGCTAGTAATTTTGCTCATGTTTGGGTAAAGCTGTTCTGCCCCCAAGAGGTGTGTGAAGAGGGGAGAAGCCCTTGCCATCCTGGGTGCCTGGTGTTCTGGGTACAAGGAAGGGTCCTGTACAGCTAATTCTGCAGCCTTTGAGATAAGGGCACACAGCCTGCCTTCTACTGTGGAGGTTGTAACTTCCTTGCCTGGTCATAGACTTTTCGCTCTAGTTGCTTTGTCTTTTAACTTTGCACTAGTACTTTAGGGGAAATGCTGTCTGTCTTCTTTGGGCTTGCTCGCCTTATGTAGGTGACTACCAATAACTGCCTCTGCTTTGGCCATATTGCCTCAAGCAGTATGTCCTCCAGGCATTTGCCATGTGATTCATGTCCCCTCCCATGATAGACACTCACTATGTGGCTATGGGTGATTCCATCCCATCTCTTGTATCTGTCAGTGCAGGTGTCGACCCCACATAGAGGTGATTTTTCTGCTTTGAGAATTAAGATGGAAGACTACTAAATGTCTCCATAGAAAGTTCCCTGGCTTACAGTTGGTGATTCACAGATACTGATGCCTTCTACCTAGTTATCCTTCCCTGCTCTGTACCTCTGAAGCTGTCACCTTCGGGCATTCTCCATCATCTCACTCCAGATGCTTCCTGCCTGGTGGGCTGTCTGTGCACTGTTCTTCCCTCAACTTGTTGTGTGGATGCTGGTGTAAGTTCTCATTGGCAGCTTTGTGGTACCCCACTGAAACTTCGCCCTGTACCCACGTGGCTTCACTCACTCAGTGCTTACCAAGTGCTCTGGTTCTCCTCATCTCATCGTGTCTGCACGACAGAACCCTTCTCCCACCTTTGGAGGATTTTTCCAGATGCTTTCCAAAAGCAAGGCCACCTTCTTCCATTCCCCCACTTCTCGTCAGAGGCAGGCATGCCTTCCTCTGGCACCCATGTCTCTGTGTCTGTCTGATGCTCTCTTTGGGCATAATCCTGTTTCCTTGTGTTACTGTTATTTCTGGGCTTGCCTTATCTCCCCTCATGAGAGGCAGGACAGCACAGTAGAAGAAACTTGGGCGTCTACCTCCTGATAAGGTGAGTTGGCCTTTCTGAGCCTCAGCATCTGTGTTTGTAAAGCAGGAATGTTTAGCTTGAACTCACACAACCACTTTGCCACTATGCCCACCGTGTGGTGGGTTCTTGGTAAATAGAATCCTTCTTAACAGACAGAGCTCAGGATTAGGCCTATGCTATGTCTAACATATTGCCTGCCATCAGTAAATGCTTACTGAATGAGTACAGCCTAGGCATTTGATGAGGAACTCAAGAGGACTCTTAATAAGGTCGTATCTGGTCTCACCAGCAGCAAACATCCTTTCATGGCTGAAGGGCTGGATGGAATGGACACACGCTGGCCTTCTTGGCCCTCTTCCAGGCACTGGGAGCAGGCGTGACTTGGCTACAATCTTTGCTGTGACCCTCATGTCTACATTGTTGGTGGGTGTGGCTGGCTGAGATATGCTGCAGGCTACTGAGCTCTTACTGTTAGGTGGGTTTGTTGTCCGCAGTTCTGACAAGGTGGTGATTGTGCATCACTTAGCTGTAAGCTGGCAGGTACAGGGTGGGGTTAGGGCTGGGGGTTGGGGGAAGAGTCCATTTTGGTCGTATCTGAGTCTCCACTTGAGGCTCCCACAGGCTTATCTGTAATCTTCATGAGCTGCAGGAAGTGGGCTGGGCTTTCTTGGTTTTCCATTTCAGTGCTGCTGTATTGACCACTGAAGACTAACTCTTACATGATTGGCCCCCCTCTGAAATCCATGTGCCAATGCCCTTGTGAAGAAGGGTTTGGCGATGAGTCTCCATTTTGTTTTAATTCACCCCAGCACACAGCTCATAGTCTGCAGAGTCTGAGGCTTGTAGTCTTTACTTTTTTGTCCCATTGCCCTATAGACCCCCTCACTCCTATACAGGTGTGTCTTGACATTCAAGTAGTGCCAAAGGCCAGGGAGGTTAGACCACTTCCTGACCTATGCCCCCTGCAGAGACCTGAGCTTGCTTTAAGTTAGTGCCTAGGGCTGAGCATGTCCCTTACCCTCATACCAGACAAGAGAACTCTGTTGCTTTAGAGGATATCATCCTAACACTTGGGAAGGAGAGGCACGGAGCTCAGGAAATCAAGGCCAGCTGCAGCTACATCGCAAATTCAAGTCCAGCCTGGGCTACAAGACAGACACCCTGTATTAAAAGACAAAAGACAGCTGGGCGTGGTGGCGTACACCTTTAACCCCAGCACTTGGGAGGCAGAGGCAGGCGGATCACTGTGAGTTCAAGGCCAGCCTGGTCTACAAAGCAAGTCCAGAACAGCCAAGGCTACAGAGAAACCCTATCTTGAAAAACCAAAAACCAACCAACCAACCAAACAAACAAACAAACAAAAAAGACAGCTTTTATTTGTTTGTTTGTTTGTTTGTCTTGAGACACAGCTTGGCTGGCCTGGGACACACTATACACAGCGTGCATTTCTTATTCTCTGGTTTGAAGGTTCTGCGTTACAAGCTGACAGTGAGCAGCCTCGGAGATCTATAGTGCAGACCCATTTTATAGAGGGTAGAGGGTTGGAACTGGGAAGGTGAATAGTTCAGGGCCTGGGGAACCTGTCTTTGTCCTTTTCTTTTGCTTTTTAAGAGCAGGCTGTGGGGAAGTGAACCCCAGCCTGGGCAGGGGTCCTGGTTGCTCCCTCATTGTTGGAGCTTTCCATGCTAGGCTTATCCCAGGCGGCTGTTTCTTCTGCTCCACCACAGCGGCTTGCCTCTCCCTTCCTCCCTCTCTTGCTGGTGCTGGCCGCCCCACCCCCTCTTGGCTAGCACAGCCTGTGTTTGTTATTGTAGACCTGGCACAGAGCCAGGTCTGGCTATGAGCCAGACTTGTGGGTACAGTATGTACAGTGAGTGCTCAGCCAAGTTTGTCATCATTCTTTTTTTTTTTTTTTTTTTTTTTTTCTAATCTGGATGGGGTGGGGTGAAAACAAGAGTTTCTGCAATGCTGGAGGAGAGAAGGCTTTGAGTTCCATGCTGTTATTTCTGTAAGAAAGGTACTCCAGTCTGGCTTGCTTTACCCCTTCTGTGTCTTTCCTTCCTTTCCTTGTCCTCTCTCCTCTTCACTTCCCATAGCTATCAGATGAAATCAGCCTGTAGGAGATCAACAAGGCAAGCTCTTATTTGCAGTGACTAGAATACTAAATTTACACTCTTAAATCAGTTTTCATTGTGTTGGAATTGACAATTTGTTTAATTAGAAGTTTGCCCTGTAGGAGGCCCTTCAGAGAGGCTGCGATTTCTCCCCTCCCCTCTCCCTTACTTTCTCTTTTTTAGTTGTGTTGGTTTTTTTTTTTTTTTTAAAGACCCTAAATGGTGGGTAGTGAATGTTCAGTTTAATTGAAGTTTTTATTCCGATTCGAATGCATTAACTGCCCAAGTGTTTATGAGATATACCTGATGATAACAGTAAGTTTAAATTAACCACCACCAACCCAACTCATTAACTAATGAGTGATATGGCCGAGCTCTGCAGTTTGGAGACAGCTTTAGGCATCTGAAGGGCTTGAGGATTGGGGAGTGTGGCTCACAGCGGGAAGAGCAATGGCTTCCATCCAAGTCTCTGCCAAACTTAGGCACAGGGTTGTGGCGGGGTGCAGAAGAGTGTCCCCCAACCCACCATCCATGTGCCTCTAAAACCTCCTTCACTGCCCTGTTCCCATGTGAGTCAGGCCTGGAAGCATTAATGGGTCCCCAATTCTTGGTCTTTACTTTTTAAAAAAGAGTTAATTTCCAGCTGGGGTGTGGGATTAGACAGACCACAGAGCACAGGCTGTGACTCAGTGCGTTCTGAATTTGCCCAGGATTCACGCCTTCCCATCATGCTTCTATGAACTCGCGATGCCTTGGCTTGACATATCGGTGGCTTAGAAACACCACAACTCCTTGCTCTGTTTTGCACACAGCTGCTTACTAGGACGGGTCTGGGTATCTAGGTGGTCAGGTCCCATTCTGGGGGGTATTGTTCGCCTTTGGAAGGGAGTGCATGTTTAATATGCACTAATTATGGGTGAAGCTGTGTGCTTCACACAGCATCCTTCCCCTCAAGGAACTCGGTCTAATAGGAGACATCAGGTTAATTATAAGACAGTGCTGAAAGAATAGTACCAAGTATCAAGAAAGAAGAATAGGAGAGGTTCGGACCTTGTGGACCTTGTGGACCCTGAGTAGAAGGTAAGAGCAGTGTTCTGGAGGGACCACAGAAAGCCGGACTATGAGGATGAACAGTACCATGTGGAAGGCCTTGAGGCACAGAGTGATTTGTAACTCTCCCTAGCACTGGAAACCCACTAACACATTGAGATGGGACTTAGTGGTGTCGTCTTCCCTTCAGAAGGGCTGTTGAGCTTTGGCTGTCGGCTGGCCTGGACTGTTCGGTAAATGAGACCCTTCAATACTCAAGACAGGTAGCCCACATTGGGTGTGGCTGCCGTGAGGTGTATCCCAAGTTTCCCACACTAGGATAAGCTGTTGGGTGGGGATGCCCAACGCACACACTCTCTCCCTGTTTGCTCTGGCTGGTGCTCAGGTGCTGCCAGCCTTACTGTTTGAGAGCCACCCTTGTGACTAGGCTTGTCTCCCATACTCAGAGCCACAGTGGAGGGATGAAGGCTTGGGGTGGTGGGTTTTGCAATCCCAGCAGGAGCATGGGGTAACCAGGGCATATTATCTGAGATCTGAGTCATCGATGGAGCAGGTGAAAGGGCTAGAGAAGTTGGGGCCAGACTCAAGATTGGTTTTCTTAGGCTGCTGTGATGGGTGTATGTGTAAGGTTGGGGGGAGGTCGGGGAATAAAAACAAAGTTGATGAAGATCAGTGAGTTGACCTGGTTTATTTGGTCCCTCCCTCACCCCCTCCTAGCACTTAGCTTTTGGCTTCAGGGTTTTTAGAGACAGAAGAGGAGGGAATGTAAGCAGCTGGCCAGTCCCTGTGACTGCTAAATGAGGGGTCCCCACAGTGACCATCAGAAAGTCTGCCTTACAGTTCAAAGATGGCTCCTCAGGACTTCAGCTTAGAGCCGGCCAGGTATACAAGTTCCCTAAGCAGTCCTTTTACCCTGCCTCCTATTCCGGGGGAATACCAACTTTCCTTTTCGGCTATCAGGGTAAAACTGGAGACTCCTGGAAATACCCTCTCCTGGAGCTCTTTAACTCCCTCCCAGGTCTTTAGAGGTGCCCACCCACTGAGCAGTCCTGTTGGCAGTGGGGTGTCTCAGAGGTCCACACACTGGGGTAACAGAGAGGAAAGAGCTGGGAAAGCACTTTCTCCCGTCTCTCCCTTGAACACACTTTCCCCTCTTCCTCTCCCTCCCTCTGAATTTGGCCAGCTTCCTGAACTTTTTCCCAGAGTGGTGTCGTCACTGGCCTGCCGGCAGGTCTGGATGTTCTGCCAGCATTCCAGAGAGTTTATGATCGCTTGCAGATGCGTCTCCAAGAACACACTGTACCCAAAGCAGAAATTAATGCAGGCTTGACTGCGGTCCAAGCCCCTACACGGGAGAGAGGAGAAAGAAAACAAAAACTGTTTAATGCTGTTTATAAATTATACACTCACTGGCTGATGAAAAATACATTTCTTTCCTGCCCCCTTCCACGCTCCCCCCTTCCCTGCAGCCCCCTCTGCGCCCCCCCCCACCCCTTCTCCATTTCTGCCTCAAGAGCCTCAGCTGAGCACAGGCAGAATATGGTTTTGCGTTTTAGCTCCTGTTTTGGCTGGGATCCGAAACCCTGCAGCTGATTGTTTAGCCAGAGTACTTTTCCCCTTTACCTGATGAAATACACTGATTCTTCCAGCCCACAAGGGCTGTTTTTGGTTTCGTTGTTTGGGTGGGTAGCCTTTTTTTTTTTTTTTTTTTTTTTAAATTTTTGGCCTAGGGTTGTGTTTACAAGTGTCCTACTTGATGATGAAGGGTGCCACACTGGTCCCAGGAGGATAAGTCCCCCTACCACATCCTCCCACTAGTGTCTCTGAGTATATACTCCGAAGTCCCAAAGCCTTCAAGGCTAACTGAACTGAGAAAAGTTGGGGAAATTCTTTGCAGGTCATCGTATTAAACAGTATTTTCTGTCACTTCTCTTCCAGCCCTTCACCTATAACCTGTGTGAAGAAGGGGGCTCGCATAACCCCCCCCCCAGCACGCATCTCTACATAATGGTAGTATAGCAGGACTGGAGAACTCAGTCCATCTACCCAGCTTCTTCCCACACGCTACAATCTCCCCCCATCCCAATTTATTCTATAAATTCGTTTCTACATTATGTCTATCCATTTACATGGCTTTTGTGTTTTTTAATACTGCTAATGTTTATCATTTGCCCAACAGGCTCGACAGATTTTGCTTCCTGTAGAGCACTGAGGCTTTAGAGCCCCCTCGTTGCTAAGTAGCAGGTCTCTCTGTACTGTAATGGGCTGATTTTGTATTCTGTTCAGCGCTGTATCTTATTTTTGTATGCAAGACAAAGTGTTTTGATGGAGGACGATTGCAGCAGTGTCTGGAGGCTGTTTGGAGTTTTATGGGCTGTACAGTACACTGTGTGCTCTCTGAACAGAACACAGGCTGTTGAATTTTGGATTGGATTTGTCATTCTCCCCCCCCCCACCTCCCCCCTCAGAGAGGAGCCTGTCAGATAGAACATGGCTTTAAGGGTGGAAGGAAGAAAGTAGGAATTATGTAATATCTCCTTCCTCTCTCCTTCTTTCTGTCTCTCACTCTCTCGGTGATCTTTCCGTTCCCAAATAGGGCGGCACACCCCCTTTCCCATTGCAGCAGGATTTTGCACAGCTAGGTGGTGACATTCCTATTAGGAATGAGTGGTGCCCTAGAGGAAAGGGTGGGACATCTGTCTGTCTGCTGTTCTTCTGAGTCTTTCGTCTCTCCTTGCTCCTTCCACCCTGCCTATGTTCTGGATGCTGTTAGGAGCCCTTGATTCTGTTTGAGGATGGGTGGTATGGAGCTGCAGGGTACCACTGTTTTTGTGGAACGGACACGAAAGCAATGAGGTTTTATTATCCTCAGAGTTGGGCTTCCTACATAGGCCCCCTGACAGGAGTGTGTTTCTGGGTGGACTTTCTGGTGGCTGTCTCTTTCTCTAGCCTCTGTTCCCTAAATCCTTGAGCCAGGAGGGGCTTGTGTGCTGTGGAGTCCAGATCTCAGCCTGTGGATCATGACTTTCCCAACATGCTGCCACTGTTCCCCTCAGCACTCCCTCTAGGGGTCGGGTCTCTGCCTTGGCAGGTATTTATTTTGTAGCTCTTCTCTCCCTTGATTTCCACTCCCTTCCCCCTGCCCCCCCAATCTCCTTCCCTCTCACTTCATCTCTTTGTCACCGTCCTTGTGTCTATGTCAGCAGCAGCCGTTGCTTGACACTGCTGTGTGTTTTCTGTCTCCCTTCCTGTGTCTTCATCTGTCTTTGTCACCATCTGCCTTAGCCCGCCTTCTCTCATCTATCTGTTGGTCTGTCTGTCTCCTTTCTTACCACTCTCAGTGTTTCTGAGCTTAGAAGTTGGGCAGCAGCCAGAGTGGGGGAACTTAATGTCATTCTGGCCCAGAGGCCTGGTGAGGACTCTTGAGCCCGAGACTGGAGGAAGCTTGAGGCACGCAGGAGCTTACATGGGCTTCTCCCTTGCCTTCAAGGGACAAGAGTGGGTTTGCTTTAGGACGGCTTCTGTTCTTCCTAGGTCCTCCTACATACTGTTTTTTAAGTGGAGTTGGTAGGTAGAGGAATAGGGTTAGGTTTTCTCAAGATTCCCATCACCAGACCCCATGCTCACACAGGTGTGCGCTATGTACCTACCAGAGCAAGGAAGCCCCCAGCCAGCCCTTGCCAATGGTTCTCCTGTACCTGTGATCTGGTAAGGTGCTCAGCACACTGAAGACTCGGATCGGTATTTTTGGATCAATGACTATCCTGTCACTAAAATGAGGTGTCTCAGTGAGTAAAGAAAGGTACCTGCTACACAAGCCTTGGTGGCCTGAGCTCCATCCTTGGAGCCCATGTAAAGATGGAAGGAGAGGATTGTCCTCTGAACTACACACACACGATACACACACACACACACACACACACACACACACACACACACACACACA